>JAQQAC010000477.1:5956123-6098888 GCA_029783875.1 Phataginus tricuspis
AATTTTGGTATTTTGTTTATAGTATTAAGTTTTGGTATTAAGTTTATAGTAAATCACGGAAAAGTAAAATCTTGAAGTACAGCATCTAGAGGGCAAGAAAACAGAAGTCAACCTTAATTAAACTCTGCATAAATTTGGGTGACCAGATGTGGAGGACCCATACAGAATGTGGAGGATGGATCGGGTCCTTAATAACTTAAAGAAAATAAAAATAGACTTCTTATTAGAAAAACAGCAATATACTGACTCTAGTCCATTTAAAACTGGACTTTCTAATACTTGGTTCAAAATAAACTGCATTTGGAGCAAGAAAAGGAAACAACTTGAGCATCCATCATATTTTTGATTAGCTTAAACTATTTTAAATTGCCTCATAATTGAATCATAGTAGTAATCATATTTTATAATTCTTATGTACTTTATAATTTCTCAAAGATTTTTCTTTTGACCTATGTGGTTCAGCACAATTATCCCCAGTTTTTCTTATGAGAATATGATCCTCAACAACATTAAATGATTTGACCAATGTTTCCCAGTTAGTGAAGTGAAGGCCAGGTTCCTAGGCTCATACCTATTCCATTTAATATGACTTAGATAATTTGATTTAACAGTCAAGACTCACTAAAAAACCTAACATTTCAGGAGTTAAAAACCGTTCTCTTGTTTTGATTTTTCCACAGTCCTGCCATCTGTTTGCCTACTTCTGCAGCTCAAAGCTGAATACCAAGGGGAATTATCACTTGGGCTGTGCTTTAGATGTCAGAAGCTCCCCAGTTCTATTTCTCTCCTTCTCTAGACATGTACTACCATTACTGCTTTAGTTAATTTATTTAAGCAATGATCTTAGCAATTATTTTTAAGGTCATTTGACTTTTCCTAAACCCTTTTACTGTTTCAGGGGTTGGACCCTTACAAAATTCTAATTTATTTGGTCTCTGATATCCCAAACAACAGAAAAAGAAAACCCTGTACAATGTCTGGGTGTCTGTTCCTGAAGATTTTTGTTTACTAATAAGAATAAAGCCAGGAGTTCTAATGATTAAAACTAGGTGTTTTATTCTTGCCCTAATGCCTCTTCACATTATAAAGGATTTTAAGTATATAATAAGCTACCTTTCTGAAGTAAAGTGAGCAGTCTTTTCTCTTTTTGTTTTAGAAAAATCACCTAAATGGGAGTTTATTCTGCTTTATTTCCCACAAAGAACAGAAACTACATAAAGGCACACAGTATTTTCCTCATCTTTTCTTAGACTGCTTTTGGAGATGGTTTTTACATGGATTAAGGTGCTGCTTTCTAATGTTAAAAACTTGTAAAATCTCCAGTACCTCCTTCTGGTTCCAGTAAGAGAAAGTGTTTTTATATGTGTGACCCTGTTGATATTTCATCATCCAGCAATTCTCTGCTTTAATATTTCAAGTTTTCCAAAAAAGCCTCTATCTTCCAGAAATTTTTCCATGCTGTTTGCTATTACAGTACAGCCCAATTTATTCATGATTTCCCACATCCACTCTTGGATAGTCCCCCCCATACTGACCCCAAGCTCAGTCAGGCAACCTGCTTTGGCCAATGGAATGCTGGCAGATGCGACGCAAGCAAAGGCTGGAAAGGGCTTGTGTACTGGAGTTCGCGCTCTCTCTTGCTGCTCTTGGGACTTCCTACCAGTATGAGAAGAAGCCTCGTCAAGCCTCCTGGAGGATAAGAATGTGGAGGAGATTATAAACCATTCTAGCTGAGGCCCCTTTAGACCTACCAGACCATCTAACTTCCGTAAAGTCATGAGGAAATAATAAATGTTTTTTGTTTCTGGCTATTAAGTTGCAAGATGGTTTGTTGCACAGAAAAAAGTCAACTGGTATACACCCAAAATCAATATCTTAGCCCCTAAATTTTTCATATAATTCTTTGGCTTACAGTTTTGTTTTTTTTTTAAGACCACTCTGCTTCTCTACCTCTTATCATCATCTATCATTTATTTACCCCATCATAAGTTAGTATATATTTCAGAGCTTATGAAAATAAAAATTGAGGTCCCTATTTTCAGCAAGTCACTCCAATAAAATTCTTCTCCTCATTATTTCTACAAGCAACGATTTCAGTGGCATGTACTCACTTGCAATATTTTTTCCAGTATATGCTCCCTCAGTTACCTGCATACTGAAGTTGTGTTGTACTTTGGCTTCAGTGAGCAAATATAATAATTTCCCACTATAGAGAAGAGAAACAGAGAATAAGGCAAGGAAATTGCATAGTTGCATAAGAGAAGATTGTTCATATCCTGTTACCCTGGCAACAGGCACTGGGAAGGCTGGAGCTCCCCACGCATTCTGTTGCCCTGACAACAGGTCATGTAGGGCATGGGTAGGACCAGTTCCCCATCTTCTAGGTCTCTTCTTTGCAACCAGAAAGTGATTTGCATCGTGTTCCTCCCCACCTACATATTTCTCCTATTATCTGAGTCACTTCAATGTAAGATTATCTCTCCAGATGTAGAGAGGGTAAAGAAAAGAGTGACCTCAAATTTTACATTCATAAACTCTGAAACATTTGCTAACTTTTGATTGCTAGTAAATGGTAGGAAAAAAAGGAGAGGGAGTGAGCCAAAGTAGTAGGGGGAATAAATTGTGGAGCCCAGATACGTAGTACATGAGTAATATAGCAGCCAAGAGCTGATTTTGGGGTATGTATCACTGAGCTACATTGGTTAGGAGTAGAGAGTTTTTAGGGAGTTCATCTGAGAAAATTGCATCTGTGAAATGGTTGCTTATGTGGTTACTCTACCTTGTGAGCAGATAATATGTAACTGACATAAATTTTTTTTCAACTTAATTTTCAATTTTGTATAATTTTCCCTTTTTTCATTCTTAGCTTTTGCTTCTTTCATCACTTATCTTTACTTAACATGTAGAGCTGATAAGAAAGCAATCTGATCAAGTTCTTTTTTTTCTTCCCTCTCTCTTTGTTCTTTAAGCTATTGGTTTGATAATATAAAAGAAATACACTTTACATTTATTTTTGGAGCTATATATTGCTTTGTCTTCATAATTTAGTGTTTATATAAAATAATTGTCTATGCAAGACTGACACATACTATTAGTTTTGTTACTAACATCTACCAATTTTCCTGTGAATTAAAATAAAATCTTAGTTGACGTCCAGTTTTGAAAGCAAAGTAACAGTTTTAAATTCTGTAAAACAGAAGTCTGTAACTTCTGTAAACTATGAGTCTTACTGGGGAGAAGAAAAGCATCTGGCAAAATATTCTGTCAAAAAACAAGAAAGGGATTCGTGGAGAAAAGATTTTGAATTTAAATTGAGTAAAAAAAGGAGGTATAGGCTGGTGAAGAGGAAGTTGGGAGACTATAGCCATGTTAAAGCTGAATTTCTTAAAGACCAGGTGAGAAAGTTGGAACCTAATCAGAATATCATTAAAATCACAGAAAAAACAGTCAACATTATCTGAGTCTAGGTTAAGCAACCCTTCTAGGTACACTAACTGCACTTCATGTAGAATTGTTACTGTTCCTCTGCCTTCTAGGTAATCCTTCCTCCCTTTGAGGAGGGGAGGTAGAACTCGTCTGCTTTGTGTATCCTCAGCATCAAGCACTGCACATGGCTTAAAGTAAGAACTTAAAAGTGTTTCGATATTAAAAAAACAGTAATCAGGCAATATGCAGCAACTTTACATTTGAATCGTTTAGCTACTAAAGCTGTAGTTCAGCGGCAACATTAATTCAGGTTGGAAGGTCAAGACAGTCTTATGGAGGATATTTAAACTGCTTCTGGAGAAAGGAAGAGAATGCAGTATTAGAACCCCACCAGTTTAATCTGTATAATTTGTATAATCTCAATAATCTGAGATTATTGGGAGTGTGGATAAAAACAAAAACAAATGCAAAAGACAAACCTTATAAAGTGGAACTTGGAATCTCAGAGGATCCAATTAAAGTGTCCAGGCCCTGTGTCTGGCACAAAATAAGCATCTACAAATGGCAGCTGTTAGTGTAAATTCCCTTGGTGGCACCACTACATGTAAGATAGTGTGTGTGTTTTGCCCATTCCTCTGCCAAATATGAGACTGAGATAAAACGTGACCCGAGGTAACCATTTGATGGGTAGGAGGGAGAGGAGACTGAAACATTTACTGAGTTACTGCTCCAAGATTGTAATTTTCTAAATTCTGTACCTCTCATATCATAGGAAAACTAAAGTCTCTCTTTCATTATGTAGTTGAATAGGTAAGATCATGTTGAGAATATTTTCGGCAATTAGCAATGTTCTGGCTTCATGTGACCTTGTAGCCCAGGGAATTCTTGGTGAGTTAATTGTATTCTCTGAGAGTTAATTGCCTGCTGAAGTTTCCAAACTGTAATGAGTCAGACAGACGGAGATAAGCTGATCAAACTTGGAGGCCATCAGGGTAAATACTTTAGCATCCAGGCTACAGTCACTAAGGTCCACTACAGAGTTGAAGACTACTGATCTTCTCTGCACAGCTCCTTAAAGAGAAACTTACAAAGCAAGGTAAGATTGACCCTTGAACAACGCAGGGGTTAGGGGCACTGACCCCCACACAGTTGAAAATCTGCATATAACTTTTGACTCCACCAAAACTTAACTACTAATAGCCTAGTGTTGACCAGAAGCCTTACCAGTAACAAGAACAGTCAGTTAACACAAATTTTGTATGTTATATGTATTATATACTATATTCTTACAATAAAGTAAGCTAGAGAAAACAAAATGTTTTTTCAAATTGTCACAAATCTCCAAAAATGTTTCCAATGTGTTTATTGAAAAATATCTGCATACAAATGGACTGGCCCATTCAAACCCATGTTGTTCAAAGGTCAACTGTAGCCTTGAAATTTCACAGTGGAGCAATTTTAACAGTTCTTCAGTTTTATTTTTAACAGACATTCAAATCCAAGGTGTGTGATGAGGCTTGACTTTAGTCATCATTTTCATACTGTCACTTAGTATTTTTGTCATCTGACTTCATCCTGTCATGTGAATCATATTTCAGTTAGTGATAAATATCTGCAAAATGTATATCAAAAGATGCCTCTAAGAGATGGAGAGTCATGGATTAAGGAGAGATCACATATGCTTAATGACTGAGAATGCGCCAAAATGAAATTCACAACCAAAATATTAATATATTGCTAAAAGGATTAAAATATTCCTTGCATCAGTCTGCAAATAACTTTATTTTATATATTTTCTATTTTTCATAAAGCATTGTAACAAATTTTTTGCTTCCTTACCACAAATTGTTTTAGTTTTCTAAATGAAAAATGAGCAAATACAATACTAAGAATTATTTCATGCTTACCTTTATTCTTATGTTTCTTACGTTGATTTCTAACTCTACTAAATAAATTAGCATAAGGTCCACATCTGTTATTAGACAAGTTGGTTATGTACCCATAGCTATAGCATCTGGAAAACAAGAAATAAGATGTTGCCAAGTAATCTTAGGTCCCCTAGAAAGAGGAAATGTTTAGGTTCAGAATCAGGGAGTTAAAAAAAAATACTCTCCTTGATAAATGCACATTGTTTTCTTAAGTATATGTTTTATGCATACAAAAGTAAACACTAATTTGCACAGTGTGAGTCAAACCATGGTAATCTTAGTCACTGATTAGAACTGTCTTAAGAATGAGAGTCCTTTGGAAATAAAGTGTATCTTAAGTTTATCAAGACTGTACTGACACTTGTAAAAATACTGAGGTATTTTGGAAAGTAGGACTAATATTATTTAATTAATCCAATTCAGTTGACCTAAAAGTCAATACAGTTTATTTGTTTACTGATGAATATTCATCATTAGACACATTGAGAGCTCCAGCTCTATTCTAGGTCTCAGGGGTACAATGGCAAAAAACAGTCACAATCCCTCTTCAAGGAGTTACATTTTGATGGTGAGGATGAAAGATAAACAAGCAAACAACTATGCAATGTAATTTTAAGAAAAGCAACCAGGGTAAGGTGACAAAGTGCCGGAGAGACTCAGAAGTGGCTATTTTAGAAGAGATTTCTGAAGGCAAAGGGTTTCTATGATAGTGACTGGTGGAGAGGGACCTTAAAGAAGTGAGGAGTGAGTTGTGCCAAGGCTGGAAATAAGGACCTCCTAGACAGAGGAAAGGGAAGGTCACAACCCCGAGGCAAGGTCATGTAGCAGATTTCATCAGGAGCGAGGTCATGGAGCGCAGCAGGTCAGGGAAGGAGTGAAAGAATTGTGTGTGGAGAGAAAGGCAGAAGGCAGATCATCTACGACTCAACAGGGCCATGATAAGAAATTAGGATTTTATTCCCAGCCTGGTGGGAAGCTTTTGGAGCTTTGGAGCAGTGGGTGGAGAGTCTGACTTAGGTTTTAAGAAGACATCTCTGAACAGAATAGGATGGTGGTTACCAGGGATTGTGGGGTGGGGTTAACGGAGAGATATTGGTTAAAGAGTATAAGCTTCTAGTGATAAGATTAACAAATTTGGGGATCTAACATACAGCATGGCGATTAAAATACTGTATCAAAATGTGATTACATTATCACATACTGTGATAGAAATGGTAAGTATGTGACGGAATGGAGGAGGAAGCTAATACTATGGTAGTAATCACTTTACAATATACAAATGTTATATACCTTAAACTGAAAAAATAAAAGATAACATCTCTGGTCATTTTTTGGAAGCTAACACTGAGGAGGGGGAAGAAGGGAAATACAAGACTGGAAATACGATGATGGATTCGGAGACTATGGCCGTTATGTGAGGATTTGGTAGATTTGGCAACATTGGTACTTATGAAGATGGTAAATATTCAGATTTAGGGTATTTGAAATCAGAGCTGATAGGACTCACTGATGGACCGGATGTGGGTGTGTGAGATGGAAAAGAATGAGGCATAATGCCTGTTTTATTTTTTTTGTGTGTGATCATGGGTGAGTCTACAGTTGCTTATCTGAAACCCTTGGGTTCAAATGTGACCTGAATTCATAACTTTTTGTATTTTAGGAAAGGTGATAATATTAAAAAAAGAATAACATTTCAAAAATCGCTAAATATTCTCAGTATGGTCTGGGTAGCCCGCAGTGAATATTTCTGTAACAAAACTTGTAAGTATTGACTGGAAAAAGGACAATGAATAAGCTCTATTAATTCAGGTCAGGTTTTGCTGTCAAATGGAAATGTCTGGTGTTTAGAATTTAGGATTTTTATAGTTGTGGATAAAGGATTATTAACCTGTCCCATTTCCTGAAATGGGAAAGATGGTAGTGAAAATAAAAAGCTTTTTTGAGTTCACGAATTTTGAGATGTCTATTAGACATTCAAGTGGTTTTACAAATAAATAGACAGCTGGCCAGATGAGAGGTCAAAGTTGAAGGTATAAATTTTGGACTCATAAATATATGGATGTATTTTAAATTAATGGTACTAGATGAGATCATCCAGGGAGTTAAAATTGGTATAAATGAGAAGAGAATCAAGGGCTGAGTTTCAGGCACTCCAACACTTAGTGGTCAGGAAGAGGAGAAGACAGTAAAGGTGACCAAAGAGGGGTCAGTGTGCTGCAGCATTTTGGAAGTCAAGGGAAGACTGCTTTTCAAGAATGTCAATTGTCAAGTGTCAGGTGTTCCTGAGAGGTCGTGTGCACGGACTGTACACTGACCATTGGTTTTTGCATTGTGGAGGGCTTTGGCGATCTTGGCAAGACACAATAAAGTGTTGAGACAAAAATCCTCATAGGAGTAGGTTGAAGAGAGGAGCGGGGGTGAAGGAGAAGTGGGGGCAGCGTCTACAGCTAACCCTTTAAAGAATTTTCTGTAATGCAGATCACAGACATAGGGTGATGGCTAGAGAGGGTGGGGGTAAAGGTTTGTTAAGTGTAGGAGCTATTAGAGAACTCTGATAGTAATGATTGTGTAGGGAGTGAAAAATCAATGCAGAGAGAAAGAGAGGAAGATCTCTGGTCCTTGAATAGGTGATAGGTAAGGACTGCTTAAGTGAAGAGATTGGATCGAGGAGCAGAGGTGACTCATCCATGGTAACAGGAGGGAAGCCGAATGTTTAGGAACATTTGCAGGTAGGTAGGTGAAAAGTTAGTGATGGTCCCTGTGGTTATCTTTATTAGTGAAATGAAGTAAGAGGCTATTTGCAGAGAGTGAGGAAGGGAAAGACGGAGTAAGATTTGAGGAGAAGGTGTGAAACAGTCACCTCAGTGAGGAGTGTGACTAAGGAAATGCAGTGGAATCGGCAGGCAATGCTGAGCATCCATTTGCGATCATGTATTTAGACTGAGATCAGTCTAAATGTCCTGTGTGCTCTTTTTCCCGACACCTGCAGTTCACCTGCGTCCGTGTAGGCTTAGTGCATATGCAGAACTGGGTTTACAAAGTTCATATTTTCACAGAAAATGTATGATGGATGAATAAGAGGAAATGGGTTGAGAGCTTTAAGGTTTGAGATAAAAGATGAGAACGTGGATAATGATGGGCTAGGTCAACGAATCGGAGGTAGAGAAGGGAAAATGAATTTCTGGAATGGGATGCTAGCTAGGGTCAGTGACCTTTTGTTAAAGCCACAAACAAATAAACACTGTTCTGTGTAGAAAAGCTTATATAAGAAATACAATTTGTGACATCAAAATATAGTAGGTAATTTTCTTCTCTTTATAGACGCCCCCCGTGAGCTCCTTTACATTTCATCACTAGGCTTCTCTTCAAAACAGAAGAGGCTGTTAGTGTGGTCATTCCTGCAGAGAAAACAAAGCTGGCAGATCTAATTTTAGGTTGCTTTTCCTTGACAACAGCCTTTTAAATATTGCGTGTACGGCAATAAAAATTGGCTCCAGAAATTAATGAAACTGTGTTTGGTTAAGGAAATTCAGTTCCCTTTTACACTTGAACTTCCACAATGTCATGAGAACACATAATAGGGCTTTCTCTTCACCTTTCTTCAGTGACCGAAATTTTACTATTTATAATGTTGATGGCAAATTTCCATGTATAGATTGAAACCTATAGCAGCAGACCAAGCATTTGATGAAGGACTGCTGCAAAATAACATTTTGACTCCAAGGATATGGAAATTGTTTCACTATGTAAAGGTTGTTTTTCCTGTTTTTACATTAATAGTAACTTTAGTTCAACTAAATAATTCATATTTTAAGTTTCCTCTTTAGAGCTAAACCATTTTGTAAGTCTGAACATGCTAAGCAAGCAATCAATTGTCCCTTCCTTTTGATGATTTTAATACCATGAGTGAAGTTTGCCATGGTTGAATTTCATAATAAAACAGTCACACACACATTCATATGAAACAGTGATATTTAATTTATTTGGTATAATCACAACTGCCATTCAGTCATGATGTATATAATATTGTGCTGATCAGGTATACAGAGAAGTGAAAGTCGGAGTTTCTTTTGGTTTTTTTCACAGTGTCGTTAGACAGAATTTGGTAGGTCATGATATTAAAGAATTATAAGACTTTAATGTAAAGGTCATGTGTAGATGGATTTTTCATCTACTTTTTCCAGGAAATTGAGTCTTCTGTTTTTATGCAATAAGCTAATTTGGGGATAATTATATATAAGTTATGCAAATAGCTAAAAATTACCCTCTGAAAGGTTTGCTGAATTTCCTATTTGGCATTGCAGGTTTGATCATGTTTGAAGTTTGGTACCAGGTTGCTTACCTCAAATAATTTTGCATCCTTGGATCTTTGGTGGTATGTCCCATAGGTGATGCTGTGAATTTTTGTGGCTGGTAAATTGAATTTCCTTCTCAACTCCTAAAGATCTGCTCTCCTGATTTCCCTCCCTTTGAGAACAGCCTGAATAGGGCCTGAGACTGCATGACTCCTGTTTATTCTGCCATCAAAGCTGTACTTGAATAACAAACTGCCAGTCATATGCTATTGACTTTTTAAAGGAATATAATTGGCTTCCTTGTTACTAATCATGCACATTGTACTTTTACTTTAAAGACTTATTTCTTACTTTTATTAAAGCAATAAAATAATACCATAAGACAATGAAAACAGGAGTTTTATTCCCCGCCCCTTGGCATTACCCAGGTCTGCCTCCTGAGACATTAACTTTCATCTTTTAATTCTTTCTTCCTATAAATCATCCTTATTGTAAAATAATAATTTTATGTAATTGTTTCTTGACTTACCCGTTTTCAGCAGTTACTGACTTCATATAGCACTGCATGAAAATTTAGCACTCTAAGACCAAGCTCTCACCACTCCCATCCTGACTTACCTTCCCGTCTTCCCAGTGTAGTTCTAGTACCATCCAGAGAATCAGTATTTGGTGTTTATGGTATTATGGCCAAACTGTCTTCATTTCTGAGCCAAGAAGTGAAATGTAAATATGTTTCCTGTAGAGTATATTCCCTTTATTTTTCCTGGAATTAATAAATATCTCATTTTAGTTGTTATTTTGTGGCTCTGATGAATACATACCTATCATTAATTCTTTCCAAATTCACAAAAAGAATTGTAAAACAACCTTCAGTGTATTTCCCACATTTCCCAGCACATCATGTCTTTTTCCTGTCTCACTCTTTTCCTTGGAGACAGCGTTCTTCGAGCCTTTGATCTCCGGCTCCATCTGGGGCTCTTCAAGCCTGAAGCACAGCTATCTCCTGGGATTGCCCTTTGCTTTAATTCTGGGAAATCCTTTCAACACCCACATGCGTTGGATCTGTTGTTTCCTGGGTCCCATTCTTTCTGGGTTTACTCTCACTGGGGAGTGGGCCTCTCTAGCAGTTTTGTGAAATAGGGCACTTGAGAAATGTCTTCTGAAGTACAGTCATATATGAAAAAATATTTAAATATTTTGATATAGCTTGGTTGGCTCTGAAATTGGAAGTGGAAATGATTTTTTTCAGAATTTTGAAAATATTGCTTCCTTGTCTTTTAGCTTTTGGTATTGCTGCCAGAAGTTTGGTCCATTTGACTCTGATCTTTTTATGTGATGTCCGTCCCAACCCCCATGATCCAGGAATTTCTACTTCTTCTGAAATTTCATGATAACATTGGTATGAGAATTTTTTAATGGGAAGTTGGTTGGTCCTTTCAATCTGCATCCCTTCAGTTTTGGGAAAACTTCTCCATTTGTTAATTTGATGATTTTCTTCATTCTTTCTGGGACTTTTACATTGCGTCTGCTGGAGTAAGCCTCAAATTTTCTTATCTTTCCCTTTCTTTTGCCCATTTTTGCCATTTAAAACAAATAAGACACTTTAACATTTATCTCTCAACCCCTCCAATACTTTTTAAGAATTGACCTCATTGTTATTTCCATTGGTTTTCACTTGTAGCACTCCATTTTCTGTTATGCATATAACGCTAATAGCTCTGAAGTTCATTTCGGTTTATTAACTTTTTTTTTCTATTTGAATAGACTCTTTTTATTGAGTTTCTGTTTCTGTGTGTTTGTTTCAGTTTGTCTTTCATGTTAAAGGCTTTCCTCAAAGTGGCTGGCTGTTCATGTTTAAAAGAAAGACACTGAAAGCCGATTGATGTTTAATGTGAATGTATAGTGTTTGTTGACTTGGGCTTCACAGTTGGGTGCTCACAGTTAGGTACTCAGTCATCTAAGTAGGTAATTACAAAATACCAGTATCCAAGTGTCTTTTCTCTGGAGCTGTTTATTTTCTAAATCAGAAAATAATCTAATCTCTAGTGTAGGATGTTAAAACCTGTTGGTCCCATTCTGGAATAGAAGAAAGGATTTGGGATCATTTTGTTCATTATGCAGTTTTTAATGGGCTTCCTTTCTAAAATACAGTAGTTCACCTCTCATGCCTATGGCTTAATTTCACCAGAAAATAAAAACATCCTATTTTCCATAGTGATGTGGCAGTAGCAGCTGCTAGGTACTGAGGAAGAAAATGAAGATCTACCTTTTCTTCATCAAGGTTTTCAAATGAAACCCTACTTTTAGCCCCACTGTGATTCCCTGACTTCTGCAATACCCAGTCCTACAATTCCTGCATTTTTTCATGATTCTTCAAGGTGAAACTTTTACTTCTAGCTGATATCATTCACAAAGGTTTCTACTCCTCTATTTATTTTCCAAAATCCCCCCCAAATGAGTTGATTCTCCTGTGTCTTGTTGTTTTTCCCATTCACTTTGTCCTTCTAGGGGATTACAGCATTATACTGGCATTGGACTATGGAATGGGGTTTAAATATTTTTTTTCTTTTATATTAGATTGGTTCTTGAGGAGATTTGAGATGAACCTTCATGAAGGTTAGGATTTGGATGGGAAGAGGGATGGGACAAGTATCTCAAACTCAAATTCCAGCAGAGGCCGTAACTGAGTAAAGTGGGTTGGGTTAGTACTGTAGCAGCCCAGACAGTAACTGTTGCCTTCTGGGACAGGAGCCACTTAGCTCAGCTTCTTTTTCTTTGTTGGAATATCAGCACTTAGTGGCCGGTTTTGATTTTTAGAGAAAAGTCAAAATCCAAATTTTTATGTAAAGTCCTTTGATTTTAAAATGTTAGCCAATAAATCAAAGCTTTAAAAATATTCACCAATTGGGTCAAAATTTTTAAGACCAAGGAACCACCATGTGTAACAGAATGCTAAAATGGAATTCTTTTAGGCCAGGCAAGTACAAAAGGTGCCAACCAAAGCCATACGCTACATGCTGGACCAACCGTACAGGAGAACCAGTTGAGTGCAAAATGGAATCTCTGGCATTGGAGACAGCCCTCCTCCAGTCTATATTTAGGGGGAGATTTCAGGACTTAATTTGGAGTAAGAGCTGTCAGTGTTCTGGTATCCTCGTCACCTCCAGAGAAAAGTGTGAAGGCGAGACTGTGGCTGGAGTGCCTTTGCCAGCAAGGAGAAAGAGGATCTAGTGGGCTTCCACCAACATCAGGGCCAGGAGGCATATGTTCTCCTGCAGGACAAGTGCACCTTTGGAAAAAAGCCAGCCTGGGTCAGTTCCAAGGAGATCCTGCCTAAGATGATTGCCTGGAAGTGCAGAGCAACTATACCAGGGAAGTCTGTGCAGAGTGGACCAGTGGAGGGAGGGATGAGGGGTGGAGTCCTTATTGGTTAGGGAGACGACAAGCATCGCCTGCCTTAGGAACTGCCGTCAGAGGACCACAGAGGAAAGATTTCCCAAAATTCTGTGTGTGTGTGGATCCCCCTAGAGAAAAAGTCAGCATCTGGAAGGAACCTACAAAGGGAAGCAATTATATCTGCTATATAAAACTGCCATTTCCCTTAATTCCTCCTCCAGTCTGGCCTAAAGAGAGAGAGATGGGGAGGAAGAAAACTAGCCTGAGGCAAGTCTGAGCTTTGGGTGGAAAGGTGAGGCTGAAAGATGCTTCACTTTGAAAGAATATTTAGTTTTGATTATTACAGTGAGTGTTGGACATTTTGACTTCTGAAATGAATCTTGTTTTGTGACTGAAAGGGACCTGAATTTTATCCAGTAGTGAAAACAAGGAAATCTAGAGGTAGGGGTGAAAGGACAATGGGGGAAAAGAATAAAAGACTCCTTAGAGACCCTAGTATGTTCCTTAAGCGCACATCTGTAAGCCCAAACTGTATGTTCTTCATCTGCCGTCTCTGGCCTAGGGAAGGATGGTTGGAGCGCGAGGCAAGTACTGGGCTGGGAAAGCTTGACCAATTGTATTCTGTAATAAAAGATGTAAAACTTTCTGTATGAGAAAGCTGCATTTTGTTTTGTCTTTTTTTTTTTTAATGTAGAACCCAAATGGCCTTGTGAGGCCCTTACTACACATTGAGATGAGTGAAAAAAATTAGCAGTGCTAATGCTTTTAGACTTGTATATGGTTATCTCCTTAGTTAGTAGATAACCCAGCAAAGACCATTTACCTTTCTTCAAATGATAATACATGCCTCACTGAAGACTCCGTAAATGGTTTTGTATGCATCTCTGGAGCCCACTGTAATTGATTTTTTAAAATGTACGTTTCTCAAAGATGTAATAAAAATCACCAAATTAAGGAGCATTATTCTGATTACATAAGTGCTGGAGTGCTATCATCTGAAATTTGTTCAAGTACTGGTATAAAACGCATTGCAAAATATAGTCCAGAAAGTCTTCCTGCTAATTGAAAGTTTGTGCAAGTTAAGGGGGAGTTTTTGCTATGTATGGTAAGGAAAAGTTTGGGTAATTGTTAAGGTTTTTGTTCTATTTGAATTCCTGGTAGTATTTTGTTTTCGGGGCTATTCTAGCTGCTGCAACGATTAGGATGAGGTTAGCACAGAGTAGATGCTTATGCAGTAAAGAGAGTGCGGTTGAAAAGCCTGCTGCTCCCCTGCCCACTTGCTGGCACCATAATAGAACATGGGGCATTGCACTGTCTGACACTCATTCTAAGCCTCGAAACTGTGTAATTGCCCAAACCATTAAGTGTGTCAGTAACAAAGGCAGCACTAATGACTTTTGGCATCTGGGCATCTCTCTTCACAGAATCTTTTTGAGAATCAGACCTTATTTAAAAACATGCTGCACTGGCACAAAATAAGATTCATTTAGTATTGTTTTGAAATATAACAATAAACAATAGTTCATGGTTCACAAAAGCACGATAGGAAAATTGTTTCTCCCCTAAGAGAAACTAAATCACAAGCTGAATATTTTTCTCCTGATCCATGAATGATTTTAAAATCATAAAGGCAAAGATCCTAAGTTATGTGATAATTTTTTAACTCTAAGTCATTTTACATCATTTCTGATTCTGTTTATGTATGACTCTCTTTTTTCTTGATAAGTCTGGTTAGGGTTTTATCTATTTTGTTTATTTTCTTGAAGAACTAGGTCTTGCTTTATTGATTCTTTTTATAGTTTTATTCTTCTTGATTTTATTTATTTCTGCTCTAATCTTTATTATGTCCCTCCTTCTACTGACTTTGGGCCTCATTTGTTCTTTTTCTAGTTTCGTTAATTGTGAGTTTAGACTGTTCATATGGTCATATGGGATTGTTCTTCTTTCCTGAGGTGGGCCTGTATTGCAATATACTTTCCTTGTAGCACAGCCTTCGCTGCATCGTTGCGGTGTTGAATTATTGTTGTCATTTGTCTCCAGATCATTTCTTTCTTGATGAAAAAAATTTTTTTCAGCCAAAAAAGTATTCTTAGAAAAGAAGCAAATGCCAACCTAGAAATTACTCTTCTCAGAATACAGTATAATCTAGTAGTGAACAAGGACAGCATGTTAATATGTATAAAGAATTGGGTTGGCATATCTTGGAGCAGAAACACTTTGGAAACTTTTACCTATCTTTCCATCCTGCACCCAAGGGATAGTCTCATTTTAGCTCAAATTTGAGAAGCCACAATTCAGATGAGAGGGAACTCTTTGCTTCATTTTAATTTATTTTCCTGTGAAAATAGCCAGTTATTGTACTGCGTATGAAAGAGTCCTAGGGACTTATACTGATTGTGGGACTAGGCGAGGTCAATTCTGTGATAAGCAGAGGGAAAGCTTCTTGTTCCTATTTTTAACTCTGCCTGAAATATAATCTTTGTGACATCCCATCCCTTTTATTTAATGAATACCTGAAATGTATCTCTTCATTAAAGTGTTCTAAAACCATGTGACTATGGATTTAGCTGGTGGTTGTAAATAATTTGTTTGCTAAATGTATTGGTCTGTGAAACAAATTGATTTCCATGAAAGTACTCAGAAAAGTTAGTTTGCTAAACTATGAAGATGGTCATTTGCCTACCCTCTATTTTTTAGATAAGTGTATATAATTTTAACTGTTTGAAATGTTATTCCACCTACATGCAGCACTCAAGTACAAAAATCACTTAGAACACAGACAAGGTAATTCATGAAAAACAAATCGCTGCATCAAAGCAGTCATAGTATCTCTGTAAAAATGTGAAGTCAAATGTCATCTCCCACTAGACTGAGCCTAATATGCCGTATGCAGAATCTTTTATCCTAAGTGTTCTGTAACACAATGGAGACCCTTCACTCCATGAATATATCCACTTGTATTTCTTGCTTGCAGTTCCATGAGCAGTCCATACTCTTTTTTTGTGGTTACACTCACATCTGCAGGCCAAGTCCTCATTCTTAAGGTCTCACTTTACATAAGTTCGCTCTCAGAAGCCTTCCTGGACTGTGAGACTTGGTTAGGAGTACCTCCATTGTGACTTACAGTACTTCATTTTTACCCAAATCACAACACTTAATCACATTTTCATTGAAATTTCTTATTTTTCTCTTTCACTAAATTATTAAGTTCCTAGACAGAGGGATTATCTCATTGATTGTTAAATAGCTATATATAAATGGGCATGGAGTTATTGCCCAGTTATTATTTGGAGAATTGGATTAAAAGGAGTATTTAAAAATTCATATTGAGAAATTCGTTACTATGATACAATCAGTGATGGGAATTACAAGCAATAGCATAAATTGCAAAACTACCTGAAGTACCTAGTTATGCATAGGTAGATGACTACACTTGGTGCTACCAACTGCAATTTTGCACAAATAAGACTACCCCAGGCCTTTGAAAGTTTTTCTAATCATCCTATTTCACCTGTGCTATGTAGACCAGCACCTTTGAGGCTATTGACTATTTTTTTAAATACACAGCAGTATTTGAAAAACAGGCAATTCATTATTTATTGCTCTTCCTGAAATTTAAAAGTAATACTCAATACTTTTCTTTCTTATTGAAGGTTGGGTTCTAAAACTATCTTATTAAGGAAAAATTCAATAAAACATTTCTTGGGAACGTACTATTTGCAAGGAACTGGGCTTAGCATTGCATAAAGTATGAAGATAGATGAGACACTGGTCTCACCAAGATTCTAAAGAGAACTATTTGCCATCAGGTAAAATCTGCATTCTCTGAGAAATAAAATTTTAACAATTTAGCACAACCTAAAACTTTCACTATTTTTGCATCTGTCTAAATTTGGAGGGTGGTGGGAGAGGAAGGCAATTGTCCTTAGAGCTGTGAATTTGTGAATTTAGGATTGACTGGTATCATGGTGTCAGTAACATGATAATCTTTGGTAAATGGTGTAAGTGAGTGAGATCAAGGAAGGCAAAACTGCGGAATTTTGTAGAGGAATGGAGTGGGTGAATGCATTTTTATTCCTGATAAATGGTACTCCCTGTGGAGAAGAAAGGCCATGGCTAGGACACTGTATTGAGATGTCAGCCTTATCATAGATATTTTTCCTCTTTTTTTGCTTATAAGATATTATTTACCTATAATTAAATACATCAATATTAAGTATACTGTTTGTTGCAGTTTGATAATTGCCTTCAATCATGAAATCACCATGACATCAAGATGTACAAGTAGTTCTCTCATCTTAAAAAATGTCCTTTGGGTCCTGTTGCATTTGAACAGGGCCAGTAGACCTGTTCTCTCCCTACCCCTGGACATAGACAAAATCAGATCTGCTTTCTATTCTTATAGTTTTGCATTTTCTAGAATTTTGCACAAATGAAATTATTCAGTATATAGTTTCCTGGTTTGGCTTTTACTTAGCATAATGCTTTTAAGATTCATCCAAATTGTGTTGCATTTTAAAGTAATCTTTTGGGTCTGTTTTATGAGGGATATTGGTCTGCAGTTCTCTTTTCTGTTATCTTTGCCTGGTTTTAGAATCAAGGTAATTTTGTGTTAATAAAATAAGTTGGGTAATTTTGTCTCATATTTCATTTTCTGAAATAGTTTGTGGATGATAGTTACTATTTTTTCTTAATTGTTTAATAGAATTCACCATTGAAGCCATTTGGGTCCATAGTTTTCTTTTGGAGTTCTAATTACAAATTTCATTTAATCAATTAATATAAGGATGTTCAATTGTTTTTATTTCTTCATTTGTTTTTAGGAGTTTTCTTCTATCATGTAGGTTGTGATATTTTTCAGCATGAAGTTGTTCATAATGTCACCATTATTATTCTACAATTCCCTTGTTAACCTTGCCTATAGATTCTGTAGTGAGATCCTCTCTTTCATCCCCGATATTGACAACTTTCCTCCTTCCCCCACTCTCTTTTCCTTCCTCCCATTATTTTCCTTCTCCTCTCCCTCCCAAGACATGAGGAATGCACACAGTTTAGTCTCTAACTGTCCTTTTAGCCTGGGGCTAAATAGATAGCTCAATGGACAAACCCTAAAAACTCCTCTTCCTTTTTTCTCTTAATGGCCAGAGCAAAGCAGAGTCAGTTTTTCTCTAGAGTTCTATGCATCAAAACTATGTTCATGCTGTCTTAGCATTTCAGAATAAGAGTTCCCTTGAGTAGCAAGAATGAGCTAGGTAGGAGAAGAAGAGAACTTTGATATATGACAGAAAGCTGTAAAATCTCCTGGATGATCGATAGCATGGAAATGGCTGGCAAGATCAACGTCTTGATTCAAAAGAATTCCGCAGATCTGTGGCAGGGCTGCTGGAGCCTATGGATAGGAGGCCCAGTATGAAAACCCTAATCCAGTTGTGTCTTCACCTCTTTTCTTTCTCTAACCCCATTTGCTCTTACCTTTTTCTACAATAAACTCAATCACATGTGCTAGAAAGACTTACAACACAAAAATGATTTACATAAAAACATTAAAATTTTAATTAATTGATTTGCAACTAATAAATTGAATTGATTTATAACTCTAACTAAAAATTTTAACCTCCTGTACCATGATCCTATTGTGTGTACTTTATGAGTACTTTATTCAAGAACCTCTTCCTGAAAATTGGTGATAAATATGAACACTCATTCTTCCTCAAAAATATTCAGTGATTTCTTATTGTTTGTTAGAGCAAAATAAGTAACTCTCTGTTAAGTATTCTAAGCCTTCTTCTCCTGAATTTTTTCATCTTTCTACCTACCTATTTCCTTATGTTTTCATCCTTACTTCTTACTCTAATCAAGATGGTTTACTGATTATTTTGCCAACACACCCAGTGGATTTCTGCTTCTCTGCCTTCAGTGCTGTAGGACTGATCAGCTCCTAGAGAAAGGACATCCAGAGAGGCAGCATGAACTGATCAATGCTAAACACTTGACTTAAGAAAGAATGGGAATAAGAACTCAGATCTAATAGTTTTCTATCTTAGAAGGGATTGGGTTTCATCTGATAAGAAATAGGGAGGCGTTTAGGTTCCTAGGAAGCTAATCCTTGGGAAGAAAATGTGGTCTAAGAAAGATACATTTTTAAAAATGTGGTCTGATATCTTCAAATAGAAGGGAGGAAGATGAAACTGTGCCAGGTACAAGAGCTAAGAGGCTTGAGGTGTCCCAGAGGTCACAGATCAGGTAAGAGGTTATGGACCAACAGAAGTTATGGATTTAAGGATGTTATGAAGAAAACAGTGACGACACAGTTCAAGACCTTGGGAAGGAAGTACTGGAAGGATACAAAAGAAATAAGGTTTGGGAAACATCTTAAAATTCTTTTTCTAGATAACTATAAATCATATTATGTTTGGTAAAATGTACTTTTATTTATTTATGCAAATTATTTTTACCAGCTACTCTCTCCAGGCATCATTCCAGACACTGGGGACACAAAAATGAACCATTTATTTAATAAATGAACATGATCTCACCATCAAAATGTATATCCCCAGTTTTTCTAAGGCTGTTAGAAAACATTTTTGACTCTGCATAGTTACTTTTTAAAGAGGAAGTGTTAACCCTGATTTTGGGAATATTGAGGAATATCTTCCAAGTTTGTGGGTAATGCTCTTCAGTAGACATGAAACCTGAATATATGTATCTGAGTCAAATGAGGACGAAATTACTGTTTTAAATTGCATCTAGCAGGTTTTGAGGTTAATGTTTGTGGAGTAAGTTCGGTGATTCTATTCCCAAACATCATACTTGAGAAATGATAGAGTAAAGTAAATGCTTTCTAAACTGAAGAGGATCTGTTTTTTCCATGTAAAAAAATAGTTATAATTCCTGTGGCTTGTTAGGAATTACACAGCTCCTCAATGGTTTAATATAAGCAATTAAATCTTTTTGAGACACTGCTTTAAATTTTTACCAAAGTATATTTTACTTTCTCAAATTCCAATTCTATTGTATGTATATTTACAAAAGAAAGGTGTAAACTATTAGATATAGACATTTACAATATTTTTGGCTAGACGCAAACCTTGCTGGGCTGAGTTTGTTCTCTTCAGTTCTTGTCCCACCACAACAAAGAACTGTAAGGCAGAGACACAATAGTGAAGCAGAGAGAAAGTTTTATTTGAATACACTCCAGGGGAGGAGTGGGCCAGAGTCAAGGCAGACAAAGGAAGGTGCCGATCCGTTAGGTGGGAGGCCCTTATATTACATTCTAGGTAGGAGGCACCTCTGATTGACAAGGCGGGGTTGAGTCACAGGTCCATCTGAATAGCCATCCCTTTCAGTGCACAGTTCTTAGTTCTGTTCGACATGCCCGTGTCGGGGTCTGGTTGGTCCCTATACGCAAGGAAGTTTTCTCCCTGTAAAGCCTTTGTCGTCTTCACATGGGACCCCAGACCTGGGCAGAGTTTGGGCAGTTCTTTCCTTTGGGTGCCTTTGGGTGTTTTTTTTCCTTGAATCTTATCTTCTCCTTTCCTGGCTGCTCATGTCTATCTTTCTACTTAACATTCCTAACAAAATTAGTAACTTCACTATGATTTGACCAGTAAACTTTAGGCTAAATTTGAAGTACCTGATGGGTCCAAATTCCTATTAAATTATTATTTGTAGAATCCTTATGACAAAAGGCATTGTCCCTTCCTGTAGCTTTCACCATTTATTCTTGAGCACTGTCTTAGAATTAAGCCAAATATACAAAGAAACTGAGGTAATGACAATGACACCCAACCCAAAATGATTCTCTAAGAAAAATGAAACAAGAATAAGATATAGATAAAAAGTACACATTTACTATTTTTGTTTAGTGGTCTAAGTCTCCCTCTTCAATTAAACCTCCAGTCAGCACAATGATGAGAGCTCACCATGTGTCCGTCTTTGCGCTTAGCAGGAGGAGTACAGAGGTGAGGAAGGCAGGAAGATCCACGTAGAAAAGTATTTTCCTTCTGGGTGGTGAAGACAAGTATTAAAAAGTTAGCAAATCAGTAAGTAGGATAATCCCAGAAAATGATAAGGGACAAAGGAAATGAACAAGCGATGGAATAGGAAATAAGCTGGTCGGTCTGCTGTATATGGGGTGGCCAAAAATGACCCTCAGAGGTATTATGTTTGGTAAAATATATATTTATGTACTTTATGCAAATTATTTTTGAGCCATTGAAATATTAGAATTTAACTGGTTCACACAGTTGGGTGTAAGAGAATGGACTCAGCTTTTATAGCTTCCACAAAATAAATGAATCCTTTATCAAAGGTTAGGGTATGAAAGGAAGTAGCTTTTCCTCCACATCCAGGGTGCTGTTTCAGTTCTGACACTTCCCCTGTCTGTAGGATAGACTTTCAAAAGACAGTAATGAGCTAGAAAAATGGAGAAGGGCTTGATATTTCTGGAGGTAACTAAGTCTGATCTTACATTACTTTCAAGTATCATTTTTATGACTAAAACCTTGTTATACTTTGGATTTGAATAGTGATTATGAATATGGTGTTTATGTACCATTAAATTTTTTGATACTTGGTTTTAAAAATAATTGGTTCCTTTTGTTTTATATCTGACCTAGTGGTTCGGAACATTGTATATATTTTGAACTCAGTGGAAATTTGTTGTTTCTCATCATAAAATAACTATGATGAGAAGGCAGTTATATCAGTGGAAAATTAGGAGTCCTTACTTACATAAGCATCTTTACTATTTGGTTAAAAAGGAAGTAGACCACCCTCAAAAAGCATCCTGAAGTATTTAATGGATTTGCCAAGTTGAAGTGGTTTCACAATACCTAAATAATTTGTCACAACTCTCTCCCCACTCCCACCATACCCACATTTTCTTTCTCTCTCTCTCCAGAAGTCCTTGGAGTCTCTCTGGTCAAAGAAGTCCCTGTAAGTCTTCTGATAAATACAATCTCAGTCTTAGGTAGAATTGTTATTAAACTATTCTAGATAAATGCTCATCCTCTTCTATTAAAAAAAAAACAAGAAGAAAATGTTAAGTTCTTCTATGATTGTCCATTTGTAGCACGAGCACCTTTCTATGTAGAGTAAAATATAAAACTGGTAGTTTTGGACTGACTGCTTAGTTTCAAGAGATGAGAAATTCCTCTAGTCTCTATGGTATTAGTAGAGACAGAAAACAGGAAGTTTTGGGAGTTCTGAGTCTTTGTTGTGTGGTATAGGTGGACAGATGAGGATGGGAAGAGAGCTTTGGTAGAGTCAGCAAAGCCATCACAGTGGCTCTGAACTTCTATTCACTAATGTTGAGGAAGCAATTTCCTCTACGCCTCCAGGTTCTTCTAGCTGGTCTAAGAATCAAAGGGGCATGAGACAAATTAATGAGAGAAACAACCAAAGTTTGATTACATACATATGGGGAAGCCATGGACATGGGTTCCAAAAACAGGGAGAATGAGGTATATATGTCATCCTGAATCAAGGAGAAGGAAGCAGGGATCTGAGACTTCAAAGGAAAAGGAAGCAACTTACAGCAATATGGAAAGAATAAATGTTTGATAAACAAAATACTGCAGGGGCACAGAGAGAAATAGTAACAGACTTAACCACATTCCTCCCAGTCTGTCACACCTAGGTTACATTGTAGTATAGCTCTCTATGGTGATAGCTCTTTCTGGAGTAGTTTACAGTTGTTGGGTGGGGGTAGGGAAGGTCAAAGTTTCTGAGTCTTTTGGGCCTTGACTGTTCTTAACTCTGAAATAATTTGCATGTCACAGTGGCACATGCCGAGGCAGCCTGCCTTTGGTCCCTACACTAATCAAACAGATAAAGTGAGAGATTGGGCTGGCA
Source organism: Phataginus tricuspis (assembly GCA_029783875.1). Lineage (NCBI taxonomy): Eukaryota > Metazoa > Chordata > Mammalia > Pholidota > Manidae > Phataginus > Phataginus tricuspis. Next base: position 5,979,024 of record JAQQAC010000477.1, read on the forward strand.
CCGAAGCAATTCTTCCCCTGGGCTTAGTCTCCTTGCCAGGAGTCTCTTGCCAGGAGATAGCTCGGTTACCATGGGCTCCCGGAGGTTCTCCTGGCAGCACTAAGTGAAGCTCCAGTGTGGTTGTGTGCTTGTGCATTTCCTCAGCCTGCCTGTGATTTTGAAAATTAACTATGAAGTTTTAAAAAATTGTTCATATTTTGCATATTATTTGAACTCTATAGGGACTTGGATATTATGTTTTATATATTCGTTAATATTAGCAAAACAAAATTTTGCCTTGCACGAAAATGTACTTTCTTTTCCTTATATAGAGCAGTCTGTGAGTGGGAAGATTCTTGAATGGTTCCTGCTTCCTCCTGCCAGAAGGAAATGAAAGTATGTCTTCCACAACCCTTTTCTTATGGTAACCAGTGTTATTTGAGGCTCTCAAAATGCCAGCAGGTGGCCTCTTTTCTAGCTGAATTCAATGCAGCATAAATATTCTCTTATTAATTATATAAAAATGGATTTATTTCCTATATTTAAAGATTAAAGGCCAAGGGATAAAATGTGCATAGTATATATATTTTTTTGCTATGAATGTTGTAGGATTCATGCAGATGAATCCTACAACATTCATCTGTAGGTTAGTTTTGTAATAATCTTTTTTTTTAATAAAGTATTTTTAAACTTACTGAAAGCATTAGATTTGGGATTGATTTATTAGGATGCTGGATATTAAAGGAAAAATGTATTTAAGGTCCAATTTAAAGCTCATAAATATAAAACACGTGGAAAACATAATCTCTGAATGCATGAATAAACTGGTACATCCGGACAGTGGATATTGTTCAGCACTAAAAAGAAAAGAGCTCTCAGCCCATGAAAAGACATGGAGGAACCTTAAATTCATATTACTAAGTGAAAGAAGCCAGTCTGAAAGGGCTGCATAGTGTACAATTCCAACTATGTAACATTCTGGGAAAGACAATACTACTGAGACAGTACAAAGTACTATGGAGAAACCCCATCCTGATGACATTGTTTCACATTGGTTGCCACAATTTAAGGGGTGGGGGAGGGATGAGTAGACACAGGGGATTCTTCAGACAGTGGAAATACTCTGTATGATACCAAATAGCTGTAGACCGGATAATGCCAAGAATGAACCCTGACGTGAACTAGGGACTTTGGGCGATTATGATGTGTCAGTGCAGGCTCACATCAGTCTCACGAATGAGCCACTGTGATGGAGGATGTCGTTTGTGGAGGTGGCTGTGCCTGTGTCGGGGCAGGGAGTACATGGGAACTCTGTGCCTTCCTCTCAGTTTTGCTCGGAACCTTAATGCTCTACAAAAATAAAGTGTGAATTAAAAAAACCCATAATCTTTTGCTATTTTTACCCTAAAATTTCAACAAATAAGAAAAGGTATTCCAAAGTGTTGATATTTTCATTTTTCATTTAAAAAGTCAGAGAAAATTCATCTGAGAATTTCTAATTGAGGGGGGGAAATGTCTGCTCCACTCTCCACTCCACTGCTGCCTCCGCAGGCTCCCTGTCTCTTTTCTCTCCTCCTCTCCTCAAAGAGGTATTGCTAATCTGACTAGTCAACGTGTGGGGAAATTGAAGGACTTCATGCCAAAAGTCGGGAGCCATGCCCCGTTCCCCCTCCTTGGCTTCCTCGTGCACAGCTTGAGGAGGTAAGCCCAGGCTAAAGGCGGCCCCTGCCCGCCGTCCCTCTCCACAGTCAGGCAGGCCGATAGAACACTGAATCCCAGTGTCCTGAATTTGAGGTTGCTGATCAGAATATAGTCTCTCTTTTTTTTAATAACAGACCCAAATTTCTTTTGAAAGTCAGCCCTCCTCTATTATCATTGGTTGGTGGAATAATGGGGTGCAGGGGGCCCCCATTGGCTTAATCCAATAAACAGAGTCTCCCTTCCTTGTCAGGGGGCTGGTTCGCAGATGGGCATGTAACCCAATCAGAACTAAAGAATACAAGAGAATATTTTTGGAGCTTCTGCAGAAAATTAGCTGGGATCTTCTTTCTGATGCATGTGGGGGTGTGAGGACGTGAGTGCGAGGGCCGTGCAGCCCTCCTGCTAGCGTGACGGGGTCCACCCTGAGGGGAGGCTCACTCGCAGAAGAACACGCCACTGACACGCGGAGAAACCCCGTCCTGATGACATTGTTTCACGTTCTAGATGAAATCACAGCTAAAGGAAGCACTAGCACTGAATCTCATTTTACGGATCTGAGCATTTCCTATTTTTCTTGACACTTGAGCTCAGTTTTTGTTTCTTGTAACGCTCAGGGTGCCCATGGCGCCCTGAGTCTTCACCACCTAGGCTCGTCTCTGGTACATGTAATGCCCTTGTTTCCTTACTGATTGAACAGTGTGCTGCCAAGAATCTGTTATGTTTCTTCTCAAACTTGTTTAAGCCAGTTGTATTTTTTACAGTAATTATTCAAATTAACTAAATATTAAACTGATAAAATGACTATAAAAGAAAGTTATTGTATATTCAAAATTTAAGTTTAATATTTTGAAGACTCATGTAAAAACAAAGATATCTAATTTAAAGTGATCAAGACATGAACAAGAGTTTGGAAGAAGAATTTAACAGAACTAGTATGATTTTGAGTTTAGTTGCTGTGTAGATATCTAGTATGCTGAGATCAACTAACTATTGATCTTGCTATGTGGTATGGTGCTAGGCATGATGGGGAAGATTACTATTCTCTAGAAGCTCAAATTTTTGAGAAAAAATACATGCTATAACGGATATTTGCTAAGGTTTTAAAAAATATTAGTCTGTTCCCATTCAACCCCTTTTGTATAATTCCCCATAGAATATGGGTAATGAGTTGCATCTCCTAGTATGGAAGCCAAAGGTGGTCACACATTTCTTCTCTCTTCTTAAATGCTCTCATTCCTTTAGGGACCCAGGATGGGCCAGATGAATGTTTTTGACCAAGCTCTGAATTTGGAGTCATTGATGCAAAGGCACTGAGTAGTTAGACAACAGAAGTAGGCTTATCATTCACCTACCTGGTGTCCTGTGAAGTTTGACCTGGCAGGTATAAACACAGGCATTACAAGACAGAACACAAAATGTGAGTTGGCACAATAGGAAAGGGAAGATTTAGAGCGTGCTATCAGTATTGAAGAAAATTGTTATGGTTCACCTTCCTTCTGAGTTGGGGAGAGCCTTCTCAAGGGGGAATGATGATAACATTCCCTCTTCTGAGAACTTAGCTTACAAAGGAGCTTTGAACTTTTTTCTTAAGATGTCAAGGTATTACGTAAGGACTCCTGTGTTTGGCTTTGGTGTATTGAACTTTCATTAACTATATTGACAACTTACATAGGGAGTCTCTCTGTGTTGTTGGGTTTATTTAATAGCTAGTATAAATGAAATAAAGCAGACAGCAAGACAAATGCTGCATGGTATTGAGTTCAGTTCAGAGTTGCAGAAAAGTCAGAGTGAAACCGAAGTTGAGAAGCAAGCAAGGTCATTACACGGCAGCAGAGCGGGCACAGCGTAATGTCGGGCAGGCCCCTGACCCACTGTGAGGCTTCTTTGATGATGTTCTGGCAGGGCAGAGACGTCTTTGTTGACAGTTCTTGGTCATTTAGGCCTGACCTGATTGGTGAAAGGAGGACATGGACTGGGCTGGGCCTGTGCTCTGATGCTTCTTATATGGGGAGACCCTGGACATTTCCCGAGTCCCTCTTGATCCCTGTGGCTTCATCGGATTAACTCTCTGGTCATTTCTGGCTCTGGCTTTATCTGGTGAACTCCCTGGGTCATTTTTGGTGGGATTTACTCTCTCTGCATCTGCTCATGTCTATGTTTCTGTCTAACAGTAGTACTTATATGTGTGTTACTGGGTGAGTGCACCCTCCTCGGTCCTTGTCCCCACTGCAACAAAGAACTGAAAGGCAGAGACACAATCGTGAAACAGGGAAAGTTTTATTTAAATACACTCCAAGGGAGGAGTGGGCTACAGTCAAGGTAGACGAAGGCCCCAGTCTGTTAGGCAAGAGGCCTCTATAGTGCATTCTGGTTGGGAGGTGCCTCTTTGACTGACAAGCTGGGGTTATTTGACTTCCAGGTCCTTCTACATGGTCCTCCCTCTCAGTGAGCCTGTCCTTCTCCCATGCTGAGGCATGATTGGGACAGTTCTTGGTTTTGTTGAGTTTTGTCCTCCTTGGGATCTGGTGCAAAGGAAGTTATCTCCCTGCAAAGCCTTTGCTGTCTCCACAGGGGACCCCCTCCCTGGGCAGTGTTTGGGCAGCTTTTTCTTTGAAACTTATCTTTCCCTTTTCTGGCTACTCATGTGTATCTACTTAACATTCCTAACATGTGGGACCTAAAAAACAATGTTGAACTCATAGAAACAGAGAGTAGAAAAATAGTAGCCAGGTGCTGAGGGGTGGGGGAAATAGAGATTGGTAAAAGGATACAAACTTTCAGTTATGTGATGAATAAGGTCTAAGGAATTAATGTATAACATGGTGACTATAGTGAATAACACTATGAAGTGTAATTGGAATTTTCTAAGAGAAGAGAACTTAAATGTTCTCATGCCCCCACCCCAAAAAGATAAATAGGTGAGGTGATGGATATGTTAATTAACTAGATGGGAGGGATCCTTTCGCAATGTATACATGTATCACATTGTCACATTGTGCATTTTAAATACTTTTTTATTTTAATTGTCCATTATACCACAATAAAGCTAGAACATTTATTTAATAGCAACTAATATGTATTACTCCTTTCAGGGATGAATGAAATGAATGAAAATTGTGACAGACCAAATTTATTAAAACAAAAGATTTCATGAGTTCAGGGGACAGATTGCAAATGTATTAACATAAAATGTTTTTTACTATGTTCCATGAAAATATAAATAATGGAAAAAGATGAAGATATTAAGCCTAAAGAGTGATCTTTAGAATATGAGAGCTCAGAAATTGGACCACTAATGAGCAGAAGAGTGGACGGGCACAGTTATCTGTACAATGAAAGCACTTAGCATCATTTTAATTAGTGTGAATTGAAGATGCTGTTTTGCTCTCTAGTGTTTTTAAAAAGTGGTTGCTGCACATCAGAGCTGGCTTCCCCCACATTTTTAAGCGTTGTTAAGAAAACCTCTTCAAACAAGCATAATTTCTCCTGAAATGAGTACAAGCCTGAGTTGGGAATTCTAAGACTTTGTGCTGGATCTGCTACTTCCTGTGATTCTCTTTGAACCTTAGTTTTCTCATTTTAATGTAAGACTGAAATGAACCCTCTTTATTGCTACAGAGTGTTATTGTGAAGATTAAGTTAATACCAGATATAAAGTACTACCCCATCACTCTCTATGCCTTTATACTGCTTCTTTATTCTTTATCATCATTATACCTGTCATATTTGCTTACTGGATTATTCTCTTCCTGAGCTAGACTGTAAGATTCACAAAAACAGGGACTTTACGAGGTTTGTTCACTGCTTTATTCCAAAAGCACGGAGTGGTGCCTGACACTGAGTAAAATTTGGTTGACTAAACAAGTGAATAAAAGTGCTATTTTTAACTGTAGAAACAAACTTTTCTTGGGAGGCTTGTCTCTCATTGGGGATTAGGACCAAAGTCTTTGATTGATATTTTTAAAATAATCTTGTCTGTTTAATCTTGTCTGTTTGTATTCCATTGTACCACTATTATTCCACATTATCTCAAGATAGACTGCATCCTCCCAAAGTTTTCATGCAACCTATTTGATGTAACTGTTTTTTTTTAAATACCTCAATATTATGTATTCCTGGGTTGTGTTCATTTGCTAATATTGAGGTTTTATAGATTTGTGTTTTATCATTAGAGAACTGTATGAGAATTTTTGCTTAAACCTAACAGCCTAAATTTTTTTTCTTGGCATCATTAATATACACTTACATGAAGAACATTGTGCTTACTAGATTCCCCCCATTATCAAGTCCCCATGACATACCCCATTACAATCACTGTCCATCAGCATAATAAGATGCTATAGAATCACTACTTGTCTTCTCTGTGCTATACTGCCTTCCCCGTGCCCCCCCACCCACATTGTGTGTGCTAATCGTAATGCCCCTTTTTCCCTTTATCCCTCCCTTCCCACCCCTCTTCCCCAGTCCCTTTCCCTTTGGTAACTGTTAGTCCATTCTTGGGTTCTGCGAGTCTGCTGCTGTTTTGTTCCTTCAGTTATTTCTTTGTTCTTATACTTCACATATGAGTGAAATCATTTGATACTTGTCTTTTTCGGCCTGGCTTATTTCCCTGAGCATAATACCCTCTTGCTCCATCCATGTTGTTGCAAATGGTAGGATTTGTTTTCTTCTTATGGCTGAGTAATATTTCATTGTGTGTATGTACCACATCTTCTTTATCCATTTATCTACTGATGGACACTTAGGTTGCTTCCAATTCTTGGCTATTGTAAATAGTGCTGCCATAAACATAGTTGTGCATATATATATTTTTTTCTTTTTTTTTAAAATTTTTTATTAAGGAATTATTGATATACACTCTTAGGAAGGTTTCACATGAAAAAATAATGTGGTGACTACTTTTACCCATTTATCAAGTCCCCACCCATACCCCAATGCAGTCACTGCCCATCAGTGTAATAAGATGCCACAGATTCACTGTTTGTGTTCTCTGTGCTACACTGTTTTCCCCGTGACCCCCACACCATGTGTACTAAACATAATACCCCTCAATCCCCTTCTCCCACCCTCCCCACCCGCCTTCCCACAACGCTCGCCTTTGGTAACCACTAGTCCTTCTTGGACTCTCTGAGTTTGCTGCTATTTTGGTCCATCAGTTTTGCTTCGTTGTTATACTCCACAAATGAGGGAAATCACTTGGCACTTGTCTTTCTCTGCCTGGCTTATTTCACTGAGCATAATACCCTCCAGATCCATCCATGTTGTTGCAAATGGTAGGATTTGTTTCTTTCTTATGGCTGAATAGTATTCCATTGTGTATATATACCACCTCTTCTTTATACATTCATTTACTGATGGACACTTAGGTTGCTTCCATATATTGGCTATTGTAAATAGTGCTGTGATAAACATAGGGGTGCATATTTCTTTCTGAATCTGAGAACTTGTATTCTTTGGGTAAATTCCTAGGAGTGGGATTCGCAGGTCAAATGGTATTTCTATTTTTAGTTTTTTGAGGAACCTCCATACTGCTTTCCACAGTGGCTGAACTAGCTTACTTTCCCACCAGCAGTGTAGGATGGTTCCCCTTTCTCTGCGTCCTCGCCATCATATGTTGTTCTTGCTCTTTTGGATACTGGCCATCCTTACTGGTGTGAGGTGTTATCTCTTTGTGGTTTTAATTTGCATTTCCCTGATGATTAGTGATATGGAACATCTTTTAATGTGTGTGTTGGCCATCTGAATTTCTTTGGAGAACTGTCTCTTCATATCCTCTGCCCATTTTTTAATCGGGTTATTTGCTTTTTGAATTTTGAGGCATGTGAGTTCTTTATATATTTTGGATGTTAACCCCTTGTCAGATATGTCATTTACAAATATATTCTCCCATACAGTAGGATGCCTTTTTGTTCTGTTGATGCTGTCCTTTGCCATACAGAAGCTTTTTAGTTTGATGTAGTCCTATATGTTCATTTCTGCTTTTGTTTCCCTTGCTCGAGGAGATGCGTTCAGGAAGAAGTTGCTCATGCTTATATTCAGAGGATTTTTGCCTATGTTGTCTTCTAAGAGTTTTATGGTTTCATGACTTACATTCAGGTCTTTGATCCATTTCGAGTGTACTTTTGTGTACGGGGTTAAACAATAGTCCAGTTTCATTCTCTTGCATGTAGCTGTCCAGTTTTGCCAATACCAGCTGTTGAAGAGGCTGTCATTTCCCCATTGTATGTCTGTGGTTCCTTTATTGTATATTAATTAACCATATATGGTTGGGTTTATATCAGGGCTCTCTAGTCTGTTCCATTAGTCTATAGGTCTGTTCTTGTGCCAGTACCAAATTGTCTTGATTACTGTGGCTTTGTAGTAGAGCTTGAAGTCAGGGAGCGTAATTCCCCCCATTTTGTTCTTCCTTCTCAGGATTTCTTTGGTTATTCGGGGTCTTTTGTGGTTCAATATGAATTTTAGAACTATTTACTCTAGTTCATTGAAGAATGCTGTTGGTATTTTGATAGGAATTGCACTGAATCTGTACATTGCTTTAGGCAGGATGGCCATTTTGACAATATTAATTCTTCCTATCCATGAGCAAGGGATGTGTTTCCATTATTGGTATCTTCTTTAATTTCTCTCATGAGTGTCTTGTAGTTTCAGAGTATAGGTCTTTCACTTCATTGGTCAGGTTTATTCCTAGGTATTTTATTCTTTTTGATGCAATTGTGAATGGAATTGTTTTCCTGATTTCTCTTTCTGCTAGTTCATTGTTAGTATATATAGGAATGCCACAGATTTCTGTGTATTAATTTTGTATCCTGCAACTTTGCTGAATTCAGATATTAGTTCTAGTAGTTTTGGAGTGGATTCTTTAGGGTTTTTTATGTACAATATCATGTCATCTGCAAACAGGGACAGTTTGACTTCTTCGTTTCCAATCTGGATGCCTTTTATTTCTTTGTGTTGTCTGATTCCCATGGTTAGGACCTCCAGAACTATGTTGAATAAAAGAGGGGAGAGTGGGCATCCTTGTCTTGTTCCTGATCTTAAAGGAAAAGCATTCAGCTTCTCGCTGTTAGGTATAATGTTGGCTGTGGGTTTGTCATATATGGCCTTTATTATGTTGAGGTACTTGCCCTCATACCCCTTTTGTTAAGAGTTTTTATCATGAATGGATGTTGAATTTTGTCAAATGCTTTTTCAGCATCTATGGAGATGATCGTGTGGTTTTTGTCCTTTTTGTTCATGTAGTGGATGATGTTGATGGATTTTCGAATGTTGTACCATCCTTGCATCCTTGGGATGAATCCCACTTGATCATGATGGATGATCTTTTTGATGTATTTTTGAATTTGGTTTGCTAATATTTTGTTGAGTATTTTTGCATCTATGTTCTTCAGGGATATTGGTCTATAATTTTCTTTTTTTGTGGTGTCTTGACCGGTTTTGGTATTAGAATGATGCTGGCTTCATAGAATGAGTTTGGAACTATTCCCTCTTCTTCCACTCTTTAGAAAACTTTAAGGAGGATGGGTATTCGGTCTTCACTAAATGTTTGATAAAATTCACTAGTGAAGCCATCTGGTCCAGGGGTTTTGTTCTTAGGTAGTTTTTGATTACCAGTTCAATCTCCTTGCTGGTAATTGGTCTATTCCGATTTTCTATTTCTTCCTGGATCAGCCTTGGAAGTTTGTATTTTTCTAGAAAGTTGTCCATTTCTTCTAGGTTATCCAGTTTGTTACCATATAATTTTTCATAGTATTCTCTCATAATTCTTTGTATTTCTGTGGTGTCCGTAGTGATTTTTCCTTTCTCATTTCTGATTAGGTTTATGTGTGTAGATTCTCTTTTTTTCTTGATAAGTCTGGCTAGGGGTTTATCTATTTTGTTTATTTTCTAAAAAACCAGCTCCTGCTTTCATTGATTCTTTCTATTGTTTTATTCTTCTCAATTTTATTCATTTCTGCTTTAATCTTTATTATGGCCCTCCTTCTACTGACTTTGGGCCTCATTTGTTCTTCCTTTTCTAGTTTCATTAATTGTGAGTTTAGACTGTTCATTTGGGATTGTTCTTTCCTGAGGTAGGCCTGTATTGCAATATATTTCCCTCTTAGAATGGCCTTCACCCCGCCTCACAGATTTTGTGGTGTTGAATTATTGTTGTCATTGTCTCCATATATTGCTTGGTCTCTGTTTTTATTTGGTCATTGATACATTGATTATTTAGGAGCATGGTATTAAGCCTCCATGTGTTTGTGGGCTTTTTCGTTTTCTTTGTGTAATTTATTTGTAGTTTCATACCTTTGTGATCTGTGAAACTGCTTGGTACAATTTCAATCATTTTGAATTTACTGAGGCTCTTTTTGTGGCCTAGTATATGATCTGTCTTTGAAAATGTTCCATGTGGACTTGAGAAGAATGTGTATCCTGTTACTTTTGGATGGAGTGTTCTGTAGATGTCCGTTAGGTCCATCTGTTCTACTATGTTATTCAGTGCCTCTGTCTCTTTACTTATTTTCTGTCTGATTGATCTGTCCTTTGGAGTGAGTGGCGTGTTGAAGTCTCCTAAAATGAATGCATTGCATTCTATTTCCCCCTTTAATTCTGTTAGTATTTGTTTCACATATGTAGGTGATCCTGCGTTGGGTGCATAGATATTTATAATAGTTATATCCCCTTGTTGGACTGACCCTTTTATCAGTATGTAATGTCCTTCTTTGTCTCTTGTGACTTTCTTTGTTTTGAAGTCTATTTTGTCTGATACAAGTACTGCAACACCTGTTTTTTTCTCATTATTAGTTGCATGAAGTGTCTTTTTCCATCCCTTTACTTTCAGTCTGTGTATATCTTTGGATTTGAAGTGAGTATCTTGTAGGCAGCATATAGATGGGTCTTGTTTTTTAATCCATTCAGTAACTCCATGTCTTTTGATTGGTGCATTCAGACCATTTACATTTATGGGGATTATTGATAGGTATGTACTTTTTGCCATTGCAGGGTTTTGATTCGTGGTTACCAAAGCTTCAAGGGTAATTCCCTTACTATCTAACAGTCTTATTTAACTCATTTCATATGCTATTACAAATACAACCTAAAGGTTCTTTTTTTTCCTCCTTTTTCTTCCTCCTCCATTCTTTGAATGTTATGAATCATATTCTGTACCCTTTGTCTATCCCTTTGGTGACATCTTTTTAGCCTTAGGAATACTTCCATCTATTGGAGTCCCTCCAGAATGCACTATAGAGGTGGTTTGTGGGAGGTAAATTCTCTCAGCTTTTGCTTATCTGAAAACTGTTTAATCCCTCTTTCAAATTTAAATGATGTCCTTGCCGGGTAGAGTATTCTTGGTTCAAGGCCCTTCTGCTTCATTGCATCAAAGATATCATGCCACTTTTTTTTGGCCTGTAAGGTTTCTGTTGAAAAGTCTGATGATAGCCTGATGGGTTTTCCTTTGTATGTGGTCTTTTTTCTCTCTCTAGCTGCTTTTACAAGCCTGTCTTTATCCTTGATCTTTGCCATTTTAATTATTATATGTCTTGGTGTTGTCTTCCTTGGGTCCCTTGTGTTGGGAGATCTGTGCACCTCCATGGCTTGAGAGACTATCTCCTTCCCCAGATTTTGGAAGTTTCAGCAATTACCTCCTCAATGACACTTTCTATCCCTTTCTCTCTCTCTCTTCTTCTTCTGGTGCCCCTGTAATGCAAATACTGTTCTGTTTGGATTGGTCACACAGTTCTCTCAATATTCTTTCATTCTTAGAGATCCTTTTTTCTCTTGGTGCCTCAGCTTCTTTGTATTCCTCTTCTCTAATTTCCATTCCATTTACCATCTCTTCTTGTAAATCTTATCTGCTTTTAAATCCCTCCATTGTATGTTTCATTTCAGATATGAAATTTCTTAATGATTGAATCTCCAACTTAAATTCGTTCCTGAATTCTTGAATATTTCTCTGCACCTCCTTAAGCATGTTTATAATATTTATTTTGAGCCTTCTTTTGGGAAGATTGGTGAGTTCACTTTCATTTGGCCCTTTTTCTGGGGTTTGGAAGATTTTGGTGTGAACCATGTTCTTTTGTCGTTTCATATTTCTGTGTGGTGCCCACTAGTGCACAGAAACTCCAGTCTCTGGAGCTACTCAGCCCCTAGATTGAGGCCGGGGGTCATAGGGGAGCGGAGCTGGTGCCTGGGGGGAGGAAAAATCTGCTTCCTGATTCCCGTCTGTGGTGCCTGTCTTCAGTTGTCAGAGCCAGTGCGTCAAGCCCATACGTGTAAGCCTCTGTGCTTTGCATCTCTAGGTGTTGTAGGCGGGGCCTCCCTGTTTGGCCCGGCGCCTGTGCAGTGACTGCTGGTTTTTGAGCAGGTGCCTGCAGGCCAGGAGTAAGGCTCGGCAGGCTGTGTGTCACAGTGGGGGGCCTCGGAGCTCAGTAGGCAGTCAGGTGGATGGAGCACCTGAAGCTCTTCAAAGTTCCCAACCAGCTGGGCAGAGCACACCTAGACAACCTTGTCCAGCTCTCCCTTCTCCCACACAGCAAGCTCCGTGCAAACCCCGCCCATGCAGCAGCCTCTGGCTGCTAGGAAGCCTCTCAGACTCCCTGCCTTTCCTCTGACACAGAGCGGCCGGGTGGGGAATCCCCTCCTCCACAAACGGCTGGAATGTCAGTCTCCCAAGCACTCTGCCCTTCTGAGCTCCCCAACGACCAGAGCACTGCACAATATAGGATTCTGCTCACAAAGCAGACCTCCAGGGCGAGGTATTCAGCAGTCCCTATCTTCCACCCCCTCCCTGCTCCATTTCTCTTCCTTCCGCCTGTGAGCTGGGGAGGGGAAGGGCCTGGGTCCCTCTGAATAAAGGCTTTCCTATGTTCGTTAGATCTGCTCTGTTTGTGAGGTGTGTATGCAGTTTGGTTCAGCCTTCTTTCTTGTTGCTGTTTTAGGGTTAGTTGTATTTAACTATATTTTTGTACTATTTGTGGTTTAGAGTGGAGTTCTCCATGTCACTTCTCATGCCGCCATCTTGAATCTATCTCTATACTTTCTTCTTTTAAGTTAAATGGCTGTTCACAATATTTAAACCTCAAAGACCCTCCTTGGCTGAAAGAGTGGGTAGAAGTAGTGAGGAGAAAGCATTTTTTTCCCTATATCCTTTTCACTATTAATGATATTGAATGAATTTTTCATTGAGGTTTCACTTTTTCTTTTTTTTTTGGTGTATTTTTTACTGGATTGGTCTACATATTTGCAGGGATACTTCCATATCTGGTATGCTGTCATTTCGTGGTACGTTTTATTCACAGGCTTATCACAAAGCCTGACAAAACTAGTATCCTAGGAAGATCTTGAAGGATCCTGGTATGTGTGTATGTGTGTGTGTTTCCATAGATAGTACAACCTAGCCATGGCAATCAGACAACACAAAGAAATAAAAGGCATCCAGATTGGTAAGGAAGAAGTCAAACTGTCTCTGTTTGCAGATGACATGATATTGTACATAAAAAACCCTAAAGAATCCACTCCAACACTTCTAGATCTAATATCTGAGTTCAGTAAAGTTGCGGGATATAAAATTAATACACAGAAATCTGTTGAATTCCTATACACTAACTATGAACTAGCAGAAAGAGAAATCAGGAAAACAATTCCATTCACAGTCACATCCAAATGAATAAAATACCTAGGAATAAACCTAACCAAGGAAGTGAAAGACTTATGCTCCGAAAACTACAAGACACTCATGAGAGAAATTAAAGAGGACACTAATAAACGAAGATTCATACCATACTCTTGGCTAGGAAGAATTAATATTGTCAAAAGGCCATACTGCCTAAAGCAATCTACAGATTCAATGCAATCCCTATCAAAATACCAACAGCATTCTTCAGTGAACTAGAGCAAATAGTTCTAAAATTCATATGGAACCACAAAAGATCCAGAATATCCAAAGCAATCCTGAGAAGGAAGAATAAAGTGGGGGGATTATGCTCCCTGACTTCAAGCTCTACTACAAAGCCACAGTAATCAAGACAATTTTACTGGCACAAGAACAGACCCATAGGCCAATGGAACAGACTAGATAGCCCAGATGTAAGCCCAAGCATATATGGTCAATTAATGTATGATAAAGGAGCCATGGGTATACTATGGGAAAATGACAGCCTCTTCAACTGATGGTGTTGGCAAAACAGGACAGCTACATGTAAGAGAATGAAACTGGATTACTGTCTAACCCCATTACCAAAAGTAAACTCAAAATGGATCAAAGACCTGAATGTAAGTCATGAAACCATAAAACTTTTAGAAAAAACATAGGCAAAATCTCTTGGACATAAACATGAGCAAATTCTTCATGAACACATCTCCCCAGGCAAGGGAAACAAAAGCAAAAATTAATAAGTGGGACTATATCAAACTAAAAAACTTCTGTATGCCAAGGTTCACCATCAACAGAACAAAAAGACATCCTACAGTATGGTTGAATATATTCATCAATGACATATCTGATAAGGGGTTGATATCTAAATTATATAAAGACTTCACACACCTCAACAAACAAAAAGCAAATCAGCCAATTAAAAAATGGATAGAGAAGCTGAGCAGACACTTCTCCAAAGAAGAAATTCAGATCGCCAACAGGCACATGAAAAGGTGCTCCACATCTCTAATCATCAGAGAAATGCAAATTAAAACCACAATGAGATATCACCTCACACCAGTTATGATGGCCACCATCCAAAAGACAAAGAAAAGCAAATGTTGGCGAGGATGTGGAGAAAGGGGAACCCTCCTACACTGCTGATGGGAATGCAAATTAGTTCAACCATTGTGTAAAGCAGTATGGAGGTGCCTCAAAAAACTCAAAATAGAAATACCGTTTGACCCAGGAATTCAACTCCTAGGAATTTACCAAGAAAGCCAGAGCCGTGTTTGAAAAAGATATATGCACCCCTATATATATGCAGCACTATTTACAATAGCCAAGAATTGGAAGCAACCTAAGTGTCCATCAGCAGATGAATGGATAAAGAAGATGTGGTACATATACACAATGAAATTTTATTCAGCCATAAGAAGAAAACAAATCCTACCACTTGCAACAACATGGATGGAGCTAGAGGTATTATGCTCAGTGAAATAAGCCAGGAGGAGAAAGACAAGTATCAAATGATTTCACTCATCTGTGGAGTACAAGAACAATGAAAAAACGGAAGGAACAAAACAGCAGAAGACTCACAGAACCCAAGAATGGACTAACAGTTACTAAAGGGAAAGGGACTGGGAAGGATGGGTGGGAAGGGAGGGATAAGGGTGAAAAATGGGTATTACAATTAGCACACATAATGTAGCAGGGTTGGGAATATGGTGAAGGCAGTATAACACAGAGAACACAAGTAGTGACTCTATAGCATCTCACTATGCTGATGGACAGTGAGTATAATGGGGTATGTGGTGGAGACTTGATAATAGGGGGAATCTAGTAACCGTAATGTTGCTCATGTAATTGTACATTAATAATACCAAAATAAAAAAATTCAATTAGATAGAATATGACACCTGAGAGCCCTAAAAAATTTTAGCAATTAATTTTAAAAGATAAGCATCCAAGTTTCTTATATCTAGTGGTAGAAACACACTTAAGTAGATGTGCTCAGTAAAATGAGTTAAGTGATTAGGACCAGTGGGCAATGGGAATATGACTAAATGAAGATAGTGGAGATATTTAATCCAATCTGATGGATGCTGTTAACAGAACTAAGTACAGAAAAGTAAAATTTGCTCGGTCCCAGATGTAATTAAAGAAAGATTTGGGACCGAATACAGAACTTCTAATTCTTGCACACATTTGTTTTTTTGTGATAAAATGTTATATATGCATGAGATACAAAACAAGTATACCTTATTTAGTTTTCCAATGCAGAATTCTCAGAAGATAAGGTGGTCTCCCACATAACTATAGTTTTAAAATTTATATATAGCTAAAGTATATGAGTCTCTTGTTTAGAACCTCTTACCTCTCATTCAAATCCATCTTTAAACATAATATAATGTGGTAGGACCCTTATTATCTATTATGGAGGTATAAAGGAAGGAAAAGACATTAATTCATTCACTCAAATAGTTTAGTGTCTTTTATCTGTCAGGTTCTATTCTAGGTGTTGACAATACAGAAATTAATAAAAAATGGGTAAAACTGGAGGGGAGAAAGACAATAAAAAAATTATTTGAAAACACAGAGAAGAATTAACTTCAAATTTGTGGATTAGAGGAAAAGGATTCTGCGTTAGCATGTCTTGTGGGCTTAGTTACCCAGAGGAGAACACGGTCTGAGCTAGATGACCTCGGAAGCACCTTTCCACCCCAACACCGTAATTCATGTTTGTATCTGCCATCGAACGGAATCAGAGTAGATTATAACAACTCTTAGTGCATACAGCCTTTAAATAAAAAAAGCCATTTACACTTCAGCCATTGAAGCACACCAAATTAAACTAACTTAGAACTCTGCTGAAAGGAATTGTAAGTGAATATATTTGTTGTTGAATGAAAATTGGCTGGCATGCATAGTCATTAGCAGTGGGTGATAGTTTTTTTGGATATAATGTGGAAAGAACAGAGAGCTGTTTTGAAATGTCTTTGGAGTGATTTTTTGTTTTCAGTTCTAAATATCTGAGATTTTCTTTTACAATTTTGATAGCATAATGGTTCATGATTTTTTCTAGGTCTTAAAAAGTCACATATGCTTAACAATTATGGAGTTTTAGGGTATCTGTAAATCAGATGTTAATAAGGAAAAATAATAATTCAAAAGCAACTCTGAATTCCCTGTCTTCAAAGGCTGCTTTCGGTATGAGAAATAAAGACAATCTACATGATAAGATTCAGCAAATTAGATGGTTTTTACATTTTTTTGAAACATATGCTCTGACATGTTCAAATGGTTTAAAATAAGAAAGGAAGGAAGAAAATCGGAAGTTACTGAGCACACCCAATGTGCCAAGCATGAGTGTTAGGGGCTTGAAATGTTAGGACAGTTTGTATGATTAGAAAGTTCACTGGATTCATAATGTAGTTCTAAAATGCTAAAAAAAAAAAAAAAAAAAAGGGGAACTTTGGATCATGTGGCACGCCTGGGGTCTGGGAAACAGCAGTGACGTCCAGGGCCAGGGAGCAAGAGCTTCATGGTCAAGAAGGTAAAGCCAGATCTGCAGGAAAAGCTTGTGTTGGAGTCCTATAATGTCAAAAAGTTGTCCTGTGTCAATGCTTAATGGCAAACACCCTTATCACAAAATATGGACAGAGCTCTGAAGCACAAGTTTGTCTAAGCAGTTTAGACGTGAGTCAAAGAGGGATAGTTGATATTCATTTGGTCATTCATCTACCCATTCAACTACTTATTATCTACAGTCCACAAAAGCTTAGGAGGGAAGATGTTGTGGCCATGAGAACAATACATAGTAGAAAGTGAGTGAGTCATGCCGTAAAGACATATGGGTAAAATTTGTGGTTTGGGCACCAGGGGAAACATCACTAGCTAAAAGATAATCTTTGAGCTGGATCTTACAGGCAAGTTTAGGTGCCTCAAAGAATGGATTCTTCAGTCTCTGATCTGCACAACTTAATATCCTTACTGGGAAGTGTGAGGACTCTTATTTGGTGGTGGTCTCCAGCGAGTCTTCTCTTCCTTTCTCCTTGTGGCAGGCACTCCCATCGGCAAGACGGCTCTTTATGAACTGAACTGGTGGTAAGGAGTCTTGGTGAGAGATGTTGGGAATGGGAAGTGTGTGTGTGGCAGGGTGGTCATATGTACGTGTGCCGTCTGTAAAAGGTCCCAGTTGATTCTGATATGGTTTCATTAGAGATTTTGTCTCTCCTTCACCCATGGAAATTATTAGTCATAGATAGCATGATATATTGGTACGTCAAACTAAGTTGGTAATGAGGAACACTAAAATTTACATAAATTACATAAAATGGGAACAATAGGTACTCACATACAGAGGCAGAAAGACTTCCCTTCTACCTTTCTAGGTTCAATAGCTTGGTTTATGAAATAAATCAACAACAGGCAGATTAATAGGAAAAAAACATATATAAATTTTTTTAATTTTTAATATTACTTGCATGGGACATCACAGGAAAAAAAGCATACCCAAAAAAGTAGTGGGATTTGAGAGTATATATACTGTCTTAATCCAGGAAGGGATGGGGTGGGCATGCATGTACATACACACACAAATCCTGGTTCATTCAGCATTTAGGAACTATGATATCATGAACACTCCTCAAAGTAAACTTTTTTCCAAAGGTTGTTCTTCTGAACCTAACAAAATTGCAAGTTTAATGTTAGACTTCTACGTATAGATTAAAATAAAAAAATACGTTTTGTGCAGATTACTAAATATCAGGCATTTGTCTAAGTGTTCTTTATATATCATCTCATTAAAAAAAATGCAGGAATCCCATGAGGTAGTTACAAGTATTATCCCTTCTTTGCAGTTGAGGAAATTGAAACTTAAATATGTTAAGTGACTTTCCAAAGTCATGCATCTACTTAGAAGAGGAGCTGGGATTCTAACCAAAGTAGGCTATTTCAGAGATTTCATGCTCTTTATACTAGAGAAGATACCATTTAACAGTATCATAAGTATTAAAAGTAATACTTAATCATTTGAACTAAACATTTCACATGTGTGATGTACATCAGTTAACCAAACAATGAAATTAGTAAATTAAAAAAAGATTTTTTCTCCCTACGTGTTCATTTACAAAGCAAATTGTCGATCTGAATGATTGCTCTTTGCCTCACAGAAAATGGATATCTGTTGTCAGTTTTTAAATCTGACATTTCAGATAGAATTATTAGTCTCAGTCGAAGTGTGTTTTAGTAACTACTGACCAAAACAGGAGACTGTGCTTAATTTAACAAATATTTAGTGTCAGTCAATTGCTCTCCACCCTCCGACCTGATTTTAGTTGTGGTAAACAGCATGCCTTTCTGTGATCAATGACTAAGATAAGTTTATCTGTAGCCTATGTTATTGGAAACTTGTGATGAGTTTTGTCTTCCCTGGCATGTTGTTCTAACTGAGCTGAGTGGTCCACCAGCTCTTTCAGGCAGGAAATTTGGTAACTGCACATGCCTTTCATCTACTAATCATTTTAAGGTGCCATAAAATATTCCTGAGAAACCATTGCTAATCATTTATTTTTTAATTAATTTTTTCTGGCCACATTTAAAATATTAGTATAATAAATAAAACTGCGATGATGTAAACATGATGCCATGACTACTATTTAAATTGAAATGAATTGAAAAACATACTTGTACTTTTATCTTTCATATTAGCATTTTAAGTAGGATCACACTTGTACTTTCATCTTGCACATTAGCATTTTTAAATGGTGATAGATATTGAATATTCATGGACCAGCATGCTATCATTTCTATCATAACTAATTGCCTAATAAGGTTCCAGGAAATTTTGTTTTGATGCTAAATGCCCTTGCCTATATTGAAAATTCTAAAATATCAAGCTATGATTGAGGGTTAAAGAAAATACTCTTAGGAGGCATATGAAGTTTCATGCCAACACACTAATCTTTAAAACAGCCCAAGTATTTTTGAGCTGCAATAATGGAAAAAACAATATTGAGCAGGGATGAAACAGGAAATGTTTAAATTGTTTTTGCTCTGGACTGAAACTAGTCTAAGTAATGTATTAAAAACTATACAATATTCGGCCCTTAATTTGTCTAAATGGTTGAACTATATTTTTGTGCTGTGGATTTTCCTTTTGTTATAGCTTTCACATTGAAGCTAATTTCATTTTTATTGGCATAAAATATTTTCCTTTAAACTCCTAGATCAGCTCTCTAAAATAATATTTATGGGTTTCAACCCTCCTGAAGGGAATCTCCAACATTCTTGGACCCTAGAAAAAATAATCTTGTTTAGAAGCAAAACAGTGTCATTTGATTCTGTGTCAGATGGGAAATGGAATGTTTTGAGGAGATAGCTCAAGGCATAAACTATTTACTCTAAGTGATTTGTTTTACTGTTGTTTTTATACCAATGAAAAGCTTACTTTAGGCCATTCTGTGAACCCTGTTGAGATCTTAATATTTATATTTAGAAGTTTTATATTTCCTTTTATACCTTATTATACCCTTTATATTTCCTCATTGCCTTTTGCAAATATTTATATTTCTATATCTTACGTAAATGGTGTTAAGAAGTTCAACTCCATCACTTTTTGTCTGCATTAGCCTTAAGCACTGAGAAAAGTACAATAAATCACTTTCCAGCATACATAAATTCATTTAATCTACTGAATGTTCAGCCATCACATTATGCATTTCCAAACACAATTATAGTATGGCCCAACATAGTCTAAAATTCCATTTTCCACAGCCAATAACAACAATTTTTTGGCCGAGATCTAAAGTATGCCAACTTTAACTTGTGTATCTCAGGACTGTTTTAGCATACTAAACCCCAAAGGATTAGCTATCTTTTCCACTCTTTTTCCATTGTTCTATTCAAAAAGGAGAATAAGAGTACTAAGTACAGAACACATTCTCTAGGAAAAAAAATTGTTATATAATATGTGCATGCTTGTGTGTGTGGTGATAGGTAGGTATGCATGTAGGTAAGTAGGTAGGTTGGTAGGTAGATAGACAGTCAGACAGCCACACAGATAGATGGATGATAAATATCTTTTATCGTCTTAAATTAGGGAATGCTATACAGAAGTCAAGATCTTGGTGCAACGCCCGTTTCTACTGAACTGTCATTGCTTGCAAGCCTTCTCTGTGGATAGAATAAGAAAATAGATTTCTCCCCAAACTCAAAATTTGTAGGTAGCATTTTGCAAAAGTATAATAATATAGATATGCACTTAGTCATTGCCAACCTAGCTTTATGGAAGGCAGTGTTAAAAAAAATGCATGAAATGCAAAGTTGAGTTATTTTCTCAACCCAAAATAAGACAGGAAAGTTACAGTTAGTGGTGAACCAAAAGAAGCAGAAGAGCTATTGCAATTAAACTGTAGAGTCTGCCTTAGAACTGGAAGTGAGAATGCTCTACAGTCAGCTAAGGAACATCTCTCTCAGACCTGGTTCTCAGAGATGTTCCCAGAAGGAAGAAATATCCACACTGAGGGTTGAAGAATAAGCAGGAAATAGCTGGGGGAAGAACTTGATGGAAGTATATTCTAGGC
This sequence comes from Phataginus tricuspis, assembly GCA_029783875.1. Lineage (NCBI taxonomy): Eukaryota > Metazoa > Chordata > Mammalia > Pholidota > Manidae > Phataginus > Phataginus tricuspis. The sequence goes on from JAQQAC010000477.1 coordinate 5,999,907, forward strand.
AGAGGAATTTAGAAACTAAATTTCTGGAGAGAGTGCATGGTGATCCAGGGGAATTGAAGGTAATTAAAAAATGGGTGAAGCCTGGAGTGTAGTCTGTGGTGGATGAATGGGTAAGGAGATTTTGAGAAATATAGCTAGAATATGTAATATATGTAATATGTGAAATTTGAATATGGTATATGTCATAATATGGTATTAAAGAGTTTAAGCATCTTGAGGTATCTGGGAGCCATTGGAGGATTTTAAGCAAATGGAATTCTACCTTTAAAGAGTTTTATTTAGTTAATTTTCAGAGATAATGTGTATATAAATAATTATTATCAAAGCCAGAAGGTTTTATGTGTCCCAGAAAAGTTAGAGAAACAATGGTATGTGAGTTAAGAGTTGGAAGATTATGTCTGCTTCAAGAGCCCAGGGAAACCTCTGTAGAGGGAAAACATTTTTGTTGGGTTTAAAACTCAGCCAGGGTTGTAAGTTATTCATTTTATTTATTGTTTTGTCTTTAAATCACTGTGAACATAAACTATAAACAGATGTCATTCTTCCAACGTTTTTAACTTTGCTTCTGAAAAAATGACATTGAGAAATTTTGATGTAGCAGATTAGCAAATTTTATTGTAAAATTTATTGTAAGATACAAAATTTAAAGATAATGTTGAATTATACATTAAAATTAAAAGTCCATTGTATACTGACTTTTCAATGTCTAAGATTTCAATATAATTTAAAAATTAAAATTGTGACAAGCTTCCAGAAAAAACCCTTTTTATTTTATGTAATTTTAAAATTAAAGACAAGTTGCAGGAATAGTGCACGGAACTACAGGAACAATTGTTATATTTTGCTCCTTTTATCATTCTGTTTATCACTCTTTCTATACATTTATACATTTATACCTGCACATAAACATTAATTTTGATTATATAAGTACCACAGAGTTAAATGTGTATTATATAATGCACATACTTTTAATCATTTTTTATCTACCATGCATTTATTAAAATCAAGAAATTTAACACTGATAAAATACTCTGTAACCTGCAGGTTGTATTCAGTTTTATCCTTGTTGTAATAATATCATTTGTACCTATGTCATTCCTAGTCCAGGATCAAATCATATTGTCATGTCTCCTTAGTTTTTTAGTCTGAACAGTCCTTCAACCTTTCCTTGTGTTTTTTGACCTTGATGTTTTTACAGCACAGGTAAATTATTTTGTAGACACTCCCTCAGTTTGGTTATGTCTGAAATTTCTTCATAAGTGGATTCATACAGGAATACCACAGAAGTGATGTTGTGTCAGGAGGAACATACTGCTTGTTTGTCCTAATATTGATGAAGTAACAGTGGAGTTCTCAGTTTTTAATCTTTGAGTTAATCAGCAATTTGTAGACAAATACTGAGACTCTAAAAACATCCTGTTTTTTCTTTTTTAAAGAACAACTTTATTGGGGTATAATTTATATAAAAAAACTGTACATATATAACATAAAATTTGATGAGTCTGACATATGCATACATCTGTGAAACCATCAACAGTCAAGGCAGTAAACATATCTATCACATTCACAAGTTTCCTTATGTCCCTTTGCATGTGTGTGAATGTGAGACAACATTTAACATAAGATCTATCCTTTTAACAAATTTTTAAGTGCACAATACAGTATTGTTAACTATAGGCACAATGTTGTACAACATTCATCTTGAAAAATTGAATCTTATTAATCTTGCAAAACTGAAACTTTATACCCATTGAAAACAATTCCCCATTCCTGCTCTGCCCAGTCCCTGGCAAGCACCATTATACTCGCTGATTCTGCTTGACAATTTCAGATACCTTAAATACGTGGAGTCATGCAATTCTTGTCCTTCTGTGACCGGCTTATTTTACTTAGCGTACGTGCTCTTGGTCCATCCATGTTGCATGTGGCAGGGTTTCCTTTTATTTAAAGGCTGAATAATACTTTTACCACATTTTCTTTATCCATTCATCTATCTGTAACTCCGGGGAGGGGAAATCCTGGTGCAAAATATCTTTGAAACCGAAATCAGTCAAAGGGAGAAATAAAGTTTAAAAACCGTTTATTGCTCACAGGCAGTCGTCTGCGTGTCTCCCTCTCTCTCTCCCGCTGCAGCAGAAGCGAGCGAATCCTCCCCACAACCTCTCCGGTCCAGATAAGCCTTTGCTCGCCCGGGTACTTAGCCATTAATATGGAGATGGACTATTTCTCTCCACCCCTTGGAAACACCTGTGGATCTGGAGATGCACTAAGGCCAGGCGAGAGATTCTGGAAATATTGCAATTTTACCCACACTGTCAGTGGACATTTTTTTCTTCTTTTTTTTTTATTAAGGTATTATTGATATACACTCTTAAGAACGTTTCACATGAAAAACAATGTGGTTGCTACATTTACCCATATTATCAAGTCCCCACCCACACCCCAGTGCAGTCACTGTCCATCAGTGTGGTAAGATGCCACAGATTCACTATTTGCCTTCTCTGTGCTACACTGTCTCCCCCATGACCCCCCACACCATGTGTACTAAACCTAATACCCCTCAATCCCCTTCTCCCACCCTCCCGACCCACCCTCCCACACCCCTCCCCTTTGGTAACCACTAGTCCCTTCTTGGAGTCTGTGAGTCTGCTGCTGTTTTGTTCCTTCAGTTTTGCTTCATTGTTATACTACACAAATGAGGGAAATCATTTGGTACTGGCTTTCTCCACCTGGCTTATTTCACTGAGCATAATATCCTCCAGATCCATCCATGTTGTTGCAAATGGTAGAATTTGTTTCTTTCTTATAGTTGAATAGTATTCCATTGTGTATATGTACCACCTCTTCTTTATACATTCATTTACTGATGGACACTTAGGTTGCTTCCATATCTTGGCTATTGTAAATAGTGCTGTGATAAACATAGGGGAGCATATTTCTTTTTCAATCTGAGAACTTGTATTCTTTGGGTAAATTCCAAGGAGTGGGATTCCCAGGTCAAATGGTATTTCTATTTTTAGTTTTTTGAGGAACCTCCATACTGCTTTCCACAATGGTTGAACAAGCTTACATTCCCACCAGCAGTGTAGGAGGGTTCTCCTTTCTCTGCATCTTCACCAGCATTTGTTGTTCTTAGTCTTTTGGATGCTGGCCATCCTAAATGGCGTGAGGTGATATCTCTTTGTGGATTTAATTTGCATTTCCCTGATGATTAGTGATATGGAGCAACCTTTAATGTGTGTGTTGGCCATCTGAATTTCTTCTTTGGAGAACTGTCTCTTCATATTCTCCGCCCATTTTTTAATCGGGTTATTTGCTTTTTGGGTGTTGAGACGTGTGAGTTATTTATATATTTTGGATTTTAACCCCTTGTCGGATATGTCATTTACAAATATATTCTCCCATACTGTAGGATGCCTTTTTGTTCTGTTAATAGTGTACTTTGGTGTACAGAAGCTTTTTAGTTTGATGTAGTCCCATGTATTCATTTTTGCTTTTGTTTCCCTTGCTCAAGGAGATGCGTTCAGGAAGAAGTTGCTCATGTTTATATTCAGGAGATTTTTGCCTATGTTGTCTTCTAAGAGTTTTATGGTTTCATGACTTACATTCAGGTCTTTGACCCATTTTGAGTTTACTTTTGTGTATGGGGTTAAACAATAATCTAGTTTCATTCTCTTTCATATAGCTGTCCAGTTGTGCCACACCAGTTGTTAAAGAGGCTGTCATTTCCCCATTGTATGTCCATAGCTCCTTTATCATATATTAATTGACCACATGTGGATGGGTTTATATCTGGGCTCTCTAGTCTGTTCCATTGGTGTACGGGTCTGTTCTTGTGCCAGTACCAAATTGTCTTGAGTACTGTGGCTTTGTAGTGAAGCTTGAAGTTGGGGAGCATAATCCCCCCAACTTTATTCTTTCTTCTCAGGATTGCTTGGCTATTTGGGGTCTTTTGTGGTTCCATATGAGTTTGAGAACTATTTGTTCCAGTTCATTGAAGAATGCTGTCGGTATTTTGATAGGGATTGCATTGAATCTGTAGGTTGCTTTAGGCAGGATGGACATTTTGACAATATTAATTCTTCCTACCCAAGAGCATGGGATGAATTTCCATCTATTAGTGTCCTCTTTAATTTCTCTCACGAGTGTATTGTAGTTTTCATAGTACAGGTCTTTCACTTCCTTGGTTAGGTTTATTCCTAGGTATTTTATTCTTTTTGATGCAATAGTGAAGGAATTGTTTTTCTGATTTTTCTTTCTGCTAGTTCATCATTAGTGTATAGGAATGGAACAGATTTTTGTGTATTAATTTTGTATCCTGCAACTTGGCTGAATTCAGATATTAGATCTAGTAGTTTTGGAGTGAATTCCTTAGTTTTTTTAATGTACAATATCATGTCATCTGCAAACAGTGACAGTTTAACTTCTTCCTTTCCAATCTGGATGGATGCCTTTTATTTCTTTGTGTTGTCTGATTGCTGTGGCTAGGAACTCCATTACTATGTTGAATAGAAGTGGGGAGAGTGGGCATCCTTGTCTTGTTCCCAATCTTAAAGGAAAGGCTTTCAGCTTTTCGCTCTTAAGTATGATGTTGGCTGTGGGTTTGTCGTATGTGGCCTTTATTATGTTGAGGTACTTGCTCTCTATACCCATTTTGTTGAGAGTTTTTATCATGAATGGATGTTGAATTTTGTCAAGTGCTTTTTCAGCATCTATGGAGATGATCATGTGGTTTTTGTCCTTCTTTTTGTTGATGTGGTGGATGATGTTGATAGAACTATCCTTGCATCCCAGGAATAAATCCTACTTGATCATGATGGATGATATTTTTGATATATTTTTAAATTCAGTTTGGTATTATTTTGTTAAGTGTTTTTGCATCTATGTTATTCAGGGATATTGGTCTGTAATTTTCTTTTTTTTTGGTGTCTTTGCCTGTTTTTGGTATTAGAGTGATGCTGGCCTCATAGAATGAGTTTGGAAGTATTCCGTCTTCTACTTTTTGGAAAACTAAGGAGGATAGGTATTAGGTCTTCGCTAAATGTTTGATAAAATTCAGTGGTGAAGCCATCTGGCACAGGGATTTTGTTCTTAGGTAGTCTTTTGATTACTAATTCAATTTCATTGCTGGTAACTGGTCTGTTCAGATTTTCTGTTTCTTTCTGGGTCAGCCTTTGAAGGTTGTATTTTTCTAGAAAGTTTTCCATTTCTTCTAGGTTATCCCGTTTGTTAGTGTATAATTTTTCATAGTATTCTCTAATAATTCTTTGTATCTGTGGTGTCCCTAGTAATTTTTACTCTCTCATTTATGATTCTGTTTATGTGTGTAGACTCTTTTTTTCTTGGTAAGTCTGGCCAGGGGTTTATCTATTTTGTATACTTCCTCGAAGAACCAGCTCTTGCTTTCATTGATTCTATTGTTTTATTCTTCTTGATTTTATTTATTTCTGCTCCAATCTTTTTTATGTCCCTCTTTCTACTGACTTTTGGGCTCATTTGTTCTTTTTCTAGTTTCATTAATTGTGAGTTTAGACTATTCATATGGGATTGTTCTTTCCTGAGGTAGGCATATATTGCAATATACTTCCCTCTTAGCACAGTCTTAGCTGCATCCCACAGATTTTGTGGCATTGAAATGTTGTTGTCATTTGCCTCCATATATTGCTTGATCTGTGTTTTTATTTGGTCATTGATCCATTGGTTATTTAGGAGTATGTTGTGAAGCCTTCATGTGTTTGTGGGATTTTTCGGTTTCTTTGCATAATTTATTTCTAGTTCCATACCTTTGTGGTCTGAGAAACTGGTTGGTACAATTTCAATATTTTTGTATTTTCCTAGGCTCTTTCTGTGGCCTAGTATATGATCTATTCTTGTAAATGTTCCATGTGCACTTGAGAAGAATGTGTATTCTGCTGCTTTTAGGTGGAGAGTTCTGTAGATGTCTGTTAGGTCCATCTGTTCTAATGTGTTGTTCAGTGCCTCTGTGTCCTTACTTATTTTCTGTCTGGTTGATCTGTCCTTTAGAGTGAGTGGAGTGTTGGAAGTCTCATAGAAAGAATACATTACATTCTATTTCCCCTTTTAATTTTGTTAGTATTTGTTTCATATATGTAGGTGATCCTGTATTGGGTACATAGATATTTATAATGATTATATCTTTTTGTTGGATTGACCCTTTATCATTATATGATATCCTTATTTGTCTCTTGTGACTTTCTTTGTTTTGAAGTCTATTTTGTCTGATACAAGTACTGTAACACCTGCTTTTTTCTCCCTATTAGTTGCATGAAATATCTTTTTCCTTTCCTTCATTTTCAGTCTGTGTATGTCTTTGGGTTTAAAGTGAGTCTCTTGTAGGCAGCATATAGATGGGTCTTGTTTTTTTATCCATTCAGTAACTCTATGTCTTTTGACTGGTGCATTCTGACCAATTAAATTTAGGGTGATTATCAATAGGTATCTACTTTTTGCCATTGCAGGCTTTAGATTCGTGGTTACCAAAGGTTCAAGGTTAAGTTCTTTGTTAAGAGTTTAACTTAACTCACTTAGTATGCTATTATAAACTCAATCTAAAGGTTCTTTTTTTCCTCCTTTTTCTTCATCCTCCATTCATTATTGGGAATCATATTCTGTACTCTTTGTCTATCCCTTGACTGACTTTGGGGGTAGTTGATTTAATTTTGCATTTGCTTAGTAATTAACTGTTCTACTTTCTTTGCTGTGGTTTTATTACCTCTGGTGACAGCTATTAAACCTTAGGAACACTTCCATCTATAGCAGTCCCTCCAAAATACATTGCAGAGATGGTTTGTGGGAGGTAAATTCTCTCAGCTTTTTCTTATCTGGAAATTGTTTAATCCCTCCTTCAAAGTTAAATGATAATCTTTCCAGATAAAGTATTCTTGGTTCGAGGCCCTTCTGCTTCATTGCATTAAATACATCATGCCACTCCCTTCTGGCTTGTGAGGTTTCTGCTGGGAAGTCTGATAATAGCCTGATGGACTTTCCTTTGTATGTGATCTTATTTCTCTCTCTGGCTGCTTTTAATAGTCTGTCCTTATCCTTGATCTTTCCCATTTTAATTATTATATGTCTTGGTGTTGTCTTCCTTGGGTCCCTTGTGTTGGGAGATCTGCACACCTCCATGGCCTGAGACACTATCTCCTTTCCCAGATTGGGGAAGTTTTCAGCAATTACTTCCTGAAAGACACTTTCTATCCCTTTTTCTCTCTCTTATTCTTCTGGTACCCGTATAATGCGAATATTGTTCCATTTGGATTGGTCACACAGTTCTCTCAACATTCTTTCATTCTTAGAGATCCTTTTTTCTTTCTGTGCCTCAGCTTCTTTGTATTCCTCTTCTCTAGTTTGTATTTCATTTATTGTCTCTTCCACCATATCCAATCTGCTTTTAAGACCTTCCATTGTGTGTTTCATTTCTGATACTGTGTTCCATAATGATTGGCTCTCTGACCAGAGTTCATTCCTCAGTTCTTGAATCTTTTTCTGTACCTCCATGACCATGTTTATGATTTTTATTTTGAAATCTCTCTCAGGAAGATTCATGAGATTGGTTTCATTTGACTCTTTGTCTGGTGTATGTATGATTTTGCTTTGAACCAGGTTCCTTTGCCATTTCATATTTGTATGTGCCCAGAAGCTCTACTCTCTGGAGCTGCTCAGCCCTTGGAGCAATGTCGGGGGTAGTAGGGGAGCGGTGTTGGTGCCTGGCTGGAGGAAAGAGCTCTTTTCTGCTTCCCAGCTGCTATGTCTGTCTCCACTACCAGAACCAGTGGGCCGAGCACACTGGTCTAAGTCTCTATGCTTTGTGTTTGTAGCTGCTGTAGGTGGGACTTCCCTCTGGCTGGCCTGATGCCAGGGCAGAGTTTGCCAGTTTGCGAGCCAGGTGCAGGCTCGCTGGGAGGAAGGCGCAGCAGGCTGCATATCATGGAAGGGGTCCTTGGAGCTGCACAGCCAGCCTGGACCTGGAGTGCCTGAAGATCATGAAAGTCCCCAACCTGCTGGGCAGAGTGCACCAGACAGTTTTGTCTACCTGTCCTTTCTCCTGAGCAGTAAGCTCTGTGCAATCCTTGCCCCTTTAGCAACCCTTTCACTGTTAGGAAGTCTCTCAGACTGCCTGCCTTTCTTTTGCCCCAGAGCAGCTGGATATGAATCCCTGCTTTCCACAAGCAGCTGGAATCTCAGTCTCTCCAGGTGTCTGCCTGTTTTTGCTTTCCAATTCCCCTAATCACCAGCGCACCATGCAATGTAGGTTTCTGATCCCAGAGCAGATATCCAGAGCTAGGTGTTCAGCAGTCCCAGGCCTCCACTCCCTTCCCGCTCCATTTCTCTTCCTCCCACCAGTGAGCTGGAGTGGGGGAATGGCTTGGGTCCCACTGGGTCACAGCTTTGGTACATTACCCTGTACCATGAGGTCTATTCTTTTCTCCATGTGTATGCAGTCTGGCAGAGCCTTCTTTCCTGTTTCTCTTTTAGAATTTGTTGTATTATATTCGGTTTTAGGAGGAAGCCTCTGTCTTACCTCTCTTGCTGCCATCTTTTTTCTCTTCTGTCAATGGACATTTATGTTTTTTCCATGTTTTGACTATTGTGAATAATGCTGCAATGAACATGAGAGTGCATATATTGCTTTGAGATCCTGATTTCAATTTTTTTGGGGGGAGTTTTATTCCCAGAAATGGGGTTGCTGGATCATGTAGTTCTATTTTTAATTTTTTGAGGAAACTCAATAAATTTTCCACAGTGGCTACACCGTTTTATATTCCTTCCAATAGTGCACAAGGATTCCATATTCTTTATATCCTTGCCAATAATTTATTTTTTTGATAATACTCATTCTTACAGGTGTAGAATAAGATATCTTATTGTGGGTTTAACTTGCATTTCCATAAACTAGTGATGTTGAACATTAAAGTACCTATTGGTATTTGTATGTCTTATTTGGAGAAATGTCCATTAAAGTCTTTTTTGACCACTTTTAAATTGGGATATTTGGTTTTTGCTATTGAGTTATAGGAGTTCCTTATATTTTTTGGAGATTAACCCCTCATCTTATACATGGTTTGCAACTATTTTCTCCCATTTCTTAAGTTGCCTTTCCATTTTGTTGATTGTTTCCCTTGTTGTGCAGAAGCTTTTTGGTTTGATGTAGTCCCAGTTTAAAATTCTTTTGTTGTTTATCCTTTGCTGTTGTATCCAAGAAATCATTATAAAGATCAATATCAAAGATTTTTTTCCTTATATTTTCTTCTAGGAGTTTTACAATTTTAGGTCTTACATTTAAGTCTTTAATCGAGTTTGAGTTTTTTGAATAGTGTAAGATAAGAATTTAATTTAATTCTTTTGTTTGTAGATATTCAGCTCTCCCAACATCATTTATTGATGAGTAACCTTTTTCCATTGTGTATTCTTGGCACCCTTCTCAAAGGTGCCAAGATCAGTTAACTGTATATCAGTGGGCTTATTTTTAGACTGTTTTGTTCCATTGATCTGTATGTCTACCTTTATGCCAGTACCATACTGTTTTAATAGTAGCTTTGTAAGATATTTTGAAATCAAGAAATATGATGTTTTCAGTTTTGCTTTTCATTTTGAAGATTGTTTTGGCTATTCGAGGTCTTTTGTGGTTCAACATGAATTTCAGAATTGCTCTATTTCTGTGAAAAATACCACTGATATCCTAAAAATTACAAAACACTGATGAAAGAAATTAAATAAGACACAAATAAATGGAAAGACACCCTGTGTTTAAAGATTGCAAGACTTAATATTATTAAAATGAAGTCATCTAGTCAATGCAATCCTTATGAATATCTTTTTTTTCTTCACTAAACTTTCACCCAGTGGTTTTAATATTAATTGATTATCTAACTCCATCATTCCTTTATAATTTATTGGTTGGCATTCAGTCACTTATTTATATCAGTAACGATTTAGGGATTCTTATTTAGGGATTCAGTGGGTAAAATACATTCCATCATTACTAAATTTGATGCTCAAATTGTCCCACATTTGATGAATGGGGTCTCTTTAAGCTGGTTCCTGTATCTCTTTGATATATCCCCACCATTTTTTTTTTATCCCCACCATTCTTTGAATACTTCCTTACTTTCTAACACAAAGTAGAGATTCATCTTACACTATCCTTCTCCAACCCTAGATTCAGCATATTTTGTAAAGGATCTTGATTTCTTTTAGTATGAGTAGTATATGGAAACCAAAATTTGGGTGCCAGGTATGTGAATTGCTATTGGTGTCTTACTGCTTCTCAGTCTTCTCCAGGGACATAGGTAGGGTTGTATATGATATATACATAACCTATAGTTCATAGTGGTACTTCCAACCTCTGTGCAACACCACAGGATGTATTCTAGTTTTCCTCTTTTCCATATGTGAATTTCACTTCTCCATTCATGAGAAACCTGGCTCCTGTTATACTTAATAATCCTTTGATCAAGTTAATAGAAACTTTTTATACTTGATAAAAGGATTATATAGAAGAATAAAGTTTTGCAGAAGAATAAACATGCATGAATATAAAAAAAATGTTGTGGGGAAGGAAGCATAGTAAAAGCTGCAGAAACTAAATTAGTGTGCTGTTGGTGCAGAAAAATCAACAGAATAGAAGAAAGGCTGAGCTAGATAAACAAAAATTAAATGTATGATGAAAGAGACATTTAAACTCAAGAGAATATAAAGGATATACACATAACATTGGACAAATACTATTATTATTGGGTAATTTTGAAAAGCCAAATTATACCATACTGAGAGTATTTTTAGATATTGTTAATTCATTTTCCAAAACAGCAATATTTTTATTTGAATTATATATTTTAAATGATACAGAAAATATATCAAGTTTTTATTTCTTTTCATGAGTAAAGACACAAATAGGCATTTACTAGAATTGAATAAGAATATATAATGATTGCATAAGGTCAGGAAGAATAGCTGGCTGACCATGCCGTATGATTTAAAAGGCACTGTAACTAAATAGCATCTAATCGACCTATCATAATTACTAAACTTTAGAATTTTTGACAATCCTGTCCTGGAATGCAGCAGCAGGTATTCTATATCTGCCAATACATTAACAGATTTGATTTCTTTGTCAGGTCATTTGGCTCACAGTATTATTTTGAAGCAATGAAATAGGAAACAGTTACCTTTTCATAGAAGTCGAGATGAGAAGAAAATACATAGAACATTGACTCTGGATGGTTGTTGTATTTCAAGACTTGAATATCTACAAATTAAAACGGGAGCACTGAGATCCTGGAAAGAAGGAAGAGACACAAGGGACAGACTACGGCTCCTTAAATAATAGACCCAGGGCCAGCAAAGCGTCACTCTTAATTTATATAAAATAACCACAAAAAAGGTTATCCAAGTGAATGCCAAGCTGAAGAAGACATAATCAGGGCAACTTTGTCCTGATCTTTCTTGGATTCATATCTCTGTTGAGTTCCCACACATGTCTCCCAAATGAAAACATTCCTTGGAAAGTTTAAATCAAGGCATTAAACTAGGAAAAAACCCCAAAACACTTTCTTGAAGCATACTGTGGTCAAGAAAACAGATAGTCAATTTCTTCTTTCTGAACCCTGAATATTTATACAGTTAGACCATATCTTCTATTTCTATAGGCAGCATTAACTGAAGTGATTTCATTATACCTAAAAAAATTCCCCAAGTTCCATGGTTTTATTGGTTTCAGAGCTTTTGTCTCACTGAATATGTGATTGTTCCAGCACAGAAATTGCTTTCATTCAGGCCACTGGTGGCTTCCATGTTGCCAATTGTAATGGAAACATTTCTGTTCTTTCTTGTTTTAATTGCTCTGCACCTGTCTCCTGCTTGACACTCTCTCCACTTTTGTATGAGGATGAAACTTTCCCTCCTGACTCTCCAGGGTCTCTGACATCTTCATTGGATACTCTTTCCTACCTATTCCTTCAATTATCAGGGCTTTGTTCCTGAATTCTGTGGTATTTTCATGGTTCTGTGTTACTTTCCATTTTCCTTTGACTGGACTTGCTCCACTTTATCTTTCTGGTAAACAATTCTCTCCTGGCAAACTTTTAGTCACTGGCTAAGTCTTGCTGAAAGAATAATTCCCTCTATGAGTCTTCCTTTCTCTCCCTTCTGAGCTTCTTTTGTCCCTTTTATTTATTTTCTGAATCTACTTATTGAATTGTATTGAGATTACTTTTAAAAATAAATTATATTTTTCCTTTTAAACTTGAGCTTTTTGAAAACAGGCCTGTGTTTTTAATCATTGTTTTCCTAACATCTGTTATATCCCTTGTTGCTGAAATTGGTCAGTGAAATTGAGCAATATTGTTCTCAAAAGTAGGGTGTAAGGCAAACATTTATCTAAAATCATAATTTACCTTTCATTATGCATTAGCAGTGTCTACATTGGAGACCAAATGGAGACTTCAACAAGCCCAACGCAGCTAGTTTTCCTTCCATTGTTGGAACAGATTGTTGTTTCCTTGATTGTATATTAGGTAAAGAAGTTATTATAAGAAAAATCTCTATCTTTAAATATGAGTAGTATCCAACAAGATGAAATTCTCATGTTATGATAGGTTCTTGGGGATAGAGATCAAGGGAATAGCAGATTCATTTCCCCCGGCGCAGGGGCACTTAGGAGTAAGCCTTGTCTGAGAGGAAAAGTGAGAGGAATTCTGCAGTGGTTGGGAGGGTAAATAACTTGAGGCTGAGCATCCTTCAGATTCCAGCAGTCGATGATTCTATTTATAACAAATAACTCATTACCTCAAAGTCAAAAAAATCCATGTTCATGAGCTCCAATACTGAAACAATGTGTACATTCAAAACAGTAGAAATGTTTTCTATTTGCAGAATAAATAAGACAGTGAATTCAGAATCTTCACAAATTTAGGAAGGTTAGAATCAATTAAGAATGATACTTGGAGCTAATCATTAGAAAAGAAAATTGTTCATGAAATAAGAGTGAAAGAGGAGATTGAAGATGAAATACAAAATGATTGTGAGAAACAAAGAAAGGGAATCAAAGTGAATCATATTAGATGGCTCCCATCATGGGAGGCACTAGTAGTTAAAGGCAGGCAGGGTCTATGGAGGCAAGTAGTCCTGGGCTCAAAGCCTTGGCTTTGCCGAATCCTGCTCATGCAGTATTAGTTGTCTCTCAGATGAGGATACTAACTCCTACCCCAGGTTGTCACCAGGAGAATTCAGTGTAATAGGGTTTGTAGAGCACTCAGTGCTGCCTGGTACATAGTATATGCTCAGTAAATTGCAGGAGTTAATCTATTATCCTTATGTGGAATTCCGGGGCTAGGTAATTTCACTGGTGAATTTGAGCTCCACAGATCTACAAATGGAGCCCATCCAGCCATTGCTGCGAAGGTGAGGTGCCTGATAACGTGATTTTGAAAGAAGGTACAGAATTTTAATTCATGAATTGATTTTTTTAATGTTATGGGTTGCTGTGGGCATGATTTTAAAGAAAGAATTGCATTGCAGACACATACCTCAGTAGAGAAAAGCGTTCTATTTGTTGGGGATAGAGCCACAACTTCATATACATATTTACTCTGACTTGATTTTTTTTCCTGGGGGTTTCTCAATGATGTTTTGACTAAAAGTCTTATTTATCCACTTTTATTTGGTGAATATTACACAGCAAGCAAATGCTAAAACTTAAACTAAAGTGTCCATGTTTAGTTTTTTGCTTTTCTTCTGCTTTTTCTGGTACTTCAGTCTCTGCATGTTTCAGGTTATATTGTGAAAATGACCCAAACCAAACTAATGTGTCTCTGAAATCAAGTCTGAATTGTTGCTAGGGTTCAACCTAATTCAAATGATTAGGAAATTACATTTTTAGAGATATGGTGAGCCAGGATGCCTTTTCCTTAAAGGCTACTATTAAAACCAAAAATATGATCATGGAAAGGCTGTGTTAGTAAGAACAGAGATGTGAGCCTTATAACTGGATTTAATTCCTATCACCATAACATACAAGGTGTACAGACTTTGGCAAATTATATAACTCTTCTCAACTCTAGTTTTCTTGAGTGTGGCTTGAAGGCTTCTACGTTATGTGGATTGAATGGAAATAATGCACATAAAGAGTTGTGCCTAACCATGGTAAATAATGGATAAACACATGTCAACCCTCTTGCTCCCACATTTGCCACTGGGCCAGATGAAGAAAAGAGCAGATGAGGGAACACTGCCCTTTTCTAGGACCATAGAGCAGGATAAAAGTTCATAATGTGAAAGAAAGATGCAGAATTTCTGCAACAGACTTGATTTGTTCTTTCAGTTTTTGGGCCTTGCATCAGATGATACAGTAGATAACATGTCTAGTGTTGGGCTTGGGAAAATGTTCACTGACCAGTTTAAATCCTATATGGAATTTAAATTTAGAGTTTATTAAAGGAATGTACTAATATATTATGGTAACTATACCATATCAAAGAACAACTGATAGGAATGATGTATTGATATGAAAAATAGGATATTAATTCCACACATGGATTGGCAAGGACAGATCACTTTAGTGGATATGGAATGGGGGAAAGTGAGTTTCTACAGAGAAAAGCTGAAGCTAGAATGATTTTTTTTTGAGGAGTAGATGGATGTAAGAATACAAATATATGTGGTCTGTATTTATTCTTTCTGCTAGTAACTCATTTTTGCTTTAGAAAGTAATAGGGGTAGTGACCTATTTCTGTACATTTGAGTTATTTACATAGAACCTACCATACATACAATTAAAAGCTTGACAAACTGAGTGGCTGCTTCCATTCAAAGTCTGTGAATAACAATGACCTCTATTGCCGTCTCATCCTAAAAGCCTGGAGAGTCAATAGGTTAGCATTTGGGAATTTTCCATTTACTGACATTGATTCAATTCATTCTTGGTTGCAGCTGAACATTTATTCACTGGCATTACTGGAAGCTTAAGACAGACTGAAAAATACTGATTAAATTTAGGGTCATGGTGAAACCAAGCTTAAAATATGGAGGAAAGCTGGTAAGGATGACTCAGCACTGACACTCGGTCAATGATTTCATGATGGGCTTCAGAGCTGCAGAGAGAGTGAATGACTCTCAACGTGCAGGTGCCTTTGGGTAACTTTCCATTGACTGAATGAAGAATTTCAGATATTTGTGGCATGTTTGGGAAATGACGTAAACCTCTGAATCACATGTTTTTAAACAGTGATATCACATCGATTATTTTCCTAATTACAACCCCTCTTCTTATGCGACGGCATGAGCCCTGTCACCGTGCAGGCCGGTGCGGCAGGCGCCACAGCACACTGCCTTGGCCACGCTGCGCCCGCCGAGTCACGGGCATTTCCCGGCCCGGGGTGGCTCAAACACTCGCTTTCCTTCCTCTTAGATGCTTTACTGAATATCTATTCATCTTTAAAGCCCCTCTTCAACCATCTCGTTCTTAGTCCTCTGACTCCAAGGGAATTTTATATTAAGGAGGTCTCTTTTTGTAATGGTTATGTAACTACCTACTATGCAAAAGTCATTTCTTCTTAATAGTAGATTTATATGTTGCTTGATTGCACCCTGAGCGGTGGGTGTTTGGCTCTGAGAATCTGTTTTAAATGATTTGCGTTGTTGTTGTTGATGATGTTTTCCCAGAATGTCACACTCTTTCAGAGGAAGGTGTGTGCCTGCCAGAACTGTGGGAGTGCTAATTGGAGACAAACTTTAACTGACCCGCTTCTGCACTTCAGTGACAGAGAGGAATTTCTCCTCCTTTGTGAAGTGGAAAGGTTCAGCTCTGATACCTGCTGAAGAGTTAGGGTTTGAGGAACAGTTTTTCCCTGCCACTTGAAGCTATAAACCCAGTCTTCCTTATTAATTCGTTTAAGAAAAGAATTCTGATGTTCCTTATGATTGGATAAATGGTCAGTAAACTTTAAAGCTAACACACAAGGCAAGAAAATCTAGTTTAAAATCATTAACTGGGTAGAATCTGCTTTTTGCCTGTAAGGTAGAAAACATTTTTGGTCTGACAGAACCATTTCCAAAATGACTCTCAGTCGCTTTATCAATTTTAATATTCCCATTTCATTTATTCTCAGATATGTAGAGTTTCTGATTTAAAGAAGTGCAATGACAAATATTTTAGGACAAAACACATATGTAAGAGAAGATGTTTTGGAATGTTACAAGAGATCAGCAGGAGTCTATTTTTAAGTTGTTACAGATATGCATGTGAAGGAAAATGTATTTTCAGTATTACTTGACTAGGTTTATTTAGTCAGGAACAGTTAGATGTTCTGGTCTTTTCCCCAGTGACTGCATCCTCTAGAATGGATTTATTCATTCAGATGAATTTGTAAACAAATAATTACACCTATTAGAATACACACAGATTAAGATACTTGCTATTAGGGAAACCGAGGCCCTCTTGTAGGTGTATGACATTCAGTTGGGGTGGTCAGGGGAGTCACCTCTCTGAGGAGGTGAAAATGAAACTGAAAATTAAGCAATGAGGAAGAGGAAAAACATTTTAGACAGTGGGGACAGTGTGTGTAGAAGAGGTAGGGAAGAGTGTGGAGTACTTGAGAAACAAAATGCCAGGCCTGCTAGTGAAGAATGAGCCAAAAAACCAGAGTTTTGAGATGGGGCTGTAAATAAGATGGGATAAGAGGTAAGTGAGGGCCAGATGAGGCAGAATGTTAATACTGTGGTATAGATTACTATGTACCCACTGAAATGAGTAAGAAAGCTTCATAAAGTAATTGGAATAATGTGATTTTCTCTCTTGCATTTTAGATGAATGTGATCTTAACCTTCCCCTAGTCAGCCAGGGACATCCTCTGCCTCATATGGGGTGGGGAGCGGGATTAATGTTACCACAGATGAAAGGAAAGGTAAATAAAGAGCTCAGCTCTGAATACCCAAATGGCATTTTTGACCCTCCCCCAAGACAGTAGTCCGGAAGGTCAAGTCTTTGTTATACCACAAAGGGTTCTCCAATCCCTGAAGCTCTACTTAACATACATGATCTGGGCTTGTAGATTTGACTGTTGGGTTTATCATAAACCATGGACAAAGGGCGCCCAGGAGACAAAGTAAGAGCTTTTCTGCCTTATGAAATGCCTTCAAGCACACCCTTACCTCTTGAAAGGGTATGCTTAAAGGGCACCTTGAGAAAGGGACCCAGATAGAAGGCATTTTATGCAGAGCATCAGAGTGTTTTGATCTCTTTCCTCTGAGGTAAAATCTCAGGGTTGGGAGCATGTTTGGTTGAAAGAGAAAGCTTAAAGCAGAGGATTTTTCCGGTGACTTAGGGAGTTAGCTACAACAGAATGCAAATGGTGGTGTGGAGTGGCCAGTCCTAAGCCTTTCCCGGTGTCTGTGTGGGGCTGAGGGCTCAGGATGTCCTGCTTGCCCAGTGGGGAGTTCAGAAATCACCTGAGCTGGGGGCAGTGTAACTGCCATGAGCCTGCGTGACCTTGGTGAGGGGCCAGGGGATCCCACACAGAAGCCAAAGGGTTGACAGCTGGACATCTGGATGAGCTGTAGGTGGCGGATGTGAATGAGACTTGGAGAGTCCTACAGCGCCAGTGAAGGCTGAGAGTGGGCTCTGTCAGAAGGAGACGGCCACCACTCCCCCACTGAGCTAACTGAACAGACCAGCCGTGAATTTCAGCAGCAGGTGTCTTCAGGGAGCCAAGTAACCAGACAGGTAAGGGACAGTATTGCAGAGACCAGAGAAAACAAAGGCAAGCAAGAACGTGTAGGTTTGTGTTTGCGGCCACCTCTTTCCTGCAGCTGCAGGGCCCCAGAAACCCACCTTCTTATAAACTCAGATGCCTCCTTGAAGAAAAACAGTGGTTTAGAAGAAACATGAAAGACTGTTCAGTTCTCATTTTCCAGATATGACTGAGTTTTTAGAAAAAGAATATATATGAATATAACAAAATAGCATTAATCAGCTCTTTGTTCATGTGTTCATTCATTCAATAAACAACCACTGAGTGTCTGTTATATACCACTGACAGGGAATACAACAGACAGGAGGAATGTCTGTCCTCCTGTAGCTTACATTCCAGTGAGGGTAGTTCCAAAATGAATCTATAGAAAAAAGAAAAGAGCTTAATTAGAAAAAAATAGAGGTGTTATGATTTATTTTCACATTTGAATAGTACTGTGTGGTATTTTTAATCCCACAATAATGAGGATGAAAAGTATTCTGATGGTATTCATGACCTTGTGGTTAAGAAAAGCTAAAGTTACTACAGAGTTCGTTCTTGCTAGTAAGTTTAAATAACTTGACATCTTATCATAGCGTCAGTCATGGAGTCACAAAAATTTGGAGCTGGAAAAGATCTTAGAGGTCATCCAGCTTAACATCTTTGTTTGGTAAAGAAATAGATATGCAGGGAGTTGAAGAGAAAATCACTGCTAAAGATGAGACTTATTTCTGTGTTCCTTGCCATTAGTCCAGGGCTCTTGATAATAGAACAGAGCTTCTGTGCGGATCTTAGTAGAACACCTTCATTGATTATTTCATCTTGATATCAGTAGTCCCTTTCTAGGCTGGCTTCTACAACTGCTGGGAGCATAATGAGCAATGCAATGATATTTAAGTAGGATAGAAGTTTAGGAGAAGAATAGACACTCATTAGAGGGGTTATTTTTGGTTCCCTGGAATGCTAAAAAAATGTTCCATAAAATAACCTCTCTAAGGTTGATACCTTAGATCACATCTTGCTAACAGATGCATAAAATAAATTGAGATAAAGCACAGATGTTCACAGATGCAGTTCAAAGCTACGGCAGTGTGATGCTGAGGTGCTGAGTGTGGTCCCTGGGAAGGAGCTTGGTGGTGCCACCCTTGCTGCCGGGGTGCGCGCCGCCTCTGTAACAGCTCGCTGCAGAGCCAAGGTGAAGGCTGCTTTTGCTTTTTGCCTTATTTTCATATAAGTGAAAATCCCATTCAGATTTCTTTCTTTTATTTATTTTTTTGTTATAAAGTACTAAGTCTTCTCACCTCTCAGAAATGAGAATTGTTAGCTTGTTGGCATATTTTAGCCTTTATGTATATTTATATGTATGTAATACATAATTTCCCAGTGCGTTTGAAGTACCTTTGATCCCCGTGATCATCACATTCCCATCTCTGCCTCAACCATGATTTTTCTGTGAATCCTTGGAGTTCATTTTTCACTTTCTGCTGTCTTCTTCATTCTACATCATGAATGCTTTTCTTTCTTTTTTTTGTAAGAGCTCGTGGTGGTTGCTCTAGGACATGCAGTTTTCCCTGTTGGATGCAGGTGAACCAGGTGGTCGCTGTGTCCCCTGGGACTGGCCCTTGCTGCATCTGGTCTCTGAGTCTCTTCTAGCCACCAGGTTTCTAGAGAAGTGTCTTCTCTTCTAAGTATGTTTTGTCCTGTCCCTACTGCAATCTGCATATTGGTCCTTGGTCGTAGATTCACAGAAGACCTCAAATAAATGCATGATGCTGCACCAGCCACATCTGAGCCCTGTTTGAGTTCTGCGAATAGAACTCCAACTTGGCATTTGATCTTCTAATTGCTCTAGCTTTCCTCTTGTTTGGCTGCTAGAAGCTCAGAACAAAATGTACAGTCCGTCCGTATTAAAAGGAAAGATCCGCATGCCATGGCTTTTGTGTATTAAGCACATCACACGTTTATTTTCTAACCTTCATTTACCATTTGTCTCAATGTTCTTCATTTATACAATTTTTAATTGAAGAATGGTTAATATACAATCTTATATTGGTTTCAAATGTAATTCAACAATTACCAATATTATTAAATCCTCACCCCTTCTAGTGCGGTTACTGTCTGTTAACATAGAAAGATGTTACAGAATCCAGAGTTCTTTCGGTTAGTGACAGAACTAATGTAGCTTTTTGTAAAAGTGAAGTGGTATAATGCGAACTTTTGGAAAGAGGGAGGTATCTGTACAGTCCAGAAAGAACCTCAGTGACCTCCGTCTATCAAAGTGACAACCTAACTTAGCAGGGGTGAAAGCTTGGGCTCAGGAATGACACATTTGCGTTCAAATCCCAGCTCTACTATCAGCTAGCTTTATAATTGGCTGTGAAACTTGTAGCAGGAAATTTTTTATAAAAATGGATAAAATTTTGAAGGCTGTGAATGACTTACCTTGAAAGGATACATTAGACTCAAGTGATCTCTAAAATGATACCATGCTCACCCATTTATATGTGAAAGATTTTTGGTAAAGGGGCAGAGTTACAGTTAGTCCATTAGGAATAGTTCACACCCTGCCGTAGATGTCTGGGAAAGTGGGCCAGGTGGTGTTCCACTTCGCTGATGCAATGGTTATAGTATGTCTAATGAAAATCTTGGCAGTGCCTGCATTTTACTTTTCTGGGGTTTTTCAAGATTTAGGTACTTTTCCGTGAGAGTGTCAAGAGTGAATTTAATCTTTCATGTAAGGTGTCAAAAAAGCTTGAGAATGATTGAACTGGAGTTTAGGCTAGGAGACACTCTAAGACACAGAGGTAGCTCTAACGTTGGAGAGCCAATAGTGAAAGAAGCATGTTTAAAAAAAAAAATTATATCATATGACTGTAATGGTAAACCTAAAATGCCATGTTGTCCTTTCTTGCATTTTCTTTCCACTTCTCCACTTAATTTAAAACTCATTTAAATATATAATTTGCAAAATTTGTTTAATAAATTGTGTTGGAAAAAAACAACATACACTTTATCTCAGACTGATATTTGACTAGACTTAATGTGGTAAAGTGATAATCTGTAGGTTATCATTTTCCATTTCTTGGCTGGCATAATATCACATGATTCTTCTACCATTGCATGCTTTTTGGCACTTATGTATTACAAACAGAGCCAGAGAACAGATTATTTTAATGAAAAAAAAAGAAAGAAAAATAAACGTAACTGTTTTCCAAGATGTTTAACATAAAATACCTTGTGACAATATCTACTTGGTTGGAAAAGTCATGCAAGTTCATCCATCTTTTTCATCACACGAAATGAGTTAGTTATGGTGGATAAGTTGGTGTGTTTTAGCAGAGCATTTTAACAAATTTATTTCAGAAATATTTATTGAGCACCTATTATGACAGTCTCTAACAGTGCTGAGTGGGGAGGGTGTGTGTGTGTGATCATGTGTGTGTAGGAGAGACCGAAGAGAGAGAGACAGAAGAACTAGCCAGGGGGTGAGGGCGGAAGCGTTAGGCATTGTCATACTGAGAGAGAATTCACCACGACAGGAAAAATATAAACACCATTTCTGACCCTCAGAACCAGGAAGAAAAATTCATAATACATTATATTGTATTTTATAAGAGAGTTGGCCTGGTTATTTATACAATAAATTTTAGTATTTGCATAGCAGAGTTGTGTTAGTTTAAGGAATATAGTTTTGTAACTTGAGCAATAGTGAGGTCCCTTCATCTTTCTGAATACTACATTAACATTGAATAAATTAATAAAGCAAACTTTCTTACCAATAATAAATTTAAATGCCCTTTGAGAAAAAAGTCAACATTTAAGAAATGCACAGTTTTCTTTGTGCCAAGTGAATATCTAACTTGCTGGTACCATCTTATGGCTCTTTCTGTTCTAATAATGGGCTTAAATACAGTGCTTGATGTAAACGGAATCTAAGCTTTCTGCCTTAATAACTTGCAAACAAAAAGAATAAAACTGGCTGCAAGCAAAGATGTTATGAATTTCCTATAATTAATTAAAAAATTTTCAGGTTCTGCAGTTAGTAATTAACTCAAGTTAGAGTATACTTGCCTGTCATTTGAACTGTACTTTAGCTAAGAGTTTATTAGTATTTGTATTGAGTTCCTTCCATATGTTGTTAATGAGGAGATCATCTCACTTTTCTAATTCAACAGCATACAGAAGGAAAGTAAGGTTTAAAATTTGATGGGTTTATTATTCTTGGGTTGTTCCTCAGGGGTATTTATGCTAAATTAATAGTAATGTAGAAAAACCATAAGTACAGAAATTGAATGCCACCCATACATTCAGAAAACCTTTCAGAAGATTTATGCAATGTGTTATTACTTATGTACCCTTCTATACAAAGAAAGCCAAAGCATATGGTTATAATAAAGCATCTACAGCAAAGGTCTGCATATTAGTTTGCATATAGATGGTTTCCAGATTTAACTGCAGTATTTCACACGTGTCAGTTTTTGACTGGATGCTTATTGATGTTGAAGGGTTGATATAGATGTCATTATACAAATATACATTATCTACATAAATATACATAAAACTATCTTTTCATTTGTAATTTGTGTATTTATAACTTCACATAGTACTTTTTTGAGTATCAGGCACCATAAGTTCTATGCTAGTTCCTTTGTAAGAAGCAGACCGATTATATTTACAAACACCATGATGGAACCATTAAAGCTGGAAAGAAACAGCATTCACTTATCACTACAACTTCATTTTACAAACAAGGAAACTGGGGCTCAGGTAGGTCAAGACATTTTCCCACAATGGCCCAGCATGTTTACGATAGAGCTAGGACTAGAACCCACTCAGTTTACTTTTAGTTTAATGTTCTCTGATTTATTTCATTAGAGAAAATGAAAGAAAAAGTATGGATTGGAACTATTCGATATAATCAGTGATTTCTTTGTAATTTTCTTGTTCTTTGTCTTTCTTCTGGGAAAAAAATGAAAAGGTGCTCTTGCTCCTGTGCAAGTACTTGGAGAGTGTTAAGAACTATAGATTGCAACCCCTTCTGTGACATTTAATCCTTATTTTTATAGATCATTCAACTAAAGATAGGTCTTTCTCAGTCCTCCTCTGCACCAGTAGCCTCACTTTCTTACATGTGTATCTTGAAAACATTTTAATTATGCTTTGAGATGGTGTATCTTACTACAGACCAAACCTCTGGCCTGGCATCTTATGACACTATTGATTGAGTAGGAATTTTGTTCATGATTCAGATGCAGGAATGTCTCCAAAATAAGTCATATTAAAATATAAGGGTTTGCCTTATCTGTGGCCAGACCAAGAATTTTTGCAAAGTGAATCTAAGTCTTCCAAATAAAATCATTTTTGATGTAATTTATTTTCAACTGTTCATAACTTCTCTTTATACTTACTTCTCTTTCTTTTTATTTTTATACATTCAAATTTGATCATATAATTGAAAACCTTAGGTTCCCAGGGAGTTTAGGGGATTGTTTTGAAAAAGTATGCATGTGCATGTATGTGCTTCCATATCTTTCTTGCAGTGTTCTCTCTTAAACTGAAAAGCCACATTTGGGTAGAGACATCTGGGTACAATGTCACCGATAGAATTGAGCAATTTTTGTTTTCCTAACTTTTGCAGCCCTGGCCAGCCTCACATGGGCTTCTATCAGTTGAAATGGCATCTGCAGCTTCAGCCGAGTTAGGTTATTAGGGTAGAAGTGCCAAAAATGAGCAGCCGTCTCCACACTTCATCCAGCGGGAATAAAAGCAAGATTGTAAAATAATTATAATCTCTTGAAGCAGAGCCACCCCATAGCCTGAGCCCATCTTCCTTCCTTAATTTGTATACAGTTCTTATTTTAACAGAACAAACTTTCAAAGGGTACTCACATGGGACAGCTGAACCAGCTGTACAACTTTTATTTTGAAGAAAAAAAGTTGAGCCTCAAAACAGGCTGCTTTAAAGACAGGGAGGGACTTAGCTTTTCCAAGCTTGACCAGCATGGGGAAGGAGTGCACTCATGGCTGCAGTAACTTAGGGAGCTCCTACCTGGGTGCCACTGGGGCAGGAAGGTTTCTGTTTGTTTTGTTCTGCTGCCGAGGGTCCTGTGCACGTCTCTTGCCCATATCACCGTGACTCTGGGCGGTTTTTGCACACCCTGCTCTGTGGGGGAGTGCCCCAACGTGCCTGTCTTATGTGGCCTCTATGGACACACTACTCAGCTGGCAGAGAGCAGGGAAGTTTTCTCCCAGCACCCAAAAAGAGAAAGAGGAAACTACTTTTTCCTTCTGGGCTCCTTGCAGCACAATAGATCAGGATCAACCCCCACGTTCCCTCCCCGGATTTCTGGAGTGGTTTCCAGGAAGAAATTAAACCTTCACCTTTAAATGGATGACCATGTCACAATCAGGAAGAAACATCTCCACAGACCCATCTTTAGGTAAGTAATGCTTCATCCCAGGTGGCTCCAAGGGCTATCAGGGAAAATAATTTCTCTCCTTCATCCTTAACTTGAGAATTTTGGCACTAAGCTACAGCAAAGCAATCAAAGAGTGTGTCTAAAGTTTAACTTCATGCACACCGAAGAAGTCCTTTCATTTCCTACTTTCAGAAACTGCACAAGCTCACATCATCTCCTCAAAATATATTTTAAAAACATTTGAGCTGTTCAAGCACATGAATGACATAGCACTGGAAAAACTTTTGAAATGTTATGCAACCCCTTACTGTTCCATGTCGTCGCACAGCCCTCTGAATTGGAAATTTTGTGCTTGGTACTTAAAACTGATGACTCTCAGCAGTAGTGTTTTAGTCCTGTAAATGCTACACCTTTTTGCAGTAGTTTGTGGGGAGACAAATTTGCACTTGATAGCTACTGTAGTAGACTGTACATTTTGCAATTAGCTCAGGAGTATTCATACAGCAGTTAAGGAAAAAGTAAGGCAATAGAAATTTTACAATGTGGTGGAATCTATGGCAAGGAAAAATGAAGATACAGTATAATGGATTGAGTGAAGGTTTCATTTTGGGGGGAGAGACACTCTTTGTCTAAGGGAGCAGCAATTTCTTCACCGACATTTTAGCTCTTAATTCTTTAGTTACCTATTATGTACTTTAGAATTGAGAATTGGGCATTGAGAATTTTAAAGTAGCTAGAAAATGAACACAAACAATTTCTGACTCTTAAAACAGAAGATTAAATAAAAAGTTAATTATATATCAATTTTGTGCTTCCTCCAAAATAATATCCCAAATATAGCAGAGATACTACATGTTAATAATTCTAAATGTTAAAAGTCCAGTTGCTGTCACTGTTTGTTGATCTAGAATTAACTACAGGATAATAGAACTTTATGGATGGAATTCCTGGCATTATGTCATTGTTATATAATGAATAAGAGTGGGCCTCAAGGTGTATAATTATATGAAATGAGGCCATTTTTATATATTGATTAAGCATTATTTCAGTATTAATAATAGCAACAATGTACTTCAGTGATGTTTAAAACAAAAAACTAGCTCAAATCTGTTTTACAACCTTCTCTCGAAGATAAATTATATTTAAATCTTATGTATGGATTTAATATCATAATTGTCTCTTAGATATGCATTTGTGAATTTTTTGCAGTGATGGCAGTAAATAACCAAAAATCCAAAGGACCCCCAGCATGTGTATTCACCACTACATTTCCTGAAAAGTCCCCCAGTCTTATGTAATTAGTTCCTGTTTTCTCCCAAGTGCATGTGTGATTTCAAAGAGATGTGATAGTTACACAGCTGATTCCAAACTCAGTCCCGATGAAGGACTACTCCAGGATGGCGCCTGCGGGAGTTCAGGAAGACAAGATTGTGTTGGATCAAGTCAGATCTGCTCAGCTAGCATCATAAGTGTGTTACCCCACTGGGGAACTGTTGTGATTGAGGCAGGTTGTCCTTTTAACACTGGTTTATGCCAAATCCTTTTCTCCTCCTGATGAATGATATGCTTGGGTACCACTCACAAGGGAATTTAGCATAATTTTCTTTTTTATATAAAGAACACATCTTTTGTGGAAACTGAGATTCTTTGCCCAGATAATTAGAAGAAAAGTTTGTAAATTCAAATGATTGTTTCGTCATCTTGGTGACTTAGAAGAGAAAACATAGCTACCAAAGAGGACACAGTTTTATCCAGGCAGTTGGTGCAGCAAGTGTAGAAATGGTCCTGACTGAAACGGGTTAGGGCCGTGTGTGGGGCTGGGATTGGTTGGTCAACTGGCATGTTGACAACTGGCTTTGGTTTTATCAGGGTGTGATTGTGATGAGGGAAAAGGGTTTTGGAGAGTATCTTAAAGGATTCAAATGACAGGCATAATTCCTCAGAGAATGTTTGGGGCTGTTCTTTTGTAAAATATGGCATGAGCTTTCTGGTAGCTAGTTGTATTTCTGGGCAAGTTGGGAAGTGGCTTAAGCTTGCCTTTGGCATCTTTGGCTCTTATCCCATGCCCCACTTCATTTTCTTTGTCAACCTCCTTTCTCAAGACCCTGATCCCCTTGAACTACCCCTGGACTGTCCGGCCTCTCACACTGAGACATCTTTTTCACAGGCTTGCCTTTCTGATCAGAGACCCATGTGTCAGTCCTGTCCTCAGTATATCCTGTTGGCACCCCACTTTCTAACAGCTTTGCACACTGGTTCTCAACCCACTTGGTAAGCAAATCTGTGCTAGACTGCCTCGGATATGCTAGTTACAAGTTTAACAGAAATTTTATGGCAATAGTACCTTGGCTGTTTATAACACCTAAAATTTTAGCTATTAAGAGAGATCAGTCCAGGATTAAAAAAAAATCTGACATATTGACACTGTTAAATTTCTGTATATGTAAGCTACTTTCTCTTGCAATTGAACCCACAGCTTTAATCCAAGTTACCTGGCCTCTGATTGCCTGCAAATGCCTGGGCTGTGGCACTGGGGAGTCAGACATGATGAAGAAAACCAAACTGTATCTGTGCTCACATGACATATCATTCAGCATATACCTCGATGACTATGCCACAAGCAGATTATGGGTGGCAAAAAGGAGATAACAATGTCCTGGGAAATTATAATGGATGAGACAGATTACAGTGATGATTAGTTCTAGCATGTAAGTGAATTGAGAGAGAAAAGAGCAAGATTTTTTTTAATTTAATTTTTGATTTTTCTCTAGCATTAATCTCCCCAAATTTCAGACAGTAAATACCATCCATCAAATGTAAACAGTTTTGAGAGGTTTTAGAGTAGATGGTGGGCACTGGAATTCTTTGGCTGGATGCACTACCGGGAAGATGGGGAGGAATCTTACCTAATATTTAGATTTTGCCTCTAAGAATGTCCACGTCTCTTGCAGTGGCAATTCCCAAATCATCTCACACAGGTTAGCAAATCTATGTTTTAAAAGTCTTTCATAGAGATTCTAGGTACATATTTTCACACCAGTTCTCTGTGAAAGGAAGAAAGGGACAAAGGCAAAGTTTCTCTTATGGCTGAGGAGGAGTTTATATGATCTCTCTCACGCGTACCATGTAAACCATGGAACCAGTGTGACCGTTTGGCCTGAGCATATGTAAATGCTGCGTCTGGAAACACTTTGCAGTTTTGCTAGCCGATGTTCTAGCAGCTCAAACTTGTGTTAGAGAAAAGGTGACCCTAAACACTGTTTAGGTTTATAGTTTTCCAGGAAGGAAACACTATCACAAAACATATATTAATGTTTTTATCAACAACACTGACTTTGTCCCTTAGCACTTATAAAATAAAATTGTATAGGTCCTTAAAACTCAAGATGTGAATCAACGCTTGATATTAGAGGCCTCTGATAGACACCTTACTTTAGACTTTTAAAAACCTGTTTTTGTATTACCACAGAGTTTTATTTCTGGTAATCGTAATTCATCTCTTTATATAATACATTCATCAATTTATAACCCATTCAAATGAAGTTCCTTTATGTAACTTCAGTAAAACATTTGTGAAAGACATTTCCATGTTATTGCATTCTCAGATTGCATTTCCATATTCCCATGGGATTAATCAACTTCAGACTTTGATACCAAGAAAAATCTGTTTCTTCTAATAAAATTACATCAGTGAATATATTTCTTACCTGAGTTTCACTGCCATGAAGAGTTTAAGTCTGGGCTTCTGTTACAATTCTTCTTCCTACTTGATTTGATATTTTATCAAATTCTATTCTATATGCATCATTTTCATTTGTTGCTTAAATTCTTTTGAGAGGTAAGTAGGGAAAAAATGAATTGAAAAAGTAAATTGGAACTTTTCTAACGTGTTAAGCCTTATTCAGTGTTCTTTGGAACTGATAACCTACTGAACCTCTTCAGGGTTCAAAAGTGGGTAAGTTATTTTTGTGGCGACTTTCCATTGGAGGAAGCACTAAAAAGCCACTCATGAAATTACAAAATAGTTCTTCATTAGCCCGAGAATTGAGAAATGGTCTATATATCCAGGATCTGAGACATTACAGTGCAAGTCAAATGGCTGCCAAGGCCGAAGACTAATGAAAATCATGTTGAGATCTTCACAGCATTTAGAACATGCTGTTTCTTCTTTTCATGCCTTTTCAAAAGTTTTATTTTTACAAATATCTGTTAGCAGAGGAATTTTGAGTGTGCTTTTGGCAGGCATATTCTTTTCACATAGAGATGTAGAAAATGAGATGTAGGATGAAATAAGAAAGCACAGGAGAAGAAAGGCAGATCCTAATCTTGTTTGTGGACCTAATGGAGATGGGTGGTAATGTATTGCTGTTTCTGAATTCTAATCTTAAGATTTGAATCTATGCTTTATAGAGGAATATCATAAAATATTGGTTACATATTTAAATTCACACAACTTTTGGGATATAATCATTTTTATTTATTCCCACATTTAAGCTCAGTGTATTAACATCAATGTCAAAGTTAAACCAGAAGTTGCTAATATGCAGGGGCCATCCCACATTTCAGATTTTTACACATTAATTAGGTGGAATATCTGACTGTGGTGATTTACACAATTTTTCTCAGCAAGGTGTCCAGATAGTTTTCAATTAGTCACATAATTCAGACCCACTTCCTTCAGTGTTTGGGGAACAATAAAAAACCTGAAAGAATAATATGGAAAATAAAGTCACTTCAAAATTTAAAAAAATATTTGTAATGCATTATTGGATATTGGCATTTTTGACTCATAAGTATTTAAATATTTATGATATTCTTTGATTTAAGCTGCTTTTTAACACTTTCCTCTCACCAGAAATATGTACTTTAGAGATATATTTAGTACAAAGTCATCGGAGTGAAGAGAAATTACACAGAAAATAACTATAAGGCATTGAAGTAGTATATTAAACATTTTTTCTTTTTTATGCAATGAATGTCCTCATAGGAAAAATCTCTATGTAAATAAAATCTGAAATATAATACAATTCTATATATTTAAGAAAATATTTTACTAGTTTTTGACTTGAAGACAAAAATTATTTTCAATTTATTTATTGAAAGAAGAAAGGGAGAAAAATAAAATGTATTTCCTGTGATGATTACATAGTTACATACTGGAAATTTAGTTTCAGGGAAAAAAATGATGATTTTTATGTTACAATTAATTGATAGGACAAAAACAGTTATATTAGTTATTCTCCCTTACCATGAAAATGAAAATACTTTTGGAAAATAGACATAGTGAAATTAATTTAAAGTTTATGACACTATTGAACACAATGTTAATTAATAGAACAAATTATTTTATAACAGACATAATTATTAAAAGTTAATCTTTCTGTTGTCTAGGTTAGGATGTTATTGTTACTGGTTAAAGGCCATTGTATGACTTAATAGAGTAAGGAATGGACACAAATTGATCTTTAAGACAGATTAAAAGAGCAAAGCAAAACAACAAGCCTATGAATGTAAAGAATATGGCAATGTCTATTATGAAAGTTATCAGACATCACCATGCCCTTTCTTCACAGGTGTGATAGAAGTAGCTGGTCATCACAGACAGATAAACTGTAATTTGTTATATATTTTAAAGTCAGGCAGTAGGTAATTTACTCCTAGTATTATTTGACCCATAGTCAACACAAATTTAAATTATCTCCAAAATACTTACCATTGCCAGCAGTGGCAGTAGGCTTTAATATTAATACTAAGAGCTTCTGTTCATCGAACTTCTAGCATATTTTTAGTCAGGTTACAAGCATATAATCTTCAGAACAACTGCATAAGGAAGTAGTAAATCCACAATTAATAATTTGGGTATAGATCCAGGAACAGGGAATAGATTAAAATATGGGAAAATGCCTCCTGCTTAGGTGCTACATAAACCTTGTTTTTCAAAGCTAGAGAAGCTTGGTGATATTTGCACTTATCTTGGACATTGGTATGATTTAGAACTATCTTTTCAAAGATTTGTAATGTTTGAAATGAAGAAAATCAAGATTACGCAAGTGAAATGATCCACTGGGGACAATGTAATGGTTTTATACCATCTGGAAAATTTTATATTTGGAATAATCAGCCTGTTACACAAAGTGGCTTAGGAAAAAGCAATGAAAAATAGTAATAGTAAGATTAAAGATGACCTATAGATAGGTTTGTAGAGATGGAATAAGGTTAAAGAAAGTCTGCAGTATTTATAAACCCAATCTCTTCAGTTCTGTGACTGGACATGACATAATTTTGATAGTTAGTTCTCATGGGAAAGCTTCAGTTTATTTATGTATTTCATTAAGGCCACTTGGACATGAAGTTCTAATTGAGGAAAAGCCAACATTTCCTCTGTTGGAGCTGCTGGAAGTGTATAGGGCAAGTCATAGTACATTTGAAGGAATAGATGATAAAGCTTCCAGATTTATCTTTGTAACATTCCCCGGGTCTGCTCCATTAAAGCAATAATTTTTTGCTATGGTAAAGCATGAATTCTGAGTTAAATTTGTGGCCATTTTTAGTGTTTTGGTGACTTCAGCCTTTAGGATTTTATCATGTTGTTTTTAGAAAAATTATTTATTAAATCAAAATAGGTATTTAAATATTAATTATACATTTATTAACCAATTTCTTATAGACATTAAAAGTCATGGACTTTTATTATGAATATCAGAACTTCAGCTTTTAAAATATTAATATTTAATTTGATATTTTTAAGGATCAAAGAGCTTGGAACAAATTGTTTGGAGATAAGTGGTAATGCAAAACATTAGGGCTGTAGTTTTAACATAAAAATATGACAACTTGTGAGTCCTGATTGAGGAAGGAAAGGAAAATCCCACTAAGTCAAGTCGCTTTTAAATTACATCATTAAATTAAAATTTGGATGAAGGTAGGGACATGGGATAGTCTGGGAACAACTTTTTGTTAGATAACTCCTCTAATGAAGATTCCAAATGCTTACCAAATTCCAGTGGTGATGTATTTGTGAAACAACATAAAAGAGAAAAAAAAAAGGCTCTTGCTAATTTCTGTGGCTGCTAATTAAGCATTTACTGCTTAGTCCAGCTGCATTCAATTATTTCTAACTCTGAGATCCGATGTCACTTTATCTGTATTTCTTTTACTGCACATCTCACTTCATTCAAGTATAATTACTTGAGTAAATGGCTGGACTCTCCTGCAAAACTGTAAGATTCTTGAGGCTAGAACTGATACTGAATTTATCTTTGTATTTCCCATAACTTTTGGTAGATGTGTGTTATAACTAAGCACTTACTCAGACATCAAACTTAAATACTTAAAAGAGACCAGGTCGGTATTGTAAATGTGTGAAATAGAAGGTGTTGGGAGCTGTGGTAAATGTGAAATGGAAAGCATTTAGTTTCACATTTTTAAAAACATGGAAAGAATACACATCCAGCTACAGACTGCTAGCTGATGACCCTTGAAATGAATGAATGATAGAATTAATTATTTATTTAGTTAGGTGTGGGGAAGTTGGGTTCCTATGGCCAGGATCCTCACTGAACTTAAACCACTTGATGTAACTGGCCTGTTGCTAGGCTACTGCTTCCACACCCATAGGCAATAAGCTATTATTGTGCTACATAGAGAGCTCGGCCCAGTGCTCTGGGCGGACGCAGAGATGCTAGTGCTCGACCTATTGCAGGGATAGCAAGCCAGGTAATAAACCCTTTCACCCCAAAGAAACGTTCTGCTGTCATTTCTTTGGTCACACTGAATCCATAGTGACCTTCCTGGGGGCTGAAACCCATTGGCAAGACAATTGGTGAACTCGTCAGGGCTCATTGTTGACCAAGGAAAAAGACAGGCTGCCATTATGTGAGGGGTGCTTCAGAGGGCTGCCCCTTTGAATGGGGAGACAGTGAATTGTCTCCCAATGGGTATGTGGTCTGAGGTGGCTTGCCTCCTAGAGGACTGGGCCCCACCCCAGGACTGGAGGCAAGTGGGGTGACACCTGAGGCAGGAGGGGTGGCCCTTGGTATAGTAAGTAGGTCTTTTGAGAGACAAACTGCCTATGAAGCAGCAGGGACTGTGGGTTGGCTGCTTCTCACAGTGTTAAAAAAGTCTACAGAAGAGGAGGACATGCTCCTGAAAAAGACCCAAGAAATGGTGGCACAGGAACGTGAGCTGCAAACTGCTGTGGATTCACTGAATAAGGAAATGGCATTGATGCAAGAGGCAGCACGAGACCACTGGCAGTGAGGTGCCATTGAAGAGGTAAAAGATTCCTTAAAGAATGAGACAGCAGCACTGCCAGGTGCTCTGAAGGAGGAAAAGGCCATCAAGAAAAAAGACGAACTTCTGAGGGAAGCACAGGCGGAGGTGGCACGAGAACGCCAGCTGCGAAGCATTGAGATGAAGGTAAGAGAGCTGCTGAAGACTGAGCTAGCATTGCTGTGAGGCACAGTAGAAAAGGTAAAGGATGTAGCAGAGGAGGCACTTGGGGAGGGGAGAGAAAGGTGCCATCAGCTTTGGACATGGAGGAGCTGGGGAAGGATGAAGGGGTGGTGCTGGAGACACTGGCCCCTCCTGTATTGTAAGCACGCCCAGTGGTGGTAAAGAAAATGAAGACCCAGCAGCTGAAAGTTCCCCAAGGAGAGGAGCAGCCCCCTCCCCAGGTCATGGAGCACTCTATGGTCCGCCCCTATACTCAGGCTGAGCTGGTGGATTTGGGCTTCCGGTTTAGGCAGAAGCCCTCGGAGTCAGTATCAGCTTGGCTCCTGCATCTGTGGGACTTAGGGGTGGATGGAATTGTTCTGCTGGGATCAGAGATGGGAAAGTTGGCATTCCTGACAGTGCAGCCTGCCTTGAGGCAGCGATTACAAAATGCACATCACACTCCAGGGAATCACTCCCTCCTCGATTGGCTTATGGCTGCACTTATGTTGTGCGGCCCAATCAGGATGATCTACTATCTTATCTTGCTAGATGGCAGACATATGCTGAGCTCCAATAGGTGTTATGAGAGCTAGGCATAAGAAATGCAATCTATAGTCAGGAGAATCATAGCCCAGATGAAGAGCCTTTCACTACGGGGGCGAGAAATATTGTGCTTCAAATGACTCCCACATCCCTCTTTGGGTCTCTAGTGGCCATTCTTTTCCCTCACTTAGGGCATCCCATAAGGGAGGTGACACATACAGTAGCAGACTTAGGAGAGGCTGAAGCAATGAGAACCCAGAAAGAAACGAGGTCTGCTATTGACAAGAAGAATTTTAACAGCCCCATGAAGGTTACGAGGACCCAAATATGGGTTGATTTAATATGGGCAGGAGCAGAAGGAAGGAAATTAGACAGGAAGCCAAATAGGGTCTTACTGGAGCTATGGCAACAACTGAAACCAGAGCAGCAGTTCCAGCCATTAAGACCAAAGAGGCAGAGGTCAGAGACAGAGCCACAAGTCCAGCCTTTGTGTTTGCAAGACTTCCTGCTGGAGAGCGAGCCAACCTAACTCGAGCCCACACAGGAA
This sequence comes from Phataginus tricuspis, assembly GCA_029783875.1. NCBI lineage: Eukaryota > Metazoa > Chordata > Mammalia > Pholidota > Manidae > Phataginus > Phataginus tricuspis. The sequence goes on from JAQQAC010000477.1 coordinate 6,033,599, forward strand.
GATGATTGGAGAACACAGTTCGAGGGAGGGGAAGGTCGTGGTACCTACCCTGAGGGACTGGGGGGAACTGGAGGTCACATGTTGAAATAGCTATCCATTGGTCCCCAGTGAACATACAACGTGTCCTGGCTCTGGTGGACACAGGGGCTGAATGTTCACTGATTCATGGTAACCCTGAGTGGTTCCCTGGGACCCCACTATCATAGATGGATACAGAGGTAAGGGTATCAGAGTGAAAGAAGCCAAAATCCCTTTGGGAATAGGGCGTCTACCCCAAAAGAGTATACTGTGTATATATCTCCTATCCCTGAGTATATTTGGGGGATTGATATCCTGCAGGGTCTGTTGTTGCAGACCACTGCAGGTGAGTTCAGACTGAGAGTACGTGTGGTGAAGGCAGTTCTGAGGGGACATGCTAGGCACCTGCCCATAGCTTTGCCTGTGCCTCGGCAGGTGACTAATACCAAGCAATACAAACTGCCTGGAGGGCATAAAGAGATTGGAGAAACTCTCCAAGAGCTGGAAATGGTGGGTATTATAAATCCCACCCATAGTCCTTTCAATTCCTCAGTGTATCCAGTAAAAAAGCCAGATGGCTCCTGGCATATGACTGTGGATTACAGAGAACTGAATAAAGTCATACCCCATATGCATGCTGCTGTCCCCTCTATTGCAGGCTTGATGGATACCCTCAGCCATGAACTAGGAACATATCATTATGTGGTAGATCTTGCTAATGCCTTCTTTTCCATTGACATCGAACAGGAAAGTCAGGAACAGTTTGCCTTCACATGGGAAGGACAGCAATGAACTTTCATCGTCCTCCCACAGGGATACCTCACAGCCCCACCATCTGTCATGGACTTGTAGCCCAGGACTTGGCTACATGGGAGAAACCACCAATGGTGTGGCTGTACCATTATACTGATGATGTCATGCTCACGTCCGATTCTCTTTCAGATTTAGAAGTTGCAGCACCTATACTGCTGCAACATTTGCAGGAGAAAGGATGGGCTGTGAACAGCACCAAGGTTCAGGGACCTGGTTTGTCTGTCAAATTCTTGGGGGTCATCAGGTTGGGTAAGACCAAAGTTATACCAGAAGCAGTTATAGCTAAAGTCCAGGCCTTTCCTACCCCCACAACTGTAGCATTGCTACAGTAGTTCCTGGGTCTTCTAGGCTACTGGACAGTATTTATCCCACACTTGGCACAAATTCTGAAGCACTTATACCGGTTGGTATGAAAGGGCGTCAGGTGGGACTTGTATGAGACATGTGCATCTGCCTTTACTACAGCAAAATGGGCAGTCAAGGCCGTGCAGGCCCTGAGTGTGATAGACCCATCAAGGCCCTGTGAGCTGGACATTCATGTGACTGAAGACGGTTATGGCTGGGGTCTCTGGCAGCGGCTTGAATGAACTCACCCACCCATCGGATTCTGGTCATAACCCTGGAAAGGGACAGAGGTATGATACACTTTGATAGAAAAACAACTGGCTGCCGTGTATCACACCTTGTTAGCTACAGAACCCATCACTGGAATGGCCCTGATAAAGGTAATAATCAGCTATCCCATCTTGGGGTGGGTACGAGACTGGACCCAAAAGCCAAGGAGTTATGTGGCACAAACACCCACACTAGCTAAGTGGGGTGCTTACCTACAGCAGCATAGTGCCCTTTCTAGTAGCCCCTTGAGTGAAGAACTCCAGTGCTTATTGGGGCCGGTGACGTATACTAGTGAAAAGCAGGAAGAACTTGCTTTTGAACCATTAGTAACAGAGAGTCCTTATTGGGAGGGAAGAGCCCCTATACCCGAAGATGCATGGTACACAGATGGCTCCAGCCGTGGGCAGCCCCCAAAATGGAGGGCCATAACTTTCCATCCTAAGACTGAGACAATATGGATGGAAGATGGTGAGGGGAGGAGCAGCCGATGGGCAGAGTTGCAGGCTGTGTGGCTGGTGATCAGCCAGGAGTTCTCCCCTATAGTTGCCTGCACTGACAGCTGGGCTGTCTATCAGGACTTGACCCTGTGGCTACCAACCTGGTACCATGCCAACTGGCTGGTTGGTCACCGACCCCTTTGGGGGCAAGAATTGTGGCAAGACTTATGGGCCTGTGGTCAGACTTAAATAATGACATGATATCATGTGACAGGTCATTTACCACTGGCATCCCCAGGAAATGATGAAGCAGATTAATTGGCCCAGATACGTTGGCTAGAAGGAAAACCTGCCTCTGATGTAGCCCAATGGCTACATCAGCGTTTGTTGCATGCGGGGCAAAAGACAATGTGGACTGTAGCCCATCGGTAGGGCTTGCCTTTGACCTTCAAAGAAGTTAGTAGAGCCCGGCAGGAGTGTGTCGTGTGCTCCAAAAGGGACTTAGAGTTCCACAGCAACATGGGACAATAGCTAAGGGGCCTATACCCCTCATCAGGTGGCAGATAGACTATATTGGGCCTCTACCTATGTCAAAAGGATATTGGTATGCGATGAGTTGTGTGGACACAGCTACTGGACTTCTGGTTGCTTTTCGTACCCATTGTGCAGACCAGCAGATGACCAAAAGAGGCCTGAGGTGTCTCTTTGCTGCCTATGGCCGACCACAGGTAATTGAGAGTTATCAGGGCACCCACTTTACTGAACATACACTGCAAGAATGGGTGCGACAGCTGGGAATCAAGTGGAAGTTTCATGTGCCGTACAATCCTACCGCAGCAGGCATGATAGAGAGGCACAATGGCTTGTTAAAATCCAGACTAAAGTCAGATACCAATAGTCTGTGGTGTGCTTAATGACTGTGCTATGGCATTTGAACAAGAGACCCCGAAAGGGAGCCCTGAGCCCTGTAGACATGTTAACACATGTGGCTGCCTCCCCTATGTGACTGCAAGTACAAACCAAGGAAGAATCACTGAAGGCAAGGTTCTGCCACCAGAATAACATCTTGCTGCCAGCACCAATGGCACTGAACCCCGGAGACTCCATTGAGTGGACATGGCCTTGGAACTTTCGACACGTGGACCAATGATGGCTGGCTCTCCTGGCACCTTGGGGACAAGGCCTGGAAGCTGGCCTCCTGTGTATTCCTGAAATAACAGCAGAGTGGCCACCAAAGGTCACAGTAGTATATCCTGAATGGCCAGAAGGTAGGAGCATCTTACCGGGGAGTTTTGTTTTATCATTATGGCCAGTGCCTGCACCTCCAGTAGCACTATATATAGACCCTTCAGTAACCCCCACAGGGAAAGGAGTGAAAGTATGGTATACTAGACCTGGAAGGGACCCCCTTCCTGCTACAGTCCTATCACAGGACCACTCTCTTGCATGCATCCTACCTGATGGACAAGATTTGCCTATGTTGGTGTCATTAAAACATGAATCTTTTCACCTCTAAGGTCTTTGTGGATTGGGAACCTTCTCTGGCTTGAGGATTATCATAATTTTTGTTAACTGTATCAAGATGTTGTTGTATCTTAATTTTTGTTATTATCTCTAAGCTGTTGTTAGCCTCTGTTGTTGTTGAGGAATCTGGTTACAGTGCTCCAGCTTTCTCGCACAGGGACCATTGTGGAAGAGAGAGAGCATGTAGATAGTAAGGTGAGAATCCTAGAGGGGTAGAGTGTAGGGAAGTTGGGGTTCCTATGGCCAGGATCGTCACTGAACTTAAACCACTTGATGATGTAACTGGCCTATTGCTAGGCTACCATTTCCACACCTTTAGGCAACAAGCTATTATTGTGCTACATAGAGAGCTCGGCCCAGTGCTCTGGGCAGAGGCAGAGATGCTAGTGCTTGACCTGCTGCTGGAGAAGAAGCCAGGTAACAAACTCTTTCATCCCAAAGAACCGTTCTACTGTCATTTCTTTGGTCACACTGAATCCATAGCGACCTTGCCGGGGGACTGAAACCCATTGGCAAGACATTAGGTTTACATAGTAGTTACTTCTCCATTTCCAGGGTGAGTGAAGGCCAGTAAATCTTGGCTGAAAATTCTGTCAGCTACCTCCAAGTGGATTACTAGAGCAAAGGGTTCTTCATTCCTATTTTTCATACTACCCAAAGAAATGAGGAAACCAGTGCCTACAACATACTTGTACTGATAATCTGTATATAATTTTGTAGCATTAAAGGGATAGATAAATATATAATTGTTGAATGAATAAAATCCAGTCATGTTAGCTGCAACTTGAATTATTTCAGAATCAGGGAATTCAATGCTGATACCTCATTCCACCTTTGAACAATGACTTGTTAGAAAGTACTTTCCTAAATGGATATCTGACTTCCAATCAATACAAACTTTTCTCTGTCTTAGTAGAACTGGAATGAGAAGGATCCAAACTCTTTTTCACAGGAGAGATTTTCAAACACTAAAGACAAATGTATCAGGGATTGACATTTTCAGTCTGCCTAAAACACAATGGCTTAAAAGAGCGTGAGCCTGCAGATGTGCTGAGTGGTTCTGGGATCTTTGCCAAACTTGGTCTCAGTGGACTTTCTCATGCACCTGTGGCGAGATCGTGGGTTTGCTTGAGCTGGCTGGTCATGAAGGACCTTGGTTACACGACTTCGGTTTCTTCCCTGTGTCTCTTATATCCCTCCAGCAGGCTAGCCGGGATATGTTTCATGGAAATAGCAAAAACCCGTGGGAGGAAGTAGAAACTCACAAACATATTTTAAAGGCTCTGATTGAGTTTGAATGAATCAAGTTGCTACCATCCCATTGGGAATATCAAAAAAGTCACATGGCCAATCCTGGGTTGGTGTAGGAGAGCTTTACTAAAGGGAAGCACGTACAATTGGGTCAGTGAATTGATTTAATGCTCTCTGAAAACTATTAGGCTTTTTCTGATTCTTTTTTCCTTTAGTCCATCCCTAGTTCATTCAGACATTGAAGGGAGAGCACATAATTTGAGTTTTTAATTCATGATGTTAAAGTTATCTGAGTGACCAGTGAAAACAGGAAAGCATGTATTGACAAAATATGAAGTCCAATTGATTCTCAAATGGTTGATGGGTCAAATGTGGCTTGCCTGACTCCAGGGTTATAGCAGCCTGAGATTCATGGTCAAAAAAAATTAAAAGTTAAAAAAGCTTTACCTAATTGCCTAAAACATGAGCTTTTAAACCCATAAGGATGGCCCACATTTTCCCAGTTCCTTTTGGAAAACTGGTTTTTACCAAATGTCATGTTAAAAGACTTGAAAACCCCATTATTTTAATAGAAGCTGAATGTAATTATAATTTGGGGCAATTCAATTCCAATTCCACTAAAACTATGAAAAACAGGCCCTGTAACTAGTAAAATAAAATCATGGTTCCTCATGCATTTGAATCATATTTGAGTCTTATCCATAATGTGTATTTTCTAGAGATTTAAGGTAATTATCTTTTTTACTTATGGGATAGATTTATATTTTTTCCTATTGCTAAACCCTCCCAAACACCACTATAATGAATAAATGTTTTCATAAAAGCCAAATTACATAATTTCTCTTCTAAATCAGTGCTTCACAAAATGAATTGGCTATTGACAATAGAATTGCCACATAAAAAACAAAATACAACAAAAACAAAACAAACTTCTCCATCCCTAAACTCAGGTATTCTGCTTAAGTAGGTCTGGGAGTAGAAAGCTTTGATATATTCTTACATGCTCCCCAGTTTATGTTGATTAATAGTAAGAGTTGGGAGCCATGTTCCTTAACGATATAATTTACATATAATAAGAATGGAAGAACACAGTAATTCGGAAAACCTTCTAATAAGATTAGCGTCATCGGAAATATGAAACAAAATTTTTTTATTTTTCATTCAAAAAATGTAGGTACAGGGTACCAATGAATATGAAGAGGATTAAGTTTCTCTAAAAAGTTTAACCTTTTTTTTAGGATGTAGGTCTGTGAAGTTCAGAGACAAACTGCTATGAATTTCAGAGCACTGGTTCTCAGTTTTATAGTCATTGGGGAATTTTTAAAAATCTTAATACCCTGGTTTTATCTCAGACCTCTTACATCAAAATCACTTGATGCAATCCAGGAATCAGGGTTTTTAAAATTCTAGATGCTTCTAATGTACAGCCAAGTTCGAGAACTACTGCCCTAAAGAGAAGCCCATACGAAGTACAGTGTCAGAAAAGGAAGAAACATTTGAGGGTGAACATGAAGGGTGTGTAGGATTTGACAGCACGTGGAGGGAGAAGGAAACACACACGAAGATGGTGTAGCATGAGCAAAGACAAAGATACAAATGCACATGAAGTGTTTGGGACTTTGGGGGATAGGGAGAATTCCTGAGTGGTGAGCTGAGCTTCTGCATGTGGAGGGATGCGTGGCTGAAAAGTTGGTTGCAGTTAGTGAATCAAGGGCCATACTGCATTTATTTTGTGAATATGTGCTGTCACCCATCTGGTTGGTTGGTAAAGCCGACAAACCCGATGAACTGAACTCTTGAGCTCAGTGTTTCCAAAATGCTGTTTCATCAAAGACCACCATTCTCGTGAGATACTTTGAACACAGGCATCAAATAAGTTTGGGAAATACTGCCTATCATACTGTCTCTCCTCTTAGAGATTTATGAGGCATATTAGAATTTTTTCAGTAAAACTTTATTTTACTTCACAGCTACTGTTTTTATTTAACAGTTTATTGACTCTAACACATATTCTTCATTACATTCATTACTGACCAACACATATCCTATTTCTACATAATGCTTATTAATTTCTCCAAAAATGTGTTTCAAGGTGTTTCAAGGTACATATTTTAGTTCTCCTAAATTTTCCCCAAATACGTCTTCTTCATTTTTCTGAAATTCACTTTTCCTCAGCTAGTCTTTCTTCTTCCTTTATTCTTCTTCTTATTTGTGTTATCTGAAAGATAGTCTGAACCCAAGAAATTTCCCCATAGTTAACGCTCTCATATACTCTTAGAGAAGCCAGGCAAACAGAGTTGCCTAGTTGAGAGAATAGTTAACATTCTATTACATAACTGCAATGCTGTGCATTTAAAAAGGGAAGCGTTTTGAAAAGATTCAAAAATGATGAACAATGTCACATGATTGAAACAGCTGAGGGTAAATTAGGAAATAACAGATGGGACTTATCTGTGGAATATCACACCCAGGTAGCACTGTACACACAAATTTGGCAGCATTTTACCTTGCTCTTGTGCCTTTTCCCTCGTTTCATACTAAAGAGGTTTTTTTTTTAAAGCATTGCCCTTAAATTCACACTTAATGAAAAGCAGATCATTCAATATCTGTGAATAATGCCATTGTGAATAATGATGGCATACACGTGTAGAACTCCATATCAAGAGTTTGAAAAAATTTTTGATATCTGTTATTTGCTCATACAATATTCTTATGAAGTAGAAAGGAAACTATATAGACCCCATTTTCATAGGTTAAGAAATTGAAGCTTAAGGGGGGTCACACCAAGTCAGAGGAAGAAACATTGAAGACTACTCACATTAAGGATAAAGAGAGTAAGTGTGGTTTGCCACTCCAGATTGCATCTTCATAACAGATAGCGTCAGGGACCTTAATGCATATGCCAGGCCAGCCATACAATCTTTCCTTGACGTATAGCCCATTGTCACTAGCCAAGGAAGAGATTTGAGTTACATTAAATATTACTTTTAACTATTCAGACTTAATACCCATGATATCCATGAAAACGTTCTCATCTAGAAGCAGAACAGGAAAAAAACTGAACATAGGTAAATGATCATGTGTTCTCTGGGTCATATGATTTACCATGATGACTATACATAGATTTGACATGTCACATATGAGGCACTTACTAGGAATTTTAGGACATAAAATGTTGTCTCCAGAAGAAGTAAAGGAGGAGAAAAAAGAAAGATACAGGCTAGGGGTTGCTTTCGAAGTGTTTCTAAATAGAAGAGATTTGTTGCTAACAATGTGAACAGCATTTTCTTAAGCAGTAGAAAGACCCTTTTAGATACTGAAGTATATGGCTTTTAGGTTGTGCAATATTAAAACTAGATTTAACTGCAACTTCATTATGCTTTCATTAATAGAAATTATTAAAATATAATTTGACAGTAATCATTCTATTAATTGTTTTTTAGGCTTTGCTTTCTATAAATTTCTTAGTATTCATGGCGCTTGAAATTTACTGTTTTGATGGTGTTTTATTTTAATGTGTTTTAGAGCATTCTTGAGTGCCATAAACTTCCACATTTTGTTGTTTTAAAATATTTTATTTTGATTTTTTTCCCCTGAAATATCATACTAAGAATCTATTTTCTAGAGGGAAAATAAACCCCACATTCTATTTAGCAAACAATATAAAACAATATAATGCCCTTACAAGGTTGTTTTCTCTCTTAAGAATCAAATATTTATGAAATCTGTACTAAAGGATGCATATTTTTTGTTGTAAAGGGCAGTAAAGACACAATTTGTTTAAAATGCATTCCATTTCTAGAGAAGATCCATTATTTATTGATACTTGCTTATTTAAAAAAGAGAAAACCCCTTTTTTAATTTTTTTATTTTGCTATTATTAAAATACAATTACATGAGCAACATTATGGTTACTAGACTCTCCCTATTATCAAGTCCCCACCACATACCCCATTGCAGTCACTGTCCATCAGCATAGTAGGATGTTATAGAATCACTACTTGTTTTCTCTGTTATACTGGCTTCCCCGTATCCCCCTACGCCACCCCCACCCCACTACATTATGTGTGCTAATTGTAATAACCCTTTTTTCCCCTTACCCCTCCCTTCACACCCCTCTTCGCCAGTCCCTTTCCCTTTGGTAACTGTTAGTTCATTCTTGGGTTCTGTGAGTCTGCTGCTGTTTTGCACTTTCAGTTTTTTCTTTGTTCTTATACTCCACAGATGAGTGAAATCATTTGATACTTGTCTTTCTCCCCCTGGCTTATTTCACTGAGCATAATACCCTCTAGGTCCATCCATGTTGTTGCAAATGGTAGGATTTGTTTTCTTCTTATGGCTGAATAATATTCCATTGTGGATATATACCACCTCTTCTTTATCCATTCATCTACTGATGGACACTTAGGTTGCTTCCATTTCTTGGCTATTGTAAGTAGTGCTGCAATAAACCTAGGGGTGCATATGTCTTTTTCAAACTGGGCTGCAGCATTCTTAGGGTAAATTCCTAGGAGTGGAATTCCTGGGTCAAATGGTATTTCTATTTTGAGTTTTTTGAGGAACCTCCATACTGCTTTCCACAATGGTTGAACTAATTTACATTCCCACCAGCAGTGTAGGAGGGTTCCCCTTTCTCCACATCCTTGCCAACATTTGTTGTTGTTTGTCTTTTGGATGGCGGCCATCCCAACTGGTGTGAGGTGATATCTCATTGTGGTTTTAATTTTCATTTCTCTGATGATTAGCAATGTGGAGCATCTTTTCATGTGCCTGTTGGCCATCTGAATTTCGTCTTTGGAGAAGTGTCTGTTCAGCTCCTCTGCTCATTTTTTAATTGGCTTATTTGCTTTTTGTTTGTTGATGTACTTGAGCTCTTTATATATTTTGAATGTCAACCCCGTATCAGATATGTCATTTATGAATATATACTCCCATACTGTAGGATGTCTTTTTGTTCTACTGATGGTGTCCTTTGCTGTACAAAAGCTTTTTAGTTTGATGTAGTCCCATTTCTTCATTTTTGCTTTTGTTTCCCTTGCCTGGGGAGATATGTTCATGAAGAAGTTGCTCATGTTTATGTCCAATAGATTTTTGCATATATTTTTTTCTAAGAGTTTTATGGTTTCATGACTTACATTCAGGTCTTTGATCCATTTTGAGTTTACTTTTGTGTTTGGGGTTAGACAGTAATACAGTTTCATTCTCTTACATGTAGCTGTCCAGTTTTGCCAACATCAGCTGTTGAAGAGGCTGTCATTTCCCCATTGTATATCCTTGGCTCCTTTATCATATATTAATTGACCATATATGCTTGGGTTTATATCTGGGCTCTCTTTTCTGTTCCACTGTTTTGTGGGTCTGTTCTTGTGTCAGTACCAAACTGTCCTGATTACTGTGGCTTTGTAGTAGAGCTTGAAGTCAGGGAGCACAATTCCCCCTGCTTTATTCTTCCTTCTCAGGATTACTTTGGCTATTCGGGGTATTTTGGCTTCCATATGAATTTTAGAACTATTTTCTCTAGTTCATTGAAGAATGCTTTTGGTATTTTGATAGGGAGTGCATTGAATCTGTAGATTTTGACAATATTAATTCTTCCTAGCCGAGAGCATGGGATGAATTTCCATTTATTAGTGTCCTCTTTAATTTCTCTTAAGAGTGTCTTGGAGTTTTCAGGATATAGGTCTTTCACTTCCTTGGTTAGGTTTATTCCTAGGTATTTTATTCATTTGGATGCGATTGTGAATTGAATTGTTTTCCTGATTTCTCTTTCTTCTAGTTCATCGTTAGTGTATAGGAATGCAACATATTTCTGTGTATTATTTTTGTATCCTGCAACTTTACTGAATTCAGATATTAGATCTAGTAGTTTTGGAGTGAATTCTTTAGGTTTTTTTATGTACAATATCATGTCATCTGCAAACAGGGACAGGTTAACTTCCTCCTTGCCAATCTGGATGCCTTTTATTTCTTTGTGTTGTCTGATTGCTGTGGCTAAGACCTCCAGTACTATGTTGAAAAGAAGTGGGGAGAGTGGGCATCCTCATCTTGTTCCTGATCTTGAAGGAAAAGCTTTCAGCTTCTCACTGTTAAGTATAATGTTGGCTGTGCGTTTGTCATATATGGCCTTTATTATGTTGAGGTACTTGCCCTCTATACCCATTTTGTTGAGAGTTTTTATCATGAATGAATGTTGAATTTTGTCGAATGCTTTTTTAGCCAGCATCTATGGAGATGATTATGTGGTTTTTGTCCTTCTTTTTGTTGATGTAGTGGATGATGTTGGTGGATTTTCAAATGTTGTACCATCCTTGCATCCCTGGAATGAATCCCACTTGATCATGGTGTATGATCCTCTTGATGTATTTTTGAATTTTGTTTGCTAATATTTTGTTGAGTATTTTTGCATCTATGTTCATCAGGGATATTGATCTGTAATTTTCTTTTTTTGTGGTGTCTTTGCCTGGTTTTGGTATTAGAGTGATGCTGGCCTCATCGAATGAGTTTGGAAGTATTCCTTCTTCTTCTACTCTTTGGAAAACTTTAGGGAAGATGGGTATTTGGTCTTCACTAAATGTTTGATAAAATTCAGCGGTGAAGCCATCTGGTCCAGGAGTTTTGGTCTTAGGTAGTTTTTGATTACCAATTCAATTTCTTTGCTGGTAATCAAGCTATTCAGATTTCCTGTTTCTTCCTGGGTCAGCCTTGGAAGGTTGTATTTTTCTAGAAAGTTGTCCATTTCTTCTAGGTTATCCAATTTGTTAGCATATAATTTTTCATAGTATTCTCTCATAATTGTTTGTATTTCTATGGTTTCCATAGTGATTTTTCCTTTCTCATTTCTGATTCTGCCTATGCGTGTAGATTCTCTTTTTTTCTTGATAAGTCCGGCTCGGGGTTTATCTATTTTTTGTTTATTTTCTCAAAGAACCAGCTCCTGCTTTCATTGATTCTTTCTATTGTTTTTTTCTTCTAAATTTTATTTATTTATGCTCTAATCTTTACTATGTACCTCCTTGTACTGACTTTGGGCCTCATTTGTTCTTCCTTTTCTAGTTTCATTAATTGTGAGTTTAGACTGTTCATTTGGGATTGTTCTTCTTTCCAGAGGTAGGCCTGTATTGCAGTATATTTCCCTCTTAGCACAGCCTTCGCTGCATCCCACAGATTTCGTGGTGTTGAATTATTGTTGTCATTTGTCTCCATATATTGCTTGATCTCTGTTTTTATTTGGTCATTGATCCATTGATTATTTAGGGGCATCTTATTAAGCCTCCATGTGTTTGTGGGCTTTTTCATTTTCTTTGTGTAATTTATTTCTAGTTTCATAGCTTTGTGATCTGTGAAGCTGGTTGGTACAATTTCCATCTTTTTGAATTTACTGAGGTTCTTTTTGTGGCCTAATATATGATCAATTCTTGAAAATGTTCCATGTGGACTTGAGAAGAATGTGTATCCTGTTGCTTTTGGATGGAGTGTTCTGTAGATGTCCGTTAGGTCCATCTGTTCTAATATGTTGTTCAGTGCCTCTGTGTCTTTACTTATTTCCTGTCTGGTTTATCTGTCCTTTGGAGCGAGTGGTGTGTTGAAGTCTCCTAAAATGAATGCATTGCATTCTATTTCCCTCTTTAATTCTGCTAGTATTTGTTTTACACATGTAGGTGATCCTGTGTTGGGTGCATAAGTATTTGTAATAGTTATATCCTCCTGTTGTACTGACCCTTTTATCATTATGTAGTGTCCTTTGTCTCTTGTGACTTTTTTTGTTTTGAAGTCTGTTTTGTCTTATATAAGTACTGCAAGTCCTGCTTTTTTCTCACTATTGCATGAAATATCTTTTTCTATCCCTTTACTTTCAGTCTGTGTATGTCTTTGGGTTTGAAGTAAGTCTCTTGTAGGCAGCATATAGATGGGTCTTGTTTTTTTATCCATTCAGTAACTCTATGTGTTTTGATTGGTCCATTCCGACTATTTACATTTAGGGTGATTATCGATAGGTACATACTTACTGCCATTGCAGACTTTAGATTTATGGTTACCAAAGGTTCAAGGGTAATTCCCTTACTATCCAACAATCTAATTTAACTTACTTCGTATACTATTACAAACACAACCTAAAGGTTCTTTTTTTTTCCACCTTTTTCTTCCTCCTCCATTCTTTGTATGTTATGAATCATATTCTGTACTCTTTGTCTTCCCTTGGGTGACATATTTTTAGCCTTAGGAATGCTTCCATGTATAGGAGTTCCTCCAAAATGCACTGTAGAGGTGGTTTTTGGGAGGTAAATTCTCTCAGCTTTTGCTTATCTGAAAACTGTTTAATCCCTCCTTCAAATTTAAATGATAACCTTCCCGGGTAGAGTATTCTTGGTTCAAGGCCCTTCTGCTTCATTGCATTAAATATATCATGCTACTCCCTTCTGGCCTGTAAGGTTTCTGTTGAGACATCTGATGATAGGCTGATGGGTTTTCCTTTGTATGTGATGTTTTTTTTCTCTCTAGCTGCTTTCAAAAGTCTGTGTTTATGCTTGATCTTAGCCATTTTAAGTATTACATGTCTTGATGTTATCTTCCTTGGGTCCCTTGTGTTGGGAGATCTGTGCACCTCCATGGTTTGAGGGACTATCTCCTTCCCCAGAGGGGAGTTTTCAGCAATTACCTCCTCAATGACACTTTCTATGCCTTTTTCTCTCTCTTCTTCTTCTGGTACCCCTATAATGCGAATATTGTTGCATTTGGATTGGTCACACTGGTCTGTCAATATTCTTTCATTCTTAGAGATCCTTTTTTCTTTCTGTGCTTCAGTTTCTTTGTATTTGTCTTCTCTAATTTCTATTCCATTTACTATCTCTTCTACTACATCTAATCTGCTTTTAAATCCCTCCATTTTATGTTTCATTTCAGATATGGAATTTCTTAATGATTGAATCTCCAACTTAAATTAATTCCCGAGTTCTTGAATATTTTTCTGTACCTTCATAAGCATGTTTATAATTTTTATTTTGAATTCTCTTTCAGGAAGATTGGAAAGTTCAGTTTCATTTGGCCCTCTTTCTGGGATTTGTGATATTTTGGTCTGAACCATGTTCTTTTGTCATCTGTGTGGTTCCCACTAGTGCACAGAAACTCTAGTCTCTGGAGCTGCTCAGCCTGTAGAGTGAGGTTGGGGGTCATAGGGGAGCAGAGCAGGTGCCTGGAGGGAGGAAAGATATGTTTCCTGATTCCTGTTTGCAGTGCCTGTCTCCAGTGTCAGAGTCAGTGGGCCAAGCACACAGGTGTAAGCATCTGTGCTTTGCATCTCTAGCTGTTGTATGTGGGGCCTCCCTCTGGCTGGCCTGACGCCCGTGCAGTGACTACTGGTTTCCGAGCAGGTGCCTGCAGGCCAGGAGGAAGGCTCGGCAGGCTGTGTGTCACAGTGTGGCGTCTCAGAGCTGAGTAGGCTACCAGAGGGATGGAGCACCTGATGCTCCCCAAAGTTCCCAACTAGCTGGGCAGAGTGAGCCCAGGCAACCTTGTCCAACTCTCTCTTCTCCCGCACAGCAAGCTCCGTGCAAACCCCGCCCCTTCAGCAGCCCTCTTGCGGCTAGGAAGCCTCTCAGACTCCCTGCCTTTCCTCTGACACAGAGCGGCCGGGTGTGGATCGCCTCCCCCAGAAACGGCCAGAACGTCAATTTCTCAAGCACTCTGCCTGTCTGAGCTCGTCAATTTCTCAAGCACTCTGCCTGTCTGAGCTCCGAACATCCAGAGTACCACACAGTATAGGATTCTCCTCGCAAAGCAGATCTGCAGGGCTAGGTTTTCAGCAGCCCGTGTCTTCCACCCCCTCCCCTGCTCCATTTCTCTTCCTCCCGCCAGTGAGCTGGGATGGGGGAAAGGCTTGGGTCCCTCCAGATTAAAGCTTTCCTACATTACCCTGTTTCGTGGGGTCTCCTCTGTTCGTGAGGTTTGTTTGCAGTCTGGTTCAGCATTTTTTATTGTTGCTGTTTTAGGTTAGTTGTCTTAACTAACTATATTTTTGTATAATTTGTGGTTTTGGGAGGAGCTCTCCATCTCACCTCTCACAACGCCACCTTGCAAGTCCAGAAAACCCTTTTTGAATACATTTTGAGGAGCTAAACAGCTGTACCAAATGATCATTGACATATATAAAAATTGTAAAATTATATAAAAATATGAAAAATTTACAAAAATTCTTATTAATTCTATATATTAGCTTTTAGACAAACTCAAGTGGAAATTGAACTGCTAAAGTGTAAGAATTCTGATCTGTGTGTATGATATGTATTATTTATTCTGCTTTATCCTTCTTACCTATCAACACATTGTTTCCTCCTCTCTTACTAGTCAGTTAGCAATAGCCTCACTTACCCACTTAGTGGAGACTGTGTCTACACTGGGATGGGGAAGGACCCTAGCTTGCATCCAGAATTTCAATTTGCATCTCCTATACATGACTAGATAAAGATACAATTTTTTATCTCTCCCACTCCCTGTTCTTTTCTGTCTTCCTCCTTTCTAGCCAGACACCAGAATGTCTACCATTTCCTGTGTGGGAGAAATTTACCCTGTGTTCTGAAAACTTATCATTATGCCAATTAGTGTGCTATCCTGAGAAATTCTACTAACAACTGTAAACGTTAGGACATTTAAGGTCACCATAGAGCTATCATTTTAAATCTGAGCAGATCATGGTTTTAAGTCTTGCAGGTGGAGTACTGGTTCTGAATTTTCCCTTAATGATTGGGATGCCAAGGGAAAGGTCCAGAGTTCCATATTTAAGACTTGTCTTAGACTAGAATGTTACGGTGATATCTCCATAAATTATTGAGTAACTTGGAAATGTTCATTCTAAAATAATTTTCCCTTAGGTTTTCTACTTTGTCAAGTTACAATTCAGCTTCTCTTCTGTCCAGTCATTAGTCTTTCAAATGTAGACGCTGCTTCCACATCCTCCCATTAACTTCTCTAGTCCCTTGCTAAACCACCTCTTCTCATAATCTCAGCCACCTTCTTTGTTAGGTGATTCCTTAATTTACATTCACAGATCTCAACTGTCTGCTAAGTACCAATTTACATTTCTTCCTATCTCTTAGACATGTCCACCTGAATGACCTCCTGATACCTGATACTAATTTATCCTGAAGAGATTTATTATAACACATACTTCCTCTCTAAAAGTAAGTTCAGGAGAATATGTGTACATGTTTCTCCAAGCTTTGTCCCTTGCAACACTAGTGCCCCATAGGGTTTAATGGTTTTACACTCACACACAGACACACACACACACAACTACATGATTTCCCAGAACTTTATTATGTTAATGTTAAAAGTAAATATTTAAGAGGAAGACATGATATTTAGTGTTTCCTAAACTGACAGTGGGACCCTCTTTGTGTTGAATATCTATAAACATATCAAAATTTTCAGTAAACTATTATTTGAGAAATGTTGCTTAGAGAACAGCCCTAGCCTAGCTGCTTTGTGCTGCTTTGTCGGTAGCTCCTGGGGAAAGCAGAAAATGTTTCCCTGTATTTCTACTTCTCTTGTCATTTAGAGTTGAAATTCAGTTATTTTTGATACCTTGCTGCTGCTTGTCTCCCATAACAAAACGAATATCAAGTCCTTTCAGTTACATCCTTACAAAATTACTTGTTTCTCTCTTCTGTGTCTTTTCACTTAAAAATCCTTTTCCTCTCTCATCTTAAAATTTGTAATGTTTTTCAAATTAATCTTCTAATCTCCAGCCTCCCCTTCCACAGTTCCTTGTTTCCAGAGTTATCAAATTAATTTTAAGACCTTTGTCATGGTTATGTTACCTTCTTCCATAATTTGCAGTGACCCTTTATTTTCAACCACGTGAAATATTGACTCATGACATTCCAGACACTTTATACCTACTCTCCATTTACCTCATCTTCTTCCCCCTTCACAGACCCTGTACTATAATCACTCTGGGTGACTCACTGTGCCCTAGGATCATCTTATGTTTGTTTCCTTTCCCGAGCCAGTGTCACTCTGCTGCCTGTGCTTCAGTGCTTCCCCTCCATCTCCTGTCTGAACGTGCTCGCTGTCCTTTTCATGCTTCAAGGCCTAATTCAAATGCTATTGTCTTCATGAAGTGTTCCCTGATTCTTCCAGCAAGAATAAGCTTTTCTTCTTTTGGGATTTAATGATAGTAGCACTTCTTCTTGTAGCTCTGTATTTCTGAACATATTTGCTAGAAGTTGGTATGATTATTTTTTATTAAGTGCATATCCTGTATTCCTTTTTTAATATAATCTTATTGATGGCTGAAGCTTTGTCACATTTATAGAATTATATAATGATCAGGTTGGAAAAACCTTATACCTCATGCAACTCTCTCATTTCATAAATGAATAAGTGAAAAACTTTAAGACATTGAACGTTTGGACCAAATTCTCATAGCTAGTTAGTGGTAGAGTCAAGACTCTCAATCCAGTGGTCTTTCTAGCCTAATTTCTTTGCATCCTTTGTGTTTCTAATCATGGTAATAATAATACTCATTAAGCATCCACTGTGTACCAGGAGTCTTACCTACATTATATCTAATCATAACAGTAATACAGAATATGTGCCTTGATAGCCCCATATTGATAAAGAAAATGAAGTTTGGTGAGGTTAAATAACTTGTAAAGGTAGAAGAGTTTGGAATCCAGCAAGGTCCACTTGACTCCCCAGGCTATGCTCCAGGGTGGAAGACTGAATGAATGATGAGGACTATCTAGTTTAGGGGGTCATTGGAGTAGTTATCTTAGGAACCTGAATTTAATTTTCACTGAAGGACCAAATTTTATACTTTAAAATGACTACATTTAGTTGTCAGGTAATTACCTAAAACCATAATACAGTGTAATCACGTGCCTTCTGGAACGGTGGAGTGCAAAACCCACGAATTTATCCAGGGCTAGTAGAATTTAGAGCAGGAGTTCTTATAGTGTCTCAGAAGAGACAGTCTGGACCGAACACTTCTTTGTCTCTGTACTGTATGATGCTGAGCTGCATCCCTGGCCTCTACCCGCATGATGGTAGTAACACCCCCTGTTGGTGCGGCTAAATATATTTCTAGGCATTGACAAATACTACTTGCAGTGTAAAATTATGCCGAATTGAGCAACCATGATTTAGAGCAGTCAAAACTCTCATACGTGATTGCTGAGACTGAAAATAAGTGCAACTTTGCTCAACATGTCTACACCCAAGAGATTCATTCCTAGGCGTGTACCCAGGAGAGGTGCATGCAGATTGTATGTTCATCAAAGACCTGTACAAGCATGTTCTTAGAAGCACTATACATACTAATGTAAAGCAAAAACCCCCAAGGCTTATCAGAAGTAGAAGGGATAGAGTGTGTGGAATACTATCAAACAATGAGAAATAATGAACTACAAATACATGCAACAATATGGGTAAATATCACAAAGATAACATTGAATGAAAGAAGCCAGACACAAAAGATTACGTACTGTATGATTCCATTTATTTAAGGTTCAGGAACAGGCAAAACTAATAAGACATTAAAAGTCAGGAAAGTAGTTATCTTTGGAATCCTTGAAGGAAGCATGAGGGAGACTTCTGAGTACTGGCAACATTTTTTTTTCTTGTTTTTGATTTGCTTCTGATGGGTGTATTTACTTTGCAAAATTTCATCAAGTGAACACTTGTTGTTTGTGTGATTTTCAGTATGAAAGTTATACTTCAGTAAAAGAAAAAGAAACAGAGCAGCTTCCATTTGGAGAGACACAAACATTCCATATTAATTGAATACAGATAAAGCTTCAGGGAAACCCCGATGGTGGTACGAGAGCAGCTCTGAAAGGGATACACTTTCTAAATGGTTCTAGCATGAACCATGGTTTGGGTGGGCATGAAAAGAATGAACAATAATTCTCTTCAGTGGTGTCTTGTCAGTGCAAACCTGCCGAAGAAATAAGTAAATGTAGAAGACAATTAGAAGTTGATAGGTATACATTTAACTTTTAAATTCTCTGTGTTTCCCACATTCTCTTGCAAGTTTTATTATTCTACTTTGTTAATTAGAGTGATAATACTATACTCATGAAGTAGCATTTGAGAAATGGAAATGCTTTATACAGAATAACACAGACCATGTGAGCCCAGCTATATTACTCCATTATATAGCCATGTATTAGTTATACTGCAATTCCTGTATGTTCATTACAGAGATAGTCCCACATTCCTATTTAGATTGCTAATCATTGCTATAGTTGGGAATAATTCATATCAAGAGACAGGCTTTCTTTAAAGTAATTTACACTCTAATAAATATTTATTCATAGTTTTGTACTGTGGGTGCATTTTAAAATGGTTAATTAGTTGAACTGTTCATTATAGAATTTTGATATCTTTCACAGATTATTATTATAATGCATACATTTAGAAACCATTCATTAGGAGATATGGAATATCTAATCTGAAGATGGAAGCAGGCAGAAAAACACGTTTGTTATTTTTAATTCTTTATAATGAAAATTATCCTTACTATTGATTGTGATTTAGCTGTTTAATAATCTAATTTAAAGTCATGAAAGAAGAAACATTATATTTAATTTATATTAATATTTTTGCTGATTGACATAAGGGACATAATTGTAATGATTCTGGCTACTGCTGTTAAATGAGACCAAGTCTGGAGGTTCATAATAGAGAGATTTTGACTTCCCTGACCCCTGTGTACCCAGTGATCCTTCCATTAATTCTGTTGTCATGACTAGAAGGGTAAGTAAACATGCTTCCACAGACTTATCAGGAAATGAGAACCTGGGTATTTCATAGCATCTTGTAGCTTCCGTTTGAAGTATTTATCATGGTTTGTAGTTATACTTTCATGTTCATGATTTGCTCAGTGTCTATGTCTTGCATTCCAGGGGAATTCCTAGACGGAGATTGATAGACCTCTCTCAGGACAGGGGCCAGGCGGCCAAGGCAAGCACGGGGAGGGTTCAGGTTCTGCCCTGAGGGATCCTGGGAAATCAGAGGTTGGCATCTGTCCTCCGGGCTTCGGCTCTGTCTCTGGTGCCCCAGCATGTCTGCCCAAGTACACTCTCTGCAAGCTCAGAATCCTTTCCATGTGAGCCAGGGCATGTCATCTGTTGTTACCTTCCTTTTGGATGGCACGGCCAGAGACAAGCACTTCAGCCACCTTGGACACAATGGGTTGGGATCTAGTTCTTGCTGGCCAGAATGATGACCTCATTGCCTTTGGTGTAAAAAGCCCAGAACTTCAGCTCCTTTAGATCCTCCTGGATGATGATATTGTTCAAGTCCTCTTCATACCCTATCGGCAGAGCAGGCAGACAGTGCCCATGTGAACCCAGTGGAAGGACTGTGGCTCCACTGGGTCTGAGCCCTGTACCCTCCTAAGTCTACCCTTGATCCTCTACTCTGGAATGTGCATTCTGTATCCACGAAATCGGGATTGGGTAAACATTTCATGTCTAGTGCCAGCACAATGTCTCTTCATCATAGGTGCCAGATAAGTATTTATCTAATGAATGGTGTCTGTGAATTTTTTCTTTTAAGGAGCTGGGCATTTATCTTACTAGTTATCTAATTAGGCTTGAACTCAATATTTGAAATTAACAGAAGCCATTACTCCATTTAGGTGGAAATTTCCAGCAGACTACTCACAATCTAGAAGCGAAGCTGGAGTCAGACTTAGGAGACAAGTGTCAGTTGAAGAAGGGGAAGAAGATTAGAGCTCAAGAAAGAGGTCACGAAGACAAAGGAAGAGGGCGGGAGACGGTGACAAGGGAAAGGGCCGGGTCAGGAGGAGAGGGAGAAGCAGGGAAGGGCGGAGGAAGGCAGCAGTGACTTGCAGGGCGGCGACCCACCAGCACTGAAGATGGAGCAAAAGGGCTCGCTCTGGAGGCAGCAGATGTGTGTCTCTGCTCAGCCTCTGCCCAGTGAGACAAATGGCTTCACCATTCTGAGCTTCAGTTTTGTCCCTGCAACCCTGCAAGGTGAATGAATTGGACTCTAGTGGATTTTGCAGCTCCTTAATTTTGTGACCATTTTCTGTGAGAATGAGCACAGGTCATAGAATTAATGATCTTTGTTGATAACATTTAAACCTTAGAAGAATGGAAAAAATCAGGGAGCTGTGTGGTAATAAAGAGGGGGCAGTGAGTGTAGATCATTTATATAAACAGTTTATAGGAAGCTAGGTTGGTAGCAGGAAAGATATTGTATATTAATTTTAAATGTATTTTAGGAAAAAAACCCTCTGTTTAGTTCACAACTTATTACAGGTAATTACTGACCAAGGAATCTGAAGTACTTAGTAGTCTGCAGCAGATGGCAAGGTCAAGGCCACGGCAAAGGGGCAGTCATGACAGTTACATTCAGTGAACACCAGATGGGAAAGTACTTTTTCATGTGTTACTTATGTAAGGTATGTCATGCTGATGTGTATCTTTTAGGGTTGAGAAATTAAAAGTGATGCTCAGAGGGGTTAGCTAACTTGTTTAAGATCACAAAATCCATGCAAAGTTTAAGTACCTTGTGTTATCTCAAATAGCTGGGAGAAATAATATGGGGAAATAAAAGATGGGGTGAGGATTTGGGTAGCAACTTATTTTTTTATTTATAGTTTCTTCAGAAAATAATTATTTTTACATAAATTGAATGACAAAATTCCATGAGCTCAAGCTGGTGGCAATGCCAAGTGTGGGCTGTTGGGGCAGTTCTCCTGGGGCACAGTCGCTATGAGCTGACATTTTCTGTAGAGAAGTTAAAAAGCAATAATAACCAGCTAAAAGTCAGTCTGGTTTTTTTTAATTGGAATATAGTTGATACAGAATATTATATTGGTTTAAGATAAACAACGCAGTGATTTGATAATTATATACATTACTAATGCTCACCATGGTAAGTATAGTTAAAGTCAGTCTGCTTTTTATTACCACTGTGTGTCAATAATTCTTAACAATGTCAGCGATAAAATCCTCCTCAAGGGTCCTATGTTGGCGTAACTCCTAAGTAATTGCTGTGGCGCTGTTAAGTTTCAATTATCTAGTTATCTCTCTATTTATCCATCTATCGTGTGCATATAGAGTGTATAGGGGGAATTTCCAGTTATTCAGTAGTCTCCCAGCACAAAGACTCAACTACATTCCCTTGTTTCAAGAGTAAACAGTTGGCCAAGTTCTGTTTTTTGGTCACTATGCTATCATTTATTTCAAATATACTGTTTAAAATGTGTTGGAGAAAACAAAAACTACTCAAATCAGGCACGAGTGACTCTGAGCGATTATAAACTTTGAAAAGTTTTCCAAGTACAACACAAATTCATGCTGACTTTTCTGGTGAAAATATTTTAGTGGCAATTTTTTGACTGCTGAGGCATTTGAAAGTTCTTAGAGTCAAACCTGAAGAAGTAAAGACATGAACAGCATTTTATTGTGAAATAGGATTTCATAAATTGATGGCAAATTTATCTTTAATACTTTTCCGATATATTTTTATATCTGTTGCTTCTTGTGAAGAAAACATTTGAAAGTAGAATTAATAAAAAGTGAACTTTGAATTACTCTGAGCAAAGACAGATTGACAAATCTGGCTACACTCTCTACTGTAGATGAGTATGTGAAGAAGATCAATTTTGACAATGTCGAAAAATATGCAGAACTTAAGGCTCAACATAGAAACTGTACTATTATTGATTAATAGAACACCATGCAGATCTATTCTGTTGACTTTTTATAAACAATACATTAAAAATCAATCCACTACTTTTTTATTTTCCTGTATAATCTCTAATAGTTATTTTATTTTTATATTTTTGTACAGGCAAACCAGCAAAAGGTCAACTAGAGAAACTGCTGGTTACACTTTTTCTACCTGTTATTATTTATCCCCTATCATGATTATTTCTAAGAATAATTTTTTCATACAAATAAGGGAAGTGTTAGGAAGTGATCCCCTCTGGGTGTCCAACATACCATGAATACCACTGGCTCAGACTAGGTTTATTCTTTTAAACACTTCTTGGATGATTGTGGGAAATAGCTTTTTATTTCTTGTCTACACCAGAGTTCTGAGCATAGCAGTTGCTAATACATGCTTATTGAATGAAAAGACAAATGATGAATGAATAATAAACAAATGCCTAAAATAAGCCATGTTTGGTCTGCTCGTATTACTGGAAATCTACATTTTTACTGTGAGACTAAGAACCTAAAAATAATTTGACTGCTAATCAAAACTACTTCTTTAGTTTTATGGCTGAATGTGAAAACTACTAAATAAATGCAGTAAACTTCAAATGTTTAAAGCCTGATCCCCTAAAAATACTCTGTAAAATATTTTGGAATTCCAGGCCTTGTTTGACCTTTTGTTTTTTCATCTGCAAAATGGGGATAATAATAGTAGTTCCTCTTGTGTTGAAGTGAGAGTGAAATGAGAGATAATATGTAGAGAGCACTTAACAGTGTTCAAAATAGTCTTAGTTACATAGAAACTTAAATTTTTGGTTTAATTACTTTGACCTAAAATGGGTCCATCGACCTTTCTGTTCGAGGAGAAAATTTTTTCTTTAAAAAAATTAGGATAGTAGGGTTTGGTGACTATAACTTTTGACAGAAATAAGTGAAAGCCAGAAAATGACGAAAATGGGGAAGGAATAAAAAGCATAGTGGGAGGAAAAGAACTAAGTCTTCTCTGAGAGGCATATTCATGGCTTCCTGCAAGCTAAGTTTATGTCAGGACCACTTGACAAAATCCTGTCTAGAACTTACGCTCAACTTAACACAGGGTGCAGCTGACCCCGTGGGGATGGCCAGTGTTAGGGAGCAGTAGGCGTCCTCTGTAGATCAGCTGTCCTCTGGTTTTCCTTATATAAATGTTACTGGAGAAGTAGAAGTGTACCAATTCATTTATCTTTTATTTTCTCCGTACTCCTCATTTTATCCTAGAGAAGGGCTATACCACTGAATTATATATATATAATTTATATTTGTATTTTCCTTTAAAACTCTTCTCAGTCATGCTGCTGATCATGAGTCCCCATAGCCGTGATGCCCACTGATCGTATTGTCACTAAGTGTAGCATGCACCAGTTTTGTATGATTCGGTCTGTTGTTATTTGGATATTGCTGGCCCAGAATAGACTCTCTTTATTGCCTGCTTGTTTTGGTAAGAAAACAATAGTCCCATCTCACATTTTTCCTTAGAGCCACTACAGAAATAATAAACCTAACAACCTAGGGTATTTCTGTAGTTCAGCACATTTCTCTTCTATTGCTTTAAATTTGAATCTGACACAAATTTTGGGAGAAGGGGTAGCAGTTATTATTCTTACACATAATACAAATGAGGTGATTATGGGTTGCAGACTGTAAGTGCAGAGTCATGGGTTACATGGTAAGTAGTGACGTCTGACCTCTCCATTCTGTTTGGAGGACTTTATGATAGAAGTTTGTGGTAAAAATGTCCATAGCTAAAAAACATTGGATTCAGAAGTTGCTATATATAGTTGATAAAAGTTAACTAGGAATTTGGATTTTATTTTGAAACCAAACCTGGATTACCATATTTGCTTTTTCAAAATTTCTATTGAACCAACAGTCAAGTAAAGGTCATGGTTTATTGTTACTGCAATAATAATTCCAAAAATGGTTAGGAAGCAACCTTAACGAATAACTTTGTGGCACACATTCTCCACCACTGTTGTATTTCTATAATTTAGGAGATAGAGAACAGGTTGGCTCTCAGTAGAGCAGCAATCAGTTGAGACTTATGCCCAAATTTTGATCTTGACAACCAGTCTTCCATTATTTCCACTTATAAATATTGTGAGACCAACCAATTCATTTTCTCGTAACTTCTTTCAGTCCCTGCCCACTAATATAAACTTCTTATAATACCCCTTTATTACATGGTCAACTGAAATTCAAACTTCTTCACTGCTTGCTACTGATGGACTTCATTTATTTTCTTAAATACAATGAGAAGTAATGGTGTGTTAAACTGCCTCTATGAGAAGAAATAAAAAGCCCTTATTTGTAGCATGAGCGAGTTGCCATAGTATAAATATTTCTATCATGGATTTGAAATTGGGAAGACGCAAGAACAGTGACCTCTCCCAGGCTGGTAGGGGCTGGCTCCGGCAGGGCGCCGGAGACGGGACCAGAGAGCACCACCGCCAACCTCCTGAGTCACAGAGGAGGAAACGGAGGCTAAAGCAAAAGCAAATATTCACCCATTTTATGTTTTTTTCTCCAACCATAGATAATTAACTTAGTAATTAACTATGAACTACCCAAGGGGTAGCAATTTACCCAGAAGAGTAGAGGGTGGCAAGCAGTGAGTAGAATGTTACTATAAAGTATCTATGCGAGATGATATAAAGCTAACTTGTTGGTAGCCAGAAGTCAAAACAAATCAATGGCAGAATGCTATTCCTGCCCGCAGACGTTACTCCGTAACCACAATGGATGCGACTGACAAGTAAAAACCATTATTCATCGGACTGGAGAGATACCTGTGCTTCAAATTCAAACTTTTGTTTTCCTATCTCAGTGAGTGATGAAGCCGCAGAGGACTTTCTAGTGCTTCACTTAGATGCCGGTCCAGAAGTTTCTGGTTCAGAGATTCACCTTTCTAGAAGGAGACATAATGTACGACAGAGAATGTTCTCCAGGATTAGCCAGTAAACAATTTAACTGTCAGATCTTTTTTTCCCTTCATTTTCTTTCTTTCCAAATGTAATCTTGTAATTTATATGCTGTTACTTGCAATAATTACATTTTCTGGATTTGAGTTGAATACCAGTCATTGATTTTTATCCCTTAAATTTACATTTCCTAAATTAATTAGATTAGCATTACACAATGGTAATGTCAAGTTTTTGCCTGTGGAGAAACAGTCATGAAATGCAAACTATAAATGGTATTATGATCTTATGTTTAAAAATAAGAACGAGTAGTTGAGTAACTGAATGGTGTTTGAAATTGTAGTATGTAACCAGATTTATAATCTCTTAGATTTAGAAAACGCATTAGATATTTAATACTTTTCAATCCTTAAATTATATTATCTTAGTTAAATACTTTGGAGGAGGGTGGGGCTCAAATAAAACTGAAAGTAATTGAAAAGGCTAGTAGTGCATAGTATTGTTTTGAAGTTTATTCTAACACTTGACTGCCAGCTTCAATTCGTTATATAGATGGTATTGATTTATAGTAATAAAGGACTATGTCATCAGGCTCTTAAAATATGAAGCATAATAAACCCAAATCTTTAATTCATCTAGAGATACAGTAGATACTAGATTACAATAAATTAGAGGAGCTTTAAGACCGGAATGCCTGGACGCCACGTGTTTCGGTTTTCACATGTATCTAGCTACAGATCAATTATACACAGAACATAAAATTTTGATTTTATAAATTGAGACTTTTTTATATTGACTGCTCTTCATGTATTAGCTATGGTGCCTGTCTGTGAGCTGTGCAGTTTCATATTTTGTAATGCCCATTTTCTGTTTGCAGACATAGATTTGCAGGCTTCAGAAAGGCTTTAGTTCTCTCGTATTAGTCTAATAAATGAATTGCATAGAATCCAGGCAATACATGAAGAAACCATGCTCAAGCAGCATGAATATGCTGTCTTCTAAATTGTCTAAAACATCTAAACCCTCAAATAATACTAAAAGATATCAAAACACGAAGCATCACAAGTTAATAGGGGACTCTCTGCCAATAAATGATACTGAAGGAGTACTGTGAATTTGCTGAAATGAGGGATCAATGGCTGAATGGAAGAGTTAAGGAAGACTTTGTGAAAGAGAAAATGATTTACACCCTGAGAAAGATGAGAGCCAGAAAGTTGGGGAGAAAGGGCGTTGGACTTTTTAGTGGGGAGAATGGCATGGGGGTAGGCTCTTCTTGTAGAAAATAGGTTTTTAAAAAATGTTTTCTTATCGACATATGATACCCAAATGAAATCTGGCCTTTTGTCTTATTCTGTGGAGAAAAACCTTGTAAGATATACAGATTTTTTCATGTACATTTATGATTCATAAGTAAGGACTTATAACAAAAAGTGAATACCAGTGAAATAATTAAAAACTCTCTACTGGTAGGAGTCATTAATATTTTCCACTGGACTGGAAGATCAGAAATGCTCTGACATTTTGGCAAAGGTTGTATTCTCTGCTGGGATTTGTGAAACAAAACCATTTCTGAGACAACTTTAGAGCAGGTGAACCAAGATAGTGCCCACCATTATTCATCCCAGCAAGTGGCCCTTCTCTTGCCTGCTGTTTTGACCTCAATTTCCTCAACCTTTCCTTTCCTTCATTATATTAAACTCAAAATATATAATTTCTCTCTCTCTTTTTGCCAGAAGTGAATACTTCCTTTGAATAAAAAGACTGTTATTCTTAATCCTTTAGTGGCTTAATTGGAAAACTCCCCTTAGGGTTGCCCATGAGAGTCATCTGGAAAGCTAATTAGGGCTGCAGCATCTATGGGGGTGTTTCATTGAGGGACTCCTGTGAGTAAAGCTGTAAAGAGGTGCGGGACAGCAAAAATACTATGTGCTGACAGTTCTTGCTGCTGCCATAAACAAAGGCACATGATTTTGGAGCATTAGTCCAAAAGGATTTGTCTCGAAATTACTATAATATAGATGAAGTAAATGTTTCTCACTTTATAGAATTATATTCTATGTCCTTGATGAAGTAATTTTATTAAATATAAACCCTTGAATGTACATCTTTCTTAATAGTCTATGTAACCAAATGGGAAGTAAGTATAAAGTTATACTTGTAATATGCTTATAATAAATAGTATAATAAAGTTATACTAAAGTTATAATATGCTTCTGATGCATATTAAAGTATGATGGTTGAATTGAGGAAAAAAAAGAATTGTATTCTAAAAAGTAAAAAATCTAATGCCACCATGTCAGAGAGGTTGCTATCTTGATATAATCCTTGAGAAAAGAAAAAGGAAAAACTTAATTTAGTTTGTTCAGAATCTGATCTGCTACCTGTCAAGCACATCTTTGTTTAGTCATGGGAAAAACATAAATAACTTGATAGAAATGTATTCAATTATATGGACAAGGAATTAAAGATAAAAATGAATTATTACTAATTCTGTGAATCATATTATAGCATGATCAAACTATGAAACAGTCAGCAGCTACTGAAAAGAATGAAATAGATTTCTATATTAATCTGGAAATATTCCCAAAATATATTAAAATTGCAAAAGTAAGCTGTAAATTCTACATCAGAATTTCACCAAAAAAAGAGAAAACAAAAAGGAATACTACTCCATAAGTTTGAACATATTATAAATGTCTGTATAAATTGAACACTGACCAGAGAAAGAAGAACAAAGCTGAGGGTATTACACTACCTGAGTTTAAGCTATATTGAAAAGTTATAGTAATCAAAAGAGTGTGGCACTGGTACAAGAACAGACCCATAGATCAATGGAACAGAAGTGAGAGCCTAGATATAAACCCATGCATATGTGGTCACTTACTATATGGTAAAGGATCCATGGATATACAATGGGGAAAAGACAATCTTTTCAATGAGGTGAGAGAGAATAAAACTGGATTACCATCTTACTTCATACACAAAAGTAAACTTGTGATGGATCAAAGACCTGAATGTAAGACATGAAACCATAAACCTCCTAGAAGAAAATACAGGCAAAAATCTGTCGACCATAGCATGCGTAATTTTCTCCTGAACACATCTCCTTGGGAAAGGGAAACAAAATAAAAAATGAACAAGTGGGACTACATCAAACTAAAAAGCTTCTGTACAGCAAAAGACACTATCAGCAAAACAAAAAGGCAACCTGCAGTATGGGAGAATATATTTGTAAAAAAGTCATCCAATAAGGGGTTAACACCCAAAATATATAAAGAACACACATGCTTCAACACCAAAAAACAAATAACCCTGGGTGGAGGACCTGAACAGACATTTTTCCAAAGAAGAAATACAGATGGACAACAGGCACATGAAAAGATGCTCCACATTGCTCATCATCAGGGAAATGCAAATCAAAACCACAATGAGATATCACCTCACACCAGTTAGAATGGCCACTATCCAAAGACAAGAAATAGGAAGTGTTGGTGAGGATGTGGAAAAAAAGGACCCTCCTACACTGTTGGTGGGAATGTCAATTGGTACAGCCACTGTGGAAAACAGTATGGAGGTTCCTCAAAAAACTAAAGACAGAAGTACCATTCAATCCAGTACCACTTCTAGGAATTTACCTGAAGAAAACAAAATTCCTGATCTGAAAGATATATGCACCCCTATGTTTATCGCTGCATTATTTACAATAGTCAAGATATGGAAGCAACCTAGGTGTCCATCAATAGATGAATGGATAAAGAAGATGTGATACTTATATACAATGGAATATTATTTAGCCATACAAAAAAGAAATCCTGCAATTTGCAACAACATGGGTGGATCTAGAGGGTATTACACTAAGTGAAATAAGCCAGACAGAGAAAGATAAATACCATAGCATTTCACTTATTTGTGGAAAAACAAAACAAAACAAAATGAATAAAACAGAAGTAGACTCAGAGACAGGAAGTGACTAGTGGTTACCATGGGGGAGGGTTTGGGGTATGTGAGTAGGGAGGGTGAGGAGGATAAAAGGACAATAAAATTCTGAATCATAATATAAGTTGGTCATGGGGATGGAAATACATGGAGAGTATAGATCCAACGATTCTATAACATCTTCCTATTTTGACAGATAGTAACTGCATTGGGGGGTATTGAATAATAAGGGTAACTGTTGAACCACTGTGTTGTATACTTGAAACCAATATAAGATTGTATATCAATGATACTTCAATAAAAAAATTGAATATTGAGAAAGCTGAAGAATTAGTGTTGGTTAGCTTAGAGGGATGGCACTGGTAAGACAAATGAGAATATACTACCTTTTAAGTTTATATACTAATGTATATATTTATAAATTTTGAATAAGCATGTAGGATTTCATTATTAAAAACATATAAATTTAGAGCATATCAATACTTCCTGGAAATTAGGGGTGAAGGTAGGCATCCACTCAAAGGAGCAACGTGAAGGGTTTTTATTTTTGGCTGATGAAACTGGTCTGTATTCTGAGGATAGTAGTGATTGTAAATACATGAGTCTATGCATGTGCCAAAATTCATAGAATTTTGCAACAAAAAAGCACATTTGTTGTATGTGTTTGTAAGAAACTACAAAAATCAGTGAAGAAAAACAATGACTTAAAAAACAATACTGAGAAATGGGTAATAAAAGTAGTCCTCCAAAACCTACAAATTATTGACTAAACTGAAAGACAATATTTTTTCCAAGAGAAAACTATGCCATAATATTGAAACCTTTAGGGTTATTTTTCAGTTTAAGCCCATTTCTTTATTGATGGTCTACAGAACAAGTCAGTAAGTCAATAGGATAGGTCAATAGGTACTATTCACCCTGTCTTTTAAATAGCTAAATTAAGGCTTAAGACAGTTTAGTAATTTTCCCTGAACTATACAGTTAATAGGACTTCAAGGTGAAATCCAAACTTGGGAAGAAAAGAGATCAAGATTTCTAAAAAGTAAAAAAATATATAGGGTACCAATTATTTTGTGACTATAACATGGAAGTAATAGCAAAACTAGCAAGATTTGAGACAGCACTATACTTCCTTACAATATGAGTAATAAAACCAACCTTACATATTAGTTACTTGTAGCCTACATCTACCCAGGGACTGCTGAGACTCTGTGGATATAGTTCCTCACAAATTTTTATAATTATCTAAGTGTGTAGTTCAAGCCAGTGTGCTGAAACTAATGTAATGTTTTTGTAAAGAATTTTTATTCAACTGTGCAAAAGAATTTGACCTATGCACTTGTAAAGGGGCTTTTAATGAAATAGTGGGGGTAAAGAGTCAATGGTAAATGATTTAACATGGGTCACTGTAGTAAAAAAAAAGTATAATAAATTTGAAAACTGGTAGTGCTACATTCACATCTTATGACAATGTTGAACTCTGTTTTCGTATCAGTAGGAGTTAAGTGACAAAAGAGATCAGAGTGGCATTCAGCAGTTTGTATTGTAATTCACAGATATGTCCATTTCCAGTAATAATAGTGAATATTAAATATCTTCCTTTCATGTGCTTATAATACAAGGTAGCACATTTTAAATATAAACTGTTTTACAAGAGTAGATAGGAATTTCCTCATGGACTTCACCCAACTCAAGCTTTTAATTTTTAAAAAAATTTTCCTTTGTTTTACTTACTTTTTCAGTGTCAAATATTACCTTTAACATAATCACAGCAGGAATATTTTATCATATTCACAGACTCCACCCATACTCAAAGGAGGGGGCTTACAAAAGAGTAAGGATCATTGGAGGCTATTCTTAAAATTCTGTCTACCACAGATGTGTATTTGATTATTGGTAAATCTTACTTTTAATTTTATACATGGTGGAAGTGATGCAAATAATTGTTACAGAAATGAATAATGACTAGGTACTAGTGAAAAAAACATGTGGTCCAGAAACAAGGATTATCCTTAAGCAAGAATAAAATAAATTAAAAATTTAAAAAGACATAAAAAAAATATTCTTTGGCAGCAAAGTTAAACTGAATTCATACAGATCTTACAAGCATCTCCTACTTTATGTACAACACATGCTCTTGGACTGATACATTCAATAAAGACTCTTTAAGAGGGCAATTTGCTACCATCCCACACGAGCACTCTGGCAAGTATTCTAAATCACACTTTGACCAGATAAGATGTCCTAAAAACAAATTCAGAAGTTTTGTGTCTAGGCTGGAAAGGACATGATGGTGGAAGAGGTGATAAAGTTCTCCTTCCTCCCAACATTCTGGATGAAAAACAGCTTTGTGTCAAAAAATTTTTTTCAGGATTCCAATAGTTCCGTTTTTTTCTGAGAAATGTAAAAAAAGAAAAACCACATGATTTATGAAGAAAGAGAAAATCTATCACAATCACATCAAAGTTATCATATGATAACCTACACCCCTTTTATGACCACCTCTAGATCCTTAATTGCTGAGTTCACTACTGCTTATGCACGTAATCACTGTCTGACACCACACAGCTATGACTGCTGCCCTGGCTAGTGACCTTGACTGTGAAGTGATAGGCGTTCTTTACTGGGCTCACGGCAACGTGCCTTGGGTCTGCCTGTTCACTCCCAGGGCACTGATGCATCCTCAGCGCCCATTAGCACATTTGAAGTACCTGCCCCTGCCCCTGGTGGGGTTTATTCAGGGTCATTATCATTGCTTTCTTCAGTAATCATACTTCTGATTAGCTTATCGTTGTGTTTTATAAGTTCCTATCAATGACTTACAATTATCCCAAATATGAAGCAGTAATTTTCCCAATTAAAAAAAAATCTGTAAATGATTACTAAAAATAGACAAGTAAGAATAAAAAATTTAGGTTACTTGAAATGTTAATTTCACATTTTTCCAAAATGACCCCTTTAAAAGATACTGTTTAAGATACCTTTAAAATAACTTTTTTATTTGGTATAAAACTAACACACATGCAATTGCTCTCAAAGGGAACAAGGAGATGTATCACGTTGACATGAGTGGGCAGAGGGAATGGTCTGTTCTACCAGGATAGGACACAAAGAAAAACTGGCAAGTTTGAGGAGGAGTCCAGTCCTCTAAGATGGATTGGTGCTGGTGAGGTGACCAGGAGAGCATGAAAAAGGCAGAGAGGCATGCTAGAGCAAGGGACTATAGTGGAGAGCATAAAGGAGGGATGCAGGAGAAAAAAGAAAAAAAGATTTTGGTGGATCCTGTCTGCAAGGCTTAGAAATGTGTAATAATGATGATGTTCTGGAATCTTCAGCTTTGCCTATGAGTTGCTACCAAGTACGGTGTTTATTCAAGTTCTGGATCATCATGGATGCATAGAAAAGATCTTCATCCTCACAAAATCCACACCTACTGCTTTACACCAAGTAAGATGATCCTGGCAAAATCCTTTTGAGACTTTTGAGAAGATATTTTATAAATAATACCTTGCCTATCTTTGCCCAAAGTAAGAACAGCCTTATTTAACAGTATGTTTAAACCCTTATTTTATATAATGTTACTGTACATTTATTTCCATTTAACCTTTACAGATGATGCATTTTTACTTCCTCCATTTGCAGGATTATTTACTCCTGCAAAATCCTTGCCTCTGAGCATTGCTTTATTCCTGTTTGTGCCATTAAAGTTCAGCCAGATGGAAATCTTCCATGCCCTTATTTCTGTCAGACATTTGAACAGCTGGGCTTGTGTAGTTTCTGAGTTTCAAGGAAAGGATACGTAGAGCTCATGTCAGCAAGGGCCAGGAGCTCTCATGATCTCTCTCAGTAGCTTTATATTCACAGTTTCACTTGGAAAAGAATAATATCAGTAATTTGTGCCAGGATGGAAGAGAGAGTGAGAAGGAATTTCATCCAATATCTGGCTTTTAACATTTTAGGACATTTATAATTACTTTATTAAATTCATTTTAAGAAAACGGTAATTATGTCATTATTCTATCTTGTGAAGTCATTTGGCATAGGATTTAAGTAGTTCTAGGATGGAATTTTTTTTTGAAAGGGTTGAAATTCATCATGTTCAACCTAGATTGCTAAGTGAAAGCAAGACACACTGTGAAATTAAGTGAAATTAAGACACACTGGTGTTGATGTAGCATCTGAGGCTCACCTCAAAGATTAAGTGGTTTCAAAAAGCATTCTTTATCCTATTAAAAAATAATGTGGTTTGTTATTTTAAATTCTGAAAGGAGTTAAAATAGAGATTTAAACAAAAACAATTTATTCCTTGTTCTAATACTTAATGGCTTAATATTCATAAAAACTAATTTTAAAAGTTCTGTCAAAAATAAATTTCAACGTGTTGCACGTGCCCTTGTGGGACATATTGAAAATCTAAGCAAATGGTATATTCAGATTAGAGACTACCCAATTTTGATGCAGATAAAGCTATGCTAAAATAGTAATGATCTTTGAAAATATGAGAATAGTAGATAATAAAAATATCTCATAGTAAAGAATTCTAATAAAAAGCAAGTTTTCATCATAATGTAATTCTGATTGGAGATGAAGTGAAATTTGAAGATCAAATAATAGAAGAGCATGAATAATAATACAGTGAATGACATCAGAGTCACATATGGTAGGTAGCATTTTATTTGGACAGCTTATTAGTTTAGCAATTTGAAACTCATTAAAGAGCTATATAATGTTAAACTTTTAAAATAGTGATATGCAATTGGCTCTAATTATAATGTATAGTTCCTTCCATAATTATTTTCATTGAAGCTAATTCTTGGAAAATTATTACAGTCTCGACAAAAAATATTACAATAGAAAGGAACTCTTAGAAATTATTTGGTTTAATTTCAGTTATTTTTATTAATTGAGGCATAATTTATATACAGTAAAAGAGATAAGTATTGTGTTCAATGAAGTTAGACAATTGTTGACACATGTAACCAAAAGCCCAATTAAAATATTCAACATTTTTATCTCCAAAAAGTTTCCTCCTGGCCCAGTCAATACTGACACTCCCCACCCCCAGTCACCCAGAGGCACCTCTGTTCTGATTTCTATTGCTTTACCTTGGTTTTGCCTGCTCTAGAACTTCATATAAATGGAGTCATTCATCATGTTCTCTTTTGTATCTGGCTACTTTAGCTCGACATAATATTTTTGAGATTCATCCATGTTGTTTGTTTATCAATACTTATTTATTTATTATTATTATTATTTCAGAGTAGTATTTCATTGTGTGAAAATACCACAATTTGTTCATCAATTTTCCTGTTGTGGGCATATGGGTTATCTCCATTTGGGGACCTTATGAATAAAGCTAATACAAACATTATTGTACAAATCTTTTAGTAGATACATATCTTCATTTCTTTTGTCTACATTTCTTTAATAACAAGGTATGGAATTCCTGGGTCATAAAAAGGTTGCATATTTAACCTGTAGCAAAACTGCCAAACTAATTTCTAAAGTGGTAATAATTTTTTTTTGCTCTCACCAGCAATATAGTCTATTTGCTTTATTTTCTTATCAAAACTTCATAAGAAAATTTCATACTGTTCCAGTGGGTTCAGAGTGGCAACTCATTAGATTCAATGTTTATTTCCCTATGACGATAGTAACATTGAACATATTTTAATGTGCTTATTGACCATTTGTTTATCTTCTTTTATGAAACATGTAATATATATTGTCCATTTTTACTGGGTTTTCTATTTATTATGGATTTTTAAGAGTTCTTTATATTGTCTGTATTTAAGTCTGTAGTCAGATATATATCTGATGAATATTTTTGTCTAGCTTGTGATTTGCCTTTTCATTTCCTTAATGGTATTTTGAACAATTTCTTTAGAAGAACAGAAGTTGAATTTTGATCAAGTTAACTGTATCAATTTTTCTTTTTTGGTTAGTGATTTTGGTGTCCCAAGAAATTTTTGCCTACACTGAGGTCACAAAGATTTTTTTTTTGTTTTCCTCTATAAACCTTAAAATTCTTTCATTTATGTGTAGGTCTTTGATTCATACTGAAATTAATTTTTGTGTATGATATGAAGAAGAGGATAAAGTTTTTTTTTCCATACAGATGTCCAGGTGTTCCTGATGGTATTCACCATAGAGCCTGTCATATCTGTTTTTGAGAGTTGTCTGTTTCAATTTGATGCATGAATAATATGTATACAAAATATTAGACACCATATAGGAAAAATAATATTAAGTATATGCTACACTGAATTGTTTACTAATCTTTTCTGTAGATCTGTCTGCCTAATTAAACTTTAAACTTTAAACTTTTGAACACATTTGTATTCTGGTTAACATGTCTCCTCCACTATTCCCAAACTGCTTAATAAGCATTCATTTTTTAATTTTTTTATATATTTTTATTGAAGTATAGTTGATATATAATATTATATTGGTTTCAAGTATACAACATGATGATTTAACAGTATATACATTATTAAATCATCAGCCTCACTACTGTAGTTACTCTGTCAACATAGAGAAGTGTTATAGAACTACTGACAATATTCTCTATGCTGTAGTTTCATCCTTGTGACTAATAATTATTATGATTGAGATTTGTGCCCTTTGTCTCCTTCATGTATTTCACCCCCCACCCCAAACCCTCCCCCATGGTAACCGCCGGTCACTTCTTAGAAGTAAACATTTAATGATTGAATGATTAGATGAACTGACACCAGTAGGTATCAAAAGAGTAATTTAATATGGAAGAAATCTATATTTAAGAAATGTTTATGTGACTCCACCCAGCTGCTACCTTGGATAAGCAAAGACCTTTTGCTTAGCCTGTACCTCTGGGAAGGTTTTTTCTCTTGCATTTCTCAGACATGGTCATTCATCCCATCTGAGTCATTCTCCCTCTTTTCTCCTTCTCATGGTTACCCTTCTGGAGTCTCTCTTTGCAGCTTTTTTCTCTTTCTTCTTTTGCTGGTCTTTGTTGGAAGACCCCTGAATTCTCCTAAAAAAATCATAAGTTCAGGATCCTCAGTGATAATCCATTCAAAAAATTCTTTTTATTAATTTTTATTAAGGTGTCATTGATATACAATCTTATGCTCAGGTTTCACATGAACAACACTGCGGTTACTACATTCCCCTCATTATCAAGTCCCCACCACATACCCCATTACAGTCACTGTCCACCAGCTTAGTAAGATGCTGTAGAGTCACTACTTGTCTTCTCTGTGCTACACTGCCTTACCATGCCCCTCCCCTATATTATGTGTGCCAATCATAATGCCCCTTAATCCCTTTATGCCTCCTTTCCCGCCCACCCTCCCCAGTCCCTTTCCCTTTGGTAACTGTTAGTCCATTCTTGGGTTCTGTGAGTCTGCTGCTGTTTTGTTCCTTCAGTTTTTTTCTTTGTTCTTATACTCCACAGATGAGTGAAATCATTTGGTACTTGTCTTTCTCTGCCTGGTTTATTTCACTGAGCATAATACCCTCTAGCTCCATCATTCAACAAATTCTTAATCTCCTCTAATCCAGTGATTTATTCACTATTTCAGCAGCACACTCCCAGGGTCCTTCTTTGAGATCTTGAATTTGAAAGTCCCCTTTCTGATCACGGTCTTCTCCCTGTCATGCCATGATGCCCCCTAGCTAATCATATGCCTTCCTCCCACCTGTCACCCACTCTTGGTCTTTCCCTTCTTTCCTTGATTGAAGCTTGTTTTGAGTATCTTTAACTGCAGTCTCACCAGTAACAACAGTCTGGTCACATCCTTTGGGTTTTGCGTTCTCTGTGCCCAGTTGTCATCAGCTTCCTCCACGCCTGCTTCTGGTCCAACTGATGCTGAGAAATACTGCCTGACATTATGGCCAGTCACCCTTAAGGAAAATTTCCAGACACAGTCAGTCCTTCTTGATTCCTAGTCAATCTCATTCACATTTGTTCACTTACTCTTGGAAATCTTTATAATGTTCCTCAAAAACTCAAATCACCACTCAGCAAGCTGTCTTTATTACACTTTCAAGAAACTAGAGTCCATCAGGCATAGATACTATTAATTTCATCCATCTCAAAGTTTATTTAATCGATCAGCCTCTCTTGCCCTCTTATCTGAAAGGGAAAGCTAAATCTTCTTTCCAAGGCTTCCTTCATTTCAGATCATGAATCCCTCTCTAGGCTTTCATTTGCCACCAAACTTAAATTTGTTGTTTCTCATTTATTCTTTAGGCCACTGCAATTTAGTTTTAGTGGTCACTCTATCAATGGAACTGCTCCAAAGAGGCTTTCCCTGGAGCTTTGGTGTCTGAGTCTCCTATTCTCATCTTCTTTTGACAGGCTGCCGGATTTACCACTGCGGACCACTTCTCCATCAAATATTGTTCCCGTTGTTTTTATTTTTTATTTTTTGCTATTATTAATATACAATTACATAAGCAACATTATGGTTACTAGACTTCCCCTATTACCAAGTCCCCACCACATACCCCATTACAGTCACTGTCCATCAGCATAGTAGGATTGTATAGAATCACTACTTGTCTTCTCTGTGTTATACTGCCTTCCCCGTGTCCCCCCGCATACATTATATGTGCTAATTGTAATAGCCCTTTTTCCCCATTATCCCTCCATTCCCACTCATCTTCCCCAGTCCCTTTCCCTTTGGTAACTGTTAGTCCATTCTTGGGTTCTGTGAATCTGCTGCTGTTTTGTTCCTTCGGTTTTTTCTTTGTTCTTATACTCCACAGATGAGTGAAATCATTTGATACTTGTCTTTCTCTGCTTGGCTTATTTCACTGAGCATAATACCCTCTAGCTCCATCCATGTTGTTGCAGATGGTAGGATTTGTTTTCTTCTTATGGCTGAATAATATTTCATTCTGTATATATACCACATCTTCTTTATCCATTCATTTACTGATGGACACTTAGGTTGCTCCCATTTCTTGGCTATTGTAAATAGTGCTGTGATAAACATAGGGGTGCATGTGTTTTTTTCAAACTGGGCTGCTGCATTCTTAGGGTAAATTTCTAAGAGTGGAATTCCTGGGTCAAATGGTATTTCTATTTTTAGTTTTTTGAGTAACTTCCATACTGCTTTCCACATGGTTGTACTAATTTACATTCCACCAGCAGTGTAGGAGGGTTCCCCTTTCTCCACATCCTTGCCAACATTTGTTGTTGTTTGTCTTTTGGATGTTGGCCATCCTCACTGGTGTGAGGTGATATCTCATGTGGTTTTAATTTGCATTTCTCTAATGACTAGTGATGTGGAGCATCTTTTCATATGCTTTTTGGCCATATGAATTTCATCTTTGGAGAAGTGTCTGTTCAGCTCCTCTGCCCATTTTTTAATTGGCTTATTTGCTTTTTTTTTTGTTGAGGTGCATGAGCTCTTTATATAATTTGGATGTCAACCCCTTATCGGATATGTCATTTATGAATATATTCTCCCATACTGTAGGATGTCTTTTTTTTCTACTGATGGTGTCCTTTGCTGTACAAAAGCTTTTTAGTTTGATATAGTCCCACTTGTTCATTTTTGCTTTTGTTTCCCTTGCCTCGGGAGATATGTTCATGAAGAAGTTGCTCACGTTTATGTCCAAGAGATTTTTGCCTATATTTTTTTCTAAGAGTTTTATGGTTTCATGACTTACGTTCAGGTCTTTGATCCACCTTGAGTTTACCTTTGTGTATGGGGTTAGACAGTAGTCCAGTTTCATTCTCTTACATGTAGCTGTCCAGTTTTGCCTTTGGAGTGAGTGGTGTGTTGAAGTCTCCTAAAATGAATGCATTGCATTCTATTTCCGCCTTTAATTCTGTTAGTGTTTGTTTCACATATGTAGGTGATCCTGTGTTGGGTGCATATATATTTATAATAGTTATATCCTCTTGTTGGACTGACCCTTTTATCATTATGTAATGCCCTTCATTGTCTCTTGTGACTTTCTTTGTTTTGAAATCTATTTTATCTGATACAAGTACTGCAACACCTGCTTTTTTCTCACTATTAGTTGCATGAAATATCTTTTTCCATCCCTTTACCTTCAGTCTGTGTATGTTTTTGTGTTTGAAGTGAGTTTGTCATAGGCAGTATATGGATGGGTCTTGTTTTTTTATCCACTCAGTAACTCTACATCTTTTGATTGGTGCATTCAGACCATTTACATTTAGGGTGATTATCTATAGGTATGTACTTATTGCCATTGCAGGCTTTAGATTCGTGGTTACCAAAGGTTCAGTGGTAATTCCCTTACTATCTAATAGTCTAATTTAACTCACTTCACATACTATTACAAACACAACCTAAAGGTTCTTTTTTCTTCCTCCTTTTTCTTCCTCCTGCATTGTTGTATGTTCTGAATCATATTCTGTACTCTTTGTCTATCCCTCGGGTGACGTCTATTTTGCCTTAGGAATACTTCCATCTATAGGAGTCCCTCCAAAATGCACTGTAGAGGTGGTTTGTAGGAGGTAAATTCTCTCAGCTTTTGCTTATCTGAAAATTGTTTAATCCCTCCTTCAAATTTAAATGATAACCTTGCTGGGTAAAATATTCTTGGTTCAAGGCCCTTCTGCTTCATTGCATTAAATATATCATGCCACTCCCTTCCGGCCTGTAAGGTTTCTGTTGAAAAGTCTGATGATAGCCTGATGGGTTTTCCTTTGTATGTGATCTTTTTTCTCTCTCTAGCTGCTTTTAAAAGTCTGTTTTTTCCCTTGATCTTTGCCATTTTAATTATTATGTGTCTTGATGTTGTCTTCCTTGGGTCCCTTGTGTTGGGAGATCAGTGCACCTCCACGGCTTGAGAGACTATCTCCTTCCCCAGATTGGGGAAGTTTTCAGCAATTACCTCCTCAATGACGCTTTCTATCCCTTTTTCTCTCTCTTCTTCATCTGGTACCCCTATAATGCGAATATTGTTGCGTTTGGATTGGTCACACAGTTCTCTCAATATTCTTTCATTCTTAGAGATCCTTTTCTTTCTGTGGCTCAGCTTCCTTGTATTCCTCTTCTCTAATTTGTATTCCACTTACCATCTGTTCTACTACATCTAATCTGCCTTTAAATCCCTCCATTGTATGTTTCATTTCAGATATGGAATTTCTTAATGATTGAATCTCCAACTTAAATTCGTTCCTGAGTTCTTGAATATTTTTCTATACCTCCAAAAGAATGTTTATAATTTTTATTTTGAACTCTCAGGAAGATTGGTGAGTTCAGTTTCATTTGGCCCTCTTTCTGGGGTTTGTGATATTTTGGTCTGAACCATGTTCTTTTGTTGTTTCATATTTCTGTGTGGTGCCCAGTAGTGCACAGAAACTCCGGTCTCTGGAGCTGCTCAGCCCCTAGAGTGAGGTTGGGGGTTGTAGGGGAGCAGAGCTGGTGCCTGGGGGGAGGAAAGATCTGTTTCCTGATTCCTGTCTGCGGTGCCTGTCTCACATGTCAGAGCCAGTGGGCCAAGCACACACATGTAAACCTCCCTGCTTTGCATCTCTAGCTGTTGTAGGTGCAGTCTCCCTCTGGCTGGCCTGGCGCCTGAGCAGCGACTGAGGGTTTGCGAGCAGGTGCCTGCAGGCCAGTAGGAAGGCTGAGTAGCCTGTGTGTCACAGTGGGAGCCTCGGAGCTGAGTAGGCAGCCAGGGGGATGGAGCACCTGAAGCTCCCCAAAGTTCCCAATCAGGTGGGCAGAGCGCACCCAGACAACCTTGTCCAGCTCTCCCTTCTCCCTTGTAGCAAGCTTAAACCCCGCCGCCTCAGCAGCCCTCTCACTTCTAGGAAGCCTCTCAGACTCCCTGCCTTTCCTCTGACACAGAGCGGCCAGTGTGCATCCCCTCCTCCACAAACGGCCGGCATGTCAGTCTCCCAGGCCCTCCTCCCATCCGAGCTTCCCAACGTCCAGAGCACCTCACACTATATTCTGCTCACAAAGCAGACCTCCAGGGCTAGGTGTCCAGCAGTCCCAGGCTTCCACCCCCTCCCCCGCTCCTTTTCTCTTCCTCCGGCCTGTGAGCTGGGGTGGGGGAAGGGCTTGGATCCCGCTGGGTCAAGGCTTTCCTACATTACCGTGTTTCTTGAGGTCTGCTCTGTTCGTAAGGTCTGTTTGCAGTCTGGTTCAGCTTTCTTTCTTGTTGCCGTCTGAAGGTTAGTTGTATTTATTAACTATATTTTTGTACAATTTGTAGTTTTGGGAGGAGCTCTCCGTCTCACCTCTCACCTGCCATCTTGCAAGTCCTCTCCCTTTGATTTTATAACACTCCAGAGATCTGAAATCCATTTCAGTTAATCTTGATAAAGATGCAGCTACCTCAACGCATCCCTCCCATTTTCCAGTAAATGCTTTATTAAACTGGAATGGGGTCACTTTACTTACATCATTACTGTAGCTGCATTTTAGGCAATTAAACAATTCTATTTTAAATAAGCTGAACTCTATGTCCTCAAAATTTGAACAGATTTTAACAAAGCGAAACAATTATTAAACATGTGTGATAAGAAGCTATTGTATAAAAACAGTGTATCAAGTAGATTAGCTTAATAATGATGTATATTGTTCTGGATTGTGAAAGGAGAGAGTCACTGAGTTATGCATGCTTGCTACGTGCCTTTTGAGACTGTAGATTAAAGTAGAGACAGAATGCAGAGTTAGGAACAATAAGCCTCCTACCGGTTTAGGCTTGCTAAAATGCTAAAATGAATCAACTCTGAGATAGAGAGCTGGGGGAAGGAGCAAAGGTGATAGACGATGGTTTCTGCTTGATTGACATTCAAAAAGATTTAGTGACTATTTAAACAGTTCCTTTTCCAATCCTAATTTCCTGCCACCAGGCCTGAAGAGGAAATAATATATGCTATTGTTTTAGATCAAAACCAACATGGTCTTTTCCAAAGAGACAGATAATACAACTTAAAATAATAATGCTAAAGCTGCTACCATTTAACGAACAATTTATGGGCTAGGAAGGGATTTATTATCCTCATTATTTGGATGTGAAAGACGAGGCTCAGAGAATGTAGACAACAGGCCTAAGGTCACTCTGCTGGTAGATAGAACTGTGTACCTAGTCCAAGTTGTGAAGTCTGCAAATTTCTTGCTGTCCCTCTTCCCCAAAATGAATAAGGCTCTAGATGGAACAGCAGAGAATCTGAGTTTCAGTTCTACATTTTGATTATATAATCATGCAATGACAGATGAGTTATTTAATTTCTCTCAGCCTCAGTACAGTCTTCTGTAAAAAAGTGATAAAAAGGAAAAGAAGGGAAAAGTCAGCTGTATTTGAAATGTGGGATTTTATAGGACAAGTGACATGATTTCTTCAACAAATTACTAGACATAATCAAATGTAAGGTCTGGCCTTTTTGGGGGAGAGTAAGTGGGATCTAGGGCTGTTCCTGATTTAAACAACTGAAAAAATATGTATGAGAAAAATCATAAAATTTGAACATGAACTAGGTATTTGCTGATATTAATGAATTATTAGTAATGTTGTAAAATGTGATAATGGTATTAGGAAATGTTATAGTAAGAAGTGCTAGCTGTTAGTGATACATACTAAAGGGTATACAGTGAAGTGACATGGTGAGATTTGCTTCAAAATATTGTGAATATAAGTGATATGGAGGTGAAAAAAGATTGGGAAACTGTTGAGAATTACTAAGGCTGAGTGGTGAGCGCATGGGAGTTCATTATAGTAATCGCTCTACTTTTGTATTTGTTCAAAATTTCCATGTAAACAGTAAAAAACCAACAAGAAGAAGAGGAATGGTGAGACAGATATTTCCAAGTTCACTTTCAGATGAAAGATTGAATCGTGAAATCAGATGTACTCCTTTTTTATTATGTATTATGGCATTTTGGCATTTGTGCATGGAAAAATAGAATTTTGCTTCTTCAGTTAATTTTTGAGGTTTAAAGAATAATTGGATTTTTAAAACTTATTCTAACTCATAAATACTATCTTTACCACATGCAGTTTCACACCTGAATTGGCTTTGCTACATTAATTTGTCAGAACTCCTATCAAGAAGGTAAGTACACAGGATGCAGAAACATTCTTAGTTATATTTCCCTGTGTTTTTTTTGGGAAAACAGTTTCTTACCACAAGAATTTAAAATTTATTACAGTGTTCTTTCCAATGTTTAATGCAGATTCTAAAATTTTAACACATACTTAAACTAGAAATATAGGGAAATAAAAGGATTACAGAAACCATGGTGAGCAAATTTGCCGATTGTATCATGTTATATGTACATCATGCCCTTGTGAACAAAGGAGCATGTTATTTTGTATCTGTTTCTAGTCATAAGAGACAAAATAGAGGGATTAATAATCAGTAAGAGATTTTACTTTTATCTTAAAAGAGCCTTGATATTTACACTTAGCTGGCATATACATGTTTTCATCTTTTCCATGTGATTTCCAAATCAAAGGAATTATAATAAAAAAGCTTATTTCTTTTTTCTAACTTGCAAATTTTATAAATGACTAAATATTTTTGACCAAATGATATAGGCTGTTTTTGCCATAGTGACCAATGATAAT
Organism: Phataginus tricuspis; assembly: GCA_029783875.1. Classification (NCBI taxonomy): domain Eukaryota; kingdom Metazoa; phylum Chordata; class Mammalia; order Pholidota; family Manidae; genus Phataginus; species Phataginus tricuspis. The sequence continues at coordinate 6,077,393 of JAQQAC010000477.1, forward strand.
TTAACAAAGATGGTCAACAAATACTTGACACTCACTTTTATTGTTGTGGTTTTTGTTAGGTTTACAGTTATCTTGTCAAGTAATCAAGCCTTTGATGATTTAACATGAGCCTGTGACAATGATGCTTTTAATTCTGTTTATTTCTGTACCACTCTGATTGCTCAAAGAGCTCTTTTTTTATTATTAATTATTTATTTTTATTAAGGTATCATTGATACACATTCTTATGAAGTTTCACATGTAAAACACTGTGGTTACTACATTCACCCATATTATCAAGTCCCCCCCACACCCCATTGCAGTCACTGTCCATCAGTGCAGTGATGCCACAAAGTCCCTACTTGTCCTCTCTGTGCTACACTGTCTTCCCCATGATCCCCCCCACACACCATGTATACTAATCATAATACCCCTTAATCCCCTTCTCCCTCCCTCCCACCTGCCCTCCCCCAGCCCTCTCCTTTGGTAACCGCTAGTCCCTTCTGGGAGTTTGTGAGTCTGTTGCTCTTTTGTTCCTTCAGTTTTGCTTCGTTGTTATACTCCACAAATGAGGGAAATAATTTGGTATTTGAGAGCTGCTCTTTATCCCATATTAGCCACAACTGCCAAGTCTACTAGTCAAATGATTTCACAATTGAATATTAATGGACTCAAGAACATTAGCAGAAGCAAATATAGGCAGGATACCATAGTAACCCATAGAGTCTAAGGAAATTATGTTGTATTAAAGGGAAAGAAAATGTCCCAAAATAAAGCCTTACATAAACAGATTGGCTTCTCATACTCAAAATGCCCCTTAATGTGAAATGAGCTTCCAGTTTCATAGTGTCCATATTCTTCACTATCACCATATGCTTAGAAGAAATCATTTTTAAAATAAAGATGGATTATGAAGTTAATGGAGAAAAGGGAGATATGTTTACTTTATATAGAAGTAGTTTAAGGATTTTAAGGTTATGTGATAAATCTTAAGAGAAGCAGCAGAAAAATCATCAGCAATAGATCAGTATGATTTTGGATTTAGTGCTAACAGAAATGTCATATGACCCATAAAGACACATAGGAAACAGACTCTTCATTCTATCTCCTTTTTCTCATATTTTATTTATATTTGTTGATTGCCACTCTGCAAATAAGCATTTATCACAATGGATTTCAAAATTTTCATGTTTGAGGCAAACTATTTAACACTAGAAGTTTTGGAGTCACCCTTGAAGGGATTAAAAAAGTCAAAACAGCATTAAACAGAGAAGGAATCATTTTTTGCTTTAGTAGAGGAACTTCTCACAGTGTTTATTCCTACAAAGGTAATCACAGCTTCACAGAATTCATGTCATTACCTTTCAACAGTGTGTCATTGAATATAACTGTTTATTGCCAGATGAACATCTCTTAGCACTTATGAGGCAAATTCCTGCATGTTGCAGCCATTTTAGCATCTTTCAACATTTGCCTACACACCTAAGAAGAGTCTAGTAAATAGCAAAGGTGAGAGTCATTGATTTATTGAATGTTTACTGGATACAAAGCTATGTAATAAGTTCCATGCACTTTTTCATCTCCTAGTTGGAATTCAGTTGCACAGAGGGCAATACAAAACAAGGAACATATCACTATGCAAGGACGCTAACAAGTAGATTTATGTATCTATATTCAAGCAATGAATCCTAAGGGTGAGCCAGCACATTTTTAGTATTGAGAAACAAAGGCAAGTCTAAACAATAGTAGTTCTGTCACTGCAGTCCCAAGATACTGATAAAAGAAAGGGGACATAGGGGGAAGGGGAAATAATGTAGGTTGACAAAGAAGGAAGAGCACCCGAAGAGCCAGTGGTTTAAAACCAAAGACTGACTTAGGGTTGTGCATTGCCATTAGTTTTATAATTTTTCCATTTTTGTGATTGAGAAGATTTAGTTTAGACTGTTTAGTTTAATTCTATTCCTCTTGTTTTGTAATACATGTTTAATATGTTTATACTGAGCTAAGTTGAATGTATGGCCTCAAAGTCATGCCAGCGGAGAGTGTTCTGGAGAAATAGAGTAATGGTTCATTTCATGAAGATAGGAGAAAACAGCCCTAAAAGAAATCATCAAGTTATTTTAAAGGTTAACTTGTAAGGAAGGGATCATATATATTCATTGTGACCCACACATGGAATGATTGTAACTGCTTATTTGCTGGCATTGTCTCAATTTATATTTGCTGTCCCTCTATAATTAAATTACTATGAGACAGCTTTTTCATTCTTAAACTGTTCTGCTTGCATGATAAGGAATATAAATACCCTACTTATAAACTGCTATATTGATACAGATTTTTACTCAGAATTAGGAAGAACTTTCCATAAGTTAAAACTGTCCAGGAATGGAAGGTATAGCCCTAAAAGCCCACTGGAACATTAAAGCTCCTCAATCAGATGCTGAAAAGTTATTAATTAATAGTTTTTATGGGGCTTAAATCAGATCATGTTTACAGCAGCAGATCTGTTAATATGAATGATATAAAAATACCAATATTTGGGTGTTTTAGACTTACAAAAATGTCAGTTTCATATGGCTCAACCCAATATAATGTCCATCAACACATTAGGAGTCTATTTTTTATTATAGTATTGTAAAAGTATATTATAATCTGAAAAGTGACTTTCATATTGTTTTATTTTAAAATCTTAAAACTTCTTTATCAGGAAGAATGAAAATTAAAACATCTCTTTACCTGACACAATCTTTATAGAATGAATATTAAAGTATATATGTCAGAGGAACAACACTGGAAGCTGAGAGAAAAGTTGGATTTATTTTGATCCCAAGCTGTGATGAAATGTCAGAGCCATATACTGGCACTTCCTGTAAGGGTAAGAGTCCTAGAAAAGAGTTCACAGTACATTTTTTAAAAGCAAAGTGTTCTAATATAGTCTGGGAATGCTGTAAAAGCCATGTTAAATTAAACCATGATTGACAACAATTAATATTAGTGCAAGGCTTACAAAATAGGCTAATATTTATTGATTTGTAAATTGCACTGTAACTGTGTTTTCCAAACAGATAATGGTCTCAGGAGCCCCTGTTATGTGGGACATTACATTGAGGAAAGAGTAGCCTCTAAGAATATTATCTGACAGACTCCCAGGAGTCAAAGGACAGAAAGACTCGTATACCAAAACCAAGGGGCTTGAATCACGTGGTTTATTGAATCACATGAAACACGCAGCAAAAAGCAAGGGGAAAGAGTTGGGATATTATGCAAGAGGAGGGGAAGGACCACCCTACCTGAATCCTGTATTGCACAACATTTGAGTGTCCTGCCTCTCCCTCTCTCTCTGTCTCTTTTTCTCTCTCTGCCACATCAGCCTTTCTTATTAAAGATGTGGTTACAGGTTTACATTGAACAGGGCGCTCAAGGTAAGAAGGTACCTGGAGCCAACACATTCTTGTTTTATTAGAGGTATTTAGGGGCAGGACCTGGGCAATTGCTGTCATTTTCATGTGACCTGCTGAAAAGCCTCGCCTCTTCTCTGCATATGTGGCCACACATGGGGCCAAAATGGAACCATGATGCATGTCATAAGTAAGTCGCTAACTTAGTGATGATGTACTTTTCAATCTGTGCTTGTCATGATCTGTATCTTGTGACTTCGCCTTTTTATCTGGTTCCATCTGTAAGTAATACTCCTGTATATTCCACTCATTTTTTTAAACCATATATTCCATTTATTCTAATTCTAAGATAGATAGCCATCTCTTATAATTAATTTACTTTCTATACTTAGCACTTTTTATGAATTTTACTTATGTCTCAGAAACAAAATGCTTGTTCAGTACCTATACTTAATACTTCTTGTGAGTTTCACCCATCGCCTTTCATTTTCTTGTTTTCTGCATAGCAGAATTGAATATTCTTAAATAATATGGCCATTATGCATTGCCGACTTACAGGAGGAAAGTAGGAGAGGAGAATAAAGGTGAAAAGCTAGATATCCTCATTTCAACTTCAAACTAAATAGCTATGAATTTCTACTTTTACATTTTCTATATTCTGTATGCACTCTTGTATGATGCAATTCTTCCAGTGATGCTAATAAAAGAATCTGAGAGCTGATGCTGCATGATGTTATTTACTTTATTATTTAATATTTAGGTTTGATTAGTAATTCCATAATTATAGATGAAATTGTAAATGCGTGATTGCAACATTGTTGGGGGTTGAAAAGAAAATTACTTTAGGAATTGCAGATAATACATGAGTCTATTATTTCAAGTCCTGTAAAACAGGCATTTACACCTGATGAAAATGCTAGCAGTGGAAATTTTCTGAAAATCAAATTTTATGTTTAAAGTGAATGGTAGCAAAGTAAAAATATATTCATAGATGAAAACTGTGGTTTAAATAAAGTTATCCCAAATCATAGTGATTATTTCATTTATCACACTATCCATTCTTCCATGTTTCTAATAAATATTACTTAAATGCCGGACACTGTCCAAAGAGCTAGTGATACAAAGATGAGTAAGTCTCAGCTGCCATGCTCAGATAATTCAGCCTGGCAGGGAAGAGAGAGAAGCAAAGTGTCAAAATCTGATGTGATAACTCTTTTAAAGGGTTCTGCTTTGGAGGCACAGAGAAGGAGTGGGGTATGGGGCACTATAAAGGAAAGCTTCATAGAGCAGTTGAAGACTGAGCAAGAATTAATGCAGGTGAGGAAATTATTGGGATGGGGGTAGGAAAAACACAGTAGTTGTAGACAGAAGAAATAGTATTATTGAGGGCATAAAAGGGAAAACATATATTCCTCATGGAGAATTGTTAGGAAATGGAACATAGGCAAATCTAGTTATGAATGGCTTTTATGCTATGAAATGAAGATTAGAATTTATTCTGAAGTTGAAGAAGAGTGCTTGAGGAGTTCTAAGTGAATGGCATAATCATGTGATCATGCTTGCAGTTGGAAGGATAACATTGGAAGAAAGGAATGGAGAGGAGAGAGATCAGATTGCCTAGTAGTCTGATGGTCGATGACCGCAGGCCAAGGAGAAAGGAAGCTAGTGTAAGTAGTAAAGGAGATTCTCAAGTTAGAATTAGAGAGCGACTGAGTAATGATGGGATCACATCTCCTAACTTCTAAATAGCCCAGCAGTATTTCTTGCTCTTCATAACACCATATCGCCAGGGTCACTGACCAAATATTGGGTAATATCATACACAGCCATCAAGTAACTTTTGGCTTACACTTTAGTTCTGGAAGTTGTGTGTTGGCTTTTTAGTCATTTCACTTGCTACATCAGAAATGTTTTCCCCAAGCTTAGCTCCCTGATATGAAATTTAAGACTAATGAAATTCATACTTACTTGTGAAATGCTATTTTTTTATTAATCGTTGTAATTAATATCACTGTTCCCTCTTATTAGGATATAAAACAAATTATTAGCAAATATAAAGTGATCTTTTTCATGTTATATAAAGTATGTATTTTCCTAAGTAATTTATCTATTTTAATTTTTTTTAATTAAGGTATCATTGATATACAATCTTATGAAGGTTTCCCATGAGCAACATTGTGGTTTTGACATTCACCCATATTATCAAGTCCCTCTCCATCGCATCACAGTCACTGTCCATCAGCGTAGTGAGATGCTGTAGAGTCATTGCTTGTTTTCTCCGTGCTCTACTGCCTTCCCCGTGACCTACCTATATTGTGTGTGCTAATTATAATGCCCCTTAATCCCCTTCTCCCTCCCTCCCAACCCACCCTGCCAACCTCCTCCCCTTTGGCAACAGCTAGTCCCTTCTTGGAGTCTGTGAGTCTGCAGCTGAAGTCTGTTCCTTCAGATTTGCTTTGTTGTTAAACTCCACAAATGAGGGAAATCATTTGGTATTTGTCTTTCTCCACCTGGCTTATTTCATTGAGCATAATACTCTCTAGCTAATAATAATTTGTTAGCATATAATTTTCATAGTATTCTCTAATATGTCCATAGTGGTGTCCATAATGCTTTTTTCTTTCTCATTTCTTATTCTGTTTATCTGTGTAGACTCTCTTTTTTTCTTGATAAGTTTGGCTAGGAGTTTATCTATTTTGTTTATTTTCTTGAAGAATCAGCTCCTGGTTTCATTGATTCTTTCTACTGTTTTATTCTTTTCAATTTTATTTATTTCTGCTCTGATCTTTATTACTTCCCTCCTTCTACTGACTTTGGGTTTCATTTGTTCTTCTTTTTCTAGTTTCATTAATTATGAGTTTAGACTGTTCATTTGGGATTGTTCTTCTTTCTTGAGGTGGGCCTGTACTGCAGTATACTTTGCTTTTAGAACTGCTTTTGTTGCATCCCACAGGTTTTGGGGTTTTGAGTTTTTGTTGTCATTTATCTCCATATATTGCTTGATCTCTGTTTTTATTTGATCACTGATCCATTGATTATTTAGGAGCAGGTTGTGAAGCTTCCATGTGTTTGTGGGCTTTTTGTTTTCTTTGCATAATTTATTTTTAGTTTCATACCTTTGTGGTCTGAGAAGCTTGTTGACACAATTTCAACTTCTTTAATTTACTTAGGCTGTTTTTGTGGCCTAGTATGTGATCTGTTCTGGAAATTGTTCCATGTGTACTTTAGAAGAATGTGTATCCTTCTGCTTTTGGTTGGGGTGTCCTGTAGATGTCTGTTAGGTCCATCTGTTCCAATGTGTTGTTCAGTGTCTCTGTCTCTTTACTTATTTTCTGTCTGGTTGATCTGTCCTCTGGAGTGAGTGGGGTGTTGAAGTCTCCTAAAATGAATGCATTGTATTCTATTTTCCCTTTTAATTCTATTAGTATTTGTTTCACATATATAGGTTCTCCTGTGTTGGGTGCATAGATATTTATAGCGGTTATATCCTCTTGTTGGACTGACCCCTTTATCATTATGTAAAGTCCTTTTTGTCTCTTGTTACTTTCTTGTTTTGAAATCTACTTGTCTGATATAAGTACTGCTACTCTTGCTTTTTTCCCCCCTATTATTTGCATGAAATATCTTCTTACATCCCTTTACTTTTAGTCTGTGTATGTCTTTGGGCTTGAAGTTAGTCTCTTGTAGAGAGCGTGTAGATGGGTCTTGTTTTTTTATCCATTCTGTAACTCCATGTCTTTTGATTGGTGCATTCAGTCCACTTACAGTTAGGGTGATTATTGATAGATATGTATTTATTGCCATTGCAGGCTTTAGATCTGTGGTTACCAAAGGTTCAAGGGAAGCTTCCTTACTATCTAACAGTCTAACTTAACTTACTTATTATGCTATTTCAAACACAATCTAAAAGTTCTTTTGTTTTGTTTTTCTCCCTTCTTCTTTTTCCTCTTCTACTCTTTATATATTAGGTGTCATATTCTGTACTCTTTGTGTATCCCTTGACTCACTTTGTGGGTAGTTGATTTAATTTTGCATTTGCTTAGTAATTAATTGGTCTACTTCTTTTACTGTGGTTTTATTTCTCTGGTGACAGCTATTTAGCCTTAGGGGCACTTCCATCTATAGCAGTCCTTTTAAAATACACTGTAGAGACCATTTTGGGGAGGTAAATTCTCTCAACTTTCGCTTATCTGGAAATTGTTTACTCCCTGCTTCAAATTTAAATGATAATCTTTCCAGGTAGAGTAATCTTGGTTCAAGGCCCTTCTATTTCATTGCATTAAATATATCATGCCACTCTTTTCTGGACTTTAAAGTTTCTGCTGATAGCCTGAAGGGTTTTCCCTCATATATGACCTTTTTTCTCTCTCTGGCTGCTTTTAATACTCTGTCCTTGTCCAGGATCTTTGCCATTTTAATTATTATATGTCTTGGTGTTATCTTCCTAGGGTCCCTTGTGTTGGAAGATCTCTGCACTTCCATGACCTAAAGACTATTTCCTTCCCCAGACTGGGGATTTTTCCTCAAAGAGACTTTCCCTCTCTTTTCCTCTCTTTTCTCTTAGTATCCCCTAAAATGCAAGCATTGTTCCATTTGGATTGGTTGCACAGTTGTCTTATTTGTCTTTCATTTCTAGAGATCCTTTTTTTCTCTCTGTGCCTCAGCTTCTTTGTTTTCCTGGTCTCTAATTTCTATTTCATTTACTGTCTCCTCTACCTTGTCTAATCTACTTTTAAGTCCCTCCATTGTATGTTTAATTTCAGATACTGTATTTTTCAAAGTTTCTATCTCTTCTTGAAGTCCTCCACGAAATTTTGCATATTTTTCTGTAGCTCTGTGAGCATGTTTGATTTTTATTTTGAAACTTTATCAAGAAGATTGTTGATTTCAGTTTCACTTAGTCCTCTTTCTGGCATTTGAATTTTTTTGTACAAAATTTTTTGCTGTTTCACTGTAGAGATTCCTATGGAATAATAACCAATAACTAATAATAATAATAACTGATCTCCAGACCACCATGTAATGTGGGTTTGTGCTCCAGGAGCAGATCTTCAGGTCTGGGTGTTCAGCAGTCCTTGGGTTCCACTCCCTCATTCTTCTTTTCTTTCCACCGCTTGTGAGCTGGGATTGGGGGAGGGCCTGGGTGCTGCCAGACTGTGGCTTTGCTACTTTACCCTCCTCTGTGAGGTCTTCTCTTTTCCCCAGATGTAGGCAGTCTGTTCTTCAGTCTTCAGGTCAGTCGCCCTTTCAGGAGCAGCTGCATTTGCTGTACTTTTGTGCTATGTGGTTTTGGGAGGAGGTTTCTGCCTCACTTCTCACATCATTTTTGCACACCCTCTATGTTCATTCTTAAGCATAAAAGGTACTGACTTCCCCTCTACTCAATCTACAACACTCATGAGATGTGTATGTCACACAATTACTACACATGCCCATCAAACTCTAAACCTCTCACATCTTGTACCTGTAGCTTGTGGTAAACATCTTTTAGTGAGACCACTGCCTTGTGCCTCTCTAGAGGCATTAATTTCTACTCCCTCCTTATAAAAAAGACTCCATAGTTAATGTTGTTGTTTTAAATGTCCTTTGCAGTCTAACTGCCTACTTGGCAGTGCATGCTGCAGCTAAGTATGGAGAATCCAAATTTCATTTGGCTTCATCTCTTCCTACCCTGTCCCTAGCCCACAGTGGACTTTTATTCTTCCTTAAATACATGAAGTTTTTTTCCTGCTTAGAGTATTTGTATGTGTTGTTCCTTCTGCCAGAGCACGCTTCTCCCCAGTAACCCGTGGGGCTCACTCTTTCACCTCCCTCAAGCTAATGTACAAATGTCATCTTCCTAGTGAGGCTCTTCCCTGACCATCCTACTTAAAGTTGCTGCCCTAGAACAATCTTCCTCGTCTGTTTGATTTTTTTCAGTAACACTGAGAATTTTGTAATATATTGCATACTTCATTTATTTATTGTGTTTATTTTCTCTCTTCTCCCATTAGAATATAATGTCATTGAGGTAGGTATTTTTATTTTGGATCCTTCCCTCTGTACTGTGTAGGGATATGTGTGCATGTATCTGTATGCTTATTTAATATTAACAACCACAGTCTGTGTAGACAAATTTGAAAATATAAAGAAGAGAGAAATATAAATTGAAATTTAAAGAAAAACATCTTTGTCATCTTTTTCTGGTTTTCCTGGGACATTCTCAGTTTTAGCACTGAAGCTCCTGTGTCTTGGGAACCCTCTCAACCTCAGTTTCTTGTGATTCCCTCTCATCGTTCAATGTTTTCATCACCTGTTTTTATCTTGGTCTTGAGATGGCTATGCTACTGCTGAAACCTCTGTTTCCACCAATTCTTAATAAGATTACATATGTTTGTTTACCCCACACAAAGGCCTGGGGGTCTTTCTCTTTTAACTGATAAGCTTTTAAATGGTCAGTTCTTTGGTCTTCTGTCTTGATTTGCAGAATGAATACATGTTCCTTACACTAATGCTTGTCATATTATTATGAAGGAAGAATAAAGACTAGTGAACAGATCCTGCCACTACTCTACTCAGATCACCTCACCAGCAGGGCCTCAGTTTTTTCCTTCATAAAATGAGCAGAGTACAGATGCTAAAACATTTTACGTTTCTAGTCTGCGGTATGTCTTCTGACCTGCAGCAGAAACCGTTCCTTTCACTTGGGAGGATTACCCATGGCTGCCCCTCCAACCAGAGCATCCAGCACCTGGAGAAGAGCAGGAGCCTCTGGGAACCTCTGAAGTTCAGAATTTGAGTTGCCTTTGCCTGTCTGGGTTAGAGCCTTATCTGCATTTTTCCAACTCAGAGTTCCCTATGAAGAAAAAAAGTGTGGTGTGGCTTTTAAACATTTTGCTTCTAAAGCAGCTGTGTTTCCTGCTGAATTAGTTTGTTTTTTAAAGAAACCAACTGTCTTTTTAATAATTTAAAACTTAATTTTAATTTAATAATTTACCAGTAGTTTCCTCATACTGTAGGCAAGTGTATGACTGAAATAATGTATGCACACACACACGAGACTGAAATGTGTGTGTGTGTGTGTGTGTGTAGATTAAAGGAAACTCAAAAGTTGTGATATTTTCCTTATCCCCCAAGTATTTAGGTTTATGCTACCCTTTCATGAAATTGAATAAAACCTAGATGACAAACAAGTAGTTTCATCTACGTGCAGTTCTCATGTTGGGATCAAAAATGTTTTGTGTGAAAAAAATGTTAGCAAGAACAAATGTCATCATTTGCAATTAAGTACTTCACATTCAAGTGATGCTTAAGTGTTTGGAAATCGCTTCCTTGGCCTACTAATCCTCACAGTGACTCTGTTCAAATCAGATGGGATTCAGATTTTTGCTTCACTCGGCGTGGGTACTGGGGGGAATCAGGTCAGCCCTGCGGTCCTGGTTTAGGCAGGTATACAGTGGTGACTGGGGTGTCTGCCTCACTCAGCCCAACAATTTTCCAAGTTGTAGGACTAAATGAGTTAATATTAAGTTACCTAGGAGAGTGCCAAATGTGTAAGCCATTACTATTATTATTTCTATTTGTAGATGGAGGATAGAGGAGGTTAAATTGTCCAGTTGACAAGACTCTTAACTTGTGGAACCAGGACTTGTTCACTAGTCTAGGCCTCCTTCTTTGAGAACCATAGTAATATTCTGAAGATTGTCAAGAGTCCACTCAGCAAAAGACCAACTAAGTCCAGGGCTACTCTTGTGACATGGGCACCTTTAATTTCATGAGACCCTTTCACCAAAAAAAAAAAAAAAATTAAAATCCAGGTGGGATTAACTATGATTCATTACTGTTATATGCACATTTTCTTCATATTGTAAAAGGAAATTAAAATTAGAGCACTTCCATGGGTCTCTAAATATACATGGGTTCTGGACACTGTGCCCACTGTGCCTGAAGGCTGAATCAACCTTAAGTTAGAATAAAACTGCGGCATACTGAGATAAACAATAAAAACAACATGTCTTTCTAACCCTAGGTTTGTACTTAAGATTCAGAGAGTTCTAGTGAAGCCCTTCAGCTGCCCTCACAGTGCCCCACCAAATGTACTATCGTTAGCATCTAAACCAAGTTAGATGAAACCGGGCCACCTGCCAATCCTATTGCCTCACTCTCTGTGAGTGATGGATGGGATTATACAAATTTAAAAGTTCATGATAAAGAAGTAAATATTTTAAACTTTGTAAAATACAACAGTTCATCCACATCAGATAATGAAATTGAGGATTAATCATAAACACATGTGTCCTAGGAAACGTTCTAGTAATTCATTATGTCCTCCCAATAAATGGTATCTATGTTGAGTGTTTCCACATATTGTCAAAGTCCATGTCTGGAGTAGATGTGGTCAAGAAGGAAAAGGAGCCCAGAGTCATGCATTTGAAATGTATATACTTTATATGCTAATCCCTCGTAGACAAGGAATGCTACATTGAAACTTCTGCAGCATTTTTTCATTTGGGTTCCATTTTGAAGACTCTATACAATTTAGGTATTCAGGGCTTCAGTTGTATAAAATCACTGGACCATCTTCAAGAAACAAAGCTAAATAAACATGTCATTACTTGGCAAACTCAGGATAAGCCTACCCTTCTTTGCTGGGTAATTTTTGGTGTGCGTGACCATCTGAGTTTCCTCAGAGAGGAAGGTTTATGAATGCAGGGAATAAAAGCTCATGGGAAAATGCCTTCTGTAACCTTTTCCCTGCTACTTTTCCTGACTGCTGGGAGCTCTGTTCTCAGCAGCATAAAGTGACATGCAATCTCATACAGATTTTAACTACTCAATTATTATGCTGTCATGGGTGTCAAACAAACACACAAAAAATACTTCATTAAAGTGACATCAACAATCTTTTTGATGCATAAAAATGGTGTTCAAACATGTGCTTCAGATGAAATGTTTTAGTAGAGATATAAACTTAAACATCTGAATCCTTAGACCTAGAAACTGATATCAAACTGAAGAAGTCATTTATGTTAATCTTTGATGTGTCAACTGAAAGCTTGTAAATTTGTCATCTCTAAAAACAGTTTTACGTTGCAAAGTCACTCAGTAAGACCCTTCAAGTATAGGATAGAGGGATTTATTGCCATTATTTATTACAAGTTTTAACATACTCATTTTTGTATTGCTTTTTAAAAAAAAACCTCAATTAAATGAGTTAATGTGCTCTGAAAGAGTGTACTTCAATTTTGCTTCAAATGGATCCTGGTTATCATCAGTTTCAAACTAAGGAAACAGAATTGTTTATGTAGAATTTAACTTAGATTTATTAAAATATTTAAGAATTTGTTTGGGAAGGCACTGTGCTACCTTTTCCCAAAACCTACTCATGTGTGTTCAAACAATGTTAATTAATTTGCTTAAGAAATGTGCATAGCTACATACTAGGAAGTGTAATGGGCACTGAAAAGTCAAAAACAGAAAGAAAGAAAAAGAAGGAACAACAGAGAGAAAGAGGAAGGAAGGAAAGAAGGAAAGAACAGAATGAAAGAACCAAAGGAAGCCTAGCGAATTGATTAATAGCAAGGGTTTTGGAGTCAGATACTGTTCCAACAGCAAGAAACAAAGCCTTGAGGAAATTAACTTCTCTCTGTCTTAGTTTGCTTACCCTAATCATTGGGGTGATAAGAGTCCAACCTCCTAGGCCTTTGTGAGAATCAATGGGTTTATGCATGTAAAGTGCTTAGAATCATGCCTGGCACTGAGGAAACCCTCAACAAATGTTAACTATTAAGTGAATATCTCTGCTATATCCTGCTATATCCCAAGAAACTCATAGCATATTAGGAAAACAGCAAAATATAGAGGAGATATGCTACAGTACAGTGCAGTAAATAGTATGACATGTATCTGACCAAAGTGCTAGAGGAAGCACAGAAGAAAAAATATCATGGTGCTTGGGAAGTGGAGATGGTAAGGGATGAAAAACATCACTGCAGGATAACGCAAAGGAGAATAGTTTAATTCTAATTAGGTGAGTCTGGACAAATTTAAAGAGAAGATTACCTGGAAGCATATTAAGATTTTAGAAAACCTACATGTGAAAGAGCAGGAGCAAAGGACTGGTGGTATGCAAATATAACAGATCTAAGAAATGATGATTAGTTAGGTGTCCTTGAGGGAGGGAATGGCTGAGTTGAGGGAGATGAATCTGGAGAGGAAGGTTAGGATCAGGCTGTCCATAGCTTTCCATGCACCACTGAGCACCAGGAAGCCATTAAAAGATTAACATGAAAAGGTGACATAACTTTGAAAAGATAAATCTGGGTGTGGAATAGTGGAGTCATGCATACCCAAAATGCAGAGCTGGGAAATTTAAGCAATTGTGAGGAAAAGTGCAGGTAGCTAAGAAATGGTTAAGAAGCAACCAACAAATGCCCATCTATTAGAAGAAAAAACTGCAATATTGCTCGTCTCAATGAAAGGTGAGCCCACTGTCTATCCACCTCCATCTCCTTTCATCTAGAATTCTAGAGCTTCAGGCATCCGTGGGGCCAAATACCACATTGGGACAAACTGCTTGGAAATCTAGTATATTTCATGATCTACTAATAATATTCAATTTAGTTCTTTGAGGCTCTTGCTTAACTCAGTGCAGCTGTCTTTGAAATGCATAATGGAGCAATTGGAATTAAAATCATATCTGGAACCTAGGTGACTTAGATAAAACAGCTGTAAAGCTAGTTTCTTTCAGTCTTCATCAAAACAATTTAATAACTAAAACACAAAATGGACACTAATAATGTTTTCTTATTCTTAGGGATTAATTGTAGTTTACACTTTGAATAAAGCATTACTATGAGGCTCTATTGAAAGAAATAATCTCTGTGGTCTGAGTATTTATCATATCTTCAAATGCCAAGTGTTGTGAAAAGCTCTACATGCAGAAACATGTTAAAGACTCCAACAACTTTGGAGAAAGTGTCTTGAGTGGTTATTGGGTCTTCTGTATGAATTTGAAAGTAATATTACTTAGCACTTTTGTCTTTTTAATTTGAATCATCTCAATTTCAGGAAACACTAAGAGGCATTCTGAACAAACATTCAAATTTCTCATAAGTCTTTTCACCAGGGTGTTATTAATGTTAATTATGCCATGATTTGATATTTATCTAGTGATATTATTTAAATCATAATGACCTAATAACCAAAGAAATAAACTTTCAGCAACGCTCAAGTCTTGCAGCAGTGTAATCCAGTATAGTTTAGTTTAATATTGTAGGTTGACCTCCTATTCTAAAGAAAGGCCAGTGAATTTGTAATAATGCATGTAATATCATCCTTTAAGCATTTCCATATATACTTTAAGATGACTTAAAGCATTGAACTTTTGGGGGAGGAAATTTTTTCCTCTACTCTTCAGGGTTCTTCTCTCAGCTAAGAATCTAATGGACTTGAGACAGATTAACAGGAGAAAAACAGATTTAATTTCATGTGTACAGGACCCCCACATTCATGAGAGGTTTAGAGACAGAAAGGTAAAATGAGGTAGATATTCCATTTTGGGTTAAGAAATGGGGTAGGGGCCTGGGGCTTCAGAGGGGAGAGGGTGATTCACAGGACAGTAAGAAGAGCGGATGTTTGGTAATCAGATGTTTGCTCTCATGGAGATGGGTCACTTGGATAATACTTATCTTTGGTTATAACCTTTATTTTAGGAAAGACCCCAATTTAGATTTTTCTAGGTAGTTAAGGGACGGAAAAACCTTTTTTTGATCCCACAGGGCCTTGATTGCCTTCAGCTCAAAATAGTCCACATGATAAAGTGACACATCTTGGGGAGGCTTGTTCTGACCCTTTCAGACTGATTTCAGGGGTGATTCAAAGTATTCATGGTGTCTAAGTGCTTAGATTGCTAGTTCTCTTCTCTCTTTTCTCTGGTCTTCTTTTTCTCATTTCTCTCTAAATCTCCTCCTTGCTCTCTCTCCTGTCTCATTAGCTCATTGAACCATCAATTTCATAAGAACCATTTATCATAAAAATGATTAGATCATAAGAAGTCAATGAGAAATGTCCATTTTAGTATTAGTAAATTAATAATTTTAAATTAGTGTTAATAATTCTTAAGATAGTATTTTTCATTTTCAAACATATGCAAAAATGTATTTAAGATAGTATATACCCTCAAAGCCATGTGATTTCTTGTTTGTTTGTTTGTTTTCTTTTTGCCTGTAGCTTATTGTGCTACCAAATAATTCCCTAGTTAAAGTTTTCTATTTCTGGAATTTCAGCAATTTTGTCAAATATCTTTGCATTTTTGTATGATTCAATTGTTTCTTAATATCAACACTTAGCAGGGTAGTTTAAAAGCTCTTTTTACAATCAAACTGACCCGCAGTTGTTTTCAAATCGTGCAACTCTTGCATGTTAGATATTATCCAACTCAACTTTCCTATCCTGGAATATGAAGAGCTCTTATCAAATTTCTGGTAAACTTAGTTCCTCTCCAAATTCCTATAACTTAGATGCAACCTAAGA
Source organism: Phataginus tricuspis (assembly GCA_029783875.1). NCBI lineage: Eukaryota > Metazoa > Chordata > Mammalia > Pholidota > Manidae > Phataginus > Phataginus tricuspis. The sequence continues at coordinate 6,093,283 of JAQQAC010000477.1, forward strand.
ATATTGCAAACAAATCATTTTAAAGGAGAGTCATTTGAAATCAAAAGCCTAAAATTTCATTAAATGTCTTCTCAATTAGAATTGTTCGCTTTGAATATTACATTGAAGAAACTACACTGAAATCATGAGTTGTCATAGAAACAGCATTGCTGGCAAAATTCTACCTTAATTAAAACCCTTAAAAGGTTACCATGAAAATGGTTTTTAAGAAATAAATCCCTTAGGCAATTTGAATTTGATAGGAATGATTTTAGTATTAATGGGTACATGTAAAATTCAGATGAGGATGATAAACGCTTATAGTAAAAGCTACATAAGGCATGTAGACATGAAATCCAGTCGTTTAGAAATGATTGAAATACTCTTTTGAATGTTTGTTAGTTTTACAATCTTATTTTCAAAGCTAGATTTAGTTTATAAGAACAAGAAAAATCAGAATAAAATTTACTTTTTGAAATGACAATCCTTTTGGCCTAAAGTTTTGCAATATATTTATATATACTTAAACTTATCATCTCCCCTAACTACTAGTACCAAGACAAGTTCAGAAATTAACTTTTAACTGTTGGTGGGGAAATGTTGCTGCCTTAAAGGTAGGAATATCCATGCTTATTTTAGTGTAATTCAGCTATTGATGTAACTGGCAATAGGGTATTCACATACATATTTCATTTGCATTTAATTATGTTTCTTGTGTGTATGAGAAAGATTGGCTAATATTAAATATTCGTGTGAGTTAAAACAAGGCCTTTACTTATTCCTCTTATTCTCCAGATTTGGTTTGTTTATTTATTTATGAAGTACATTAACAAGTTAGTAAACTATTTTTTTATTTATACATCAGAAAGGCAAGATTAGAACATATATATTCAGGTATAGAACAATCAGTAAGTGAGCCCATGTTTTGCATTCCATAAATATATTTGGTTTTCATAATATACATTTCACACCGAAAAAATCTGGATTTAGAAAATGCAATTAGGCAGCATTGGTAAATGCTGACAATTTAAATAATTAACTGATTAATTTTTAGAAAACAAGTTAAATAGAAGCATAATTGAACTCAGTGTGCCTGAGTCACTAGGGCCATTAGCAAGCATTTGTTTTTTAGTTTCCAACTGTAATATACATGTGACTTTTCCATATGTAGTTGAGATAATAGTTGTCAAGGTACATCTTTGCCTATCCAGATGTTCATACATACTTAACTATCATGGCTTTGTTGTTATCTCTTTGGATCTCATAGGCCCAGCTCAGATGAAATATGCTCTCCAAGCGCTGAATTTTGATTTATGTATGCCTCACACATTTGAGATACACCAGGTTAAATTGTTAGTTTTTTTTAATGGTTTTAAAGTTCTTACTTTAGAAGCAGATTGGCTTCTAAATGGTTTTCTTGACTCAGATGAAATATATTCACTTCTTAACCAAATACAGCAGCTGTGTTTTGTTTACAAAATTTTATCTAAAATAAGTGCTTTCTGCCATATAGCGAGTCAACTCCTAGGCAACTCTTTTAGTCCAGCTGTCAATTGAGCAGAACACCCACACAGTTAAAAGGAAAATTAACCATGTTTAAATAGTATGAACATTACTTTACAGTAAGTTGAATATCTTTATCTTGTTGTCTATGAAATAGTTTCTTTCTTTCCTTTTTCCTTAATTTATTTCCTTTTTTATGTTTTCCTTGGAGATGAAATGTAAAGTTAAGAGTATTTCAATATCCCATTTTAATTGTGTCAGTATTTTATATTTAAGTCTCTTTGTCTTAGATTATATTTGACCCTACTTACAAGCTAATAAATTAGCCTATTACTATCTCATAGATGCTGGTAGAAGACATATGACTCCTGGGTCAGAAGCAAAAAGCTTTTTACCTCAGAGCCCTGCAGGCATGTGTATCAGCTACCCTCACCCCCAAGTGCCACAGGGACCACACGGCATGGACTCACATGGACACTGCCACACAGGGACTTTGCATCACAGCTGAGGAGCATTGAGCTTGGGGAACCCACCTTTTTATAGTAAACAGTAGGCAGGTCTGCTGTTTGACCCGACGAGGGAAATTGCCTCATCTCTCAAGGTTGCTTACTGCAAACATTACCTGAGAAATGGCCTGGGTAAAAAGCAGGTCTGGCCCTGCAGCCTTGGTAGAGTCAGCACATGCAGGATTGCTGGAGATCCATGGAGGGCCCTCTAACATAACACCTTTATGTGTAGATATTGTGTGTGTTTTGACATGTGTTAAACTTATTTTAGGTAGGTATGTAAGTACATTTCTTGTATTTTGGGGCATATGAGTGAATGTGTATATGATAAATTATGTATTTGCCAGTTCACCTTCTTAATCCAGGTTATTTTCTACAACATTAGAACCAAGAAAATTATTAACATTAAGTAATTATGCGCCAGATTCAATGCCTTTAAAAATAAGCTTGTAGAGTCCAAAAAAGTTTATATGCACACAACAGAACAGGGATGAGAGGATCTTATCTGTGATTTTACATTCATCTCATACTTACTGTTTCCTTTACTTTTTTATACTCTAAACTGATAATGGTTTTCCCTCCACTTGACAAATCCAGTCCTAAAATATCTTTCAAATTGGTCGATCACCCAACAACTTTCTTTATTCTTTTAGAAATCGGATTTCATCAGTTTCAGACATTTTGCAAAAAGTAAATGTTTAGAAACACCCCCTAACTATGCCCATTGTTAATGTATTAGAAGATTTACTCACTTATTTGCATTTACAGCTATTGAAAAAATTGGAAATTTTGATGACTACTTTGAGAAATAGCAGGTTAAATTATAGAAACAGTGAGCTAAGAGGGCAAAATTGTCTGTAGTACTTATGCGGTCCTAGAAGATGTCGGTGTTTAATGAGATCATTTCTAGAATCTTTAGAAGACAGTCTGCCTTTCTCAAATGCTTTTCCTTCCCCTTAAATTATCCCAAGAAGAACATGTTCTGTTGCTCAGTGTGCTTTCTATTAATATTGCTGAAACAAGGAAAAGCAAAGTGGCCATCCTTCACTATATATAAGCCAGCGTGAATATTTCACAATTCATAAAAGTAAAAAAGGTTATACAAGTTACAGAGTTATAACAACCAGAGTCATTCCTTGGGATAAAGAAAGTTAGACTTCAGAATGTTACAGGGCCAGGAGTAAAGACAGAAAGGTGGGCCAGCCGGTGAAGGTGAGACTGGTGGGGGGGGGGGGTGGAGTCGGCACCATCCTTACAGCTGACTGCTGGGGCCTCGCACCCCGGTCCCTGCTCTGGCTCACATCTGGCCATGCCCATCTCACAGCCCGAGCAGTCCACAGAGAAAACTGGACACGTCCTCTAGAGTCTGTGAATGCCTCTCTTCTGGAACGCGTTTGAGAAACCGGGAATACCCGCATTTCATGCCTCTGGGTCCTGCATTCACTTCTTCCCCAAATCTGTCTTCCCGAGGGTGGATTGCTCTGTTGGAGATAGCAGCTACCATTTACTTTCTCCGTCAGGGTCTGTTTTCCTTCACATATATTTTACTTCAATTGCTACTTGTATGATCTTGGAACTTCGCCCTCAGGCAGGGGCAGATTTCAGTGAAAGGTCCTAAAACTCTGGAGCTGTAGTTGTCATCTGTAGGTCTGACTTCACCTGCCTCCAGTCACCAAGCACTGTGAATCGTAATGCTGCTAGTGGCTCAGCTGAGAACTCACCAATCTCTCAGGTGTTCTCTTGGATGAATCTCTGAGCTGTAGAACTTTAATTCACAAATGTGTATTGTGTGTTTTCTCTCTAAGGACGCACAAAGGACTTACAAGAGCTCTGGAGCTTTTCTGCTCCTTCTCACCTTAGCTGACCGCCTTGAATTTGACCCCTTGCTGCTTTTGCTTTTTTTCTGCTCCCTTCTTTTCAGAGAGGTTCCTGTCCTGGTCTCTTTTTGGCCAAGCTATGGTACTTTTTCTTTTCACTGTCATTCACTTCTCTTGGGATATTGTCTCTTACAACATCTTTTTCACCTCAAAGATGCTTTTGTCTGATTTGAGTATTTCAAATATAATTGCAAATATTGCTCAAAATATAAGACATAAGGGATTTGATACAAGAATTTTCTATTTTAGGATCCCCCAAATGGCCATTTTTGTATGTATTTGGAATGGCTTCATAGTATGTGATGTGTGTGTGTGACTACTGTGCCCAGGACTCAGAAGGGCCTCACATTTGATTTAAAACCAAGCTGTTGCCATTTTAGAGCCTCACAAAATGTATTCTTCAATTCCTATTTTGTAAATGCAGCTCCATGGGACAATGGCACCTATGCCAGGTGTTTTGAAGCTATGTGCCATTCATGGTAACATCTAGCGCAACCCTCCTGGTCACCACTCCTCCATTCCCTGGGACCCAGGTCCTGCCTGGCCTTCCTTTTCCCTTTCCCTTCCCTGCTCCATGATATTGCTGCTTCTGGAGAGTGGAGAGAGACAACCCAAAGGTGTTCACTGACTGGGGGTAGAAGGAAAAGGAGGCACAAATTCAGCTGACTCCTTTAGCAGGGGAAGAGACCTGGGGAGGGGTAAGGAGTGAGTAGGATTGGGGCCTGGGGCTGGGGAAATCTTGGAGCAGGATGTGGTACCAACTCTCCCTACCATAGGCTAGGAACAAAACAGTCCATTTTTAAAGACCCTTGGGGGTCACCTGTTCACTGTAGGTTGGGGCAATGGGTTTGTAGAAAGGGAGATGCCTTCCTCAGTTTCCCCAGAGCCGCTCCTCGCTGGGGCCTGGTGTGTCACTTCAGCACCTGTGGAAGTATGAACCTGGAATTCATCAGACCTAAGTGCACCTGATCTATTTTCAGGATGGACTCCTGGTTGCTTGTGAAGGCCTACACACAAGTATGAGAATCCTGTGCTCCAGTGATTGGCAATGTCTTAGATGAGGTGACGTTCTAAGAGATGCCCTATGGAGTATAGTTCAGGAATTAGAACCATCCTTGGTGAGGTTAAAGCAATGTGTTTTATAATTAAATACAAATGAATGTATAAGAGGAATGTACTCTTATTAAATCTGGGTTTTTTTTCATTTCTTTTTTCGTTGTGTCAGTAATAACTTATGGCAATCAATTGGGGGCAGTTCTCAAACACCTTTAAACAGATTCCTCATAGAAGCAGTGAAAACTTTGCCTAAACTTTGGTAAATTGGAGAGGACCATCCAAATGCCATTTCCTATAAAATGTAATAGTCGTAGAATATTTAAAGTAAGTGATATTCTCTGCATTCCCATCTTTTGTCAAAGAACTTCAAATTGATGAAGGATTGAAAATAATAGAAAAATAAATGTCCAATGATAGAACAGTTAGCTCATTTATTATTATCTGTCTCTTTCATATTAGCAAATTTCTATAGTTTCTCTGCCAACAGTCTCTTTAGACTAATTCAGCTTCTTTCCTATTACATGCTAATTTCCTTAAAACCAAATCTGATGATATTAATTTCTATACTGAAAAGTTGACTCCCTATTACCTATTGAATAAGGAACAGTTTACTTAAACTGGTCTACAGCGCCCTTCACAATTTTCTCGTACCCTGGGCCCGTACTGTGCCTCTCACTTTGTCTCC
>JAQQAC010000477.1:6106725-6146330 GCA_029783875.1 Phataginus tricuspis
ATTAGTCCGTTCTTGGGTTCTGTGAGTCTGCTGCTGTTTTGTTCCTTTAGTTTTTTTTTTCTTTGTTCTTATACTCCACATATGAGTGAAATCATTTGATACTTGTCCTTTTCGGCCTGGCTTATTTCACTGAGCATAATACCCTCTAGCTCCATCCATGTTGTTGCAAATGGTAGGATTTGTTTTCTTCTTATGGCTGAATAATATTCCATTGTGTATATGTACCACCTCTTCTTTATCCATTCATCTACTGATGGACACTTAGGTTGCTTCCATTTCTTGGCTATTGTAAATAGTGCTGAAATAAACATAGGGGTGCATCTGTCTTTTTGAAACTGGGCTGTTGCATTCTTAGGGTAAATTCCTAGGAGTGGGATTCCTGGGTCAAATGGTATTTCTATTTTGAGTTTTTTGAGGAACCTCCATATTGCTTTCCACAATGGTTGAACTAATTTGCATTCCCACCAGCAGTGTAGGAGGGTTCCCTTTTCTCCACATCCTTGCCAACATTTGCTGTTGTTTGTGTTTTGGATGTTGGCCATCCTCACTGGTGTGAGGTGATATCTCATTGTGGTTTTAATCTGCATTTCTCTGACGATTAGCGATGTGGAGCATCTTTTCATGTGCCTGTTGGCCATCTGAATTTCTTCTTTAGAGAAGTGTCTATTCATGTCTTCTGCCCATTTCTTAATTGGATTATTTGTTTTTTGTTTGTTAAGGTGCATGAGTTCTTTGTATATTTTGGATGTCAACCCCTTATCAGACACATCGTTTATGAACATATTTTCCCATATTGTAGGATGTCTTTTTGTTCTACTGATGGTGTTCTTTGCTGTACAGAAGCTTTTCAACTTGATATAGTCCCATTTGTTCATTTTTGCTTTTGTTTCCCTTGCCCGGGGGGATATATTCATGAAGAAATCGCTCATGTTTATGTCCAAGAGATTTTCGCCTATGTTTTTTTCTAAGAGTTTTATGGTTTCATGACTTACATTCAGGTCTTTGATCCACCTTGAGTTTACCTTTGTGTATGGGGTTAGACAGTAGTCCAGTTCATAGCCCATTTTTTAATTCTTTTACCTTACTGTCTTTTCATTCACTACACATAAATCATTCATTCAAAAATAAACAGAGTGTTTTATGTGTAAAGCATTCTAATAGATCTATGGAAAATAGAAACTCAAATGTTGCAGCTGTGGCCCTTGAGGTTTAAGATCTACTTGCTAATTGAAAATCAAAATATACTTACAAAGCGTTATTTAAAGATAAAGAAAATATTGTGATCTCTAAGTTTTCCTTGGCTAGATGACAGTTCAACACCGCTTCTAATGCCAAAGAAGAAAGCAGTGTTGCTTATAATTATTGGAGTGTATTTGATACAAGGCTGAGAGTTAAGACTGAAAGGGATTATGATCTAAATAGTTTATATCAGCCAAGATGTAATTTGGGGCCAGTTGTGTATAAAACAATGTGTGAACCCCATAGTCTAATAAAAAACGTATAGTTGCATTTATTCTTCATATGTAATTTGTATGTGTATATATACAAACATACATATATGTACATATACATATAATATATACCCCTCCTGTGTAAAATTCTAAACAGGGAAAGCATTTTATTTTTCTAGACTCCTCAACTCCTCAGTACAACACACTAATTTGTAGTTATAGGTACAAGGAATCTATTGATGCTCATGCAAGAGTATTACATATGAAATTATACAACATGGTTCTATTTCAATGATGATGCTTTATTCATTTGATGTAGAAAACTGACTATGAATCCACTTAGTGTTTAAGTGGTATTTTTTTACTTCTGAATTTTTGAAAACAGGTTCTGGATTTGGCTATCATGTCTAGTCCATGTGTAGTAGGAAAAAAGTGAAATGTTCTCAGCCAAATCATTAAAGCTTATTTAAGTTATAAAATGAATGTTAAACATTAAATTCCCAGCTGCAAATATGAGCCAATTCTGTTAATATGTAGCAGATAACTAAAGAAAAGTAGGTACCAACTGAGGAGTTTCTTCAAGGAAAAAGTCCCGTATAAACAATAAAACAGTAGAATAACTTTCTTCTTATTAGTTGCTCATTTAGTGAAGTTACGAAGAAAATTTTATAAATAAAGACTTATGATATGCCTGGATAATGGCTTAGATAAAACTGCATCTCATACTTGTATATAGAAATGCTAGGTCAGGATGCAGTTTCTGGGACTGCCGAATTTCCAAGGAGGGAAAATAGAAGGTTGATTATAGGATTCCCATATGAGGGCACCATATGAGTTCACACTGACAATTAGAAACAGGGATGTCTACAAAGATGTCATTAAAAGATAGACATATACAAGAGTTACAACCACAAATACTTCTATAGCTTTCATAGTTAGAAATGTAGAAAGTTGCCTTTACATACAAGCATGATTCAGAAATTACTTCATTAATAAGATGCACTGAATGAGGAATAAGAAAACTTGAGTTTTTGGGCCAGATGAGCTACTTCTTGGCCTCAAAATTTAGGTAGGGCCCTAGTCCCCTTGAATTTTGGTTCTTTCCTTAATGAAATGGAGAAAATTAATCTTGCCTCTCCTCTCCATAAGTTATATTAATTGGGGGGCTAAAAGTAATGGTGTTTGTAAAAGAGTTTTTAGGCTATAAGGTACTACTAAAAACTTAGGTTTTACTATTAATGAGTAGTCAAGGGCTTACATACTCAGCACCATACTAAGCAATGCCAGAGGATGCCAGAGAAATCCAAGACACTGTTACTGATCCCTAAAAGATGTATGCTTTGGAAGACCCTGTGAGGGAATAGTGCTTCAAGTCAGAATCCTAAGAATTCAAAGGAATATTAGAAATTAAATCACACACCCAAATTGTCACATAACCCATTTTACAAAGAGGATTATGAGACCTAGAAAGATCTATTTGTCTTATCCTAAATTCCATAACTAGTAAGCCCAGCATAACCAGGCTTTATGACTCTAAGTTAGTCCTATAACAAATTGCACTGATTAGTAAGGAAGGGAAGATATGTCATCAATAATTCTAGATATTGAAGTTAAAGTGTGTGACATTTCTAGATATTCAAGTTAAAGTGGAAACTATGTATTAACCTAAAATATTTAAATATGTGATAAAATCTTTGCTTAGAATTTCAATTAGATTATGTAAAATCTAGGTGTAGGTTCCTTATATTTACAAAATTTAATGATTTGTATGCCAGGTGCTATGGGATTAGCCCACTCTTGTTGAAAAGGGGACCACATTTTGGAGCCTTGTTAACCTTTTGTGGTACTTTCCATCCATTTAACAATGGTATTTAAATGAAGGCATCAATAGAGAGAAAACTTATCTTTTGAAATTTCATTTTTAAAAATAATTTCCCCTTGTGTTTCTTACAAAAACATCTGGAGAACAAAAATGTGTTTATGTCCTTCTTCTTAAGGAGAAGTCTGCTTTCTGCCATGTGTTATTCCTGCCTCAAGGAAATATAACCCTCATGCTCTTCCAAAATGTTTCTAAAGTAGAGGGAAAAATATAAAAAAAAACAAATTCTCTACAATTAACCCATTTGACATGTGAAAATATTTGTCATCATTAAATTATTTTCAGTACCCAGATTTTAGTTAATTTGCTCCTGTTTTAACATCAGGCATACACAAAAGCTAGCTGTTATCCCTGATATTCTAGCTACGTTAATGGCATATTATATAACTGTCCAATTTTTCAGAGTAAACTCTTCCATAACCACTTTTCCTGCTTGAAAATCTGAAGATGCTAGATCTAGTAAAAGGGTAGGCTTTTTTTTTTGTATTCTGCTTCTAATTTCAAAGTTTCCATTTTTCTGTTATTTTACAAGACATATTTTATGAGGTGAGTTTTATGAGACGAGGTGCTTTTGGCTTAAATTAATGACCAAAAAGGAAACAGGAGTAGTGAACCAAAATAAGCTCCAGATATTTTTTCTTCAGAACTCATTCCATTTGGAGCCTCTCTGAAAGTTTTAATAACAAGCTACTCTTGAATGATGAGAGCAGACATTAGCCATGAAGAAATTATGACAAACTTTCTGAGAAATAACATTTAAATTTGATGTAATTTGCCTGAAAAAAATGGAAATACAAGTTACATATTTTACAAATGGCTTTAAAAGCATCTATTTACCTATTTTGAAACTCCTTTTGACAATTCTTTAAACCCTACAGATTGCATATACTTAATTTTGCTGTTTACCTTGGGCTTATACATAATTCAACAATCCCCATAAATTGTTCTTCAATAGAAATTGTATTTTACAGTGTAATCTCAGTGATCTATGCCCATAGTATGAAACAGAAGCTTTATCAGCATCAATTGGAGGCAGGTTTATGTCTTTATAATGAAATAGGATAATGAACACAGGCATACCTTATTTTATATGTATAAACCAAACGCTCTTTGGTTTATTGTGCTTCACATATACTGCATTTTTTATAGGTTGAAGTTTTGTGGCAACCCTGCCTTGAGCAAGTCTACTGGCGCCATTTTTCCAACAGCACTTATTGGAAGAGCACATGTCTCTGTCACATCTTCATAATTCTTATAATTTTTCCAACTTTTTCATTGCTATTTTATTTGTTATGGTGATCTATGATCAATGATCTTTGATATTACTATTGTAATTGTTTTGGGGAGCCACAAACTGCACCCTTACAGGGTAGAAAACTTAATAGATCTGTGTTTTGACTGCTCCACTAACTGGCTGTTGCCCCACGTCTCTCCCTTTCTTTGGGCCTCATTATTCCCTGAGACATAACAATATTGAAATCAGGCCAATTAAAACCATACAGTGGCCTCTAAGTGTTTAAGTGAAAGGAAGAGTTGCATGTCTTTCATTTTAAATCAAAAGCTAGAAATAATTAAGCTTAGTATGAGGAAGGCATTTCCAAAGTTGAGATAGGCTAAAAGCTAACCTCTTGTACCAAATAGTTACCCAAGCTGTGAATGCAAAAGAAAAATTCTTGAAGGAAGTTCTAAGTGCTAATCTAGTAAACACATGAATGATAAGAAAGCAAAATTATTGCTGGAGAAAACCTTATGGAGAAAATTTTAGTGGTCTAGATAGAAGATCAAACCAGCCACAACATTCCCTAAGCCTAAACTTAATCCAGACCAAAGCCCTAACTCTCTTGAAATCTATGAAGGCTAACAGAGGTGAAGTAACTGCAGAAGAAGAGTTTGAAGGTAGCAGATTTTGGTTCATGAAGGTTAAGTAAAGAAGCCATCTCCATAACAGAAAAGTTCAAGGTAAAGCAGCAGGTGCTGATGTAGAACCTGCAGCAAGTTATCCAGAAGATCCACCTAAGATCATTAATGAAGGTGGTTACACTAGACGACCTTCATAAGAGAAGTCAATGCCTGGCTTCAAACCTTCAAAGGACCAACTGAGACTCCTGTTAGGTGCTAATGCAGATGGTGACTTTAAGTTGAAGCCAATGCTCATTGACCACTATGAAAGTCCTAGGGCTCTTAAGAATCATGCTAAATCTACACTGAATGTGCTCTAAAAATGGGACAGCAAAGCCTGGATGACAGCCCATCTGTTTACAACATAGTTTACTGAATATTTTAAGCCCACTGTTGAGACCTACTGCTCAGGAAAAAAAGATTCTTCTCAAGATATTACTGCTTATTGACAATGCACTTGGTCCCCCAAGAGCTCTGATAGAGATGTATGATGAGATTAATGTTGCTTTCATGCATGCTAGTGCAACATCCATTCTGCAGTCCATGGATCAAGAAATAATTTCGACTTTCAAGTCTGAATATTGAAGAAATACATTTTGTAAAGATATAGCTGCCATAGTGATTCCTTCTATGGATCTGGACAAAATAAATTGAAAACCTTCAGGAAAGAATTCACTATTCTATATACCATTAAGAACATTCATGATTCATGGGAAGAAGCCAAAATATCAACATTTGAGCTTGGAAGAAGCTGCCTCCAGACCTCATGGATGACTTTGAGAGGTTTCAAGACTTCAGTGGAGGAACTATAGATGTGGCAGAAATAAGATAACTAGAATTAGAAATAGAGCCTAAAGAAGGGACTGAATTGCTGCTAAACTTGAATGGACCAGGAGTTGCTTTTTATTCATGAGCAAAGAAAGTAGTTTCTTGAGATGTAACAGTGAAGATTGTTGAAATGCCAACAAAGGATTTAGAATATTACATAAACTTAGTTGATAAAGTAGTGACCGGGTTTGAGATGATCACTTCCAATTTTGAAAAGTTTTACTGTGGATAAAATGCAATCAAATAGCATTGCACACTGCAGAGAAATCACTCATGAAAGAGCCTATTGATATGGCAAACTTCACTGTTGTCTCATTTACGAGATTGTCACAGCCACTCCAGTCTTCAGCAACCATCACCCTGATCAGTCAGGAGCGATTAACATTGAGGCACACCCTCCACCAGCAACAAGATTACAGCTCATTGAAAGCTCAGATGATGCTTAGCATTTTTTAGCAATGAAGTGTTTTTAAATTAAGATATGTACATTGTTGTTTTGAGTCATAATGCTATTGCACACTTAAATAGACTATTGCTTAGTGTAAATATAACTTTTGCACGCACTGAGGAACCAAAAAAAATTCATTTGACTTGCTTTATTGTGATGATATTCACCTTATTGTGGTGGTCTGGAACCGGACCTGCAGTATTGCCGAGGTGTGCCTGTATATAACTATCACCCCCTCCAGCTCAAGTAAATTGGGTTCAAGACTTTAGAAAATGAAAACATTTTTCCTTCTTTCACAAACATAGGTGTAAGTGCATAGCGAATTACATGAAATTCACAGATGAAGTAGACCTGCTCGATCAGAGTCTCATGGAGTGTTAATATTTTTTAAAAGTTCTTCAGGTGATTCAACTGTTTTGGGAAACTTTGTCATGGATGGAGCAAGAATATTTACTTTTCCCTGAAAGAGGGATTAGCCCTTGCCTTATAATTCTCAGTTGCTCAAGATTTAGAAGTATGTGAGGTTCTTCTAGACTGAACAGAATTTATAGACCTCGGAACATTTTTATGTGAGCATTTTGACCCAGAGAATTGGTTTGAGTCATTTTTCAAAACAATTACGTGCTGATAATTATTCAAGATTACATATTATTAGTGAAAACATCTTATTCCAATGAAATAATTATCATTGAATCTAGATAGTGTTTGAATTTTATAGCTCTTTTAAAAGTATTTTTCAAGGACTAGATTTTTATTGCCATAGTTTTAATTTATAAAGTAGAAAATCACAGGTCTTTCATAGATAAAAGCATCTAGTTTATATGCAACTTGAGAAATAAAAAGGTAATATGAAACGGTATACAATAAGAAATGCATCTTTGAGAAATACAACTTACATTGAAAAATTTCACAATTTATTAAGCAAGTGAAAAAGGCTGCTTCTTGTGTTTCTTTTGCCAAAGAAACCCTCATTTACACACCCTATAAAAGTTTCTTTGTGTAATGATTCAAAGGAAAGGAAATTTGCCTTTGAGGCTTGGTTAAGGCTATCGTTTTTCTAGACATACAGAAAAAAATAGTGTCTTCAGCACAAATCTAGGAGGAAGATTTTAATTAATGTTCATGTTCTTCTGTAAAGCACTAATAAGCATCAAGTAAAAGTAAGGTCAAGGTTTCAAACAGTTCATTATATGCAGTCTAGCTGCCACTGAAATATTATTTACTGCCATTTGTGCAGTCATGCAGGAGAAAACAGATGGCTTACCTGCCTGTCATCTCAGACTCTTGCTTCCTGGTATGAATAAAATCATGTGCTTAGCAGAGGCTGCGATTGCTGACAGGGGCTGTTCATACGAGTAGAATGGTTTTGATGTGCAGGTGCTTATGCCATTAACGTTGTAAGTGCCAAACTACCAAGAAGAGGACTCTTATGTTAGTTCAAGTAAGTGAACTAACACTGATTGAAAGCATTTTTCCATTCTCATTTCCTTAATTCTTGTGAGGTAAGTGATATCATCCCCATTTTACAGATGAGAAAACTGAGGCCCCGAGAGGCCCAAATAGCCCCACTAAATACTGGGTGGTGGAGGCAAAGTTCAGGTGCAAGTGTTTCTGGCTCTGGCACCTCCCTTCTATCCTTGCTCCATCCAAGGCAGGAAAAGAGGCAAGTCAGTAGATCCAGGTGTCACATGTGTTTGAATGACTTTCGCATGTCCACACACTTACTTCTAAACAGATGATACTAGAATACTTCGGTCGGTCTAATTGGGTGGATAATGTGTAGGTATTGCTGAAGGGCACAACACAATAGGGATCTAGTAGGAGGAGTATAAGTAAAAGTTAATTTTGATAAAGATGTGAAGGCTTTAGAACTTCAGATGACAGGCATCTCTTTGAGCAACAGAGTTGACAAGGAGGGTTTTGGTTAGTGTCTGGTATTTTACCATAGGTATCACCTATAACAGTGGGGTCTCAGACTTTCTTTTCTTTGAGGAAAAAAACCTTATATTTATCTTTTGTACGCTGAAATTGACCATACTGCTTTTTGTCTAAAAGATAGCAACATGCATTTAGTCAGCCCAGTTTGACAAAACTCAGTCCTGTAATAATTATTAGAATAGGTGAACTTTTTAGATTGGGAATGAAAGCCTGTCAACCACACACAGGGAAAGCAAATTAGGAGCTTTTTTGATGAACTTCTTTTATTCCTAGTTGTGGACATCTGAAAGCACAAGACAAGGCCATTCCTCCTCCGGGTATGTGTGTCAAAAACAGAATTTGAATAAGTTTTAAAGATTTTATTGGCGCTATTCAATGATTCATGAATCAGGCAACATCCAATCTAGCAGACAGAAAGGCGTTCTGGGAAGCTGTACAAGATGAAAGACTTATAGGCAGAAGGAAGCAGGAACAAGGAAATGATACCAGCAAAAGGCGACTGGTAATGGCAAGATCCCGCTCCTTTAGGGGGCGGCAGAGATCAGGCAGGTGACCTCACAGTGCCGAACAGGTGATTCCTGAGTGACTGGCTTAAGATTCCAGTACTGGGTGAGGCTAAAACTGTAGTTAACTCAAGTCTCAGTTTGGTAATATGGGGTTTAGCATAAGTAACTCCATTTTTGGCCTGTTGTCTTGTTCTTTTTTTTTTTTGGTATCGTTAATGTACAATCACTTGAATAACATTATGTTTACTAGACCCCCTATTATCAAGTCCCCCCCACATACCCCACTACAGTCACTGTCCATCAGCGTAATAAGATGCTATAGAATCATTACTTGTCTTCTCTATAAATACTGCCTTTCCCGTGTCCCCTGCTGCTGCATTACATGTGCTAATCGTAATGCCGTTTTCCCCCCTTATTCCTCCCTTCACACCCATCCTCCCCAGTCCCTTTCCCTTTGGTAACTGTTAATCCATTCTTGGGTTCTGTGAGTCTGCTGCTGTTTTGTTCCTTCAGTTTTTTCTTTGTTCTTATGCTCCACAGATGAGTGAGATCATTTGGTACTTGTCTTTTTTGGCTTGGCTTATTTCACTGAGCTTAATACCCTCTAGCTCCATCCATGTCATTGCAAATGGTAGGATTTGTTTTCTTCTTATGGCTGAATAATATTCCATTGTGTATATGTACCACCTCTTCTTTATCCATTCATCTACTGATGGACACTTGGTTGCTTCCATATCTTGGTGATTGTAAATAGTGTGCAATAAACATAGGGGTGTACATGTCCTTTTCAAACTGGGCTGCTGCATTCTTAGGGTAAATTCCTAGGAGTGGAATTCCTGGGTCAAATGGTATTTCTATTTTGAGTTTTTTGAGGAACCTCCATACTGCTTTCCACAAGGGTTGAACTAGTTTACATTCCCACCAGCAGTGTAGGAGGGCATCCTCGCCAATATTTGTTGTTTGTGTTTTGGATGGCAGCCATCCTAACTGGTGTGAGTTGATATCTCATTGTGGTTTTAATTTGCATTTCTCTGATGATTAGGGATGTGCAGCATCTTTTCATGTGTCTGTCGGCCATCTGAATTTCTTCGTTGGAGAAGTGTCTGTTCAGATCCTCTGCCCATTTTTTAATTAGCTTATTTGCTTTTTGTTTGTTGAGGTGTGTGAGCTCTTTATGTATTTTGAATGTCAACCCCTTATTGGCTATGTCATTTATGAATATATTCTCCCATACTGTAGGATGTCTTTTTGTCCAAATGATGGGTGTCCTTTGCTGTACAGAAGCTTTTTAGTTTGATATAGTCCCACTTGTTCATTTTTGCTTTTGTTTCCCTTGCCTGGGGAGATATCCCTTGTTCTTAATGGCAGAAACACTAGTGAAAACTAATTTCCAGGCTCCAGGGTCTAATTTTTACAGCTGAGGGGATAGTGACATGTTATATATCAGAAGCTTATTAATTATTAACAATAATTAATACTTGTATGACTTTGAAAAATGACAGAATTATTCATTATTATGTCAAAGAGTCTACATACAATCTCCCATTGGCATGGTAAATTTAATGTAATTCAGTATTATGATGTGATGAACTAAATGTATTTCAAATACTGTTTAAAAGAAATAAACTGAGACTCTTAACATATAGGAGATTTTCATTTTTTGCATGCAGTGTTCCATTATTCTTTTTTCTTTTGCATTTCTGTAACATAAAGGTTCACAATTTGTCTTTCCCTGATCAAACCTTTTCCCTGAATTTGAAGTCTTGCACTTTACCGCACAACACATAATACTAAAGGAACAGAGTCAAGCCCTGGGTAAGGAAAATAACACCTAACACATACTTAACCACTTACCATGAACCATACCAGGTACTTTTCTGAGTACTTTATACTTTTATTTTTCATTCTCACAGCCAACTTGTGACATAGCGGCTGTTTTTTACATCTCTTTTTGTAGTTGAGGGAGCTAAGGCACAGAAAAGGTAAGTAACTTACCTGAGGTTCAAATCTTGAACTATGATGCTTATCATCTGCTCCATAGCTGTGTGATCTCAGCTAGGTTCCTAAGCCACTTCATGTCTCCGTCTGCTCATTATAAATCAGGGCAGTGGGGATTCAAAATAAATAAATAAGCTTCAAAGAGTACACAGTCTTCTTGGAAGGGATATTCATTGGGCAGGTGAAAATATGACTAGAATTCAAGAGGCAAATTAGAGCACAAAGTCTAGAGGTCAGCCATTTGTAGCACTCAGGGAAGCCCTGAGAGTAAATGAGACCTCCAGGAAGAAATCACTGAGTGAGATGAAAGGGCAGGGCCCCGCCCGGGAGGCGTAGGGGACATCCCGTCTGCTTTGGGACTGAGAGATGAAAGGGAGAGTGTGAAAGAGAGGCTAGTGAGGCTAGAACAGCACTGAGAGTGATGCTGGAGAAGCCTAGAAACTGGCCAACAAGGTCAAACATAACTTTTTCTATTTTAAGGACTAAATCCATGTCATTATGTTTGGCAATGAGGTCATCACTGACCTTTCGAGAGAAACCTTTCTAGAGCTGCTGCTGTGGAAATGGGCTGCAGTGGATTCTGAGTTGGGAGGCAGGAAGGAGGCAGGGAGGAGGGAGACTGCCCTAGCAGTGTGGCAAGAAGAGCTGGAGTCAGAGCTGAAGCTGGGCTGAGAGAAGGGCTCGTGAACAGGGGACAGCTCAGTGTGTTTCTACATAGCATTTAAGGATCAGAGGAAGAACAAGGACAGATTGAAAGGGGAGAAGTCATTAAATAAGCCACAGGAGAAAGAAATAGGCCTATAGCTCTTCTGAAAACAGGTGCATTAAATTGTTTTGTGCATTTTAATCAATATTTCTTCATTGCTATTATCCAAAAAATAACATGATAATTTGAGATTCATGCAGCAACTAGTATCTATTAACTGGTCACCATTTTAAGTGCTGGAATACAATAGTAACAAAAAAACAAAGCAGGTAAAATGCTCTTATGGCATTCATGGCAGAATCTGTCTAAAATAAGTAATAAACACGCAAATGAATGGGTAGAAAATTGCATTTGGTAGAGAGACAAGTGGCACAAAGAAAACCAGATTGGATAAAGGAGGCTTGGGGGTGCACTGGGGGGGGTGCCGTTGTAGATGGAAGAGTAGGAAGACCTACCTAACAAGGAGGCAGCTGAGTGGAAATCTGAAGCAATGGGAGGCTGACTTTTATGAATGTGTGGTAAGGAGATGTTTCAGACAGACGGACAGTGAGAGCAGAGCCGCGGGTGCAAAGCGTTCTGGCGGGTTCAAGGACTAGCTAAGAGGCCACTACGGCTGCGGGGGACTGAAGGAAGATGGAGTGCCGGAGCTCGGCAGCTTAAATTGTACAACTTCATCAACAGTAGTCTGCTATGCCTGTGGGTAAAGACAGCTTTAGGGAGGATAACATTTGGATTATTATTTTATTTTTATTATATGTGTTTTTTTTATGCCTAAGTAGTAATTTTTATATTTTGGCATATTAGACCATTTTGAGACCTGACGAAAGCCATGGATTCTCATCTTAGAAAAGAAAGCACATATTTACCCAAAGAAAAATTTCAGAGGAATCTGGGAACTCTATAATCCCTGAATTGTAGTTCAAGTCTAAAAGTTCTTGCTGTAGAAGATGAGATGTTTTCCAACACAGTTCTTCAATGTTATTTTGATTCTAAATAATGCAGAGACGCTCACTCACCTGTCCTTGAAGAGTTTATCATCCGGCTCAGTGTGGTCCCATCGGATTTCATAGTGGTTCCACATGGAACCCTTGGTCTCATTCCGGTCATTCTCCCCACTCCTTCAGCCACCCACCCCTGTGGTCATGCTCTAGGCCTAGTGATGGTACCCCCTCTACAGACTCTGTCACCTTGCTGCCTCCTGTCCTTCAGTATACTCCCTCTCAGTCCCGACTCTAAAAATTCTTGATCCAGATGGAACCTATTACCCATTAACCCTACCACCTTTCACCATGCTCCTGCCCCTGAACTATGTCTTATTTCTCTTCCCAGACGGTTCATGCTCAATGATCCAACATTGTATGAATGACCTTCCTTATATTCTCAATGCCCGGTTCCATTACTTTCTATAGTATTCTTCTGGCAAAACCTGACATTGTCAAATCCAACTTTCAAACTCTTGGCATGAGTGCTTGAGCAATGTGGCTGAAAAGAAAACAGAGTCATGCTTCCTATTCTGTATTTAAATTCATGATCACAAACCTCCCATAATCTCTTAATGCCGCCTGGCAATCACACTGTTTCCCTACTGCTTCGGGCTCACACACACTCCTAGAAACTATTTCACACGTCCTTGGTCTCTCCTCCTGTGTCACCTGCCCCCTCACTCTCAGTTGGAATCTCTAACTTCGCTTCCTATTTCACTGAGAAACTTTTTAAGAATCAGAAGAGATCTTGCAACATTTGCAGCACATCTACGCCCCCATGTTTACATATCCTGCCTTCACTCCTGTAAGTGTGGACGAGCCCACCTGTTAAAGCCATCACTTCTCCTTACGCAATGAGTCACATTCCTTCTCACCTTCTCAAAGAGTTTAGTCATTTCTCCCTCTCTCAACAACAATTTTTCCTACTGGATCAGTGATTTCAGCATAAAAGCATGCTTTTGTATTTTACATTTAGAAAAAAATCCTTCTCCACTCACCTTTCTCTTTAGCTTTCTCCCCATTCTTCTTTATCATTTAGAGCAAAACCCTAATGTGTTATCTGTATGTGCTTCCTCTGCCTACTTCTTCCTCCATATTTCTTAAAACCTCTTGAATCAGGCTTTGCACTGACATCGCCACTGAAACAGTTTTTATTCGTCTTCGGCAACCTCAAGTTGCTGTGCTCAATGTTTCAGATCTCCGTCTGCTTACAAGGGACGATCGGCAGCATTGGAGATGGCTAAGTGGTCCTTCACTTAGATAATTTCCTCGCTTGGTTCTGCTGCCATCTCACTGACTACTCCATTTCAATGATCTTTGTTAATTCTTCCTTATTACCTTGCCTTTAAAATCTGGAGTAGCTTTTAAAAATCTCTGCTCTATTCATATGACCTCCAAACTCTTTCTTTTTCTTGAACACCCAAGTATGTCCTTACATCAGGACTTCATCAGTTCAATTCTCCTCCGCCTGGATTACTCTTCTTGCAGAAATCTACATGATTTTTCCTTTTATTCAGTTTCTGCTCCAATATCAGTTTGTCACTTCAAAAATTTTTGTTTCCAAAAGACCACTGGCCAGTTTCTAAAACACTCCTCACCCTGTTCCCCACCACCCAGTCACTCCCTCTTCCTCTTAAAACTGCTTTGTTTTCCCCAGCATTGATAACCATCTAACATCACATATATACTCACTCATTTATAGTCTGTCCCCCATCAAAGAAATGTCAGCTTTATTAGGAGACGAACTTCGTTTTATACAACATAGTGTCCCCAAAGCCTACACTAATTCCTAGCATGTACTGCACGTTCAATAATTATTTGTTGAATGAATGAGAGATCACAAACTCCCTTACCATCACAGGCTTGTATGTGACATAATGTTTACTCAAAATAGTCTGTGAACTTTTTGACACAGGATCCATGACGTGCTTATGTTTGAGTAAGTGGATGAGAAAGTTAACATATACTTTTTAATGTTGAATAAATGAAAAAAAACTGCATTGTCAATATTCAGAGAAAAATAATTTTGTGTGCATCCCTCTAATCTCTAACCCCAATCCATATATACACTTATTTTGAAAAGGCTACTAACCCATCCTTCTCATGTAACTGCAGGGATACTGTTTTTCTTTTTAATCGTGGTAAAATACACATAACATGAACTTTACCATTTTAACCATTTTTAAATGTATAGTTCCCTGGCATTAATTACATTCACCTTGCTGTGCAACCATCACCACTAACCACCCCCAGAAATTTTCATCATCCCACACTGAAAACCTGTGCCCCATAAGCAACAACTCCTCATTTCTTAGTGACTACTATTCTGCTTTCTGCTTCTATGAGTTTAACTATTTCTAGGCACCTCATATAAATGGAATCATACAGTATTAGTCTTTTTGCCTCGGGATTTTATCATGTAGCACAACATTTTCAGGGTTCATCCATGTTGTAGCCTGTACCAGAATTTCTTTCCTTCTAAAGCTAAGTAATATTCCATTGCATGTATATTACACATTTTGTTTTTGCATTCATTCATGGATGGATATTTGGATTGTTTCCACCTTTTGGCTATTGTGAAAAATGATTCTGTGAACATTGGTGTATAGACATTTGTTGAAGTTCCTGCTTTTAGCTCTTTTGGGTATATACTTAGAAGTTGAATTCCTGAGTTATATGGTAATTCTATGTTTAATTTTTTTGAAGAATTACCATAATGTTTTCCATGGTGGCTACACCATTTTATATTCCCAGCAGCAATGCACAGGGTTCCAGTTTCTCAACATTCTTGCCCACACATATTATGTTTGTTTCTTTTTTTTTCTTTAATACTAACAGGATGGATGTGGATTAATAGCTCATTGTGATTTCAAATTGCATTTTCCTAATGATGAGTGATGTTGAGCATTTTTCATGTGTTTATTTGCCATTTGTATATATTTGGATAAATGTCCATTCTAGACCTTTGCGTATTTTTTTAATGGGGTTGCTTGGGCTTATTGTTGTTATTGTTGTTAGTTGTAAGAGTTCTTTACATATTCTGGACACCAGTCCCTTATCAGATACATGATTGGCAGATAGTTTATCCCACTGTGTGAGTTGCCTTGTCACTGTGCTGGTAGTGCTCTTTGATGAACAAAAGTTTTTAATATTGAAAGTCAAAATTTTTCCATCTTTTCTTTTATTGCTTATACTTTTGGTGTAAAATTTAAGAAACTATTGCCAAACCCAATGTCATGAAACTTTTCCCAGTTTTCTCCTAAGAATTTTATTGTTTTAGCTGTTACATTAGATTTTTGATCCATTTTGAGTTAGCTTCTGTATATAATGTAAGATAAGGGCACACATATTGGGTGTCATAGGTTGACACAGTATCTATGCATCACTAAGTTAATTACTAATTTAACAGTCCAAATTTGCCCATTACTATCATTCAGGACTTACATCTTCCTATTTGTAATTGCTCAGCATGACTTTTATTTATTACACTTTTTGCTCCTGTTGACTTAAAAAATATTCACTCATACCCTGAGATTTTAGCCAGGATGTGTTGTTGGTATAGGAAACAAAGCAATGAATTCAAAGTGCAAGCTTGGATTGAATCCCAGCAGTAACTAGTTCCAAGTCATTAAAACTTTCAGACCTGCAGGAATATAGTACCTACCTCGGAGTTTGTTGTGATAACCTTTGTGAAAGCAACTCTTGAATGTTTGCTGAATCTATTAAGCACTTAATAAACACTAAAATGTTTGCTGAATCTATTGTCCAAGACTGAACCACTGATTTTTTTCGAAATGACTAATCTCAGCTGACTCAGTCATGTGTTGAGGCTCGTCAATCATGGAGTAGGTGGACAGTGGAAAGGACAAACCATCCATGCTGGGAAAAAAGGGACAGGGGCTGAGAGATATCACAGAGGCACACAGATGTGGAGTGAGCACACTTGCAGTGACAGGTACTCTCAGAGCAGTGACTTTGTATCTGTAGATTGACCGCCAAATAAACAGCAGCAAGAGGAAATTAATGGCAGTAAGAGACTTGACCTCTAAAATAGAATATGCTTGATATTAGCAAGTCTGAAATGTTTGGAAATTAGGTAGAAAGTCTAAATTTTTAAGATTACATAGGAACCCTCTGATTTCCTGTTTTTAATTTTCTTACATACATGTAATTATGACAACTAAGCTGTTGTATTTTGAAATCCCCTAAATTTAGGCATTAACATTATTTTATGCATACTATTTTCATGTTTAGCATAATTGTAATTTGAAAATATGCCTAAAATTATAAACATTATCTCATATGCATGATTTCAAAATATGAGTTTTAGTGGATATATGTGAAAGAGTCAAGATTCTGGTGAGAGAATTATGGTTGCATAGCTTCTGCTCTTTGCCCCCTAACCACTGAGACATAGAACTTTTAATGTTATTCTCCCCTTGGAAATAATATTTCTTATCTTCCTCACAGTAATATCAAGAGGTTCAAATGAAATGAAGCACATAAACTTGTAATGAATATTTTTCCCAGGCACCAGCTGAGAAATTAAATGAAAATTAATAGCACCACCAGTATTTATGGCTGTGTCTTCCACTCTCCTACAGTGTCTCAAAACAGGGTGTCCTCCCTCCTGGCTAGGTTGAGTCTCTGATCGACTGCCTGGCCCACTAAGAAAATCTACGCTTTCTTGAAAATATTATTTGCTGCTCAAGAACTCTGCAGAGCATCATTGCAATGCCGCGCCCTGTAGCTCTGCATAGGGTGTTGAGGCTACGCACCGGCCTGCTCCATCAGGAAAGAGAAGCTACTGGAGGCTGGTGGAGCCTCTCACTTCTAGAAGAAATAGGGTGTCTCGCAGGGCTGCTGTAGGAGCGCCTGAGTTGTTGCGCTTGTGACGCCATCCTCCTTGTGGTCTCTGGGGCTTCCTGGCCCTGTTCACTGATGACGGTTGGACATATCTGCCAGGCAAGGGCCCTAAAAAGAGTGTTCACATTGGAAATGGATTTTTGTGCTGTCTGATGGGAACTTACATATTCCAAAGAATTCCCCCTTCATTCCATAGAGTTGGAAATTTTTTTAGACATTAGGACAGGGATAGAGATGATTTCAAAAATTCGTGTTTTGGCCCGGCTCCAGCCTGCCTTTAGCTTCCTGATTGCCACGATCTTCCTTAGAAAAAAAGCTTATGACTTTACTTATTGCTTCCCTAGTAGGGAACTTCTGTTTATAACTGTTGTGACTGACTCTCTACCAAAGAAAGAAATATCTGATTTCTTATTTGGGGAGGAAAACTGGAAGTTGTTTATTTCCCCCATAAAATCGTAAGATGTATTAACCAGCACTGACAGTAAATGAATACTTTTGACTGATCACAAAGAAGAGAGAATCTGCATGTGTTTTCCTGTGCTTTATTTGTATATATCTTCTTGGAATGTCCTTGTTTTCCACTGCTTTAACTTGTTTACAAATTTGAAAGCTTTTTACAAAGCTATTTTTTAGATTTATTTGTTAAAACTCTACAGGTTAAAATAATATTGACTTCATTTTTTAATAAATCAGAAAAGGCTCTCAGTCCTTTTCTGGGTCTTACAAAACGCAACAACAGCTGTATTATACATAATGCCCAGAACATCGAGCACCTAGGCAGTGAGCTCACATTCATTTTGTAGAAACTAAATGTACTTTAAGATTTTACTAACCTTGCATTTAAGGTATTATTTTCATGGCTTACAGTCTCACATTTTAATTCTGCGTCTAAAGTTAGTTATTTTTTTTTATTTCTGAGAAGCCATTATCTGCTTTATTATTTCTTTTACAAAATCAAAAGAATATTTGAAAAACACAGTTTCACCTGTCTACTTCACTGGAGTGTTCTACAAATGTTTTCACTAACCTTTATAAAGTATTCTGAGTGTTCCAAATGAAAATTCCATCAAGATGAAATTAAAAACTATTGGTGAGTCACATAACTTTTTACTTGTGTAGCTGAGATTCTTCATCATGAAAAATGAATTCATCTTCTACTATCTAGGAAACTGTGAAGTCTGGGATTGGTTCTGTGATTAGTGTGCCTAACACCATACTAAGAAATTTCCACACAGTATTGAATTTAATCCTAGTGAAGTAGGTTCTACTTTTATCTCCTTTTATAGAAGCAAAGATAAGTATAGGAAGAAACCTAACCTGCCTGAAAGCATACAGCTTGTAAGTGGCTAGGAAGGATTCCAAGTGTAATGTGACTTGGGAGCTCTCATTTCTTTTCCAATGACTGGTGACAGACCAGAAAACTTACCTTCTAAAAATAATTGTTTCAAAATTATAAAACCAGAATACAACATTTCTCAGATCCTTGAATGGTGAAGCTGGAAGAAAACTGAGAAGATTATTAGCCTAGTGGGTTATAAATTGGTTTTTAGCCTTGAAACTTCCTAAAAGCTTAACCAACAGTTCAAAAATGCAAGCCATGCGACTTTGAAGAGACCCTCCCGAGGAGCATGAGGGCCGGGGCAGCCTTGCCCAATCCTCAGTTTGAGGTGCTTTCTGAGGGGAGTCCCAGACAATCTTCCCAAAGTCAAGGCCCCCAGGAATAATTTGAAAAAATACTGTAGAGTCCAGCATCTTTATTCCATAAGTGAAAACAGATTTTCAGTAATGTAGTTAAAATAAAAGAAGTACTATCAAAGTAATAAATACTCCCTTCCTTAGGCCTTGTCTTTCTTATAGTGTATCCAGTAGGACACTGACCACATTTTCCTCTTTTAATCACTGACACCGTTATTAGCACAGTGCCTAGTACCTAACAGAACTCAACATTTTTTTGTGTGAATGAATTAAAGAATTAATAAACAAGCTAACTTTCTTAGAATTTGTGTGTGTGTGTGTGTGTGTGTGTGTATGGTAAGACTCAGGAAGGAAAAGTAATTTTATAGTCACATGTTGATTTGTAACTAAGATCTTCAGGCTTGCTCCAACATACTGCCTTTGGGAGAGTTTATGAGCTATTAAAAATGGGACACCATGTCCCTTCACAGAGGAATAAGACTCGGAGAAGGCTGCCAACTGGAACTACAGGAAAGCTTGGAAATTCTGGCTGTGATCTCATAAATTGGAATCCAGTCAGAGGGCATCAGTACATGTTCTTACTGGAAAATACCATCACTGCTGTTTTTAATGATCATCCTGATTTTATATCTTGCTCAACATGAAAAACATCTATCTGTTTTAAATTAACAGTCACACAGAAGTCATCAGCAGTCATTTTCCCTTAATATCTTTTTGCTTCTCATTGAAGCCATATTTATTTTCCTCAAAGCAGCACTTTATCACAACCTATTGCAAGAAACTGAATGTGTAAATACTAAGATAAATTGACATTTAATTAGTGATTACAATAAAATATTTTGCTGATATGTAATAATTTACATGTGGGATAGTTTTGGTTGAGGCTGGTACCGTGGAGGTCAGATCCCATGGATCCCATGGAGATAAAGCAGGCACACAATCAGTAACAGCAAATCTGTTACTATAAACCATCAAGATACTCTGTCAAATGGTATGTGTAACTTTATATTTAACAGAAGCCTTTTGTAATAAGTAGACCATTTGCAAATTGTTCAGTTGAAGTTAGCTAGGAACATAGGAAAGGTGATTTGATACTAAAAATAAGAGAGCTTTTACAAAGTTTTACTGAGCCCCCAAAAAAGAGTGAATTGAGAGCAAATTCCTACTTACAGTAAATAACACCTACTTATTGCGGTAACAAAGATAAATATAAATTAAAAAAACATGTTTCTTCAACTCCAGAAAATGTTCTTTTATTATTATTGGGATTTACAATACAATTTTAAAACATAAAATATAATAGTTACTGAAAGTATTTCTTAAGCCTGTGTAAAGATGTATTTTTCTATCAAGTTTCCTCCTGCCAGTTTCCTCCTGGTCAATGTGGTCTGCATGAAGACAGAAACCTTGTACCCCAGCACCTCCAGAAACTGGCATATTGCAGCAGGCCTCCACTACACGAGTATATATATGCTGTGTCCTGCACAACTGCATTCACTGGACAACCAGCTAAGCCAGCCTGCCACATTCTTGGCACTCAGGATACAATAACAAAGAAAATAAACCTTTCCTATTGAACCTACGTTGTCACTAATGTTAGTGTTATAGTGAGTCTTATTCAAGGCTTTGACTATTCATTAATTAAACAATGACTGTATTTGTCCAGTCTTTACTAAGAGCCAGGACAACTTGTATGTCTTCTAGCTGCCTCTCATTTGTAGGTTCTGGTGAATGAAAGGCACTCACTGTAGGCAATACAGAGCCACCTAGCTGCTCAGTTCACCAAGAGAATGCAGACCACTAACATAGTATCTATTCTACAGAAGAAAAGAAATTTGAAAGTTACTTCTGGATTTGACTCAGTCTCTAATGGAGACTGAATACTCCGAATCTTAGGATCTGACACTGAAGAAATAATCCCATTGCATGCCAGTTAAACAATGTGCATCATATGTGTTCACTTTGTCATGCCAGTTTTCAGAGGAACTGTCTGTGATCCTTGGTGGGTTGCTGTGCTTGTGAGCAGGAGCTGACATCATTCTGGCAGATTTTAAAGAACAGCTGTAAAGATGTGGATGACTTTTGATAGCTAAGACATTTTTCATCAGTGTCATAGGTAACAGTCTTTGTTAAATAGTATCAATAAAGACCCTGTAGAATATATTTAGGTTATGTAAAATCATGCGTCAGTTTTTCTCCTAACTCCATAAAATTCTGTTGAGATTTTGAGCCAGCAGAGCACCTTACAGAAATGAAAAGGAGATTTTATCCTGGGGTAAGAGACATATCGCCTTTTTTTTTTTTTTTGGCAAAGCTTAAAATTACCAAAGCAAGAAAATCAATACATGATGAGAAATAACCTTTCACTTTCAGGACATAAAGACATGAAGTGTAAAATGAGAGGGTAGTGGAGTGAAAAGAAAATAGTCATCCTCAAAGGGAGTTTTTAACCCATTTATATATACTTGGGAAGAGTGACTAAGAAAATAGGATAATGAGTAATTCGTGTTGAGAATGTTAAGACATATTGAAAGATATATTGAAATAACTCTGGGCTGAACAGAGTCTTCCCAAAGGTTATAAAAATGAAGAGAGTACAGAAAAAGCCATTATCATATAGAATGGAATTGGGGGTAGCTCCAGAGAGAATTAGGACCACCAGCATTCTATAAAGTTTTAGAAGCCACAGAGAATCTTCACGTTGCTGTGTGTGAGGTTCGTTTCCTACGTCTGATTGGTATATGCGCACCCAGATGAGCACTTCACGGAGAGTGTGAAACCCACATGCTACTACTGCAGCATTTGATTTTCTGGGCAAGAGCCTTCCTGTCTCTAATCGATGCTTTCTGTGAAAACTTGTTTCTTGATTATGTAGGCTTCTGTATATAATACTGTCAGTCGTTCAAAACAGAGGATACTAAAAATGGCAAAGAGCAGGGATCATTCTCTACATGAAGGAACATTAGGACAGGTTGGGAAAGGAGCTAGCTTGGTGTGGTGTGGTGATTTTCAGTAGGGGGTTCCTGGCGTAGGGAATTGTGTGTGGGTTGAGAAAAACACAGGTGGCATTGTAATTTTATATTTGGAAGTGAAAAACATTTGATTTGTATTACAAACTATAGGGATTAAAATTCTTCGCTCATAAGAAATACAGATTATAGTGATCTATATTGAGGGGACATACTAGGAGTCAGCTGGGAGTGTTGGGACGCGATTGTCATACCTGTCCAAGGCACAGGGAGGAGTGTAAGAAGTTTGGGGAAGTAGTGTAATTAAAAGAAAATGTGCACTGTGGCCAGAAAATCTTGTATTTGGACCCCAGGCCTGCTTGTGGATTTATACTCTCCTTGTCCTACTTCACTGATCCAAGAATTGGGGTTAATCATATCCACCCATACAGTTAGATAGTCATATCTATACATTAAATTTTTTTTAATTATAGTATTTAGGGTGCCTGGAACAAATGGAAATTCAATATCTCCACCTCTGCTTATTTTTTTCTCCCTTTCTCTGTTGCACTTATTCTCTTTTGAGCTTCCCCATCTCTTTTTTTCCCACCGAGTATATAAACATACTCGAGAAATAATTAAAAACTAAAACAAGAACCACATCTATTGTCCTTAGGCCTCAACCTTCTTACCACCCTTGGAATTATTTGTTCACAGTAAAGCTTGCTCTGCATTCTCTGTCTCCATGTTCCTATCATCCAGCCAGGCCTCCCCCCTTACCCTTTGCTGGCTTTGATCTCCTTTCATCCACTCTATGTGGTCTCATTAAGGTTCCCAATTCCCTCAGTCGCCAGATTTATTCAGTAGTTTGCGGGATTTTTCTTTCCAGACCTTATCTTCAGGAGCGCTGGTGTTGTGATTAACCCGGTCAGCCTTCCTTGATGCTTTCTCCCTCATCTTCCTCACTGCCGGCTCTTTTCACTCTCCCCTTCCAATATTCATCTTCTTTTGACCATAAGTTAAGTAATGTCATTTTCATGTCCTTTCTTTCTCTCCTTACAGAGTCTTCTGGAGATGTCTATCCACTTCAGTGGCTTCAATTCCTCTCTATTACTGCATATGTAGTCTCTGAACAACCTGCTTGGAAATCACTTAAAAACAGCAGACGTGCATATTTGAGGCTCAACTCCAGACTCTCCCTTGCCCTATGCTCTGATGAATTTTAAGCCTGTGTCACCATCATATATCTCTTTCCTGAGCCTGAAATCAAGTGCCCTATTTCCTGCTGGGCGTTTTCGCTTGGATGTACCATAAGCACCATAGGTTTGGGGTGACCACAACTGAACCTCTCATTTCAGCCCAATCTGCTCTCCCTCTTCCCATGGCCACTAACCTGTTGATACTTACTGACCCCCCTGGTTTCCTAAACTGGAGCGTTTCCCCCTCTTTCACCACCACATCCTGTCAGTCATGGAGCCCCTCTGCTCCACCTCTCTGCCTTCTCATGTTCCTCACTTGGATAACAGAATTGTGTCAGTTTTGTTTCCAATACTGCAGGGCTGATGTTCACTATTTTAAATTGCTTGCTGGGTCCGCCATAAGCCTCTGAATCAATTCCAAACTTGTTAATGTGCATAAAGCTCCTGCCTGCTTTCCAGGATCATCAGCTGCCACACCTCAACAGGGGTCCTACGATTCTTTCCGGGGATTTGTCATTTACCGCCGGCTTCCTGCTCTTGCCAGCTCCGAGCCTTCAGACGTGCTGTTCTTTATGCCTGGGATCCCATTCCTCATGTAACTCCTACTAAAGCATCAGTACTTGTTCTAAGGGTAACCCCCAAAGATCCCCTCAGGTAACTCCCCACCTCATCTGGGTGGAAAGATCCACTTGTTTGTTTCATGACAATCTGTGCTTTTCTTTGTCACAGCACCAATCATCCTGTATCAGAGCACTTTTCTGTTGGTAATTCTAGCCTGTGAGAATGAGAAATGCAACATCCACTTTAAAATTTGCCACACATGCACAATGCCTGGCATGCAGTAGGTATGCCAGGTATGTTTGTTAACGTGTTGCTCCGTGAACCAGTGGTCCTTTCGGGTGGATGATGTTGACATTACAAGTGGAGAGAAAGATCTTATTCAGAATTTCTTAGCGCAGTGAATCATGGTTTTATCAAATAACTCTTTTAAAAAAAAGTTTGTGAGAAATGTTCAGAGCATCTGTTTTCTTAAAAAATTAAGCATAAATATTTAAAGCTTGACTCTGGAGCCACATATCACTAGCAGTGTCATAAGCATAAATGCATGAGAGTGTTAACATCTGGTTAGCCTGGAAGTATGTTTAAGTATGGGTATTAAGATGCATTGCAGAACTAAGCTGTCTAAACTCCAAACCAGAAGTTTATTATTTGGAAGCAAGATGAAACCAATACACAAGCCTTCTAAACCTAAACACAGGCTGGTCAGAGGAAGAACAATGAAAACATGTCCATCCTTAATGTCCTGCAAAAGGATATAAGCAATTTTTCACTTTTTTTAATGAGTGCTGAAATCCAACAGCAATTTGGCAGATTTTCTTTACTTAATACTAAGCCAACACACATCTGAAATGAGAGAAATGTCCATGTTTTTACTTCTGATTTTAAACAATAATACCCAATTTCAGATAACTTTGAAATGTTTTAATGTACTTATGGTATGAAGTCTATATAGTACCTACTGGAAGTAAGCCACACTATATAATAATCTATTGCAATACAGTTTTAAAAATAGAACAAAAATTAAAAATAAACTCTGTATTCCTGATTCTCTGCATATCCTGAATCCCCAACTAAAAGTGAAGATTCCAATCATTTTACAAATATTGTTGGCTATCAACAACACTGACATTGCAAATCCATTCTTAATGTGATAAGCTTAGTAAAATGGAAAGAACTTCAGATTAGAATTCAAAAGACTCAGTCTTGTCTGGGCCACTTACCAAATGTGTGTCTTGGGCAAATCACTTATCCCCTTTGAATCTCAGTTCACTCCTTTGTAAAATAGGAATAATAATTCCTTTTGCTTACTTAATATTTACTTAATTAAATGATAAAAATATAGGAATAGTATTTGTAAAACTTTAAATGTATATAAACAAATGTATCAGTATAAGTGATGCATTGCAACTTTATGTTATTTCTTTTCAAAATTTGACCACATACATAACTTTTCATATGAGAGTCATATGTTACCCTATTGTTCATAAGGATGAATTAGGATAATCTAATCCTGCATCTTTGCTCCTTGGTAGCCTGTGTATATTGTCATGGACTCTTAGATACACCTGCCCACCACAGGTCCTTCAAAGCTTTACTTGATTATTGCTGGGAAACACCAGGATGTCTCCTCTGAGCTCATAAACTTTCAGAATTTTCTGGTTCCAGCCCTCTATTTCCAGTGTCCCCAGTGGAAGTGGTGACGTATTTGCCAGGAGGTACCACTGGCATTTCCCAGAATCCTCTCTGCTGAGACCAGACAGTAGTGTCCTTGAAACTGTGGGAAAAATACTACTCTTCCCTACTCCGTGCCATACTTAATTGCCTAGCATTAAAGTATCCCACTTGTGCCCCGGAGTCCCATATAATCCCTCATGGAAATAGTTGCCCAGGTATGTAATTTCCCATAATATTTCTCTCTAATGGGATCAGTCCTTGAAGTAGGGCACAGGGAGCATTACTTTTTTAAAGGAAATGCTGCGCTGTTTTCCAGTGACTGTATCATTTTGTGTTCTTACAATATATGAGTTTCAAGTTACTCTACCTCATTGCCAGCACTAGGTATTCTCAGTCTTTTTTGATGAGCTGGCCTTTAATATTTTAAATATGCATATAATTACTAAAGTGATTTCTTAAATATACTGCTTCATAATATCTCCTTTTCACAACCTACTAATCTTTCATCCCATATGTTAAAAAAAGTGTCTCTTACAGGCTAAGAGGCTTATTATGGCCAGGTTTTTTTGGAGGGCTTTTGAGGGGATGGGTCAGGGAAAAGGTGGGCTTGTGGTTTGCTGATGTGTCCTCCGGAGAATGTTTGTGGCCTAAGTAAGATGAAACCTAGGTCTCTCTGAGATGGTGGGTGGGCTTATTCAAAAAGGTGGTGCCCCTGTCCGAGATCTACCACTCCTGGCTCTAAAGTATATAGAAAGATGGGTTGCTCTTCTTTTCTTGGCTATTTCCTACTGAGAGGAGGCAGTGAAGGGGGTTTTCTGATATTCTGAAGCAAGAAGACCACTTGCAGGCGTTCTCAAATAGTTGCCTGGGAGATGGCCACCATTTGATCCTGTAAAAATCTTTGGAATAGGTTAATTAAGCAGGGAAGGAAAAGAAGGAGGAGGGTGATAGAGGCTAATGGGGCCAGGAGAGGTAGAAGGTAACCGAGGGTGGTAGAAGCTCAGAGTGTAAGACTCGGACTCTGGCAGGGAGAGAAGGGTTAGAGCCCAGAGGCTGAGAAGGTCGGAGAGGCTGTGTGAGGAGTGCACCTGTAGGGGCTGGGGGAGGGTGATTTTTGGGGCTTTGGGGATAAGGAGTGCAGCTGACGCTGGTACCTGTAAGCAGAGAGGCCAGCCTTTTGTCACAAGGTCGAGTTGTTTGGACAAATAGGCAACAAGCTGGAGGAAGTCCCTAGCTGGTTGTATGAGTAGTTTTAATGCTTGTCCTTTTTGCTGGTTAAGAATACAAAGAAAGGTTCGTTAGGATTGCGTAGGGCCAAAGCAGGTGCCTTGAGGAGTGCCCGCTTGAGGGCCCAGAAAGCAGCAGGAATTCAGTCTGTCTCTGGCACCCTTTCTTGAGGATCCCCGTGGGAAGCCTTGTAAAGCGGCTTTGCAATGAGTGAGAAATTTAGGATCCAGAGTCTAAAATAGCTAAGAAGCCCCAGGAAGGAAAGAAGACCTCACTTGTGGTGGGGAAAGGGAGATTGTTAATAGCTTGTTTTCAGAAGGTGGGTGTGCAGTGAGTGGTAGGGGTGAGGTCAAGACCAAGGTAAGTGACCTTTTGCTGTACTAGTCGAGCTTTGTGTTCTGAGACACGGTATCACTTTTTCCGCAGGAATCTAAGAAGGGAGATAGTGTGGAATATAGAGTCATTTTTTGAAGGGCTGCAAAGCAAGAGGTCGTCAACATTGGAGAAGGCGGCCAGGCGTGAGGTCGAGGGATTGCTGGTCCTTTAGTAGTGCTGGGCCAAAGACGTGGGGGCTGTCCCAGAATCCCTGGGGAAGAACTGTCCATGCAAGTTGTTGGGTGAACAGAGCTATGGGGTCTGTGCAGGTGAAGGTGAAAACTTGTTGGGAATCAGGGCTGAGGGGAATAGTAAAGAAGGTGTCTGAGGTCTAGGACAGGGAAGTACTGAGTACGGGGTGGGATATGGGAGAAGAGGGTGTAGGGGTTGGGGACTACTGGGTGGGCGGGAACAACAGCTCCATTAATCTTCCGGAGATCTTGGACTAACCGGAAGGAGCCTTCAGGCCTTTTTACATGAAGGATGGGAGTGTTGTAGCGGGGAGTGGGTAGGGATGAGGATTTGGGCTTCAGGAAAGCAGCCGATTGTGGGCTGGAGGCCAAGGTGGCTGTCAGGGCTCAGGGGGTGTTGGTTAATCGCTATAGCTTGAGTGGGGTCTCTCGGGGCTATTTTGAGGGGTTGGTGTTGTGAGGCTACAAAAGGGTTTTTTGTGTCCCAAACTATAGGGTCAACTTGTGATTTAATAAGCGGTACCGCCTCCGAGAGGAGGGCCCCCTTAGGGGGTATGACTGGGTGAACGAGGAGGGTCCTGAGGGAGGTAGGGACCGTGTAAGGGCGCCCCGTGCCGCGGAGAGTGTCTCTTCCCTAAGGGGTGTGGGGTGGACGGGGGTTACCGGAAAGGCGTGAGTGAAAGTGATATGGCCCAAGGCACAATATAAAGGGGAGGCTTGGGCTGGTGTTTCCATTAAGTCTTTTATCCCAACCACTGAGATAAAGGAGGGGAGCAAAGATCCCAAGTATTCAGTGAGCACAGCGAGGCTCGCCCCGTGTCAACCAGAAAAGAAACCTGCCTTCCCGCCACCACCATTGTCACCTGTGGATCTGCCGGTGCGGTTGTGGAGGGGCCTTGGGATCCAGGCCGCGTCAGTCGGTCCCTGGAGACAAAGCCCTGAGGGCCACAGGGTCCTCCCTGGAAGTGTCCGGTCGCCGGTGAACTCAAGGCAGGGGGCTGACTTCCCTAGAGGACGGTCCGTTTTCCAGGGACCCCATTGTCCACAGTCTGGACGCAGCCTTGTAGGAGGCCTGGGACTGGGGCGAGCTTTTGCCCAGCGGCCCGGAAATCCACAGTGAAGACAGATGCCCGGCGGGTGTGGGGTGGAGCCTTTTACAGGCTGGTCAGCGGGAGGTCGAAGTAGGGAGGCCAGTATCTGATACTCGGCTTTAGCCTGTTTTTCTTTCTGAGCTTTTTATTCTTCATCCCGATTACTGAAAACTTTAAATGCAGGTTCTACAAGCTCTTTTGGGGGCGTTTGGGGGTCCACTTTCTAATTTTTGGAGCTTCTCATGAATATCTGGGTAAGGCTGGGAAGTGAAGTGGAGGTGGAGGAGGAAGAGAACCTCGGGGGAGTTGCGCAGGCGTTCGTGTCCTGGTCACGTGCTCTGAAGGGCGGCTCGTAAAGAGGCTGGGTTTTTATGCGCCTCCTCGGTGATTTCCCTGAGGCTCTCGTACTTGACCTGTTTATTTTTCTTTCTTTCCCCCTTGCCGGGAAGCCGGTGGTCGCGTGATCACGCCTGGCCCTACCAGGGTCACCGAGGTGGTGTGTCTCCCCGGGGCCTTCGGGCTCCCCTGGGGACCGCTCCAGCTGCTGGGGCTGGAGGGGTGGCTCGTCAGCATGATTTTCAGCCATGCGTCAAATGCGTCACGCCTCGTCGTCCGTGAGGGCGGGTGAGAGGATGAGGTAAATGTCCCCCAAGGGAGGTCATACATTTGAGTAATGGGGAGGAACTCTTTCCGGAATTTATCGGGGTTTCCTGAAGAAGGACCCCATCTTTTGTTCCGTACTTTCCAGGTCATTAATCGGAAAGGAGACATGAGCAAGAACGGGCCTCCCAGCGCCTGCTCCCCACGGAGGGTGGGTCAGCGGAGAGGTCCGGGGAGGGGTCAGGCGCGAAGCGAGCGTGCGCGAGTGTGTCTGGGGGGAAGGGGCAGGTTTGGTGAGGGCGCTGGGATCCGAGCGGCAGGCGGGCTGACGGGCTTCGGAAGGGAGGCGGGCAGGAGTGTTGGGGCACCGGCAGTGGGGAGGGGCTGGGGCTGCGCCGATCCTGCTGGGGAGGCGGAGGGCCGCGGCCGGTGGAGCCCGTCAACGGGCGGAAAGGCGGGGTAAGGGCGCCGGTGGAGCCCGTCAACGGGCGGGAAGGCCGGGTAAGGGTGCCATGTTGTCAGGGCAGGGGAGGGGACGTTTGCTCGGTGAGGAGAGCTTTAGAGGGTTTTTGTTTGGTGGGAGGGGATTTGGGGAGTTTCTGTTTGGCAAGAAGGATTAGAAGAGGAGAGGGAGGACGAAAAGGAGGGTTGCTCGTGGAGGGCGAAGGAGGCTCAGACTTCGGGAGCCTCTGACTAGTTGCCGGGCCTCCGGAGGAAGTTGTCGCGATCTCAGAATTTGGAAATCCAGAGTGCCCTCAGCTGGCCACGTGACCTCTTATCGAGTTTGTATTGGGGCCACATGGAAGTGGAGTAAAAGATCAGTTTTTCTGATTTAATGTCTCCCTTTAATCCTGATTGGGAAAGATGACCTAGGAGACAGTTTAGGGGGTGTCTCCCAGTGTTTTGGAGGGAGGATTGCCTATCGTGGGAGGGTAAGAAAGGTGGCCGAGTTTGGGAAACAGGCCGCCGGGACATCTCTCTGTGATTGGCTTCCAACTGGAGTCCACGGGCCCCCAGAGCTGGACGAGATTGTCCTGCTCGCGAAAGGAAGCGTCCCCCATTCAGAGTGCAGGAGGGTCTGCTTTGCTATGGTGTTCTCCATGGAGAACAAGAGGGGAAGGGACAGGGTGAAAGGGAAAAGGGAGGGGACGGTGGACCAACTTTCTCTGGGCGCCAAGAGAAGGGTGCCGAGGCCAGAATCGCTTCCTCCTGGGAATGGCGACGCATCAGTGGCCGGCGGTGGATGTGTAGACTGAGGTCTGGCAGGACGGGCCCTGCGCTGGAGTTCACAAGGGGTGCTGGGTGAGGGACGAAAGGGAAACGGAGAGCCAGGAGGCCCTCGGGATCTAGGAGCTGGCCCGGACGAGCCGCCGCTGCCCACTGCTTTCTAGGGTGTAAAAGGGCTCCTGCTCGCAGCTCCCGCCCCCGGGTTTCAGCACCAGATAAAAGGAGAGGAAGGCACGCGATCTCCACACTCCAAGCAGGTTCACTGCTAAACCTGAGAGGGACCCCTCTGTTCTGGTGAGCAGAACAAAGAAGGACTTGCTTACAGGCTAAGAGTCTTTTTATGGCCAGATTTCTTGGCAGGCTTTTGAGGGGGTGGGTCAGGGAAAGGTGGGCTTTTGACTTGCTGACATGTCCTCTGGAAACTGCTTGTAGCCTAAGTAAAGTGAACCCTAGGTCTCTCTGACATGGTGGGTGGGCTTATTCAAAAAGGGGGTACTCCTGTCCAGGCTCCATCAGTATTCACTATTAGATATTCATAGCAGGAGAAGCCACACATTTCCTGCCAATCCTCAATGTGTCTGTCAATAAGGATAATAGAAGTGAAATATGAAAATGCACAAAAAGAAGCAAAATACAGAAAGAAAATAAACTACCAATTAGAACAAGATAAAGATGACTATCACTTCATTCAATATGGTACTAGAATTCTAGCAAATGCAGTAAGACAAGAGAAAGAAGTCTAGATTGCAAAGAAAGAAATAAAACTTATTTGCAGAACACACAATCACCTGTGTAGAAACTCTGATGAAATTTACTTTAAAAGACTTAGAACTCAAAAATTAATTTAGCAAGGTGGTAGGATGCATGATATTTAGAATAGCAACAAAGAATTACAAAATACTTTGGACAAATCTGATAAAGTACAAGTTTTATATATTAAAAATTATAAAACATAGTGGAAAGAAGAGAAGACAAGTGGTGACTCTGTGGCATCTTACTACACTGATGGACAGTGACTTCAGTGGGGTATGGGAGGGTGACTTGATTTTATGGGTGAATGTAGTAACCCCAATAGTTTTCATGTGAAACCTTCATAAGAATGTATATCAATGACACTTAATAATAATAAAAAAAACACATAGTGGAAAGTGATAAAAGAAATCATAAATAAATGGAGTGGTGTAATTTGTGGGTATATCATAATGAGTCAGAGACCATTAAGATGTCAGTTCACTCAGAATTGTTCTATAGATTCAATGGAGTATCAATCATAATCCCATAATCCCTATTTTTTGTAGAACATAAAAAATTCATATGCTAAGGAAAGCCAAGGACCTACAGTAGCCAAAAATACTTTCAAATAGAGTAAATTTGGAGGATTAATCCTACCTGGTTATAGGACTTATTTAAACATATAGTAATCAAGACTGTGGTTTTGTTGTCAGGTACAAAAATAGAAAAGTGGACTAGATTAGAGTCTGTAAATTGACCTACACATATATGGAAAATTGACTTTTGTCCAAAAAGGACAAAGGCAATTCAGTGCAGAAATAATGGTGCTCCTCCAAATAGATATCTATATTTAAAAATGAAATAAACTCCTATCACTACCTCATATCATATGTAAAAAAATAATTAAAAAGATCACAGACCTAAATGTAAACCCTAAAGCTGAAAAATGTCAGGAAGAAATCATACAGAGAAGCTTGGTAGTCTTGAATTAGGCAAATATTTATTAGATATGACATTAAACGCAATCCACAAAGTAAAAAATTGATAAATCGGACATCATCAAAACTTCAATGCACATACACACACACAAAACATCTGTTCTTTGAAAAAAACTGTTGTAAAATGAAAAAGAAGCCATAGACAGGGAGGAAATAGTTGCAGATAATGTATCTTAAAATCACATTTCAAGAACATGTGAAGATCTCTCAAAACTCTAATAAAATGAACCCAATTAAAAAGTGGGAACAAAATTTGAAAAAGACACTTTATTTATTAAGATAAAATGATAAAATAGATACATGAAAAGATACTTATAGCAGGACAAGCATTAGTCATTAGCAAAAGGCAGATTAAAACCACAATGGAAATATCACTATACAACTATTAGAATGGCTAAAATTAAAAGGAATGACTATATTAAGTGTTAGTGATGGTGTGGAGGTATTGGAATTCAAACAATGATGTTTGGAATGCAAAAATGGTAAATCACTTTGGAACAATGTTTAGCAGTTTCTCGAAAATTTAAGCTTACACCTATAAATAATCCAACCATTTCATTCCTAGAAATGAAACCTTACACCCATACATAGTAGACTTGTGTATGAACGTTCATCAGCTGAAGAATTAAACAAATTGTGCTTCATCCATACAATGGAATATTATTAACAATGA
This sequence comes from Phataginus tricuspis, assembly GCA_029783875.1. NCBI lineage: Eukaryota > Metazoa > Chordata > Mammalia > Pholidota > Manidae > Phataginus > Phataginus tricuspis. The sequence goes on from JAQQAC010000477.1 coordinate 6,139,419, forward strand.
AAAGGAACATGCAAAAATGAGATATGCAAGTCATAGACTGTTAAGGAGTCCATTTGGATGTAAATTTTATAAAGGAATGTGGGAGGAACTAGAGGAGGACATTGAATACTAAGATTAAAGAGCTTGTATTATCTTTGGGGCAGTAACTGACCAAAGATGTCTGTAAAATCAGATGATACTTGACTACCACTGAAAGATATGCTGGGGATAGAACCAGATAATATAATGAAGCTGTCTTTCAAGGTTGATAAAGCACTAAATGAATATATGACAGATTTAGTATTAATTTGAAGTTTCTGCAACTGCAAAGCATTTTCTTCCTGTCCAGTGACTTTCCCTGGAAAAAGTTTTTCCACAACTTTTGAACTTCGCTAATTATTCCCTCCATACCCCTTAAAGGAATAGTTATTTCCTTTGCCGGTCTTGTTTCTCTATAAGGAGAAGATATTAATAAGTTATTAACTATAAAGGAAAGGAAACCACGGGATTTCTTAGAAGACGTCTCTTTGCAATCCTGCTGTGTTGTTGCTAAGGATATAGTTTTACCATCTGTGCTAAGAAAAATAACAATAATATGCACAGATAATGTTGAAATGTAGAATGATAGAGTGCTATTTCAAAAAATGAAATTAGGTCCTGTTTTTTTCTTTCTGCATATTTCATTTTTGCCTTATGCATATTTTTCTTTTATCATTTATATGCTCATTGAGTCCCACCTCAATTACTCTGATAAACCGCTTCTGTCCTTAGGGCTGTCTGCGAGCTGATCACTTCCCAAACCAATTTTCTTCATTACATTCGCATTCTTTCCCTCTTTGTTTTTAAATTACCTTCTCAATGCCTTCGAATTCAATTTTAACTCTTTTATTGAGTTACAGGAAAGTTTTTCCGCCATTCTTGAGCTTTCACATCCATCACATGTAGTTATTTCACCTCTCCAGATCTTCATGTGAGAAATACTCTTAAAATTCTCCTTTTGATATTTTCCTCAACTGTGTTTTCATGCATATTTGTACCTGACTTCATGTCTGCAGAATAAATTTTTCTTCATCAATTCAGTCTTCTTAACTTTCAAATAACTGCTTTTTTTTCCAGTGAGTTTTTAACTGAAGTGACTGATTTGATATTTAAATTAATAAGTTTATCCTTTTTCATCTTTGATATTTTCTGATCAGAGTCCATCAAACATAGATACAGTAAATGCCTTATGATCTTAGAGGATAATTATGATTTCATCACTGGGAAACCAGCTCTGTATCCCTTTGGGTACATATTTGTTTTTTCACATTTTTAGACTTCACATTTCATTACTGGAAATGAAAATGTTTTAAGTTGGTTAGATAAGAGCAATAAATTATTTTTCATGGTGATTAGCTATAATGATGGAATTATAATACTAGTATTATCTTCGATATTATTCTTTATTCTATACAGCAGAATCTCAATATAAACATAAAATACTGATATTCCTATACCTAATTTTACAACATTTGAAGTAATAACATGGTTATATAAGACAAAGGGATAGTTCCTTGGTCTTGTCTCTTTCCAGAATTATAGCGAATTGAATCTCTCAGACAAGAAATGCATCCACCTTTTTATCTGAAAGGAAATCCTGAGGTTCATGAAACTCTCCTTGATTAGTTTGCAAGCCATCTGTTTTTTTCCCCATTTGAACCTCTTTGTCACATATTTTTAAAGAAAGATTAATGCCTACTTCATGAACTTGCTAAGAGTTGTTTATTTGACATTTATGATACGTTGTAGAAATGAGAGAGGACAAAAGAAAACTATTTCAGTTTCAAAAGGAGAAACAGACATAGCAAATGTCTCAGCATGTACATATGCTTTATGGATAAGTTATAGCATTAAGCTGAATTTTAATAAATTCTAATATGGTTTTATGGGATAAGCACTGTATTTTTTATTGTTTTCTAATTTACTTTTTAAAAATACACACAACATAAAATTTGCCACCTTAGACATTTTTAAGTGTATAGTTCAGTGTCTCTAAGTCCATCCACACTGTTGTGCAGCCATCACCACCCAGCCTCATGACACTCCCACCTCATGACGGTGAAGTGTTAGACCAGACCATTCCACAGTAAGTCTCCATTCGTCCCTTCTCCAGCCCCTGGCAATCACCATTATACTTTGTTTTTATGATATTGACTTAAGTACTTCCTATAAGTGGAATGAACAGTATTTCTCTCTGTAACTGGCTTATCTCACTTAGCATAACATCCTTAAGGTTCAGCCATGTTGTAGCATATTTCAGAATTAACTCCCTTTTTAAGACTGAATACTATTCCACCATAGGATATCAACATTTTGCTGATCCATTCATTGGCAGATGCACACTTGGGTTGCTTCCATGTTAAGCTGTTCTCAGATTTTTTTTTTTTTTTAGGTATAATTGATATACAATCTTATGAAGGTTTCACATGAGCAACATTGGGATATGCACTGTATTTTATAACTATAGGGGAAAAAAACATGTATTTTGTCTACAAATGAATAAAATAAATTATCTGGGTGTTTTATATACTCTTGATCATGCTGTATCTAACAATAAAAAGATACGTAAGTACACAATTGGGTAAAAGTGAACATTTTCTGTTGAACAACTCATGGATCAGAAGGGAGGCAGCAATAATTCTAATAATCTTTTTTTTTCATTTTCCCCACCGATTATCACATTTACATTATAAGTATTGTTTAAAGTTTTTTAAACTATGCTTGACCACATTTCAGTTTTTATATCAGTTATTCATTTGTACCATAGAGATCTGTTAATTTCTAGATTGTTCTGTTTTATTTAATCCTTTTAAATATTCTGTCTTGTTAAAAAGGAAAGGGGAGGGAGGATGATGTATGTAGGGATTTAGTTAGTTTACAGTTACTTGTTATGCAGAGATTTGCTTTGTAAAGTTCTGAATGACTTTAACTTACATTTCAGTTTCTTTATTAAAGATATATAGCAATGTATTTTATTGGGTACTTCCATATTTAATTTATATTTAGTAATTTAAGTGATGATTTGCATAAACCACATCCATCTTTTTTGGAATCAAGCAATTCCTCTTATATTACCCACATAATTGATGTAATATAACATCAGGCTTTGAACAACAATCTTTTTATCCTTCTAAATTATTATCTTACATGTGGCATTTCTCTCTGAATGCTCTAAGCTGGGAGTGATTTTGCTCTAATTCAGGCTATAATTATTAAACGTGTGCAAAATAATACTGTAAACAAGTCCTGCCATAGAAAAGAGAATAATTCCCCAGTAACATTATTTTTCAAATTTCATTTTCAATGTAACTGTCAATACCTTAATGCTACATGTTCAAAAATAATTATGTTCACTTTTAAAGATAGTCTAAATTATTATAAACACAGTTTTTACTGTTAGAGTGCTAATTTTGCAATACAAAATCCTACAAATAACTTTAGGTTACATATGATTTTTGTAAACTATCTCATCTCCTCACTTAGATATTGATAATCCCATTATTTGGAGGACTTTCCAAAATATTTCCTGAATATGGAGGCATACAATATAGAATTTTAGACCATGAAGGAAACTTAGGAATAATTTAGAGACAGCCAGTGGTCTAAATCTGACCAGCAGTCTCTTTTTGTAAATAAAGTTTTATTGGAACACAGCCAGCCTCTTGTACAAGCATCCTCCCACTCTCCACCTTGGGAATCAGTATCTCTTACACAGCAGAGTTGAAATGAGTTTGAAAAGCACAAGGCACCCAAGTGGGTCACTGGGAAAGATAGAAAGAGGGGCCACTTCTAATTTGACTCTTGGTTCTCAGAGCCACTCATTCTAGCTATTAGAGACACAGCACTGTACAATAGCCACTGGTATTTAAAGGATAGTACCCCAGTCCCACAGGCTTAACAGTGTCATCCACAAACTAGTGGTTTCCTTGTGACTTTAAGATACTAATCCAATGTTCTCTCAGGCCACCAGCTTTAGGGTAATGCAATATTTTGTAAAATAAGTGGTCTTTCACAGTCATGTTACTTTTTGTCACCTCTCCTTTTTTGTAATGTGGGTCTTTTCATTCAAAAAGATTTTATACAGGATCCCATGAGGCTAAATCTCCCATTTTGTGACACTTTAGATAGTATTGCTGAATGAAACGCTTAGGCAGAAAAGGCAAACCCATCTCCAAAATATTTATCAATTCTAGGAATAACTAATTACTGTCCTGTCTGGGAAGGAAAGGGTCAGCTATTACCTACTTGCAACCAAATGGCTGGGTGATTCCTTCAAGGGTTGTATCACAGTAAGTGATCACTGTTGGTCTTTGATTATGACAAACCAGACATTTTCAACAGAGGCAGTAGCTAGATAGCCTCATAAGAGAGACCCCATGCATAGCCGATAACTGTGTTACAGTAACTATTGCTCCCATGGGCCAATACACAATGTGTATAGCAGCAAAGGAGGAAAATAAACTTCTTCTATTTGGCAGGTATTTCTATACATTGGTAATTCACTATTTTACTGCAGAAGGTATTATAAAAAAAGAAAAGATCTATGTACTTGGTACCTAGTCCTAGAATCCTACATTTCTTCTCTAGACACTTATCTCCATTCCTCCAATCCTGTTCTTTCCAAAGTCCCTTACCACACAGTCAAGTCATTTGCCCATATATGTCCTTGCCTTGGGCCGATTCTCCTTCTACATAGTTAATGGCCAGATATACTGCTCAAAGTCCTGCCCATTAGAAGGATTTCCTCATACTATTTGTCTTTCAGGGCAATCACTGGGTTAGGATGTAGTGTGACATTTTCAGCTCTCAACAATTTATTGCAATGCCCTATCAATAAACCAAGCCCCAACCTCCAGGAAGATGGCAGCATAAGCAGGGTGGCAGAAATCTCCTCCAAACACTATATATATCTATGGAAATGCAGCAAATACAACTATTTCTAAAAGAGAGACCAGAATACACAGGAAAATGCACAGCGTGCAGCTACCCCTGAGAGGACTCGGCACCCCAAGAGGCGGTAAGATATGGGACACAACCCGGCAGGACCCCCCACCCCAGTGCACCGGCGGGAGGAGAAGATTCAGAGCCGGGAGCATGTGGAAGTACAGGCCCGTGAAATAACCAGCCCTGGTGATCTGTGCGGGGAGAGCTGACACACATCGCGTGGTGTAGCGGAGATTGGAGAGACAGAGGGAGCAGGATCTGAGCAGGGAACGCCCCAGGGTGCTTGCAGCCGGCTCCTGGGAAGGAAAAAAAAAAGAAGAAGAGCGCGTGCTTTTTTCAGCGGTCTTAAAGAGACAGGAGCCCAGCAGAGGACTGCATGGCCCCAGCACACTCAGCCCAGCAGGCTGGGAGTCCTGCAGAGTTTCAGACCCCTTAGCTGGTGACTGGGAAAGGGTGGCCGCACTTAGACTTCCCACAGAGATCAACAGCCTCTCATTCGTTCCCACCCCGGCCAGAGCTGTAAAGAGACCTGTGGAGCGGCGCAGCCACGGCTGCGGAATAGTGGAGAACCAGCGCCACCTACAGCATCCCTACAGAATCCACTCCCGGTGGGTGTTTTTTTTTCTTTTTTCTTCTCTTTCTTTTTTATTTTCTTTCTTTCTTTCTTTCTTTCTTTCTTTCTTTCTTTCGTTTTTCTATTTTTTTCTCCTTTTTTTTTTCTCTTTTTAAAGTCTTAAAGAGCCCAGCTGACATACGTGGCAACTACCAGTGACCACTTCTATAGCCATGAAAAGACAGAGGAATATGGTCCAGACTAAGATCAACCAGACAACCCCAGTGAGGGAACCTGAATGGATGGAAATGCACAGTCTTCCTGAAAAAGAATTCACAATAAAAGTCATAACCATACTGATGGATCTACAGAGAAATGTGCAAGAGCTGAGAGAGGAAGTGAGGGAAGTGAGGAAAGACAATGCAGAAATCAGACAAGCCATTGATGGGCTTAACAGCAGACTGGATGAGATGCAAAAGACTGTTAATGGAATAGAAAACAGAGAACAGGAATACAGAGAAGCTGAGGCAGAGAGAGATAAAAGGATCTCTAGGAATGAAAGACTATTAAGAGAACTGTGAGACCAATCCAAACAGAACAATATTCGCATTATAGGAGTACCAGAGGAAGAAGAGAGAGAAAAAGGGATAGAAAGTGTCTTTGAAGAAATAATTGCTGAAAACTTTCCCACGCTGGGGAAGGAAATAGTTTCCCAGTCCGCGGAAGCCCACAGATCTCCCAACACAAGGGACCCAAGGAAGACAACACCAAGACACATAATAATTAAAATGGCAAAGATCAAAGATAAAGACAGAGTATTAAAGGCAGCTAGAGAGAGAAAAAAGATTACCTACAAAGGAAAACCCATCAGACTATCATCAGACTTCTCAACAGAAACCTTACAGGCCAGAAGAGAATGGCATGATATACTTAACGTAATGAAACAGAAGGACCTCGAACCAAGAATATTGTATCCAGCACGATTATCATTTAAATATGACGGAGGGATTAAACAATTTCCAGAGAAGCGAAAGTTGAGAGAGTTTGCCTCTCATAAACCACCATTACAAGATATCTTAAACGGACTGCTCTAGAGGGAAGCACCCCTAAGGCTAAAAAGATGTCACCAGAGAAAATAAAATCATAACAAAGAAAGCAGACCATCCAAATACTAACTAAAGGCAAAGAATAAAACACCTAATATATAAAGAATGGAGGAGGAAGAACAAGAAGGGAGAGATAAAGAAACATCAGACGGTGTTCACAATAATTTAACAATAAAGTTAAGTTAGATTGTTAAATAGTAAAGAAGCAACCCTTGAACCTTTGGTAACCACGAATGTAAAGACAGCAATGGCAATAAGTACATATCTATCGATAATCACCCTAAATGTAAA
>JAQQAC010000477.1:6146830-6183720 GCA_029783875.1 Phataginus tricuspis
GTTTATTGCAGCTGTTTACAATAGCCAAGAAATGGAAGCAACCTAAGTGTCCATCAGTAGAGAAATGGATAAAGAGGTGGTACATATACGTAATGGAATATTATTCAGCCATAAGAAGAAAACAAATCCTACCATTTGCAACAACATGGATAGAGGTAGAGGGTATTATGCTCAGTGAAATAAGCCAAGCCGAAAAAGACAAGTATCAAATGATTTCACTCATCTGTGGAGTATAAGAACAAAGAAAAAAACTGAAGGAACAAAACAGCAGCAGACTCACAGAACCCAAGAATGGACTAATAATTACCAAAGGGAAAGGGACTGGGGAAGATGGTCGGAAGGCAGGGATAAGAGGGAAAAAGGGGCATTACGATTAGCAGACGTAAGGTGGGGGGGCATGGGGAGGGCTATACAACTCAGAGAAGACACGTAGTGTTTCTATTGCATCTCACTACACTGATGGACAGTGACTGTAATGGGTTGGTGGGGGGGACCTGATGAAGGGGGTAGTTTAATAACCATAATTTTGCACATGTAATTGTAGATTAATGATACCAAAATAAATTATAAAAATAAATAAACCAATCCCAGATTTTTCACCAGTTCTACTAGATGGTCATACAGAATGCTCCCCATGAAATTGTAGGCATGAGCTGAGGGAGAGGTGTCAGTGCAATGTGGGAGTCAGTCCACGTGTTACTGAAACTTACTTATACTTTCTTAGTATACTTAGCATATTACACTTAATCCCAAATATTAACATTCTTAAATGTGGTATGAACTATATGTCTTCAAAATTGAAACAGGCCATTAAATGCTGTGTTTCTCAGTGCTGGAGGTGCAAATACAAAGTACAATAACTTGTTCTTTACGTTGGAGCATATATCCTGGCATGTTCTAGGGAACTGGACTTCTACAAACTTCACCTGTGTGGTACACCCTTGAACCATTATAGGATTTATCTGCCACCTCTTTCAGATACATGTCATACTGTGGGTTTGCTAATTACTTGCTGCTGCTCATGCTTGAGTAGCTTGTCATTAATATAGTGGGCCAGTGTGAGGTTCTGCAGAATGTCCAAGTGATCAAGATCCCTTCACACTGCATTTGTTGGCAAGCAGGAGAACTAACGGTCCTCGGGCATGATCTTGACCAGTCACTGCTATCTGACCATGTGAATCTGAACTGTGTCTGGTCCTCCTTTCTGATGGGTATCAAAAAGAAAACATTTGCTGGTTCAATAGTTGTATACCATGTATCAGAGGCTTTGTTAGTCTAACAGATAAGACAACACATTTAGGATAGCAACCGCAAATGGAGCCATTACTAAGTTTGTGGTTAGTTGACTGTCCTCTGCCATGATCTACCTATTTTGCAGGGCCAGAATGATGAATTAATTGGGGATAGGACAAGATGACCATCTCTTTAAGTGTTTGATGGTGGCATTGATCTCTGCCATTCCACCCAGGACGCCATATTGCATCTGATTTACATTTCTGGCCAAAGGGAGGAAGCAGTTTTAAGAATTGTACTTGGTCTTTTCTACCATGATGGTTCACATTGTAAAGATCTGAAATCAGTTCATAATTTCTGCCAGTTGCTGAGTGTATCTATCCAGCTTCTGCATTCAGTGACTAAGGACATAATCATAGGATAAATCCATGGACACAATGTATCCACCATGAGATAGACTTGGGCCAGGACTCCAATTATCACCTGGCATCTGTGTACCCTAAAAAAGTTGGTCTCTTGTGGTATTTAAGGTTCATTGCTGTTTTTAACTGCAGATGTATTTTTATGCATGCAAAGACCCTGGTATTTTAGGGGAGATATTTGGGAATTGCTACTCAATATATTTGGTAATCTGTGTTGTGGTCCTTCCACAAGGGGACCCAGTCTTTGTAATTGATGGTTTGGGATCTAAAACTGGTTCTTCCCTGGAGATTGGCTGGGATTTTGAATTTTCATTACAGCAGTAAATATCAGCTTTTTGCTCACCTGATGTGATGTGAGTGTGTATGTATCCAATCCAATCCAACATAATTACCATGGCCCCAATGGCTCTCAAATGCTATGCACAAGGAACTCCTTCCATCTGTGTTTTATCCCAGTTCTTCCCAAAGGCATTAGCAATTGTGCTGCTGTGGCACACCAAAGATTATCACTACTGCAGTTACATCCAGCAGTGGGATTCTGATCGCCATTTGGCTGGCAAATTATCCAGTTACACTGGGTTGTATATCTGCTTCTTTAATATAGTAAATACTGTCCTGTTTGTGATCTCCCAAAAGCAGACCTGCCGATCTCTAGAAATGCTGGTAAGGAAGTGGGGAAGTGGAAGAATGTATTATCAAACAGATTACCAGTGTAGAAAACTGGAGCTACTGGGCACTCTAGGAAACAGTGTGGAGCACATGCCTCAGAGCGATGCCATGCAAGGAATGAGGGAGATGAGGTATTGCGATAGCAGCCACTACTGTTGTCAGTTACTAGGGGACACTGCTTCCAAGCCAGACATGGCTCTGAGTGGCACCAGCATCCAGAGAAAGTTTCAGGTAAAGAGACGTAGGCACTGGATATTGGAAGTGGGGAGGCATGGCCTAGGGCGGTAAAGCCTAAGTAGACATGGGCAGGGTGCTAATAACATTTGCCGTAAGTGACTGGCCTGAAGTGTCAGTCCTTACATGGTAGAATAGAAGTATAAGTTGGATTCCTGTTGTAGTATCTTTGCACTAAGCTGTTTCCTCACATTCATCCTCCAAGAATGTTGTCTAGTTTATACCTGAGAGTGACATATATAAAAAAAGACTTCCAATCCAATTTAATGAGAAATCTCTTTGTTGCCAGACCAACAGGATAAAAGAAAAATAGCTGTCTTTTCTCCTTTGAGCTCAGGAAATAAGAGTTTACCGAGCAAGGACAAATGCTAAGTGAGTGGGAGGAGGAGAGAGGAGACAGGAAGAGAGGATAAGAAAGATTTTTTTTTTCCACTAAGAGATCAAAATAAACAAAAGAAGACAATGGAAGCTTTATGCAGTAGGTAATAGTTTTGGAACCCCAGGCACAGCAGAAAGTTACTTTATAGTTAACCAAGACTGTGGCAGAATATAAATCTTAATGCGCCCACTAGCTTGAAGGTTAGATTTCAGAGCCTCCAAAGGCAATTTTGCCAGGTGTTTCTTACTTGAAGACGAGTGTCCTCTACATTATTTGGCCACATTTCCATTGGGCAAGAGGTTCTGGCCCACTCACTGTTGTGCCTTGGGAAAGGGCCGACAGACCCAGGCAGGTGTCCCCCGATCAGCCGTGTGCACAGAAGGATCCACAGGCCAGCCAAGCCAAAGGGGCTTGCTTCCTCCTGGGTGCTTTTGATGCTGAGCAAGCATCTTGCCCGCACCTCTGTCTCCCTGTATGTATGGCAGTTGGGGGCGTATCAAGACTAGGAGAAAGGCGGTGAAGATCTACATGGCGACATGGTGCGACTGAGGTACAGCAGCCCGGAGAGCCTGTGTGCATTCCACAGCACTCCCAGAGATCAGAGGAAGGCAGCTCACTTTTACTTAGTGCCTTTTGGCCTCACTCCATAGGTTCTAATGCATCACATATACTTTTGTTTCAGCTCACCATGGATATAGTTTTGGTTTCTGTATACTGACTGACATTGAAGTTGAGACCTTGAAAGCATTATCTTGCTTAAAATAAAGAAAAAATATGTAAATATTTTAAAACCAGTTGTGAACTCAGGCTTCTCTTGTATGATTTCCCAAACAGTATTACTTAGCTAGAAAGGCAAAGCTGTGTGACTAGACTATGGTGAGACCAGACCTGGTAGTACAGAGCACACTGCATAAATGTGACTGAAAAATTCCAATTTATTTTCCCTATAAGGAATCATTAGTTAGCAATACCCAGGTTTCCGCATTTTAAAGTATCCGTTCAATAATGTCACATATATTTTTCTTCTCTCTTTCCATACATATTCAGAAATAGGTTTTTAGCTAATATGAAAAGGAGACACATTCAAAAAGTCTTAAGTTCCCTTAAAAGTAGACATTTTGCTCCTCAATCTGGATGACTATCGGGATATTGGGGGATTTACTGAAAATTCTGAAACTAAACCATAACAATATCCCTGGAGATTATGATTCATCAGTTTCCAGGCACTGCCTGGAAATCTGCATTTTGAAAAACTCTCCAGATGATTCTGATGACCCTCTTAATTTCAGAAAACAGTGGTGAAGAAAACACTCTGATTGGGCTTTAAGAGGTTTGGGTTCCACTACCAACTAAAACACACTCGGACCATGTGATAGATCACAATGCGATCTGTGACTTTAGTTCCCTTTAACTTTTGTAACTCAGCTTATAAAGTAGGGGTAAATTTACCTATTGTTTTGATTGGTCTGTTTCAATTGAAATAGACAGAGACTTACCCAAGTTATAGGAAGAAAACTGGCACACTTCTAGGGACCACTTATATCCTCTTTTTTCTCATGGGCCAAATGTGTCTCTCTCACGGCACTTCTGTTTCGCTCAGCTCCCTCATAATTTTGATTTGCATCATTGCTTATGACTTTGCTTGCACTTAATGGCTCTTCTCTTTAAACGCCTTTTTATCTTTAATCTGCTATTATCAACTGCTTGCTTCTTGGTGTTTTCCAATTCACATTTTTAAGAGAGAGAATCTATTGGTCCTGGCTTAACTTTTTGTGCAAGCTACATCAGATAGTGACAGGTTCTCTGTAAACTGTGTGCCTTAGGATCAGAGCTTACCTTTTGCCCAATTAGTTGGTCCCAAAAGTCACAAGATCATGTGATATTGAATATGACTGCCTACAGGTTGTCCTTAGAAGAGACAGGAGCAACACTGTCAGTATCTACCTACACACATACTTCACAAGATATTTCCATGCTTAAATAAAATCATGTATATGAAATTAACCTTGTGAATTAAAATAATTCTATTCATATGAATTATTAATACCATTGCTATTAAGAACATAACCATGGCATGGAAACACTGTGTTCTAATATAGAGACAAACTGAATGAAAATAATGTTTTATATGAGTTATTTTGAAAATTCACATTAATCTCCCCCACTTCATATTAATCATGTATTTCTTGAGAATCTGCTTTGTAAATATCACTGTGCTAGCTGTTCATGGGACTGTGAAGAAGTATAAGAACTTCCCATTTACTTAAAAATTTGGAAGGATCACATATAATTTTTGAATATGCACGTAACAATGATTATCTATCTATCATCTATCTACCCATTTACCTACCTATCACCAATTATCTTTCCGTAAAAGACAGCTAAAGAACAAGTAATAAATCAAGAGTGTGCACCACTTCTAATTATGAAATCTTAACATATGTTTATTTGGCCCTAAACTCATTCCCTGTGGCAGCCTTAATCCTCAACCCGGCCATCTGGCCTCGGATCATTCGCTTCAGCATCCCTGCTGGGAAGATGCGTGGGATGAGAGGAAAAGATGGAGAGGGCATTTTAGGCTGAGGACACAAGTTTAGTTTTCTTAAAATGTCAGTCTTTATCCAGTTTATACCATTTTCCCCTAAATTTCACATATTGCCTTTAAAAGTATAAATTCTAAATAGGTGGAAATAAATGGGATAAATATAAAAAGATGAGCCATAGAAATGGCTATATTGGGTAATTAAGTTTATTGATGTCAGCTAGTAAGGACATCTAACCAGCATCCCTTACTTGCTAAGCTTCCGTAATCCCCAAGGCTTTTCATTACAATTTAGCTTCTCATGAATGTAGAGTACACTGGGGACACAGTGCACTGATAAATAAAAGGAGGTTCCAGACCTCTTGATAATTATATTTCTTATTGAAAGCTAATAAACGAGTTAGTTTTATTTTAGTTATTCCCTAGAATTGACAATCATCAGCTACTCTCTTTAAGAATCATTAATTAATTAAGAGTTAAAGTTGCATGGAGCTGAAGGGGTACTATGCTGACTGGCCAAAGCTCAGAAATACCTCATTAGCAACCCATTTCTGAATTAAAGTTAAATGGAGAAACACTAGGTTGGGTAGATATTTTGCTGAGAGCACAGATTTACTTTATATTCTAAAGTATTCCTTAAAAAACAAGTGATAGGAAACACATAACCAAGGACCAAATTAGCCATGCACTTATTTTTGCACTTTCTTAAACTCTAAAGAATACCTAAATTTCCTCATTCTGTGCCTGGGTTTGTGTGCTACTCATATTTATGTGATGGGCAAAGAGGTGTGTTTAGTAGATTTTATAAGCAAAAACAGAAAATCTTAGAAGAGTAAAGTGAGTGGACAAAGCTAGAAATTATGAATTGTGGTAGGAAGATTGAGATTTAAAAAAAAACATTTCTAGCTTTAAGTTCTACAGTAAAAAAATTTATTTTTGAACATGTTCTTTATATGTCTTTTAAGAAAAGCTGAAGATTTCTTAGATAACATTCACTGGGCATTTAATGTATTAGACACTAGACTATACATTCATACATAAGTGGAATATGGCCAAAAGTTTTTTTGAGAAACAGGTAGGATGAGATAATTGCTCTGTCAGAAAATAAAATGTAATGCAATGCTATGTAATTAAGAGACAATGGTATATCACAAGAATAAAAAATAGATCAGAAAAAAATATTAGAAAAAAATCCAGTTATATGTGAGAGTTAAATATATAATAAATTTGGGTTTCCAAACGAGTGGGGAAAGTATGGGTTATTATATACATGGTATGGGAATACCAGTGATCATTTTGATGTAAAATTAATTTATACTATATTTTACAATATACTAAAAACAAGTTTCAGGGATATTAAAGATCTAAAAATTAAATACACACTTATGAGAGTAATTTTAAGCAAAAAACTTGATAGAACCTACAAATCTATTAAACTAAGACTATAGTTAAATGTTTTTGAAATGAGACGTGATACTGTATTAACATCTGACACCAAATGCAATGGTGTCTTTTTTCTACATATATGTATAACAGTAACAATATTATACACAGCAATAATAGTAGTATAAGTTTTTTCATGTTCCCAGACATGATTCTACTGTGTGTAAGTATGTGGGAGGGGTTCTTTCTGCACATACTAACGCCAAGCAATTCTCGAACACCAGCAGGGTGTCCGAAAACTCAACTCAGTTCCGATGCTATCTACCTGGAGGCAGCACCAGATTCCCCAGGTTAAGGACTCCGTCCTACAAGATTTGCCCTCCACCCTCCACTCTAGATGCCAGTTGCAAGCCCCAGGCAGTTCTCTGTGCTTCTGACCTACCAGCTACAGATTGGAGGTTCCCATGACCTCCCTCTTAGGTTCAATTAATTTGCTAGAGCTGCTCACAGAACTCAGGAAAACACTTACATTTACCAGTTTAATAAAGGATACAAGTTAACAGCCAGATGAAGAGAGACACTGGCAATGTCCTGAATAAAGGAGCTTCTGTCCTCGTGGAGCTTGGGGCCTGGCTTGGTGGCACGTGGAGCCGTTCTGGTTCCCCAAGCTTAGAAGCTCTCTGACCAAGAAGCAGGATCCAACCGAGCAGAGCAGGCAAAGCAGGGCGCAGAATGAGTGAGCTCTTCTCATGGGTTTTGTGAGGGCTTCATTGCATAGTCATGATTGACTAAATTATGGCCATTAGCTGATTCAGCCTCCAGCCCCTGCACTTGGGTGGGGGACCAAAAGTCTCTCATTGACATGACAAAACACTTGTTTCACCTTTAAGACTCTGCAATGTTTTCAGGAACTGTGGATGAAGACCAAATATATCTGGGAAATACATATTTGGTCATATTCTTATCAAATATGTATTTCTTATAACTCATTATATCATACTATATGTATATGAACTTCTATAAAAGATTAATTTATGGTGAAAAAAATCATAACTGTTTGCCTGAGGTGGGGAAAGGATGTAAGAGATCTCTCTGCAGTGATGGAATGTTCTAAATCTTGAGAGGGTATCCATCAACTACTGCATATATTTGTTAAAATTCATTGAACTGTACACTTAAGATTTATGTATATCACTGTAAGTAAATTACACTTTACTTTTTTTAGTGTTAAAGGAATTATATGTATATGTACAGTATCTGAATTGAAAACCTGGCACTGAAACATGAGTACATTTTTTTTAATTGAAAAATAGTGGGTAGAATATAATCTCACTTTTATAACCAAAGTTGTGATACATATGTGGTTATTTGTATGTATGCATATTGCTAAAACCATGAGAAAAATTTTAGAGTAAGAAATATCAAGCTTTTAATTTGAAGGGACAGTTTTATCTCTACATTCTGCTAAAATATATAGTGATAGGATGTGTAGTTTTTGGAAGTGTGTGTTTTTTGCATTATAAAAATAAAATGCCACACTATGTTATTATTCAGTAATACAGAATTATTGATGAGATTATACTCTGGATATACTATGATGAGGATATATTGTGTATATTGAATATTCTTACTATTGTGGAATATGTATTTTAAAAAGATATAATTACAAAATTATATGGCACAGATAAACAGGAATTAGGGCTAAAAATGTTAAAATTTTATTTTACTTGACATTAAAACTTAGGAAAAGAGTAAAAAGCTGGCAAAATAATTCTTTCTTTGTAAAGTCATAGAGTACTATCAGATCTGTAGTCTAGGGTCTCAGATTTTCAACTGTGAAAAGTTAGATGTGAAATATAGGTCAATGCAACTAATAAAGAAACAGCTCCCCAAAATATCTGCAGTCTTATTTGATGATAGGATTATTAGAGAAAGAGCTTCTAGTCATTTAGAAGTTTATACAGATAACATTTGTTAAGCCACATCCATAAGCATATCCAATAATTTGAGAATTTAAAAAAAAGAGAATACTTCCCACCTTCATTATACAGATGTTTATTTCCAAATTACTGACACATTTCATAGATCATACTGTACTATTAGTTTTACTTTTAGAAATCAAGAAATATGTCATTTTTGAAACTATAAGTAATACACTCAGGCTTCCTGAGATCGGTTTTGCACAGCAGTGATTCCAAAGATTATTTGGAGGAGGGGGAACACAATGAATGTATTTGAACTTAGACTTTAAGAAAAATCTTCTATCAAAATTTGAATTCTATGAATAATAGATTTCTCCAAAATTCAACAGTGCCTGCCTGTAGATCACCACCACTGCCTTTACTTAGGGCTCTGTCGCTTCTTTGCTTGTACTATTGCAACAGTTTCCTAATTGATTCCTGGTCACCATTTTCTACCCATTCCAATTTATGGTCTAAATTGTCATTGGGTTATGTTCCAAATTAAACAAATTCTACTATTGTCAGTGTTCCCAATGGAATTGGGATAATTTTATGCTTAGTATCTTAATGACTCCACAAAGAATAGCCACAATCCAAGACCTCAATGTGCTTACAATCCAGAGATAATACTGCTATCATGTGGTAAACACAAAAATAAAGATACACAGTATAGGCAATAATGTTACCAGGAAGGAGCTCAGTTAATTCTGCTTCAGTAAGTCAAGAAGAATATCACAGAGGAGAAAACATTTGATCTACTTCTTGAAGGTTGACTAGTCGTTTGTCAGAGTTTTCTAGGCATACGTAGGCTGAGTAATTTCCTTTAGGAAATTCTAAATGCAATAGGAATCCTAAGGATTTTTACCTTGCTGAATATGTGGTTTATTAGGGTCGCCTCAGTGGTAGCATTCATGGAGGACTGCCTCGGCGGGGCGAGAGGGTAGCAGGAGCTAGAGGTAGGCTGAACAGTTAGTAGATGCAACTGGTACTCCAAGCCAGAGATGATCGGGATCTGCTGAAGTCATGGCTGTAGAAAAGAAGAGAGTTAAATACACGAGATATGAAGCAGAATCAGTGGCATTTAATGACTAGCTGAATGTGATAGATTAGCATTAAGCAGGAAGTCTGAGATAAGACTAATAACCACATCTCTAGCTTGCAGCACTGGGTCAGTGGTGGTGCTATTAACTAAAATACAGTGTCCAGAGGAAAGAGCAGGCTTTGGGCATGGTCCAGTCTGGGGCTGTGAAGATGGGAGTTACTGGAGATACCTGAACACTAGTAAGAAGTGTTGTATATAGCTTGAGATTTTGAGGAGGGGCAGGAAATGTAGTTTTATGCCACCAGCATATAAGTAGCAGTAGAACTGAGGGCATGTAGACTAAAGTGAGAAGAGAAGCTATGGTAGAACCCTTGGCAACATTAACATTTAAGCAGTAGGATGAGAAAGAAATAGCAGAAGGCTGTAAGGAGGAGCCAGATTGGAGAAAAATGAGAAGTCAGTGAATGTCATAGAGGTCATGGGAATACAGAACCTGAAAGAGGAGAACATGGTGAGGGGCTTCCAGGCAGGCAAGGGAGGCTGGACTCTATTCTTTAAACATAGGGTACAGACTCACCTGGAATAATTTTTGCATGTTGTAAGATTAAACCAAAGCTACTACTAATTTTACCCCTGTTTCTCTCATTTTATCCCTATTGAGTATTGCTAGACAGCAGTCATGAGATTTGGGGCATTAGTAAACATCCAGTTGAACACTTAGTTGTGTGACTTTAAGTTACAGAACTCTTTCCACCAAGGGATTTGGAGATTATTAAACATTTTATTTTGTTTTGAATGTTGAATATGTTAGATACATACTTTATAAACTTGCCCACAGGATGCATGCAAACATACCAGTAAATATGTATTATATAATTTTTTCCTGAGTATTAATGTAGATTAAAATTAGTAATAGAATCAGAAGTGAAGATGACAATTTTAGAATTAAGTACTTTTGCCTTCATACAAAGGCAATAATGAATTTCAGACCTAGAGATCCGGTAAAGAAATTGAACAAACTGTTACATTTGAAAAAAATTACTGTAGAAAATGTCCTTAATTGATGGACAGTGACTGCATTGGGGTATGAGTGGGGACTTGATAATATGGGTAAATGTAGTAACCACATTGTTTTTTCATGTGAAACCTTCATTAGAGTGTATATCAATAATACCTTAATAAAATAAATTTTAAAAAAAAAAGAAAATGTCCTTATTGTTAAATGTTAAAATGGCCTCTCTTGAAATCTGCTGTTTCTCGAAACCAAAAGAGAACATTAAAGAATAGCTTGTGATTAGAGAAGAGACATAAATATTAAAACGCAGGGAGTAATTGTCTAGCCCTATTTTAAATATTTTTACACATGTTTATTTAACTTGTCCTGGTTAGGCTGTTATAGTGTCATTACTTCTTTGCCTCTGCATCCTTCTATAGGAAGCTGCCCCAAGTGAAATGAAGGAACCAAAAAATAACTATCCAAAATATCTTTCTTTTTGGTCTGCTGTATTCCTTGAAATTCCAATCACTGGCGTCTTCATAAGGTATACTTTTAAATAAATAAAATTTTTGATAAAAAGAGAATGAAGAAGTATTTCAGGTTTTAGTCTCCATTAATATATACATTAGGATTTATCCACTATTATCTAAGTAAACAAAAAAAGCACTCAGAATACCAGTAATAGGACAGGTACTGGTGTTGGAATGGGGGCGGAACAGTGATAAAGTAGCAAAATCAGAGAAGGAAGCGAGCATAGAAGTCTTTGGGAATTACCCTGGGAATCACACAGGTCCAAGTGATGCTAGGGGGTGACGACATCCAGAAGCAGTAAGATGAGGAAGCGAGGTACGGCAGGAAGACCAGGAATCCGGGAGCAGAGACTGGAGTTCCAGTCCTCGGTGCCCCTAATGGCAGACTTCTCTGAACTGACTTGATTGATGGGCAAAAGAAAGATTTTAACCAGATTACTGTAAAAAAAAAATCCTTCAAAATCTGAAATTCTGAAACTGATGATTTTGTACTTTCTAATGTAACATTCTGTTCTAACATCCTATTGTACTTAAGCAGGAATGGGGTGGGGGAGTGGTGAAGTAGCAGTCAGAAGAGGGGTAAGCATAGTGGTCCGCAGGGATGCCAGCAGCCAGATTCAGCAACTCCTTATAGATAAAAGATCTGGCTCTGATATCACACTGGTGCTGCCTGTTTTGAGAGTTCGTGTTTCCAGTTCCTGTTTCAAGCTCGGTGTACTTAACCTACTCTGTGTCTCACATGTGCAGAAACTAACACTGTAGGTAGTATGTATTGACTGGCAGGCCATGAAAGTAATTCTGGGTAGATTTGTCAAAATCTACTATGCCTCACATCCAGGCAGGATATACTGCATGATAGTTATAGAGCAAACATAAAAGGATGCCTTAGTAATGTATTAGTGTTCACAATTAAGATAGAGTGACTTAATAGAGAGGACATTGGCTGCAGTTTTTCAGTAGTCCAGGACACAGCCATTACACTGTGATTTGTAAATGATATTTGCATGGTATTCTGTTGTCATCCTTGATAGCTTTCTGGTTTTTAGAAAGTAACTTACCCTCTTAAGCCCTCAGCTTCTCAAGCTCATACAGTTCTTTAAACTATGTATGTACACTCACTGGCACAAGAGACCAAGCCAAAATGCACAGATTTATTCAAGACCCATATTCCATTGGCCAAACAACTCACATGGTAAAGGTCAACATCAATGTGGGAAATGTTTAGGAGGGGAAAGTTATACTATACTCACTCTATTGTACTGCAAGGAAAATTGAGAAAAATACTTTAGCACACCAAAGATAAGATGATGCCAGAGACACTAAAATTCTCAATCATAATATAAGTTGGTCACGGGGATAGTAGTACAGCATGGAGAATATAGCCAGTGATTCCATAACATCTTCCTATGCTGACAGCAACCACACTAGTTGGGGGTGAGGATTTAATAACATGGGTAACTGTTGAACCACGGTGTTGTATACTTGAAACCAGTGTAAGATTGTATATCAATAATTTTCAACTTAAAAAAAGATGATGCCAGAGAAAACAAGAAAGAATAACATTCCAAAGAATGTTCACAAGTAACACATGCTGCAGAGAGTTTGAGAAACATAAGGACCAAGGAGTATCCTTAGATGTAGCCCTGAAGAAGTTTTAATGGCATAGGCAAGAGGAGTTGCAGTGCCACAGTAGAGGTGGAAGGAAGGCCCTGAGGACTAAATCAGAGGTAGGAATATGAATATTTTGGGAGGAATTATGACAATGACGAGAAAGCAGAAGGAGTACAGGAATAGTAGCTAGAGGGGAGTGAGGACAACATGGTAATTTGTAAGGTAGTTAAGACTGCATGACTACCTAAGAAACTAACAACTAGTGGTGTGGTCCTCGGGCAAGGTACTTAACCTCCTGGGATCTCAGATTCCTCATTATAAAATCAAGATAACTGTAAATTGCTTCATAGGATTGATTTAAGATTAAATGCACTAATATATGTAAAGCACTTAAAGCAGTTTCTGACACAGTGTAAATACTTCTTAAGTGCTAGCAATTATTTTATTTCCAGGATGGAAAAACATTCAACATGTTTATATATTTATGACAAAAGGCTTTATATAGGATGTTTAAAACTCTAGTAGGAAAAAGAGGATTTTATATTATGTCTGTATTTTAAAAAATCACCACTCATCTGTATTTTCTGTTGGCTTAGTTAGATAAATCTGATTGTTTCCTTTTTTTCTGAAAAATGTTAGTTAACATATTCCATTAAAGCAGCAATTTGTTGTATTTCTTCTAATCAATAACATTATAATGAAATACCATTTATATTTATTTCTCTTCAAAATGTATTTTATGTACATTGTAGCAAAGATAATGAATATAACCAATTATCTAATGATTCTTAAAATTAGCCAATGATTCTTTGTGAGTTTGCTCAATTTGATTTTATGTACTAATTTTGTATTATAATTCTCAGTCATCTAATTAAACTCTCAGTGATACGTCAGCCAGTGACATTCTCAAATGCAGCCATTTACTAGTAAGTGTAAATATTATTTTGGATTTAAGATTTTCTCAGCTAAGAATTAAGCCAAATAAACCTACCAAAAACTGCTTTCATTATGACCATTTCCTAAAATCCCTCATGTAATATAAGACCCAAATTCCTCAAACTAGACACAGACAATGCGGCCTCTCAACCCTTCTAGGAGCACAGCCTGTGTTCTTCCCCACGAGCCACCTCTTTACCTTGCAGCCTATTGAACTCCCCGTCTCATATGCTCGCCTGGAATAGGACAGACCAGGGTTGTCATGTCACTATCTGCTTGAAAGCTGGGACCCAATCCAGTGTGTACCTAGGAGAAAGGAGGATATGTACTTGATCCTAGTAACTCCTACTATAGCAGAACCACCTCCCTAAGCTTCTAATGCCCAAGTAATCCTAAGGGACATTAAGGTCTCAGGTATCACTGACCTTTTGCACCATCCTTAGAGCAAGATGTTAAAATGGGGTTTGATTATGCACAAGTTTTTAAAGAGCCATGGTGCTTTTCACAAGCGAGGGGGTGTTGCCATGGAGTTCTAGTTACCACTAATTTGATCAAAAGCATTCTCCCTGTCTGACTTTGACTTTACAGTCATTAGATTTTTGTCAAAACAAAAACTAAGTTACAGTGATGCTCTTTTCTGTCTTTTGTTTTGGGCTCAAGACTCCAGCTCCTAAGAATGATTTCTTTTCTTCTGGATTGTTGTGTCTTTTGTTTCCTTCCAGAAAAACTGAAGATCTGTGTTTTTTCTTGTTAAACTAAAGGTCACTCATGATTTGCTTCGAATTAACAGTTGAAAAGAGAGAAAAAAAAGTTCAGAAGTAAATAATATCAAAAGCCCAAACAGAGCCCTATATTGTTTTATCATTTTCTCAAATCTAACAGTTTGTATCATGCATCACTTAATGAAGGCTCTCACTGAGTTATAAGTTGTATGTGTGTGTATGTGTAAAACTTCATCTCAAAACTATGTTCTCACACTGATAAGGTAGACTCCTCAAAGGATACTAGTTTAAGGATAATGTGTTGTATTATTGGTGGAAATATTTGGTGGTTGAGTAATTTAATCTGAATCACCATAATCATACCATATAGGTGACCATATGCTACTAAGTATAGGATTACTTGGCTATATATTTGTGGACACAGAACCCATGTCTAGTATTTTTTATTTTGCTAATCCTTAGGAATGATTACATCAAGGTTAAAAGTTTAAACTTCAAGGGTTTGAAAAAATATTTCTTCCCTATTGCTTATTGACACTGATCAATATTTAAAGTATCTGCTAAGCATGATCTTAGTCATTTTTCACCTTGTTATAGAAGAAAAAAGCATGGATTTCTGAGAAATATAAAGTTATTTTAAATATGCCTCCTTCATTCAACTGTTTAGATGTGAACAGGTTAGTTAAAACTCTAAGCCTCGGTGTTCTCACTTTTAAACTAAGAATATTTCATTAGGCTTTTCATGAGGATTAAATAAGTTTTATAATCTTCAGATAACTTTTAAATAGCTTATCAAACTAATGTGATTACCAATGAAAATTTAGGCCTAAGAGTTTTATTATTCCAAAAGACATGTGTATAGACTATATATTCATATACTGGGTTAAACATGTATTTTAAAAATCCAATTAAATTATTGGTATATGTAGTGAAATAATGCTGATTATTGGAGTTGTGTGTGTACACTGCATACACGCACACATACACATACACAACTAACACAAATCTTTAATAGTAGGATATGAAAGAAGATATGAGTGTGAGGGGCCAGGAGTATCAGGATCCTGAGATATGTTGTAGGCAGTGAAACTCGAGGTTGAAACACGGTGAGAGTGGATGCTTTCGTGCTGGACTTTTGTGATCTTGACTCAAGGTCACTGCAAGCTGGATATAACAGTAACAAGGACACTTATAAGCCTGATTAGTTCAGATGGGTGAATTTCATTCACTTAGAAAGTGTTTCTTAGGGAAGATGATTGACAGTTAAAGTCAGGGCAGGAGATAGAGGAAAGGTTATCAACTAAAAAGTAGGTGGATATTAAGCTGACAGTTAACAATACTATATTGTATACTTAAAATTTGCTAAGAGGATAAATCTTAAATCTTATCACACACATACATGATGACTATGTAAAAGTGATGGATATGTACTTTAGCTCAATTGTGGTGCTCTTTTCACAATGCATGTGTATATCAAAACATCAAATTGTATACCTTAAATATATATATATATAATATGTCAAAGATATCCAATAAAGTTGTCTTTAAAAAATGTGTGCAGTGACTTCCCCACGGAGCAGAGGAATAACTAAGACCTAGCTGAGCATGGGTAGTGGAGGAAACTTACATAGTAGGGAATAATTAGAGGACAGGACCCAGGAGCAAGAAGGTAATGAGGACACGTGAGTACACTGTCGGTTAGAGAGGTTAAGATTATGGCTAAAAACCTCCTGTAGGAGCACTGGAGGTGAGTAAATTGAGTCACCAAAGTTAACTGGATGGGCCTACTTGAACCAAGTGGTACTAAGATCCCAATTACAATAACAATAACAGCATCCCTACATTGGGTGTGACGCTGTTACAGATGACTAAAAATCACAGGTACTGGGGGAATAATCTAGGTGGTCAATAATAAACATACACAAATTGTATCAATGATGAACTGCTTTCTCTTCTCCAACATTTTAGTGTAAAGATTTTATTTCATTCAAATCTATCAACTACATTTAATGTCAAACTGAAAAACATTTGGCAGTTGTGTTACAAGCTGAATCGACCATTTGCTTGTTCACTGCATGAAAAACAATTTCCCCTTTGGTCAATATTCACTTGCTAACTCTGAATGTACAACAGTCTAGGCAGCCATAGAAAGAGGTAGTTTAAAAAAATAATAACAATTTTACAACCTAATTTTTGGACATACTGACTTTGTCACACTTCACTGATTTCTTCAGTTCTGCTCTGGCTGTAAAATCCATGGTGACTAGAATGTCCCGTGCGTGTGCAGCTGTTTCCCTTTCTTAGCGGCAGTTGCACCCGCTCAACGCCTGTCTCGGCAGTTACACCCGCTCAGCACTTGTCTCCGCAGTTACACCCGCACAGCACCTGTCTCGGCAGTTACACCCGCTCAGCACCTGTCTCGGCAGTTACACCCGCTCAACACCTGTCTCGGCAGTTACACCCGCTCAGCACCTGTCTCGGCAGTTACAGCCGCTCAGCACCTGTCTCGGCAGTTACACCTGCTCAGCACCTGTCTCGGCAGTTACACCTGCTCAGCACCTGTCTCGTCTGTGGGGCAGCTGATGACGAGTTCAAACTGATTCTTCCAGTCCATGTGGTTAGCATTCAGATAGGGGTTCCTGACATTACTGTGGCTACTTTATTGTCATCATTTTAAAGTTGCATGCCCGTTTGTTCCACAGGCTTGTTTTAAGTAGCTCCCTTGAAAAGCAATGTTTTTTTAAGTATCACAGAGGCAAAATGCTCATTATAACATTTCTTCAGCATGATTTTTCCTGGGACATTTTAAAACCAAATTGCAGTAGACAACCAGTATCTGTGTTACAGAGCTTGTGAGAGTGTCATATCTTCAAATAAAAATGCTAAAGTAACTGATGAAGACAGAAAATTAATGGTAAAATTAACAAGCGAAAATGACTCATACATTTTAGAGTACAAAGACTCCCTTAGAATAGGTCTCCTTGAGTCTTAATAGTTATGTGGGTGGGGGTGGATGGGAGTAATGAAGTGGAAAAATGATGGAATTACTTGCAAATCAAGAGACTGAGTTTCTAGTTTCTAGATTAAACTCAATTCTCCCTACTATCTAAATGGACTTTCAGCTGTAATTCTTTTTTTCCTTGTTTCTGCATTCATTTTTTCTGCCCCAGAAAAAGACAGATTATCTTCTACTTGTAAAAACTACTCTATACTTTTTTCAATGCCAAATGGTAAATGCACTTTTGTGCCAGCCATGTAAATTTCCTGCTTCATTACTATTCTTTTGCTCAGTTATTTAGGTACTTCATCAAAAAGAAGTTTTCATCTTAGCTACCCCTCATTGTCTTCTTTTTGCTGATTTAGTTAGGCAGGAAGAAAAGATTCTTACTTTTGAATGAAAGTTGTCACATGTATTTATTCTTCCTCACTTGAGATACCCCCTAAAGTGATAGTAGAAGAGTAAAATTTTTATGAGCCCAAGAACTCAAAGATTAAAAAAGAGAAGGCATTTTAGAATAGGATATTTTAATAAATTTTGGAAACATTTAAACAGGAGGGATAGAGCAGAATCGAGTGACCAAGAGAGGACTCCCCTCAGCAGAAGAAATGAAGCCAAATTTTCAAATTTTGAGAGAAAATACATTTCAATTTAGAATACTCTGTCAAACTGTCAATCAAATGAGAAGAAAGAACAAAGGTTTTTAGTATTCAGAGGTTCAGATTCATGTCACATGCACACTTTCTTGGAACCTCCAGGAGAATGTGTCCTTTCCAGCAAAACAGGAGAATTCAGAAAAGAGGTAGTTACAAAATCCAGAAATGGGATCCATACCATAAAGGAGTGTGGCCAAAGGAGGTCTTGGGATGACAGCTGTGTTTTAGAACCAGAGAGCAACTCAACCCCTTGTGAGTCAGAAGATAAAGGTGGAGGTCTACAGAATAAAAGGGAGACATGCTGATTGATGTTTGGCAGATATAAACAAGATTTTGGGGAAAATTTTCAAATAGACAAAGAGAAAATAATGGTAGCAAAAAGTGAGGTACTTAATAACTTCAGGAAATTTTTAAGAATCTAGGAATGGAAATACAATCTTCATACACTATTTGACCAGGTAGTGAGCATTACTTGTATGATCATAAAACTGTAAATACTAATTTTTTTGAGGTGCACTTGACATATAATGTTATATTAGTTTTAGGTATATAATGTAATGTTTCATATTTGTATCTTTAAAAATGATCACCACAATAAGTCGTTTCCCCCATCACCATGTAAAGTTACATAATATGCAATACAATATTATTGACTATATTCATGTAATGCTGTACATTGCATCCTCATGAGTTATTTATTTTATGACTGGAAGGTTGTGCCTCTTGAGTCCCTCCTTCAATTTCACCCTCCCTCCACTAAACCCTACTCTGGTGCCCACTCTTCTGCATATTTGTTTTGTTTTGTTTGTTCGTTTTATTTTTTAGGTTCCACATATAAATGAAATCATACACTATTTGTCGTTCTCTGTCTCACCATTTCACTTAGGATGATACCCTCAGAGTCCATCCGTGTTGTCACAAATAGCAAGATTTCATTCCTTTAGTTGTAAATTGGTAGCTCATTGTGGTTTTGCATTGGATTTCACTGATTATTAGTGATGTGGACATCACTTCATGGTAACTTTCTAAGTGATTAGACCATTAACTTTACTATATGTTTACCTTTACCAGTGAGATGTTTACTTTCATATATTTTCTTGTTACTAAATAGTGCTCTTTTTTTTTTCAGCTTAAAGAAGTCCCTTTGGCATTTCTTATAAAGCCAGGTTAATGGTGGTGAGCTTTAGTTTTTGCTTGTCTGGAGAGCTTTCATCTCTCCTGCAATTCTGACTGATAACCTTGCTGGGTAGAATATTCTTGATTGGAAGTGTTTTGCTTTCATCCCTTTGAATATACTGTACCACTCCCTTCTGGCCTGCAGAGTTACTGCTGAAAAAAATCTGTACATCATGAGGCTTTTTTTTTCCTTCTGACAAGATTCTTTCTTTATCTTTAACTTTTGACATTTAAATTATAATGTGTTGGTATGGATCTCTTTGGGTTCATTTTATTTGGAACTCACTGGGATTCCTGAATGTAGATGTGTGTTTCCCTTCCCAGGTTAGGGAAGTTTTCAGCCATTATTTTTTTAATAAATTTTCTTCCCCTTTCTCTCTCTCTCTCTTCTCCTTTTTGGGCCCCTATTATATAAATGTTGCTCTGCTTGATTATTGTCCTATAGGACCCTTAAGCTGTCTTCACTTTTATAATTCCTTTTTCTTTTTGTTGCTTTATTTGGTAGGTTCAGCTGCTCTGTGTTTCAGGTCACTGATCCTTTCTTTTGTCATTAGTTTATTGTTGAACCCCTCTAGTGTATTTTCAGTTCAGTTATTGTATTTTTCAGCTCTGTGACTTCTGTTTGGCACTTTCTTATATTTTTTATTTCTTTGTTGAAGTTCTCTCTGTGTTCATTCATTCTTCTCCCAATATTGGTGAGCATCTTTATAACCATTTATTTGAACTCTTTATGGATAAATTATTTATCTCCATTTCATTAAGGATTTTCTCCTTGGGATTTTATCTTGTTCTTTCCTTTGGAACATTTCCTATTAAACAGCGATTATTGATTAACAGTAGTATAGAACTGTATTGGGAACTTAGGGTAAGGTAAAATGGTCAGTCAGACATATAAAACACCCAAATCCTTATCTATCATAACAGAAAGCCAATAGGTAGTAGCCAATATCAACAAATCAAGAAACAGAAAAATAAGTACAGTTGACCCTTGAAAAATGCATGGGTTAGGAGTGTAGATCCACCATGTAGTCAGAAATCCACATTTAATTTTTAACTCCCCAAAAACTTAACTGCTAATAACCTTCTGTTAACTGTAAACATTGTTGATAACAAACAGTTAATTAACATATAGTTTGTATGCTATATTATATATGGTATTCTCATAATAAAGTAAGTTAGAGACAATAAGAAAAATACATTTATAGTATTGTACAGTAGTTATTGAAAAAATACACATAAAAGTGGACTTAAACAGTTCAGACCTGTGTTGTTTAGGGGTCAACTGTGTATTTTAAAATATGGAAGAAAAAAAAGAAAATAACCAAATATTTAGAAGTAGATGTCCCCAGTGAACAGAACATAGAGGGGGACTGGGTAGTGAAGAAAGTACAAATTTTTATGAAAGGATTCCAGATAAATATATTTATAGTACATTAGTTAAAATACACTTTTCAAAAAGGTAAATTGTGATTCATGCAAATATGAATTGAACATGTGAAATTTTGTTTAAATCATTAATAATGAGGGAATCAATGAGAAGTTATGACTGGTTCAAAAAGCATTAATTTTTTTGTCATCCAAATTTAGTGGTGCCTTTAAACCCAGAGTATTCATTTACATGTGGAAAGAGACAGATAGACACACAGAGAATGAGAGAGAGAGAAAATCATTCAAATTAGGTTAAAAGAACGTTTTTAATACCTATAATAACCTTTGTAATAAATACATCTTCTCAATCAATTTGTGCTAATTTTGGTTGCTTATTATGCCACAAATTCTGCTCTCACAAAGGGATAGCACTTTTGAGAGACTTTCCCTTCATTGACCCTAGTTTTCCTATCTCTGAGTGTTAAGAGCAACAAGAAGATTATATATCCACTAAACTTCAGTAAAAAAAGAAAAGGAGTAACAAGAGGACTTCTCTACCTTGCTTCCTGATAGGATGTGATAGTGTCTGCCATGGGAATATTTCTGCTTATTAGGTTTTCTTATGTTGTGTAATCTGTTGTAATTGGAATAATTCCATGTTGACTTTTCTTTCCATAGTTTTATTTTTGTATACACATTTCTTTAAAAAATCTATTTTAATATGATTTTCCTTCTCTTCTAGTGTATTTTTGAAGTCTGTTGGTACATGTTACTGCATAAATGAAGAATAAATGTCCCAAGCCCACTTGTAAACATTCCTTTGTTATTTTTGGTGGAACTGGTACTGAAATGGCTTTACTCAGCCAATACAGTAAGACTTTGCTGGTTTATAGCCCTACTGCTTCAGGAGCGCCCCAGTTTCATAGTGTTCTTTACCCCACCCAACTTCTTATCTACTCACTCTAGTTCTTTCTAAACCACATTCTAAGTTGACTTTTGTAGCACTACTCAATATACTTTTCTTCTTTTTCTGGTTTTGCAAAAAATATGTACGAAACTCAGCCATCATAATTCAGTCTACTCATGTTTTATATTATATCCCTGTATCTCTCCTTCTCTTTTTCACAATATACATTTCCTTTTATGTTCTAACTCAAATCTGAAACATATGTGCCTGTTCTAAGTCAGTTTCATTCATGAGCATGGAACATGTGATAAACAGATTTATATTTAATTTTCATGTGTAATTTTCTTTCCCTTGGCTTCACTGTGTGTCTGAAAGAGCCTAGAACACTTGGAGTTCAACATAACCATAAACTCATGACTGAAATTCTTTGTACCTTTTCCAAGTTTTTCTTAGCTTTCAATTAAAGATGAATGTTGACATCTTGTTATTTTTTCAGTCATTTAAATTTGTCATTGCCAGTGATTCCAAAACTTCCAAGTAAAGGACATGACTTCTAAGTTGTCACTTGTCTTATGAGCAGTATATGAACATTGTACTTTTAAAAAGGGACTTTGTCATTAAAATTTGTTTTATTACTAACCAAAAAACAGCAGTTTCCCAGAAGTAAATAATCTCAATGGTTTAGTTCTTTTTAGTTCTTTTTTAAGCATATTTCCAAATTATATGCTTTTAGTATTTCTTGATTTATCAATTTCAGACTGTATCAGTTGATATCCATGATGATAGTAGAGGAAATAGTGCTTGAACAATCATTTCACTCACTTCCTTACCCTTATCGTCTCAAAAAGCTATATTGTACCTTAATTTGTTTTTAAGCCACAAGTGATTATAGCAGTGTGATTTGTAAATATTACTTGTCAATCAAATAGTATCAATCACATGACTTTCCTATCTTGTACAACTTTTTTCTTCCTCTTTGATTTCATAATTATTATATTTTTCATATATATTTTAATTTTTAAATGCTCAAATGATCAGTCAAAACAAAATTCCAAGCATCCTGTCAGTTCCACTGTTTATCAGTTTCATTTTTTTCCCTAGAGATCTCCATCCTATTTCCTTCCCTCTGCACTCCTACTTCAGTCTAGACCAGTTAATTCCTAGGGTGGGCTGAATCTTGTCTGGACGCCTCGCCTCTTTACTTACCTGTATTCGATTTCCTGTCACGTCCTTGTTGTGGTCAGCTGCACCTCCCAGTGCCTTCCAGAAAAAGAGTGCATGGGAAGTCAATTTCTGAAGTCACTCAATATCTGAAAATGCTTTTATTCTTTCTTAAAACTTGTTTGTAGTTTGACTGAATATATAACTCTAGGTTGAGCCCAGGATCAGTTACATAGTGTACAGGGCCCAGTGCAACAGTGAAAATATGGGGCTTCTTGTTCAAAAATTATGAAGAATTTCAAGCTTGGGACAGCATAGCACTATACCAGGGGTGGAGTCCTTCTAAACACAAGATCCTACGTGACTATGAGGTTGCATGCCCATGAAATGTACCTTTCAAAATGAAGTCTTAATTCTGAGAAATTGATTTTTCTTTGATAATTTCCTCTATGAACACTGTCTAAAACTTTGGTTAGATGGATATTAGATCTCCAGAACTGGCCCTCTTATTTTCTTATCTTTACTATTCTTTTATCCATCTTTCTGTGTTTTTGTTCACTTTATGAGATATTAGACTTTTTCCTCTACCTATTCTGTTGACATTTTTATGTACCTCATTAGTGTTAATTTCCAAGAGCTCTTTCACCACCATTTACTCCATTTTAAAAAGTAGCACCTGCTTTTATTTCATAGGTGAATTCTTCTCTTGCTTTTCTCAGAAAATTTTTTTGAAGCATTTTGTTTGGTCTCTATATTAACTCTGTTTCCTCCAAGTTTCTTTATTTTGTTTATATTTGCCTATGTCTTTCATGTTGGAGGTTTTCCTTCAATGCTTGTTCACCATTGAAAGGCCATTCACATTAAAGAATGTAGCTCTGAAAAGTGATGAGAATCTCTCTATATGTAGGTGATGCTTGTCATCTGCTGGGCTTTACTGAAGGGTGAGCAAGTTGTGAACTCTTTGTTTCTAAAATTTCATTCTCTGGGGCCTTTCAGTCTCCCCATCAGGGAATCCCCCAATTTCCATTTTGCAAATAGGTGGGGGAAAGGAATGTGGGGTATCAACATTAAACATGTTGACTTTCATAATTCCCTCATTTTCAATCTGGCAGTCTTGCCTCCTTTCCTGGTTTGCTATTGGGATAGGTAAGGATAGCTCCAGCTACTTAGGTGTAAGGAGGAATCTGAAGGCTCTAAAAGGATTATCACCCTCCTGTTTTGAGCCTGAAGGCAGATCTCTGCATTTTAAGGTCTTCGTTGTCCCTGCCTCCTGAGCTGTTTTGATGCTCTCTGGATATTGTCTTGCTTTTCTCTGTAATCATCCTTTGCAAGCACTTTGCATGGTTGTCTTTCTTGTTATCTACCAAGTCTGTTACCATGTCTCACTATTTAGTTTTTCCAAAAATGTGTTACAAACTTTTCTCTGCTGTTATCTTCTTTCCTGTTCTATTTCTTTGTAGCTTTTTTTTACCTTTTCAATCCCTTTATGTTAATATGTTTCAGGGGTGAACAGTAATAAAGGCATTTTTTAATCTATCAGGATTAAATGCAAACTTCAAATCTCCTTTTGCCTATTTCTCTTTTTTAATTTTAAAAATCATACCACACATTCTCCAACCTGACAATCAACATCCATCTGCCATAAACACCCCTTTCAAGAATCCTGCTCCTCCAGTGTGAAAGTGTCAATTTGATCTCATGGTTCTCTTGCGTTTCCTGTGAAGCAGCTGATTCTCAACATTTTGTGCCCTTTCCCTGGACTAGAGCTCATTCTAATGCTGATCACTACAGAAAACTGGAAGCTCTCCAGTCAGTGTGTTAGTTCTCTCCATGAATACCAGGAAAAAGGTGAATGTATGTAGGGTGAGCCCCCATTCACTTTAAAGCCCCGTCTCCGCAAGTCTTCAGCACTCCACAGAGCTGTACTGAAAGTCTCTGCTATGAGGGGATGGCATTGGAGGAGGTGTGAAATAAGTTAAGCCAAAAATACAGCACAGTCAAAATGGGTATTGTGAGGAGCAATTAATAAAGGGAGTATTTAGAGTTGGACAAGTGTAGGGAACTGCCAGGATAATGCAGTACTTCTGGGCTAGTAACATGGAGCTCCAGGGATGTGTTACCCCTCATGATAGCAGGGAGCAGGGAGAGCTTGAGAGAGAACTCTGTGGAGTGACAGATGACCTTCTGTGAGTAGTGACCCTCCAGGGAGAAGAGAATAATATGATGCTGACGTCACTCTTCTGCCTCCCTACCAACTTGTGCTGGTGCTTCCCAGTTGTGAAACGCCACTGGATACCTGCTGTAGTCTCTACATGCCCCCTCTCAGGGCAAGGAGCAGGGCAGAGCCCCGAAGAGTGGATCTGGAAGGACAGGTAAAAGATACTTAGTGCGGAGGGGCTACCTGAGTTCAGTGCTGAATATGTGCTTTCCGAGATCCAAGAGAATGACATGAAATGTTAACTGTTCTCAGTGGGTGCTATGTGTGCACCCTATTCCTAACCTTTCTTCCCTGGCTTAAATAAATGCCTTACTAGTAGGTGAGTCACTACCTTGTCTTTATCAGAATACAAAGATCTAAATATGTATTTAAAAATATACAAATATACACATAATGTATAAATATATTTACTATATTAAACACTATATTTTATAAATATATAAACCTATTATATATTTATGTATTTAACTAAATGAGTTTATATATATTTACATATATATTTAATATGTATATTTATTATAATTAATATTAACCTTTTAAAGATAATACTGAGTCCACATAGGCCATAGTATCTCAGAGGGGTAACATTAATCAGGCACAAATGATTGGTTCCCTCCTTAGAGTCAGTATGGTCTTACTGCTCTTTTGCCTACAAAGAGGAAAAAAATTGATCTTGAAAACATTCCTAACTATTTGAGTTTCTGTTTCTCTATACTTTAAAGGAATTCTTCAGTGTGCTGGGACTTAGTCAATTTCCATTTCTGTAATAAAAGGGCTACTCCTGAAGTACAGTAATAAAAAATCCTAAATTCTGATATTGGAAGAAGAGGGAGAATAATTATATATCCCTTTTAACTTAAAAAACAGCTTTTCCATCACATATTCTCCATCTTAATAGAATTATCTTCTTTAAATATAGAAAATAAGCATATTTTAAAAGCTAATAATACTTGCCATACAGTTGCTTCCATTTTTTTCAATGCTATCAATTGTTGGGGGAATTATTTATCCCACAAATAAAGGTATCAAGGAGCTGTACAGTTACAACATTTGCCTGAAATGTGAAAGAAGAATGTCTTTAAAAGAGTGTAAATCTGTTAAGTTTTGCTTCTTACTTAGGTTAGAATTTAATTTCCTAAGCATTGACCTGCAGAGTAGACAAGACAATTTCATTATTTAATGACTTATTATCATTTTTTAGATCATGTTAGCATCAGAGGCAAGCAGAATTTACTGAAAACTCTTGTTTTGATAGTCCCTACTTGTGTGTTTTTGTGCACTCCTGTTTATGGCCATATTTTAATGTTTATGTTTCTATCTGTTATTCTTTCAGATTTACTTCTGCTTCTTAGCACAACATTCTTACAGCCATATCCTTCTCACTTTTGTATTTCAATCAGGTCACAAATGGGGACCTTGATATGAACATAATGGTTATCAAATCTCCTTTAAGTTTCGTTTATTAGCTTATTTATTATTCATGCTTTATAGGCTAGAGATATCCTGACCATTTTATATCCTGAATTAATAAAGCCATACAGACACACAGGATTTTTCATTATGAGGATATTCTTAGTTATATAGGTCACAGCAATATCTTAAAAGGTAACCTTAGAGTATTTGAAGTACTTGATTATGAAAGCTACATCATTATATAGTGAGTATTTTTTTTTGGTTGGAAAGTGGCAGGTCTATATTTGATTAAAAAATATTCAATCACTTTCTACAGCTCAGTACTCTTTGTTCAAAGGTAAAAATTGTTTTTCTTCTGCAAATGCTTGATTGAATCACAGGGCCAACCAATTATTTTCAAAGATGGTGTTTCTATTTTCATTTCTGTTTTCTTTTAAGTGTTCTGATCATTAGAAGGTAAGGAAGTCACTCCAAAAAACTACGATCAAAGTCTGTTCAGTACATAATATTCAGGCTGGTTTTAAAAGTCTTATGAATTATCAAAGACTAGTGTCATTCTCTTTGAGATAAGATTATTAAGAATTTAATGCAGCTTTATATTTTTTCATGTCCTTGATAGTATATATTAGAATTTTAAGTATTTTAATAAAATTGAAGAAAAATGAAGATATGTAACAGAAGCATCTATTTAGCATGTATCCTTTTTCTGATTACATATTTCATTTTAAAATTTATAATTTGATAAGTATAGATATACATACACCTATGAAGCCATCACCAACCATTTTCATTACCCTCAGAAGTTCCCTTGCACTCCCTTGTCATCCTTCCCTTCCTCTCCTCCCTGATCGCCACCTCCCCCATTCCTACGCAGCCAGCCATTGATTTGCTTCCTGTTACTGTAAGAATAGCTTGCATTTTCTAAAATTTTATATAAATGTAATCACTCTGTATGCATATATGTTATTTCATTCAGCATTATCATTTCAGATTCACCCATGTCATTGTATCAATAATTGATTCCTTGTATTGCTGTGTAGAACTTTGGATGGATATGCTTTAGTCTGTTTTTCATTTTCCCACTGATGAACATTTGGGTTGTTTCCAGTTTGGAGCTCTTACAAAAAGGCTGCTTTAAGTGCTTGTGTACAATTCTTTGTAAAGACATATGTTTATTTTTCTCTCCACCAAAGAATAGAGTGACTGAGTCATATGGTAGATACATGTTTAACTTTATAACTTTATATATACAATATTGTCTTTCAATCCATGAACGTGGTGCATCTCTCCATTTATTTGGGGCTACTTCAATTCCTTTCAGCCATGTTATATACTTTTCAGTGTATAGGGCTTGCACATAAAGTGTCATAGTTATGTTTAAGAATTTCACATTGTTTGGGATACAGCTTTTCATTTTAATTTCATATTGTCCATTACTAGTATATAGAAATTATACTGATTTTTGTATCATTTTTCTATATGGCAAACTTTTAAAAATCATTTATTACATCTAGAAACTTTTTGATATTTTCCATCAGATTTTATACTTAGCCAGTCATGTTGTCTGTGAACAAAGACAGTTGCTTCTTCTATTCCAATCTGGATGCTTTTTATTCTTGCCTTATTGCATTGGCTAAAAAATCCAGTACAATGATGACTGGCTGTGGTGAGAGTAAAGCTGTATTCCTGATGTTTGGAGAAAAATGTTCAGTCCTTTAACATTATTTACATTAGCAGCAGATTTTTATAGACTTTATCAGTGATGTAGCTCCCCTCTATTCCCAATATGCCAAGAGTTTTCAATTAGCAATTGATGCTGGATTTTCCAAAATGCTCTGAGTATTTACTGAGATGATCATATGGCTTTTCCTATTTAGTCTCTAATATAGTGAATTACATTGATTATTGTTTCAATTTTATAACATTCTTGGGATAAATTTCTTTTATGATGCACTATTCTTTTATATATTGGTTTGATCTACCAAGATATTACAAATTTTTAATATTTTTGTTCATGAGGAATATTCACTTATCAGTGGTTGCTGCTGCTATTTCCTTCCCTCCTTTTCTTTCTCCTTCTTCTCCTTTTTTCTTCTTCTTGTAATGTTTTCATCTCATTTTGTTAATAAGAGTAATTTTGGCCTCCTAGAATAACTTGGGATTACTCTTCTGGAAAATTTGTAGAGATTAGCTATTATTATTTCTTAAAATGTTTGTCACAATTCACCAATAAAGCCACCTGGGTCTGAAGTTTTCTTTATGTGAGAGTTTTTTTTACTGTAAATTCAGTTTATCTATTTCTTTTTGCAATTTGGTAGCTTGTGTTTTTTTTAGAAAATTGTTTTATCTGAGTTGATGAATTTATTGGCATAATGTCATTTATAGTATGGTATTCTAATAACTCTTTTAACATCCTTGCCTACTGATTCTATCATCTTTGTCATACTTGGGTCAATTTCAATTGATTAACTTTTATCCTCACTACGGATCAATTTTCCAGCTTCTTTGCATGCCTTTTAATTTTTTTTATTAAGTGAGAAACTAATTGGAAAAACACCATATACAAAAAATTGATATTATAATGGAAGTCAGAGAATTTCAGTTTTGTTAATGAGGAATAAATGAACATGGCTTAGTTTCTTAGTAGTAAGAGATCACAATGGATGGAGATCCTCAAAGGACTTATAAGTAGCATCCCAGATGTGCCTAATAATTAAACATGATTCAGACAGTTAACAGAAGAGCTTGAATGTAAGAGGATGTGAGAGTTTTTGAGGAAGAGATGAAATCAATTTGGAAATTGAGGTTTATGTAAAAGAAGTAATGAGATATGTATGCATTCAACATTTGGCCACACTATTTACATATGTCATTCCATCCCCAGAACTTGTAAATATCGTGAAGACAGGTATTGTAATGTATGTACAAGTACCCATGCATTATATGCATATATGTATATATGTGTCTATCCTTATGTATATATTCACATATATTTTACATGTATTCATATATTTTCTGCACAGCCCCAGGTGCAGTAATAAATGCTAAATAGTTATTAAACTGACTTGGGGTTTTGATGCCTTTTTGGCTAATTATCTGCTTATAAATAGCTGGTCTATGCTGTTTGATGGAACAGCTGTTAAATTGTTTTGCTACCAAGCAGAGTAGCTAGTGAAGTCTCCATCTATAGATAGCCAAGGCAGAAATTGCTCAGGATAGGACATCTAGCACAATGTTCTTTTTTTATATATATACTTTTTTATCTCAGTAACCCTTAACACTCTTAAAAATTATTGACGATACCAAAGAGCTTTGTTGTGTGTGTGCATTATATCTATTAATACCTATAGTAATAGACATTAAAACAAAATTTAAAAATTAACAATCGCTTTTAAAATAATGGTTACTAAACTCATTATTTGTTAACATAAATAGCGTATTTTTAAATGAAAAGGACTATTCCAAAACAAAAGCAATTTTGTTTTCTATTTTTGCAAATCTCTTCTAAATGTCTGCCAAATGACAGCTAAATTCTCATATCTGCTCTTTCAGTCATTCTGTTGTGATACAGTGTTTTGGTTGAAGTACATAGAGAAAATTAGTTCTTACATAGATACATAGTTGTAAAAGGGAGGAATATTTTAATAGCCTTTTTTTTCCCCCAAACTGTTTAATATAAAAATGTTGGAAGAAAAGTTGAAAGAATAGCACAATGAATACCTATACAATCTCTATCTAGATTCAACATCAGCTCAACAATTGTTACTATTTTGCTATATTTGCCTTATTTTCACACACACATAGACACACACACGTGTGTGTATTTTGAAAGAAAGTTCTAGAAATCAAAACACTTCACACCCAAATATGTATCTCCTAAAAATAAGAAATGTCTTATACATCTCCACAATGTCATTTTGACATCTAAGAAAATTAACATTAATCTCTTAATATCATATCATTTATTATATAGCCCATATTCAAGTTTTCTTCAATTGTCACCCCCAAAATTTTTAGCTGTTTTTAACAAGCAAGATTCAATCAAGTTTTATATAATGTATTTGGTTGTTATGTCTAGAACAATTCCCCCTATTCTTACTCCCCTGATAATAATGACTTTTGGAAGAATCAAAAAAAGGTTGTCTTATAGAATATTTCACATTAAGGATTTCCCTCTGTAGGTGTCCTTGTAATTTGATTATTCTTTGATTCCCTCTAATTCATATATATTGGAGGTTAGGTCTAAAGGTTTAATTAGATTCAGGTTAAGCACTTTTAGGAAGAACAGTTCATAAATGATTCTATGAATTTCATTTGTATCACATCAGGAGGAACATAATGCAAGGTCGTCCCATATCCTTGATATACTCAAAGTGGTGACTACCAGATCTTTCCTTTGCAGTTAGTAAGTAACCTGTGTGGCAGTGCTTTGTCACTGTGTGAGCATCCTTGTCCACAATAGTCTTTCACCATTGATAATCCTTGCCTGAATCAATTATTTCACTGAGAGTTGGAAAATAATGACTTTCAAATGTTATCATGCCTTCTTTGGCATTAAAGGTGAGTTTTCCCTCATTAACTAGGATAATATATGATTGTTCCTAAAAGGCAAGGTAAATATTTACTTATTTCCCTTTTACTATCCATTTCAGAGTAAGGATTTAGTGACTAGTCACCTCCAATGATGCAAATGATTTTCTTTCTCCATTTCTTCACCTTTTTTGGGTATCACTCTACCTTCATAGATTTTTTTCTCTAGGAGTATTTTTAATCTTTTTTTTTTATAATTTATTTTGGTATCATTAATCTACAATTACATGTGCAATATTATGGTGATTAAACTACCCCCTTCATCAAGTCTTTAACTTCCTTCGTTAGGTTTATTCCTAGGTATTTTATTCTTTTTGATGCAATTGTGAATGGAATTGTTTTTCTGATTTCTCTTTCTGTTAGTTCATGGTTACTGTATAGGAAAGCAACAGATTTCTGTGCGTTAATTTTGTATCCTGCAACTTTGCTGAATATAGGTATTAGTTCTGGTAGTTTTGGAGTGGAGTCTTAAGGGTTTTTTATGTACAATATCATGTCATCTGCAAATAGTGACAATTAGACTTCTTCTTTACCAATCTGGATGCCTTGTATTTCTTTGTTTTGTCTGATTGCCATGGCTAGGACCTCCAGTACTATGTTGAATAACAGTGGTGAGAGTGGGCATCCCTGTGTATATCTTTGAGTTTGACGTGAGTCTCTTGTAAGCAGCATATAGATGGGTCTTGCTTTTTTATCCATTCTATTACTCTGTGTCTTTTGATTGGTGCATTCAGTCCATTTACATTTAGGGTGATTATCGATAGATATGTACTTATTGCCATTGCTGGCTTTAGATTCGTGGTTACCAAAGGTTCAAGGGTAGCTTCTTTACTATCTAACAGTATATCTTAACTTTCTTGTTAAGTTATTGTAAATACAGTCTGATGGTTCTTTATTTCTCTCCCTTCTTGTTCTTCCTCCTCCATTCTTTATATACTAGGTGTTTTATTCTTTGCCTTTAGTTCGTATTTGGATGGTCTGATTTCTTTGCTATTATTTTATTTTCTCTGATGACATCTTTTTAGCCTTAGGGGTGCTTCCCTCTAGAGCAGTCTGTTTTAGATATCTTGTAGAGGTGGTTTATTGGAGGCAAACTCTCTCAGCTTTCGCTTGTCTGGAAATTGTTTAATCCCTCCATCATATTTAAATGATAATCGTGCTGGATACAATATTCTTGGTACAAGGCCCTTCTGTTTCATTATGTTAAATATATCATGCCATTCTCTTCTGGCCTGTAAGGTTTCTGTTGAGAAGTCTGATGATAGTCTGATGGGTTTTCCTTTGTAGGTGATCTTATTTCTCTCTCTAACTGCCTTTAATACTCTGTCCTTATCTTTGATCTTTGCCATTTTAATTATTATGTGTCTTGGTGTTGTCTTCCTTGGGTCCCTTGTGTTGGGAGATCTGTGGGCCTCCGCGGACTGGGAAACTATTTCCTTCCCCAGCATGGGGAAGTTTTCAGCAATTATTTCTTCAAAGACACCTTCTATCTCTTTTTCTCTTTCTTCTTCCTCTGGTACTCCTGTACTGTGAATATTGTTTTGTTTGGATTGGTCACACAGTTCTGTTAATATTCTTTCATTCCTAGAGATCCTTTTATCTCTCTCTGCCGCAGTTTCTCTGTATTCCTGTTCTCTGTTTCCTATTCCATTAATGGTCTCTTGCATCTCGTCCAGTCTGCTGCTAAGCCCATCGATCACTTGTCTCATTTCTGCATTGTCTTTCCTCACTTCCCTCACTTCCTCCCTCAGCTCTTGCATATTTCTCTGTAGATCCATCAGTATGGTTATGACTTTTATTCTGAATTCTTTTTCAGGGAGATTGTGCATTTCCATCCCTTCCAACTCCCTCTCTGGTGTCTGGGTCTGGATAGGCTTTGTTTGTACCAAATTCCTTTTTCTTTTCATGGCAATAGAAGTGGTCGCTGGTAGGTGCCATGTATGTCAGCTGGGCTCTTTATGATTTAAAAAAAAAAAGAAGAGAAAGAAAGGAAAGAAAAGAAAAGAAGAAAAGAAAAGAAAAGAGAAGAGAAAAAAAAACACCAAAAAAACCCCCAAAAAAACACCAAAAAAAGACGCCCACCGAGAGTAGATTCTGTGAGGATGCTGCAGGTGGCACTGTTGCTCCACTATTCCACAGCCACAGCCGCTCCACTCTGCAGGGCCCTTTGTAGCTCTGGCCAAGGTGGGAACGAATGGGAGGCTGCTGATCTCTGTGGGAAATCTAATACAGCCACTTTTACCCAGTCGCCAGCCAAGGGGTCTGAAATTCCCCCGGACTCCCAGCTTGCTGGGCTGAGTGTGCTGGGACAATCCTGCTCCTCCGTTGGGCCCTTGTCCCTTTAAGACTGCTAAAAAAAGCATGCGCTTTTCTTTTGTCCCAGGGAGCCCGCTGCGAGGACCTGGTGCCTTCCCCGGCTCAGATCCTGCACCCTCTGTCTCTCCAATCTCCGATACACCTCGCCATGTGTGTCAGCGCTCCTGGTGCAGATCACCAAAACTGGTTATTTCACTGGCCTGTACTTCCAATCCCTCCCGGCTCTGAATCCTCTCCTCCCACCAGTGCACTGGGGTGGGGGAGTGCTTGGGTCCCGCCGGGTCGCAGCTCCGTATCTCACCCGCCTCGCAGGGTGCCAAGTCCTCTCAGGTGTAGCTGCAGGCTGGGTACTGTCCTGTATCTTCTGGTCTCTCTTTTATGAAAAGTTGTATTTGTTGTATTTTAATAAATGTATATGGTTTTCGGAGGAGATTTCCGCCATCCTGCTCACGCCGCCATCTTCCCAGAACTCCTAGCACAATGTTCTTAAGCTTCAGGGATCAGAAAAACATACTTAAGTAGTATTAAGAACACTGTTTTTCATTTGGTTTGCCTACTCTGATGAAAGAAACCGTATCATTATTTAAAAGAGTTTTTACTAAATTAAAAGAATTTTTATTAAAATTTACTTGTTTATTTTGTGCACATGACTTTGTGATTTCTTCTTCAGTTCTGAGAATTTGCTCATAAAATAGTTAGGAATTAGGTACACAGTCTATAGTTATCTTCATTAAAAAATTTGAAATATGATATACACCAACACACACATACACACATTCTTTAAACACACAGAAACTCTGGATAAAATACAACCTACCATAGGTTAAATGCTGAGCTACAGAGAATTGGAGGTCCCCAAGTTCCAGAAGGATGAACTTAACTGGGGGTAGACTCGGCTGGGTGTAGGCTGAGGTCATGGGTTGGGAGCTTTCTAATGTTCTTGGCAGGACAGGGACTGTGGCCTTAGGGTAAAAAAGAAAGAAAGAAAGAAATTAAAAATTTGTACAGATATATACAGTGAACCCTTTATACTTTGGAAACCACCAGTTTAGAGTGTATGATCATTTGAAAATGATTCATAAAGATGTTTGGCCTGTATTATCTATAAAGAAAGTGAAATAATAGCCTAAATAAGATTGTTGGGGTTATTGTATGTATAAATAGATTAAAAAGCAAATTTATAATTGGAATAATAATTATATCAATTATTCCATTAACCTGTTCTAATTATAAATAATCTTTTTACAATAAAATACTAGAATCTTTTTATGTAAATAAAAGTGTGCACTCACAAAAGGAAGTTTGTTGCATACAGAGGAGAAAGTGGAGAAAGAAGTCTTAAAAACCAAAAAATATATATTTCCTCCCAGTCTTTTTGGGTTGACATAGTAAGTTTATAGGTATGTGTGTGTGTGTGTGTGTGTGTGCAGTTATGGTTTTACAGAGTTATAACCTTACCTAACTAGATTTTCTAACTGGGAGGTAACGTTTTTTGGAGTATTTTTTTCAGAGAACTTTCTTGTGTTAGGTTATAGGTTTATACCCGCCCCATTAAGATATTAAGATATAACAATTCACAATATTTGTTTCTTAAGCCACCGTGAGACATGTGTGTGAGAGAGCACGTTCCTTGTGCCAGGACTGGAGCCTCTTGGTGTCCCAGGTTTCATCAGGTGTGGTCTGGTGATGGGGTGATTCCCCTGTGAACAGCAGCAGGCTGTCATGAGTTAGGAAGGGCAGCTGTGGGTAGTTTCCCAGGGATGTCACCTCTCGTTTTCTGTGACAGTTTATCCATTCTTGCGTTATTTATTTTGAGTCGTTTCTCATTGAGTTATCAGTAGGATTGGTTTCCACTGCATATAAATAAATCTCAAAATAATAGTGCCTAATATGCAACATTTTTTTCTCTTATATGGAATAAGTCCAAAGGTAGGTGATTTCATTCAGAGGGATTCACAACATGGGATCCAGGCCACTTCCATCCTCCTTCTCTGTCATTCTTAATGGGTGACTTCCTTCTGCCAGGTCACTTCATGATCCTAAATAGCTGCTGGAGCTCAGACGGTTTTACTGCATTCCACGCAGTAAGGAAAAGGCAAGGGATACAAGAGAACCCCTTTCAGCTGCATTAGCCCTGTTCAAAATAGTTGTTCTGAAAGTCTTACTCAACAACCTCCCCTTATTCTCTTAGGCCAGAATGTGGCTTCAGGAGAGCCTGGAAAATGTACTTTTTTAGTGGAGAAAATTGCTAACTCAAATAACAAGAGTTCAGTTATTTAGAAAGAAGGGGAGGCTTATTGTTTTTAAAACTATATCACATAACCAGTTACAACCAAGCTGTATCAAGTAATTTTCAGAAGAAGGATACATGAGTGGTATATTTTTAAGCCATTGCAGAACTGTGAAACTTTACTTTTGCACATAAAAGGCAATTTCACTAAGTATGATGTACTTGGGTGATAAGCATTACAAAAATCTCAAAACACTCTGTTGATACATTATCATCACATACAGTGGTTCATGCAAGCCTCAAAGCCAAGGTTAATTTTTTCTTTCTAAGTAACCTATTTTAGTAGATATTTTGTGTTTTTTTGCTTTGCTGACTCTATGAATAAGACTTATTTATTAGCATACAATTTATTTTTCAATATTGTCTGCTAATATTTTATCATTTAAAAATATATGGTGCAAAAAGTAATAATCTGTAGCTTTCTAAATAAGAAATTTTAATCTAGGTGTGGCTTTTTTCCATGGATAAATAACATGTTTCTTATGGATGGAGGAATGTCAAATATTCTTGTTAAAATTTTTAACTTGTCTTTATACCCTAAGTCTTAGTGTTGGAAATAATCTAAAAATCCCTGAAAATATTTTTATTTGATGGCCTAAAAAGATATTAAATGTTTTTTAAATTTGTACATTTAATATTGGACTATTTTCCATATAGTTATAATAAATGTCTTTTTTAATTTTTCTCTTTTTTCTACTTTTTGTAAATAGACTAAGATGCTTAGTGAAGCAGCTGGAAAAAGGTGATGTTAACGTCGTAGACTTAAAGAAGAACATTGAATATGCAGCATCTGTGTTGGAAGCTGTTTATATTGATGAAACAAGGTAAATTTTAGCTACTTCTCCTTTTTCTTCTTTGCCTCTCTACCTTTTTTCCTCCTTCTTGACTTTTCTTTATCTCAAATATGAACTTAGCATATGTTAGTCATGAAACCAAAATCAGAATCTTACTAAAATTTAAAAGGATCTTCTTCATAAATATTTAATTCGAATGCTCGAATGTCAAAAAATAGTCCAACAATAAAGTCATAAAATGAACAAATTAAAGTTCCCTCTCCCCCTCCCCTCACAGTCTTAGGCCTAGATTTTTAAATGTCAGATACAGATGTAGGCTTATGCTGATTTTCTGTGATATAA
>JAQQAC010000477.1:6184220-6270818 GCA_029783875.1 Phataginus tricuspis
GTACGATGGGTAGAAGCTAGGAATGTTGTTAGACAACCTATCTCAAGAAAGGTAAAGGTGGCAGGCTGACTCGGACTACCTTGAATTCACAGGTAAGAGGGACCCTACCGAGGGAGATACACGCACTTCCAGAGTTTAGCATGGAAAAGGCACTGAGTTTCTTCAAAATCATGAGACAGGTGGAATAGGAGCCTTTTAAGGGGATTGACCAAAGAATACTCACTTCAGAAAGTGAAAAAGAGGCTGCATGGGGTGATACAAAAGCCAGGTTAGGAATCATAAAAATTCAGCCCAAACACCAGAGAACATACCAGGTTCAAGGTGCCCTCTAGGTGCAGAGAGTTGTCCCTGGAGGGCCCATGAAATCTCCCAGAAGAGAAAAGCAGCCAGCATTTGGGCGCTTGTGGCACAGATGGCAGCAAGCACCCAAGTCTTGGAAGAACTTCGGAGCCCCGTAATTTCCTGCCTTTCCTCACCGTATTGCTGAACAATGAGAAGTGGCAGAGTGGGACAGGAAATGGAGCATGGAGAGTGAGGACAGCCACCCTGCCTCTCCCCTTCTGTGAGGGTCCCGGCCCGGGGCAGGCCTGAACTTAGGGGAGGTTTAATGGAGAACACAGTCACATGATTAAAAATCAAATGATTTAAAACAAGTCTTGGCTCCACCCTTGTCCGAATCTACTCAAATTTCCAACTCATGAATTCCTTATGTATTTTTCCAATGATTTATTGCAACTCTTTCATATTTTTCTCTCCACTTCTCATGGAAGGTACAATACTATATACACAGCCTTTCATTTAACTTTTCCCCCCATAAATAAGGAAACTTGGAAATCTTCCT
Organism: Phataginus tricuspis; assembly: GCA_029783875.1. Taxonomy (NCBI): domain Eukaryota; kingdom Metazoa; phylum Chordata; class Mammalia; order Pholidota; family Manidae; genus Phataginus; species Phataginus tricuspis. The sequence goes on from JAQQAC010000477.1 coordinate 6,185,062, forward strand.
AAACCATGTACTGAACTTTTAAATATCAGAAAATGAGACTTTTCACCAATAACTGACAGAAAGGGGCGTGCTGAGGGCTGTATTGCATGCGTGTTTTTGGTTTTTTTTGCCTCCAGAACAAAACTCTGTTTCATCATGGTTTAACATCATAAATCAAGAAAAAAATCACAGGCGCACTTCTCAGTTTTAAACTTATGCAGAATTGTTTTATTGGTTAACTTTCACTGAGTGTATATAAATGTACAAGATTCCTCTAAGTGAACAGAGATTCAAAGTGCAAATCAAAACCAAAAATCTGCTGTTGCTCCTGTAATTTCCTTGCTGCTTCATTTTCATGTGTGCTCTTTATACTTCACAAGTTGACTGAACATGTTTAAGATTTCTTCAATCCACTCTTGACATTTTATTATTTCTATTTATTTGTACATTTTACCTTTAAAAAATATTTGGAGATTTACATAAGTCATCTTATAATGGCACAATGCTAACTCTCTGGCTTGTCTAAGTATCTTGTCTTTCATTTGATAAGTTATTGCATGATACATTTCTTACTTTTTCTGTTGGTTTTCTCTTCCCAGAAAATTATGATTCCTTAGATTATTTTTTTAACTTAGCTCCCCATGATCCCAAATTCATTTAAACATATGTTACATTTCAAAGTATAGTTCCTTTTCATTTGAAAATTGTTCTTTGGTGTGGAGGTAAAAATGTTTAACTGCTTTGTGGTAGAATTTTTGTTTTGTTTTGTTTTTGCTTTTTACAAAAACATCCCAGAGTTTAACACTACATCATTCCCAATTTTTACTCAAATGGTACAAATATTTCACTATTTTATTTAAATGCTTCCATGGCATCTTGATTTTTAAATTGTGTTAATAATAATACCCAAATTTGTGCCGTTTTCCAGGGGCTCTTAGTTTCATATCTCATATTAGTTTCATATCTCATATTAGTCTCATTACCTCCTATGCAGTTGGCTGGGTGATCATTACTTTCTGCACCTTATTATTGAGAGAACTAAAGCTTCAAGAAGTAAACTGGTTTTCTGAAGGTCACAGACCTAGGCTTTGGCAAAACTGGGACTGGAAACTAAGATACAACCTCCAACAGTGTTCTTCTTTCTATAAATGGCTCCTCTTAGAGTATTGCTGTTAAGCAGGATGGTTTTTAATGACCTTTAAAAGATTTAGATAACATGTGTAAAACATTCTGACAGTTGGAATTGTAAATCCTGGAAAAACCATACCCAACATTTATTACTAATAGCCTGTTATTACAGCCTGCTTTGGGCCAAGAACTCTTCTCAGCATTTTCATGCACAATTTCATTTAACCATCATAGCAATCCTATGAGACATTACCATTTTACATATGAAGAAATAGAGTCACAGAAAAGTTACACAGCTCACCCAAAGTAACACAAAGAGTAACTTCAAAATGGAGTGAGGGCCTTGGCAGCTGGACTCTGGGGCTTGGGTAACAATTAAGCACAATTTTCATCTGCATCCCTTTAGTAACATTTGACCAAAAGGCAACTTTGGAGACTTGCTACAAGTTTTGATGAAAGCTCGTGGCTGTCAGGGCTGTCAAACCCAGTGGTGTGCAGGCTAGCGCTGATTCTCTTCTCAACTCTGCCTTTGGCAGTGTCACATTGGTAGCTTGAAATTGGCTACAGTGGTAGTATTTACACCACAGAAATTGGCAAGTGCTGTAAATCAGGATTTGTTCTCTGTTTTTTTCCTGGAAAGCCTGTGGTTAAACATTTACCATCATGCCACAAACCTGAGGTCACTTTATATGCTAAGGTTGTGATTTTATGATCAAAATAGCAGCTCAAAAAATTTTAGAGCCATACCTGATGTGGTTTGATTTCCTATAGACTTAGTTATACGCAGCAACACACTGAAGATGTTTTTGTGGAAATGCGGTTATCATTACTAAAGTTGCATTGCCTTTGGAATATTAGTAAAACAGATGATTTAGAAGGAGGAAGGATGAAGAAGCATGTAGTTGCTTTTAAACTTTAAATAAAACACTGGCTGACTTCTGAGATGTTTTTTAATGGAAAATTCTCTTTCTAGAAAAGAATATTTCACTGAGCATCCAGAGAGGCTCTTTTTTAAAATTTGTGCTGGACTACAAAAAGAAGTCAACACATATTAAAGCAAGATAAAATAGCAACCATGAACTGATTTACCACCCCCACAACACATACACACCTGCCCCTTTTCCTGCTGCGCCTTAGCGACTCAGGGCTTCAGTCTAGAAAACCATTCAAAACAGCAACAACAAAAACTCTTGAAAGATGATTTAAGTGAGAAAAACTAAAGCAGCGTTTCTGATAGAATTTTAATTCCGACCTTCTTAGAGGGATTATAGCACAACTCCCTAATGAATACAGCTGTTTGTTGGTCTTTTAACGAGATATTTTCAAATGCAAATGCCAGGACTTTGTGAGTCCTGCTTTCAGATGCATCCCTAGAGGCTATTGTTTTTCAAAGCTCCACAGTTGTAATCCAGAAATATGTGGCCTTAAAAGAAAAAAATTGTGCTTGATTGTCCTTATTTGGGTTGGGATATTGCCAAGGAAAGTGGCGTCCTTGGCCTCATGAATCACTGCTATTCATGAGAGTAGGCGACGACTGGAGGTGTACTTTCAGAGATGGATGTCATGCTTACTGCACCTAGCAATACAATGTCTAATTTCATTTTGTTACTGTGAACCAATCCAAATCTTGCTATTGCCATAGTCACAACACGGAGTTTGGGTTCAGAAAGCCTGGATTCTCCACGCAGTACTTCCTTTCTTCAAGCAAGTTATTTAATTTATATTTCCTAGCTTTATCTTCTGTAAAATGAGAATGACAGTTCTGACCTCATAGAACTGATCTGAGGATTAAATATAGACAAACCTGACCAACTAAAAGTTAAATAACAACCTTTTTTTTTTGTACTAACAAAAATGCAGATACCTCTAGGACATATAACATATTAAGATAAATAACTATTACTTTCTAGTGAAGATAGCAAATAATATCCTGAGAGCAGTTTTTGATTCTGGAAAAAAAGAAGGACAGGTGGGCTCTAGATCCCTGGAAATGAAAACAAAGTATAAACTGATGGAAAGGAATCTTAATTAGATACACATCTTGATAATAACATCTTGGCTTCTGTATCTTACTAAGTCTAAGGGTCCTTCATTTTGAGAGAGACTAACGTAAGCAAGAACGCATGGATGTCCCGAGTACTTCAGGGAGTTAATCTGGTAGAAATTGAGTGAAGCCCAGGCCACTTTGGAACCACATCCCTTGCTATCATCATGTACAATGATTTACCAAGGAGCATTCACTCATGAAACAAATATTTATTGAGAACCTGAAGTGAATACCTGGTCAACAAAGTCAGAAGCATAACTGTGCATATAGCTGGTGGCTAGAAATGGGTCAAGAGCTGTGAAGATAAATGTATACACAAGGACAAATCCTGCAAACAAGAAACAGGCAGCGTCAGGGTTAGAGAAACCCAGACACACTGACATATGGGAGAGAACAAATACTAAAGCAGCCTAAGTCATAACCTAAGGGAATAACATGGCATAAGAATTGCACAGAGTCCAGATTCTAAACCACGTATGAATGGACTTGGACGTATTGCTTAATGTTAATGAGTCTTGTTCTCCAGCAAAGCTCCCCCGTGCTCATTCTTAAATATAAGGCTTCTAACAAAAGGACTGAATGTAAAAAGTGTGTGGAACATACTGTATATATGAGCAATGGAGTTCAAAATATAGGTTCAGTTAGAAATATGAATTTGGGAATAACAAAGGGGTATCAGATTATTATTCTTCATGCTTTACTTTGATTTTAATAATTAGAGATTCTCTGTTATTTCAATATGCTCCCCATCCCAAAGTTTATGAGAATACCCAGTGAGATTTTACCAATCTGTCCTGGCTGTCACTTTCCTCTGCAGTCACCTCTCTGGCTTCAAACTACCGAATTATTCCTCTTCATATCACTCTTTTCTCCTCAAATCCTGCAATCTGTAGGTGGGGTGGGTACTGTCCTCAAGTATGAGCTCAATCCCTGCCTCCAGTTCCCCAAAGTGATGCTAGAATCAGCTGTTCCTGCTGTAAGGCCTTACTGGTGGGCGCTCTCAGAGCCCACAGCCCACCGAGAGGACCAGGCATTTCTCTGCATCCTCTAAGGTCTAAGTCCATCTGGCAGATGCCAGCTTAGCATCCCCTATAAAAGTGCCTTTCAGCATATTTTCCTATCCCGAGTTTACTATCTTAAGCTCCAAGACCAGGAGAAAAGAAGGGGGCTAACAAAATTAATGTCACGTTATGCATTCATCTCCAGGATCAACACTGAGACTCAAATACTATGCAGTCTAAGTCCGTATTTAGAAAAAAAGTGTTTTTTCCTAAAGGACACAGGATCTGCAGTGATGCAGCTATGCTCACAATGATAACAACCATGTACATTACAGTTCAGAAATGCTTAGCTTCCTGCCTTTACACTGTCTCAATCTTCTCTGTGCCAGAGAAGGACCTGTACCTTATTTTGTGTACTAAAAAGGCCTATTCAAAAGATTTTTCATTAAACAAAAGAGCAGTCTGCCTCTGAAGGTAAGATAAAGTCTCTGTAGAATAAAACAAATGATTTGACTTTTCGAATGTGAGTTTCTCACTTCCAATTATTAAGGTTTTAAAAAACTCTTGGGGTCCTATCTCAGTATGGGTCACCATGTTAGCCTAGTGACTGAAGTCAAGGGAGAGGATGACGGTGCCAAATAGAGGTACAGAGCAGGAGGGTAGTTCAGGACAGATACGGGGAACACAGACATTTAAAGTTAGGCACGGAGCTACTAAAGTGGAAACTTAGGAAGAGTAGGAGAAGCAGGAGGCATAGCTGAAGAATAGGAAACACCAAGAGCCCGTGGAGAACAGGGTCACCAAAGCAGTGAAATCAAATGCCACGGACAGACCCGTCGGATGCAGCAAAGAGAATTCTACTGCCTCTGAAATGGAGTTTCAGCAGAGGGAAAGAGCTACTAACCAGATTGTGGTAGCATGAAGAATTAAGGTGGAATGGATCCGGAAGAAATTAGACTATTTTCAAGAATTTGCTAGAGTAGGAAAAAGCAGAGGTAGTATAATCTACTAATGGGGACATGCACTCGTTTGTTTTATATTCATACTTTTTTTTTTAGGATGGAAGGCTTCCATTAGCCTGGAGATGAAGAGTTTAAAAAAAAAAGATTAAAGAGAAGTAATATTTAAAGAAAGGTTAGGTTGAGCAGTTATCCTAGAGGAGATACCTAGGAAAAAGAGATAAATAACCAAGTGCACAGGGAAAATGTAAATGAAGGTGGAGCTAACTGGTGCACAGCCAAGGGTCGTCAAATAAGCAAAACATGAGTAGCATTATAAAATCAAAGGTTGATTAGCATTAATAGTAAACTCAGTTGCTCAGCATGGGTAAGAGTGCTACAATAATTATGACCAAAGTATGGACCATGGGCTATAAAACTCTGGGATCCGCGTGACATGGAGGGCACCCCCTCTGTGCTCCAGCACTTGTATGCGTGATACTGCTGACTTGTGAGCCCTCCTCGGACACTTGGAGCCAGAGCAGGCAAGAAGGCAATGAGAAAAAAGCTAGACTAATGTTCCTCTCTCATGAATAGTTCAGTTGTGACAGGAAACCCAACAAACCACCTCAGGGAAACTCCCCCTGCTGAAACATTGATGGCTTGTGCCGACTATAAGCACAGGTGATTCGGGGCAAGAATAATGTCAAGGGACCAACTTCTCTGTTTTGCTTGCTCTGTAATTAACCTCTTCTGATCTTACAAGTCATAGCGAGATGGTGGTGAGACAGGGACCATGGGCTTAGACAGAGTAGGGTGAGGGCCTCTGGAAAAAACAAAGCAAAATAATCCACTGGGGGATTCTTTGGCCTGCTGGGGGCCCAGCTTGTTTTTCTGACTTTACCCAGGTGCTGCTTTTCTTCCTCCAGCCCTAAAAAAATGATTTGCAACTTGGGCAATGTAGCAAGCAAGCCTAAAACAACGTAGTAAAAACAGGAAGGAGTCCATCTTGAAAAAAGGATTGCATCTTAAAACCCAATTAATTAAAAAGTAAGTTTCTTAACAAACAGACAATAACTCAGCCCTCCTTGGGAGCAAAGCAGGCAGTCTTAAGTGATCTGCTCCCAGACCGGAAGCTGCTATCCTGGGAGGAAATCAGAGCAGTAAAATTCTTGTAAATAACCAGAAAGACCAATAAGAAACTTAATGTCTCTTCAGAGATAAACATTTTGGGACCACTTAGCAGGTGTACATACCTAGCCCCTTGTCTCTCAACTGTGTATAAAACCCCTAGACAACGCACCACCCCGGGGCTGTCTTGTCCCCTCCTGGCGTGAGCCGGGAGCTCTGTCCTCTTGCTTTATGTCTAAATAAAAGCCTCTGCCCTGCTCTCCTACCCTGCGTGTTTGCGAAGTTCATTCCTTGACTCTGTGAACAAGAACCCTGGCATTAGTGGCAGTGTTTCCAAGCTTTATGGCAGTATTTCTAAGCCTTATGCCCTCATACTTCAAATCCAGCAGGAATGAGAAAGGGTTTCTTTTCCAGAGGCTCCAACAAACATAACCTTTACGTTTTATCCGTTCTAATTCGGTAATATGCTTATCCCTCAAACAGTCATGTCCAAGGGAATTGGCTATACAAGTTCAGTGGTCATTGATTTCATGAGGCAGACAGGAGGTCCGTTTTATTTAAATCACATGCCTAAGAACCGAGTCTGGAAGAGAGCGCTTTCATAAACAACAAGTACAACTGTGACCCCTCTGGAGTGAAAACTAAAATGTCTATGTTGGTAGCACATGCTGGGCCCCTGGACCAGGCTCTGTGTGGAATGCTGCACAGCTCCTGTCCTGACTTTGCTCCTACTAACGCGGAAGCCTCTGGACAAAGACTGTTGTCGTTTTTTCTCTAATCATTGCTTTTCTTACATGGAAGATGAAGTCTCCAGTCTCTTTTGGTTCTGGAATTCTGTGGTTTTACCCCTGGTCCCAAAGCCCCTTCTTAAGACCTGTTCATGCCTCAACTACTCTGGGTGCTAGGAGAGTGCAGGAGGGGCCTGTTTATACCGTGCTTATAAATAGGGGAGCATTTATAGACATGGGCTCTCGTATTGTTTAAATTGCTCCCATTTGGAGAAGGAAATCAATTTGGGGGTTAGGTGCTGGGACATTGATGGAGCTCAGTGGATCGTTAAAAAGCAAATTATGATTTTTATGAATTTCACTTTTGCGGTGTGAGCTGTGGGGAGGCGTGGCTGTCTGTGGAGTGCTGTATCTGTAGGTGGTCTCACTCTGTAGATGGAGTGTGAAGAAGTGGTGATATGTTTTGATTGACGCTCATTATTTCTGTCCATCTGTGGTGTGTTACTTACAAATGTTCAAAAACAGCCTGACTAGTGAAAAAAAAAAAAAAAAGACCAGATCTTTTCAAAGGTGGCTGACCAAATTCAAACAAAGCTCCATGAATTATATACAATCTCACTGGTTATGATACTGTGGGTTAATAAAATATACATGAAAATTTCCTACATTTTAAAAAGATGTAACTATAATATTATTATTTTCTAAAAATGCTACAAATAACAATTAGTATAGTTTGACAATTAACTATACCCAAGGCAACTTAATATGCAATTTACATATATGATTGGATATAATTCTCAAAATATCCTATGAATTAGATACTTACATTACTTCCACTTATAAAGTTAAGAAATTAGAGACATAAAGAAACTAATTGACTGGCTTGGGATCACATAATAAGTGTCAGAGGCAAGTTTAAACTTAAATCCAACATCCATTCTTCTCTTCTTCCTTGCCAATAGAACCCATTTTTCTGGCCACTTATTCACTCTCTTCTGCAAAACCAAATGGTGCTGCAAAACCAAAAGACCCACTCCAGCCTCAGGCTCATGATGGGTGACTCTTAATTAATTTAAACCAGTAATTAGCCCCCAGTCTCTTACCAGTGGGTTTAGACATGGACATGTGATGTAATTCCAGCCAATGAAATATAAAGGGAAGAATGATAGGGCTGTCAGCGAAAGGTTTCCTCTCCATAGAAAAGGAGTCTCATGTCTGGGTATTTTCTCTGGGTATGATGCTTGAAACTGATAAAACCGCCTTGTTGTAAGCCTAACACTGAATATAATGCTAAAGTTGGCAGTACAGAAAGGTGAGAAACCTGAATTCTTGGTAATATTGCTGACCTGATGATTTTAAAAAGCCCTTACTGGAGTCAATCTTTAGCTTTCCTGTTCAGGAAAATAATAAATGTCCCTATTATTTAGACCACTTTAGATTAGGTTTGACATTATTGGCTTTTGAGAGCATCCTAGCAGTCCCATAGGCCTTGTCCCAAAGCCCATGGTCTTAATCTCTACTCCTTCCAGGCAGTCACCTTATCCTAATAATATTCCTAACACTAATGTTTGATTTCTAAGTTAGCTACTTAGAATTCATTATTTCTCCAGAAAACTTATTACTATAAGGTAATAGACTGATTATATTTCCAGGGTAGCTCATAAAACATAATGACCCCATGGACCAGTCAAACAACATAGGCAGTTCTGCAAGTAACCAGTACTTGAAAATCAGATACTTAAATTTTTTCTCATCCAATAAGAGGGTATTTTCTACTTTAATGTATTGCATCAGCTAGCCTACCTCTGAAATTTTTTCTCTATTCTTTCTCACTTTTCTCTCATCTGTATCAATCTAGTCTGAGTCACCATTATCTTTGAGACTATTTGTCTAGACACACATCAGCCATTTCTCCACTGGGTTCTGGCTGGTTCTTGCTGAACTTCCAGGTTTCCCCCAGAAGTGGCAGTAATGGTGGGGTTGGGCATCCAGCTCTCCTCTGTCCCAGGATCCTGGAATTTACTTGGGGGTGTGCTGGCACCCTCCTCATGGTGTTTGTCTTAGTTAGGAGAAGGTCAGGCACAATTCAGTGTCCTTCTCAAGATCCCTTCTGACTCCTCCTGGCACATCTTTGCAAAGTCCAAGTAATAGAAACCCTGCTCTAAGACATCATATATTCTTCCATTATCTTTGCCGGGGCCTCTCTTCCTACCATGGGACCTAGATTTTGAAACTTGAGTCCAGGAACAGTAGTTTACCCCTCCAGGTTACTGTGTGTCATATAACTTGAGTCAATGAATGAAGTCATGGCTACCTATATGGACAAAGGGTCTCAGGGTAACAGAAAATATTTTAAAATATATATTTTGGGATATCATATTTTCACATATGAAGAGGACCTGACTGAAAATGTTAACATATACAACATATGCATAAAAACAAAGAAAAAATGACTTTATTCCTTACCTAACTAACCACTGCAAATATCTGAATATCTTAACAACCTCTAAGACGAGAGACTCTCTGCCTTTTAATACATTTATTCATTTATCCAACAGATACTTATAAAGGATGCTCTGTGTACATTGACAATTGCTTTGCCATTGTGTTTGGCTACTGTTAACTCTGCCTTGTCAGCATCCCTACTATTTTGGCCTCAGGGGTTTAGAAAGAAATATATTCCTTGTCTTCCCTTATACTCCTGACCTCCAAATACACCAAAGCATTTTTAGTATACATTCTTCACCTCTGCTCAGTTGAGAATTGACTTTTCTATTTTGCAGTCCAGTAACATACAGATAATTCTTATTTGTAATAATGATATAAAAGATTCATTAAGGTACTTTTAGAGAGATTCTTCTGCTAGCCCTTTCCCGTAGAGTTCACGAACATTCTCCGTCTCTGACAGTGAGGTAATGGGCTTGTGGAAATAAGCAGTGCTGCTAACTTAGTTCTCGTTATAGAAGAGAATTAAATCTTATTTTCTTGGCAGAGATCTTCTATTAATTGGCAAGCCTTGAATGGATGGTAGCAGTTCTCAGACATCAGCATTCCTCAGAATCATCTGGAAACTTGCTTAAACAGAGACTGGGCTCCAGCCCCGGAGTTTCTAATTCAATAGGTCTGGAGTAGAGGCCTTGATGTTGCATTTCTAACAAGTCCTCAGGTGCTGCCGGTCCAGGGACAACCTTTGAGAACTACTGCACCAGAGGGTGATGAAATAAGGCTACAAACAAGAGATGTAGAGAAAATGTTAGAATTTAATGGTTAGAATTTTAAGGTCTTTCAAAACAGTGTGGCCCAAATATTGCCCCAAGTGGTATACAAGACACCTGTGTGCCGAGGGACCTCCTCCAACAAGGAAACTTCAGCCATGGACTAAGGGCCATATGTAAGAGGCGCTGAACTGGAGGTTCAATGCACAGAGGATGCAAGCCCGTCCTTTGGTTTGTGGCGTGGACACCTCTTCCGGATCTGGGAGACTGTTGGTCCTCAGGCTTCATCTCAGGGCTGCAGCCCCGCTCTTTTCTCGAATCCAGCACTCTTAGTGGTCCTTGGAAAGACACGGGTAGGTGGAGCATGTCTAGTAGAAGAGGCAACCATCTATTCCCTGAAAAGTGAAACAGGAAGAAGATCAATACTAGGTAGAGTTGCACTGTGGTAAAATGTACAAAACGTAAAACTTACCATTCTAACCATTTTCAAGTGTAAATGCAGTGGAAATAAGTACATTTACAATGTTGTGCTGCCATCACCGCTCTCCATTTCCAGAGCTTTTTCATCATCCCCAGAAGAAACTGCACCGCTTAAACAGTACCTCCTACTCCTCCCCTCCCCTCAGCCCAGGGTAACCTCTATTCTATTTTCTGTACTTATGAATTTGCCTGCTCTCCTAGGTAAAATTTTTAAGTAGGTAATAGTTATTTTTGGAGATTCCTCCCACTGCCTCTTCACAATTTCTAGGATCCTTAGGTTGTTCTTTGGCTTCCCAAAGCCACTCTGGCCAACTTCTCCCCGTAGTGTCTCAAACACTGCCATCCCTATGGCATGACACCCTCCTTTTTTTACATGTCAGAAATAGGAGATCTGCAGCTGTATATGTAACTGGGAGTTTCTCAAGGGCTTGCTTTGTGACAGACACTGTTCTAAATGCTTTCTGCGCATTTGTCCATTTCATGATCACAACCCCTCCCTAGTGGTTGTATTATTATCATCTCTATTTTATTGACAAAGAAACTGAGGTTCAGAAAGATGAAGTGTGTTTCCCAAGACCACACAACGAATAGGTGATGAAGCCAGGGGTCTGTCTCCAGAGGCAGTCCTACCCACACGAGGTGCTTATTAATAATAATAAAAAAAAAGGTAGTAGAATGTGAAGCCTTGCGCCTAATGGAATGTTTTCAAAGATATTTTTCAGCCAAGAGGACTCCCTGGTGGGAAGCCAAGAGTCATCACTGAGACCTAGGGCAGTTTTTCACTTGGTTCAATGCCTGCATTTTCATCTCCAAACTGACTCCAAAAATACAATCTTGATCTCAACTGTCCAGGCAGCTTGACTCCTTCTGAGAGCCCTACCCCAACATTCTCCTGCCCCTTTCTGACTGTCCTGGGGGACAGGCCCTCTCCTGCCTGTGCCTCTGCTTCCTTGGGTGGGAACAGAGGAGGCATAGAGACCTCCTAGGTCTTCACTTGGAGAAAGCCACATCTAACTTTAACACTCTCCTTAGTTGACCTCGTTTTAGTCAAGATTTGCCTCTTGAGAACTGAGCTAAGGTCAGCATAACTGACTTGTCCACCCAAATGTTGAGTTTCACAGTCACTCAGATGTAATGGTTGTTTTCTCACAGTTAAAAAAACAAACAAACTGATTAATAAGACCAAAGAAAACATTGAACAAAGCTATCAGGTTACCAGAGAAAGGAAAGAAAACTGCCAAAAATAATAGTTGAAATTAATTTATGAACCTGCCATTTTAACTCCTTTTTAGAACAAGACAAGGAATAAATAATAAATAGTTAAATGTGCTTGGGTGATGGCCTGGAAGAGTTAATTCAAATGTATTTCACAGTCAGGAAGTAGGTTACTGACAAGTCAATATGGCGTTTCAAGTGTATTACCTTTTTCTATCCTGACACTTAATTTATTGTACTTCAAAGTAACCCGAAATTCTACCATCCAGATGTATTTCTCTATGAGAAAATGATTCAACATACCAGTCTTGGAAAATAGATTTAAACTTCCTTCATCCAAAAATTCTCTGGTGTTTGACCCAGGAATTCCACTTCTAGGAATTTACCCTAAGAATGCAGCCGCCCAGTTTGAAAAAGACATATGCACCCCTATGTTTATCGCAGCACTATTTACAATAGCCAAGAAATGGAAGCAACCTAATTGTCCATCAGTAGATGAATGGATAAAGAAGATGTGGTACATATACACAATGGAATATTATTCAGCCATAAGAAGAAAACAAATCCTACCATTTGCAACAACCTGGACAGAGCTAGAGGGTATTATGCTTAGTGAAATAAGCCAAGCAGAAAAAGACAAGTATCAAATGATTTCACTCATCTGTGGATTATAAGAACAAAGAAAAAACTGAAGGAACAAAACAGCAGCAGACTCACAGAACCCAAGAATGGACCAACAGTTACCAAAGGGAAAGGGACTGTGGAGGGTGGGTGGGAAGGGAGGGACAAGGGGGGAAAAGGGACATTATGATTGGCACACGTAATGCAGCGGTGGGGGACACAGGAAAGGCAGTATTTATAGAGAAGACAAGTAATGATTCTATAGCATCTTACTATGTGGATGGACAGTGACTGTAATGGGGTTGGTGGGGGGGTCTAGTAACCATAATGTTGTTCAAGTGATTGTACATTAAGAATACCAAAATAAATTAAAAAAAAATTCTCTGGTGGTCCACACACTCCTTTTAAGTTTTTTTAAGGTCAATTATTTTTAATGTTGAATTTCAAGGTAGAGATGGAGTCGAGAGTAATGTCTACTTACATTATCATTGCCTAAATGTGAAGGTAGTCTGGAAACTTAGTAAGAAAAATATGCATTTGAGGTGAAGGATGGTTCAACAGTTAAAAATTCAGACTCTGAAATCAGCCTTGAGCTCACAGTAGCATAGCCAGTCCTGGTTGGATGACTTTGAGCCACTTAAGGTGTCTGTGTTCAATTTATCAATCAGTAAAATAAGGGTGCCGAAAGGCATCTTGCTCATGTTGGCGTTGTGAGGATCAGATGAGGTCCTGCTTGGGTCCTCGTCTGATTCATTTGAGTAAACCACTAAGTCAGTGGCATTATCATCTGTATCTGTCCGCAGATAGTTCTGAAGTCCAAGGGAAGCGTCAGTCTTATCCTTAGGGTTTATTTTGGGGGGCAGGACTGAGTGTGCAGATAGCTCAGAGCACAGACATGTGTTAATCCATGAAATAACACTAGTGGACTTGCCTATGGAGGAACCACTTAACCCCCAAAATACCCATACTGCAAAAAGATTAACCTCTCTCAATTTCCCCGGCCAGCCCAAAGGGCTCACTGGGAGGATGTCTGCCACAGCTGAGTTCAGCACCACCCTTAGCCCAGGGCCGGTGGGAGTGCTTCCCTGGGCGATGTCCCCCACATCAGAAAACTCAACAGTGGCTCTCTTTTGGTGTGCCCCTCCCCGCGGGAGTGATAGGACTCTAAGGCGAGAAGAACCTTGAGCCTGTGCCTTCCTCCCGTATTGTGGACACTTGGACCCCAGAATTCTCTGCCCAAAGGTTCCCTAGCGTGCCTCCTACGTCTTAATGCTCATGCTCCTTAGGTCTTTCCTCCCGAGGGATCCCAAGACGCTGTCGGGGTGCCCCCGCCCCCCCTAAAGAGGAGACACAAAGCAGCTGTTTCCAGGGCTGAGCAGGTTGGTGGGACTGTATGAGGAGGCCCCACTGTCCCCCTGCTGTGCAGCGAGGACACCTGCACAGGACGTTAGGTGGGTGCCGAGGGACAGCCGAGACAGATGCCCAGCCTTGTCCCACAGGAGCTGAGAATACTCAGTTCAAACTCAACTTGTTAGACTTTCATGAAACTTATTAAAAGGCAGGAGGATAGAATACATGTAACATTTTGTTCACTTGGTATGTAATATTTAATTGTATCGTATTTGGGAAAAATGTGCCCCTGCCCTGGTCCCAGAAAATGTTAGGGGCAGACGTGAATGACTTAGCTGCTTGTTGAAATGTGTCCTTCTTAATAGTAAGGCAGGACAAATAAAATTTCAAACTTGAGAAGGCAGTTTCTAATTGCATCCAGAACTTGAATTTTAATGCTAAATAGGTGTTAATGTGGGCACTGTTTGTCTGGAAATCACTGTGTGGGTTCAAGGGTATAACCATTTTCAAGAGTCCACTGTGGACAGAAATATTTTCACTGATATAATTCTAAGAGTCAAAATCCCATGACCTCTCCTTCCGTGGCCGCCTCCTTCTTTATTCCCTTCCCCTGCAAATTTTCTAGTTCAAAATATAAATCCTTTGGGAGCTGTGTCATCTGATTTCAAGAGAAAATTTGAAGTATAAATAGCCCCTAAGGATCAGTTGAGCACTGATTGGATCCAGGGTCAGTTTTCATGGCTTGCCTGCCTTCCGTCAGCACACAGCTCACAGTCAGGGACACCTTATTGACTTGAGTCCATTGGGACTAAAACAAACAAACAAAAAGTTGCATCAAACACCAGTGTACACTTTTTCAGAGGTCAGCAGTGATAACACTTTAGACATTATCATTTGTTTTCTTTAGCTTGCATTTTAAGAATGCCTAAGGAAATGCCACAACTATTCTTTTCATGTTTTAAAGCTCTTCGACAAAAAGTCTTCCTTTTTTAAGAAGACTCATCATGTAAACAATTATACTCACTCTGCCATCTAACACGAGGATGAAGAGCAACTGAACTGTTGGATGTTTTGAAAGCAAAATTAATTATAGTATTTGAGATTCCTTATGAACATACTTGCACAAATTTATTTCAAAAATAAAACGAGGGAAAAATGTAGTCATATGTTTTACATGCGACATCATCTTATGTAAGTACTCAGATATTTTCGCATCTCAGATAAATGTATGGAAAGTGGTTTATGATAATTTTCTAATAAAAGCCCAGGATTACTGTCCCATATTGTACTATAGTATATGCAGTATACTATGTATAGTTCCCGCCCTACCTAGCATGATCAAATGGAACCTGCAGAATAAATTGTGGTGCTCAGAAGAAGACAGAGTAGATGAAGCAGGTGCCAGGGAAAAGCAAAGGGAATCAGGAGGAGAGAGATGAGAGGAGTGGGAGAAACATGTACTATTAGGTTTGTTAGGTTTTTTAAAAATTTTGTTTATATTTAGGTTTTATCTATTGGTCTTTCAACTTTCTTCTCTCTAAACTGGAATAATTATCTTAATGAATCTGCTACAATTTATTTATGTCTTTATTAGGAATTCCCTACCAAACTCTACATTACATATGAATACAAAAGAGTTAGTATTCTAAGAGAAATACTGACTTCCTTTGCTAAAAGCATGTAAACAGTGCATACAGTTTTTAAATTTTTTCTTTCCTCTGCCTTTAAGTCAAAATAGTATAAAAAATGTTAATGTCTTTTCCACACCAAGCACACACGTTTCCCTGTAATTTGCTTCCGAAATTGTAAAGGGTTTTTTCACAGGCAGCTTAACCTAAAGGTGGTGAAGGAGATGACTGCAACAGGGAGTTTGCTCCAGGGTACAGCCAACTCATACAGGCCCTTAAAGACTAAAACGTCCACCATCCCCATCCTCACTCCAGCCCCCAAAGGAAAACTTATAATTGTTTTATGCACATATTTTTGGATGTTTTCTAGTCACTCAGTAGATATATGTTGATCTCCTCTGTGGCATGCACGGTAGATGCTGGTGATACAATCATGCACAAAAACAGACCAAGTTTCTGCTCTCAAGGTCTTTACAGTCAGTGGATGAAACATAAAATGAATAAACAAACCAGTAAATATATGGCATGACATCAAGTAGTGGTAAGTGCTAAGAAGTCTGTTGCAGGGTAAAAAGTATAAAGATGTTTACTGTTTGAGTAGGACAGTCAGGAAAGCCCTCTCTGCCTGAATGCAGTGAGGAAATGATACCTACAAATATCTTGAGTAAGAGATTCTAAGCAGAGGGAACAGCAAGGGCAAAGGCCCTGAAGCAGAAGCAAGCTTGGCAGGTTTGAGCTCAGCAAGGAAGCCAGTGGTGCCAGAGAAAAATGAGAAAGAAGGAACTAGTTAAGAGATGAGGTTGAAAACAAAGCTTGTGGTGAGCTATGTAGAGCTTAGTGAATGAGGAATTGACATGGTCTGACTAATACTTCAGCAAGGGCATTCTGGCTGAAGAACATACTTGCATGAATTTATTTCAAAAATAAAATGAGAGGAAAATGTAGGTATCAAAAATAAGACGAGGGAAAAAAGAGATTGAAGGGGGTCAGGACAAGAGCTGGGAAACCAGTTAGGAGGCTGCTGCAGTCCGCCAGGACAGATGATGGTGTCTTAGCCTATCTCATTCATTGCTGATGGGGTGATGTAAAATAGCACAGCCACTTTGGGAGACAGTTTGGAAGTTTCTTAAGAAACTACACATACCCTTACTGTGCAATCCAACCATTATTCTCCTTTGTATTTACCCAAATGAGTTTAAAAACTCTGCACAAAAATGTTTATAACAGCCATATTCATAATTACCAAAACTTGTAAGCAACCAAGATGTTCTTCAATAGTAGAATGTATAAACAAACTATAGTTTATCCATACCATAGAATATTTTTTATTAATAAAAATAAATGAACTATTAAGCCATGAAAGAACAGTATGGTGTTTACATCCATAGCTAAAATGACATTTTAGTCCAGTGCAAATAGGATTTTTATATTTTAAGACCGGAAGTAGGATTGAGATGCTCTATTAAATGAATATTAATATAATAGATTTGTACCTTCACACACACACATACACACACACACACACACACAAAACCTTACCACCTATATCTATATATCTATCCATATTATCTATATATATAGTATATAGGTTACCTATATAATCTATATATAGTCCATATATATATATAGAGAGAAAGATTGAGATTGATTTCAAGGAATTGGCTCATGTGACTGGCAAGGTGGAAATCTTCAGAGCGAGCTGACACCGGCTTTCCAGCCAGTAAGTGTTGCAGCCTTGACAGTAAAGGCAGTCTAGAGGCAGAACTCCTTCCTCTTTAGGGGACCTCTGCCTTATCTCTCCACTGATTAGATGAGACCCACTCCCATTATGGAGGGTAATCTGCTTTACTCAGTCTACTGATTTAAATCACATCTAAAATTTGCCTTTACAGCCAACCTCTAGACTGGTTTTTGACCAAACAGTTGGGAACCATCACCTACCCATGTTACATATAAAATTAACCATCACAGAGGTCTTTGTTGCTTTTTCAAGATTTGATTTTTTTAGTTATGCAGTAGCATATTCCATGCTTTTCTCTTTACACTCTCTCTTCCTTTATTCCTATATCAACTAATTCATATCACTCTTTCTCCCTACGATTGTATATTCTTTCCTTAATAAATGAATAAATCATTCATTATGACTAAGGATCACCAGACTCCCGAGTGCCACATCCCTATATGAATCTCATTTCCATCTGCTGATTTTGTCATGTTTGATATCTGTCTTGGATAATGAATGAATTTAGCACATATAGTCTTAAAGTCATCAACATAAGATATGCAAAAAAGCAATTGGCAACCATTATTATATGTCTGCCATTCTACTTAGAGTAGCTGGTAAAATAAGACAGCAGTAGAATTCTTGGAGCGTGGCAGTGTCACGGGATTACACCACAATGATTCCCATTCCGTCTGTCCTGCTCTGTGATTCTGTTTGGTCACCACATAAGAAATCATAGAAATGGCACAATCAATAATAATAGAAATGGCATTAGCCCTGAAAATTTCAAACCATGTAGTGTGGTATCTTGCTGCAATTGGCTGAGGAATCTAACTTAAAATGGAAAAAAGGAGAAAAAAAATTTTTGCTTTGGGTTACAATGTCAGTGTAAAGGTAAATCAAAATCATCCAAACGTAAGAAACAAAAGAAAGTTAAAAATAATATACAGTAAATGTTAATCAGTATTGACTTTCAACTATGCAATTCATTTTTATCTTCATATGTATACATCTAGTTTTGTAATTCCAGCTCTTAAGTTATGTTTATTTTTTCATAATGTATCTCATAAATGCATAAAGGCTTATTTAATACTATGAAAAATAAATATTTACAAGTGACTGTGCTCTGATTATTTATAGAAAAGAGCAGCATAAAGGGGAGGTCATATAATCTTTTGATTCTCTTTCTGGTAGAATGAACGCTTTTAGTGGGCTTTCTGCTTTTTTGCCCTTTCCTTGGTCCCGGCCCTCTTAAGAGGATATGTGACTTGGTCTGGAGGCTTTAGCACATGCTGTCGTCTCTGGCTACCTTCCATCAGCTCATGATCTGTAGGTGTGACCCTGTGCAGAGATTTACCAAAGTGAGTGGAATCCAAAGGTCAAAGCTAACATGTACCAGAAATAGCTCTGAGTTATTAAATTGATGCACAAAGAAATAACCAAATCACAAAACCAGCAGAGCTGGCCTGTGCTCTTCCTGGAGGCAAAGCCTGGTTGCTCTGTAAAGCATTTTGTATTTTGCGGGGAGCCTTTCATACTATGTGGCCAGGTCAGACCCTTAGGAAGCTGTGGGTCACTGGAGCTGACCAGCTTTAATGGCAGCTCCTTTGCTCATCCACCCAGTCCATCTGGAGCTTAGACAGGAGGGCAGCAGGGCAGTGTTTTCTGTTCCAGTTCACCTCATCCCTCACCCACTTGATTTCCTTGGCCCGCAGTTCTGCAGCATTCAGATCTCCACCCTCAAAACAGCATTTGCTCTTAACTGGAGGTGTTTCTCTTCCACTTATGCCTAAAGTGAACTTTCAAAATAATCCACTTGTTTTCATCTTTTTCACTTTTTACAGGTGATGTTATCAGAATTAACATCTTTTAGAGTACTTAAGTTATAATTTTAAAATTTAGAAATACTAATCAAATGAAATAGCTCATGTAAATGACTTATGTAAACGCCAAGATTTTATTCAAGTAGCATGTACTATTTGTACTATATATACACAAGATTAAATATAAGACAACTTTTATAGCTTCAACCCCCCTTTAGTCTTTCTATTTCAATTGCTTCCTTTAATAGCCGATATCTGTTTATGAATTTTCTGCCCTATCTTACCTTAGTTTTATTCATTACTAGCATAGTATATTACTAATATTAACAATTGATATCTCCAGGCTGCTATCGTTGTACTTAAATGTTTGGAAAGGTGCAAATGCTCAAATCCCTGGTGCTTGCTTTCAGAATATAATCAACTTGAGAAATTCAAAGCCTTCCCCAATCATTTTTCTTTTATTTCCATAATTCATATTAAGGAATGGTCAGAGAGGGATTTGCCATATTTTAAATCCTATAGCAATACTTGTTTTGTTGTTTTTCATTTTTCTTCACTTTTTCCTGAAGTTCATTTGGTATTAATTTTTATAGAAGATTGCTGGATACTGAAGATGAGCTCGGTGACATTCAGTCGGATTCAGTCCCGTTGGAAGTCCGGGACTGGCTGGCTTCTACCTTTACACGAAAAATGGGGATGATGAAAAAGAAATCTGAGGAAAAACCAAAATTTCGGAGCATTGTGCATGCTGTTCAAGCTGGAATATTTGTGGAAAGGTAAGTGAAGTTGTCAGTATCTCCAGAAAAAATTTGAAAGGCAAGAAATATACTTATTACATCAAAGTTATGCAGATCTGAGGAAAACTGCAGTGATAAGTATACCCGAAATGAACACATTTATGACTATGATGAACTTACCGGTAACAAAAATGTCATGTCCTGGATTTATTATTTTTGTTTCTTTAAAATTTATATAGAAACTAAAGCAAAAACTTCTGAATGACCATTCCCCTCAAATGAAACTTTGTGAATAAATGTTTAAAAACAATTATAACATACTCATATGTTATACAAATGATTTTACTTGAATATAATGTGACACCTCATAAACTGAATTCTAACTGTATACCAAAATCAAGCAGGCCTTTCTCTGCATTAAAGAGACAAGACTATCCTGTTTCCATCGTGGGAGGAAAGCTGTCCTATGTTCACTTTTGAGGAGTTTTTAACATTTCTGTCTCTGAAGCAAGGAATATTTGATGGCCCCAGAAGCACCATGGTTTCTAATGTGAAATACATGTTAATGTGACCCAACTTTATGTTCATTTAGCCATTAAGAACATAGCTTATTTATCTGTCTAGGAAACAAGATTTTCAAGGATTAAAACTAAAAACTAAAAATAAAAAATAAAAAATAAAAAATAAAAAATAAATGTCATACCTGAACAATTCTGAAAACTATGAGAAATGTCTTATATTAAAAAACAATTATAGTTTAATATAATGTAATATAAATATTATTTTAACATTTGACATTAACATTTTGAAACTAATAAAATTGAGAAGAAGAGAATTTTTTGTCAATGTACTTAAATTTATGGGATTATATTTTTCATCTTCTGACATCTCAAGTCATTACCTCTAATGAACATTATAAACTTTAATTGTCCTCTGCGAAAGGAAAAATGGCAAACACACTTGGGGTCTGTAACTCTTGGGGGGAAATCCTAGGGCAGAATACCTCTGAAACTGAAATCAGTCAAAGGGAGAAATAAAGTGAGTGAAACCCATTTATGGCTTACAAACAGTTGCCCACTTCTGTTCCCTTGTGCCTCTCACAACCTGGCTGCAGAAAAAGGGGCCCCACCCAACATCTCTGGTCCAGATATTCTCTAGCTCTCCCTTGTAATTTTACCTATTGATATGAAGATGGACTACTTCTCTCCACGCCTTGGAAACACCTACTGATATGGAGATGCACAAAGGCCAGGATTCTGGAAATGTTGCAATTTTCCCCACAGTTTCTAAAAGTGTAAATGACAATGATTTGCCAAAAAAAGTATTCCATGAGATTTAAAGATGTATTATAACCACAGCAAGTAAAGCTTGTAGTCTCTTGGCTTGTGCCTGTATTATCCAAAATAACAGCCACTTGATGATTATCCAGATAATTCTGAGTGTTTTTTAACCGTATCAAATTGACTTTAAGAATCTCATAACAGGTTGATTAGAATGGTGACATGACACCATTTCCCTCCCTTCTTAGTGCAGAAACTGTTCTCAGCTGTGCCAGGTGGTACTAAAATCTGAAACTGGGGAGGCAGGGATGGAGCAAAAGAATTTCTATAACTATATTCCTATTTTTAAAACCACTTAGGCAAGTGTGTGAGTTTTTGATTTTCCATAACAACAAATTGAAAATATCAAAATAGTAGTTCAGAAAGTCAGTGAGAGAATCACAGATAAAAGGGAGTATACGTGATTTACTGAAGAAAGTGTACTTTGTCTTTTATTTAAGGAAATATTGCAGAACTTGGCAAACTGAAAAGAAATGCTACCGAAATTTCCATTTCCATTCAATGAAAAATTACAAAGAATTCTGTAAATATACTGACATGTTAAATTTTCTTCTTTTTCATATGCCACATAAAACATTTTATTTATAGTGTATAGAAATGTCAAAAAGTACTTAAGGCAACTAAATTAATAAGCAGTCTTGAAGAAATCAATATGCTACAAACATATGGAAATGAAATTTTTTACTTTTGTATCTCCATTAGTAAATGCATAAAAATGGTGGGGTGCCTTTCCCTCGAATTTTCAAAAGTTACCTCCAATCTTGAAAGTTAGAAAGGCTTCCTGAGTCCTTTCTCAAGTATCCCTTCCAAAGCTTCAACACCCGCTTAGCCAGGTGTGTCCTGAATCACTTTCTCAGCTCTGCTCCTGCAAGCCCAGACTACACCTCTGTGATCCAATAGCTGTGGAACCAGGCTCTCTTCCTCAGTTGCCCTCTCCAAACAACTCATCATACAGTGATGTGTTAAATTATAGGTTAGTTCCTGTTAAACTTAAACATCTGATGGTTTTCGATTTCACTTGGTATTAAAGGCAACTTCTGTACCGTGGCTTTGAAGGATAAGGCCCCTTTTACCTTCTAGACTCATCTGTTGCTACCTTTATCCTAGACTGACTATCTGTACTAGTCTGATTTCAATTCCATGAACATCCCTAAACTCTTTCTCTCTTGAGGCCATTAATCCTGCTATTCCCTCTATCAGAAATGATTTTCCCAACCCTTCCCCCTGACTGGCCCTTTTCTGTCTTTCCAGAGACCCTTCCTGATCATTCTGTGTACACAGTTCACCACTTTCTCTACCCTACCCAGTGGTTTGCACTTAGTTCTGTTGGTAATAATGTATTATTTACTATGTATTGTACCTTTTTACCACTGATTAAGCCCCATGATAGCAGCAATTATTTTTTCTTGCTCTCCACTACATAGTCTCTTGCTTAGCACAGTGTCAAGCATAAGATAGATTTTTTTTAAGTTTCTGAATTATGTTTTGTAACTATAGTAAAAATAATCCACCATATTTCCATTTGGACTCTACCCACCTGTATGAGCCCAGGAAATTCTTTTTTTTTTTTCAGCAACTGGTAATATAACAACTTTTACTGAAGTGGGAGCCACTTCATTCTGATTCTAGTCATCCTAATTTTCCATCCTAATTTTCTATTTCTGTTTTTCCATCCTAATTTCTGTTTCTGGTTATAGGATTAGAAAATGACAGTGGGAAAGCTTCTCTATCCCTTTAGAAGGATAATCCTCCTGTTTTTCTTTCTTTACATCCCGTATAATGAAAATGTATGCTGATACTCATTTCTCAACCTACCACAAGTCTAAGAAACTTAAAAGCACTAGAGTTCCCACTGCACCCAGGGATCCCTGAAAAATGTAAGAATTGCAGGCTATGGTACTGGCTGCAGAGTAAGAGAATAGGAACTTTAATAATAATAACAATGGCTTTTTTTGTATTGAGTACTTATATTATGCTAAGCATTTTATCATTTACTCTTCACAAGAAGCTTATAATTATCCTTGTCTTACAGATGCGTGACATTAAATAGCTTTCCAAATGCCACACAACTAGTGAGTGGCTAACCTAGGATTCAAAATACATGGTTCTTTTGCTACATCTACCTTCCTATGCTATGAAGTCACAGTGATTTAAAGTCACCTAATTTTAAAATGTCTTACTCCCGACTGATTTTTATATTGACTTTTTCTCTTTGTCCATATTTTCCATTTTCTCTGTTTCTCCATTCTTTAGTAATAATGACTAGAAAAATAGATAGAAGAGACTTTGTTTCCTCAGGAAAAAACTAAATACTAAGTATCATTATTGACAGTAATTATTTTCTAGTGCAATTAGAAGTTAGATGTGTTCTGCAAGATTAGAATAATTAAGCAAAGCAAACATAAAATGGAAACATGGCAATAAAGTAGAAAGGTCTCTGTAATAAATATGGAGATATTTTATCAAGAAAGCCTAGGCTAGAGATATATATAAACATAATATTTAATTCTGAGCCTCCAAGAAGTCAAGATTAAAAAAGAAAACCTGAATTACTTTATATTTATTATCTTAAAAAGATGACAGCTTTACATAGAACTGAGTAATATGACTTATGAGTTTTTAATATAAGCTACATTGAATCAGAAACTTTAGTATCTTCTATAGTGGTTTTTACACAGAATGTTTAACAAATGACTATTTCTTATATTGACCCCCAAAATAAATTAATGATATAATTTGTATTATATCAAATAATTATCATAGTAAATCATTAATTTAGGCTTTTTTCCGGGCATTTTGGAGAAAGAAGTTATGGCAATATAGTCTAGAAATGCAGCTTACTTGTGGACCAACATTGTAAAAATTAGGGGATATGGTTAATAGTTAAATTCTGCCTTCCCAGGACTTTGTGGGCAAACCATCTGGCTTTCAGTCCTGAAGGGGAACATTTGTTACCACTGCACTTTAGGGCATCACACTGATAATACCGTTGCATGAACCAATGGAGGACTTTCTTATATTTGGTTTGTGTCATCTTGGTTGCCCACTGAAAGATGGAAAAATCAACAAATTACTGATAAATATTTTTGTTACTGATACTATTATTAAAATGGAAATAACTTCATTTTCTGTATGATCTTTCTTAAATAATATTGAATGACAATTTGAACAACCTTAAGCAATTTTTGTCAGTGTGGTCTCCCCAATATTCTTAACTCAAAACAAAAAGCTGTGTAAATTCTGATGGTACTACATAATCCCTCCTATAATTTTCATTTTGTAAATATATATATATATATTTACTCTGAAGTGGTCAAAGTTTTGGTTCTCTTGTGTCCATATTGTATGTGTGTGGGTGTGTGCAGTGTTCTTGGGCATTATTTCTACATATATATTCCAATGACATTCAACTTCCAGACTGAAATTTTTGGCGCAGAAATGGACACAAAACAAGTGTACTCTGCTGTCATCAATATGCTAACATGCTAGAAAATGTTGCACATACAAAGGACAGTCTCTTTTAACAAGTTGAGGTTAAGGGAAAGATCTCTTTACATAGAAACAAAAATCATATTGGCTTTGTAAGGTAATTGTGAGTAAAACAAAGTGCAATTAACATCTGTCACATTGTAGATGCTTAATAAATGTAAACGGTGACCATAGTTATTGTTGCCACAAAAGGAGACTGTAACTAATGATAAAGGGTTAAAGGGTTTGCAGGTCAAAAGCAATCTTCTCCCTTATATTTAAGAAGTAGTTGCAAACTTTGAAAAAATAATATTTATATAAATTTATTTTTCTTTTTTAGGATGTACAGAAAGTCCTATCACATGGTTGGTTTGGCATATCCAGAGGCTGTCATACTAACATTAAAGGTGAAATAATTTCAATTATTTTAGTTTTTCAAATAGTCATTTTTAAAATCTCTTTAAAATGGCTGGGAGAAAATGAATATAGGTCTTTGCTGCAGCTCACACATTGGTATGTAAAAAAATGTTAACTATTTACAAAGTGTCAAATTTTCCCAATCCTGACTCAATGAGGATTGATGTACTGCGTCAGTGCATATGCGTGTGAGCGCACTCACATGTGTGATTTTTTCATTCTTTATGCTTTATTTAGGTAGCTCTTGCATATAATTTTGAGATGGCACCAGGACTTGTCAGAAAATACAGTTTGTTATATATATATATATATTATAGAATGCATTATAAAAAGTTTCAGTCCAGTATGGTTAAAAGACAGAACTTATATAGAAGAAAATTGTTTAGAATTTTAGGTCTAAGAAAATACAAAAAAAATAAGACGAAAGGGAAAAAACAGAAGAGAAAATTTACTCTGTCTCTGCTTTTCCTGTCACTGTCCTACTCTCAGGCCCAATTGTATTGTTGGAAATTACTGTGTTGGAAATAACAACAGTTGAACTCTGAAGCCATCAAAGTTTTGGTTCTCTTGTGTCCATAGTGTATGTGTGGGGGTCTGTGCAGTGTTCCTGAGCATTATTTCTACAGAAGCATTTTGTAGGCTTATCATTCAACATTCCTATTTCTATCACTTAACTTGGGGGAGAGAATTCTATTTTGTCACCTCTAATAGTTTCATGGAGGTTTTCCTGTATTAACCAAGAATTTAAAGGATAGTGACAACAGAATATCCTGGAGGAGATTTATTTTTGATTTATTCAACTCCTTTTCTAGTTTAAATTAATGTTCTTCTCTTTTGTTCTTTAATTTCCTTTCAGACATCCTCTTTGCATTTGTTCTTTCACTGTGACATATTACATTTTCATCTTATTAATTTAAAAAGGTAGTTCATTTTTCTTGGATGCTTTCTTACATTTCTAAAGTTATAATAAAGAGAAGCATATAACTGAAATGTCACATTATAGGATATTAATTACTCCTTGGCTCTTGAATGATTCTGCTTTCCTCAACTATGGCCAAGAATATTACTTATTTTTATTTTATTTATTAAGAACTTTTACCTAGAAACTAATTAATAACATATTTTGGTATGAGAGAATGTAAACGGTTTTTCTAAAATACAGTGTAGAAAAAGTACATGAATAAACAAGTTGAAGGAAGAACTGTCACTAAATAAAGAAGAGTTTTAGCTAAACCATTCTTATTTCCTGAGATAATTCCTTGTCTGTTTTGTTCTCAGTCTGTAAAAGCCAAGCATCTGCAGTAGTTTACAAATGCAAATCATCATTGTTGATAAAAATCCCCAAGAAATGAAGGACCAAGCTCTTACTCAGTGGGAAACCCCTAGCAGGAACTGTAAATAGCAGCCTTGTAAGAGTCTGAACTAATTCTTCTGTGTTAGCTTTGGAATTTGATGAAAGATTTGTTGGCCTTCTTTGAGCTTTACTGATGCTAAAGTGCCTTTTAACAGAACTTTTACAGATTTTAAAGTTACAAACAGATAAAACAAACGCTTGCAGATCAAATCAGGGCCAAATCCAAGGAATTTAACAAAGGCAAACAGGAAGGCACACAAGCAAACCAAAAATGATTTCACTCGTGTTTCCAAGTGATTAAAAATACCATTTGAAGCTGTTAAGAATATTTTCAAAAGTATTTTTAAAAGACATTGAATGCTTTTTATTAGATTTTCAGTTTAGTTTCAGCATGTTACAGACAGTTGGCCTCCATGAAAATGTGTTCAATGAATAAAGTTCTAAACTGTAGCTGCTCAAGTCCAAAATTAATGTATAGCTTTAAGGCTGCCCATTTACTGTTGAATACTAAGCCTGCTGTGTATATGTAAGTACTAGACCGTCTTTGCTACTAGTTGCTGATAATCATTAGAACTGACTCTGCTGTATTTCTTTAAATTTTTTAAATTTCAGTGATTTATTGAATGTTAGAGCTCAGACTTTACATTAAAACCTCCTTAGTTTATAGGACTCATATCACTTTCTGTGTGTCCATTTTGTGGACTGTATAAATTTTTGCCCTGGATTTTCACCAGCGAAATCATGAGGTAGCTGGAGTGGTTTGACATCGCTGCTCACTGCCCTCTCTCCCACTGTCAGGGGGTATTTTTTCCAAGAGTACCTGATTCCCTACAATCCTGACCATGTCCCTAAAGAATTGCCTGAAATGCCAAAACTACTCTCCTCCCCAATCAAAGGACCTGTTTCCTTTTTCTTACCATCAGTCCCTGAAGGAAAGTTTAAGTGAATCAGTCAGGGTTAGCATGAGTAATAAGGTAGTATGTACACTATCTTTCTAAGGTATATATATGCATCTTAAAAGAAGACAAAATATCAAATCTTTAAACCAAATAACTAAGGGTAGAATTTCAAGCAATGTAGACGGTGGGTGGGTGGGAAAAAGAAATTGCTAACTTCTATCCCTCAGTTGACATCCCCCCCATAAGTTGAAATTCTACCTTAAAATGAGGCCCACTCTGGGAAAATGTTTTATGGCGTATGAATATGGAGGAGATTAAGGATAAGGGCAGTATTATGTTCTCTAGGTTTATTATATCAAGTGATTAAGTGGAAGATCTTAGCACTGCATTATGCATGTGGCCTCACTTTTGTGGACCAATGAATATTAAATGTCCCTGTCATATCAGAAGCTGCGAAAAATATAGTTTGATATGCTGAATTAAAATCCCACCTGCTCTATGTACAATGCCTGATCTTTCCAAGAATTTTTCATAGAAAGAAAACAGAAATATATGATATTGCCATCTAAAGTAATTCCTCTTTTTTGTACAGGATGTTGATAAATGGTCTTTTGATGTATTTGCCTTAAATGAAGCAAGTGGAGAACATAGTCTGAAGTTCATGATTTACGAACTGTTTACCAGATATGATCTTATCAACCGTTTCAAGGTCAGAAACATGGAACAAAAGTAAAATGCTCTTAGAAATTGTTATCTGAATAAGAATGAAAATTCAGAACATTGACTCATTAATCAATGCATTTTATAATGTTTCTGGTTGGCAGGTCAAAGAACTAGGGGTATGAGTTCACTACATGATATAACCATTCTCCACAACTCACTGACAGCTATAAATCTACTTGGATTCCATGAAGCCGTTATAGCCTCATTCCAACAAGACACAAATATCCCTCTGAATTACTAACAGAACAGTCGTGTAGAGATTGGAGGCTGTGTTTTAAGGAATATGATCTTCTGTGTCCCTAAAACACAAAATGGACCTTTACTGGCAGCTTGTCTTAGACTGAAATAAAAGGGCTTCTAATTAACTTCATTTAGAGCCATCTGTGCAACAAATTTGACCCAGACTTCTAAGCACTCTGCAGCTTGAACCTTTCAGGTCAATTTTTTGACCCCTTTTATCACAGACAGAAAAAGTAGACTTAACCAATTGTAATTGGGAATTTTACCCTCTTAAGAACTAGCCTTTTGACTTGAATCTGAAAGATATAAACATTTAAAGACACCAGTAAGGGTAAGGCTGTTATTTCATCTATCTTAGTTAAACACTTGGAGGTTACAATCTTTCTCAGGATTGAAAGCTACCAATTTAATGACAATTTTTCAGAACAATCCACATTTAACTTCAAGAAACTTCAAGAAACCTGACTCACTATTGTCTACTGTCCCAAACATTGTTGTGCTTGTGTTAATTTAATGCTACTCTTTTGGTCAAAATATAATCATAATTATTACTTTCCACAGATTCCTGTTTCTTGCCTAATTTCCTTTGCAGAAGCTTTAGAAGTTGGTTATAGCAAGTACAAAAATCCTTATCACAATTTGATTCATGCAGCCGATGTCACTCAAACTGTGCATTACATAATGCTTCATACAGGAATCATGGTAAGAAAGTCTTTGTAATTAAAGTTTGTTAGTTTGGTACATCAAATTCCATTCCCCTAAGTTCCTATTGTCTCTTTAATGTCCATAGAAGTATTATAAGCAATAATCTTTTGTATTTTTTAGGGTTAATGAGTTATTCACAATATACATTTTTCAAACTGTATTTTAACTCAGTGAAAAGAAAAGATATAAGATACCCAGACGCAAATGAAAATATACCACAAAATTTCCAAATTTTGGATTATACTATACTTTTGTTTGGAAAATTCCTTTTCCGATAGGAATCAAAAAAAAGGTGACCTGGAGAAAAGGGCTGGCTTAAAAGTTAGCTAAATGCTCTTCCCTTATGTCGTGTTCTCCCAAGGTGAACTCGGTAGGTTTTTCTCTTTTACTTGCATTGCTAATCACAATCAAATCCTTACAGGTATTTTAGAAATTATTCAAGTGAATTTTCCAAATTCTCTTCTTTGCATCTGAATGATTCAATGGATAAGTAAATAAATGATTTAGCAATATAAATCCTGGGACAACAATGAAGAGATGATAGGAACTTGAGAATGCCTGGAGTTTCTGTAATGTCTCTGAGTTTAAGATGACTCCTGGAAGGTGAAAGGGGAAGACCAGCTCTTCCTTCTTAAGGTCCAATCTGAGATGGATTCAAAAGGGTGTAGGCCATGTGAGATCCCCGAATCAGTGCCTTCTTGATTCCTCTTGTGTCAGCCTGAGTTGAAGCAGTGCCATAAAGTGCGTGTGTGTAGAGGTCTCCATCAAACCCCATACTAAGTATTGCATACCTGTTTAGGTCTCAGAAGCCATACCCTTTCTATTGCTAAGGGTCATCGGCACTCAGATATTTGTAACTGGTGCTCTTTGGGGCCCAGATATCCTCAGGACCTCATCTTTCTGCACTAGAGTCTGTATTCCTAACTTGCCCCCAGCAAAACCCCTAGGGCCACAGTATGTTGTCCTGAAGACCTTGAAAACTTTTCACAGGTACATGATTTTCCAAGTTTATATAAACTCATCACCTATTTGCTATGATTAATCCAGTAGTGTTTCATATGATGAAATGTTCTATTCTTCTTCTCTATCTTGCTTTGCCTTCAAAATGTCACAGATCCATCAATGCCCTGGGTTCAAATTCCACTCCTGCCCCACGTTCCAATTATCTGTTGCTCTGAAGCAAACTACTCTAAATCTTAGTGGCTTAAAACAATGATTTATTAAAATCTCTCAAGGTTCTGTGGTTAGAAGGTTCCCAGCTTAAAGAGTCTCACTTAGGGCCTCTCATGTGATTGTGAACAGCTAGCAACTATGTCTGAAGACATCTGAGGACATCACTGGGTGAGCCATCCGTGATAGTTCACTCACATGGCTAGCAGTTGATAATGGCAACTGGCTGGGAACTCAGCTGGGTTTTCAATACAGGATTTTCTTGGAATCTCACCACCAATTCAATAGAAATATGCATTCTATGAAAATTTATAAAGTATTATAACCTGCTTTGAAGTTAAGCCCTTTGTGGGGAGGCAGAAATCTCAGAAACCTTCATGAGTGCAATGGCATGACCCTCTTATGATCATCTAGATGGTTCAACTATATGTGTTGTTAATTTCGTACTTTTCCCCATATTAGGTGTATATGTGGGCATCACTGATATAAGGTATAAATGTGCCCATTGGGCTGCATCAAATGCAGTCATGGCTGGATGTGGTCCTTGGTTGAAGTTTACTCACCATTCATTTCAGGAGTCTGGTTTGTCATTTAAAGGGAGGAAGAGGTTACCATTAATAAGTAGAAACGTAAACATTCAAAGATGCAGCTTTAAACTATTGTAACCTTTTTATAACCTGTTTCTAGCATGTGTGCACACGTGCACACACACACACTCGCACACTCATATAAAGCTATTGTGGTCTAATAAGGCTTCATTGTCACAGCTGTTTCTGGAACTCTTTGCTTTTACTTGGTGTGATATTCATGGCAGTTAGTGTGAAAAACAAAGGGCCCCCTGACAGCTGTGAATGCTGTTACACTTGGAAAAGTTGCTTTAACATTTTCCTGGTTAGAGAGGCTTCGTTTTCCTTTCTGAAGCCTTAGTCTTGGTCTAAGATGGTTTCATTTGAAGTGTTTGACATTTCCTCTTTCCTGGATTCTGTGGCTTTGAAAAAGTTAACTGAAAAATGAAATACTTAAATGTTACTCTGAAATGAAAACTGAACGGATTAGGTTTCCTCAGAACAAGAAGGAATGGAAAACTAATGCCTACTTCAGTATAAAATATCTGCTTTAATTATAAAGGGCAATAAAAAGATATGTGCCATTTTGAGCTAGGAGGTAACCAAGATTTCATCACTTTAAAATATGTTTCTTCTTAAGTACATTTTTTTTTGCCACCTATATAAAGAAAGCCAAATAAAAACGTCCTGTATCAGCTTTAGAACCTCTGCTCTGATGGTGACATTGAAGAAATAAAGGATGCTAAATTATTGGTAGATAGAGAAATTCAAATCTACAATGTGACTTTGCCTTCAGACTTGCAAGGAACTTCCAGGTTGTGACAAGCCATTCCAACTTCTCTGGAAGACGGGAAATCTCACCCACTCTGGCATGACATCTAGAAAGTTGAAGTTAGTAAAGGTCACACAGTCACTTTCTGGGAGGATTGTGACTTAGCAATCATAAGCAGCATAACTTCACTCTACTTTAACAGATTTGGCTTGGAAACGTGTTTCTTTTTATCCAACTTTTAGCAGAACTGTGTCAGTGGGCTCTTTACTCATCCATTAGTTGGCCATTACAAAAATAGTCTGGCGGAAGATGATGTTGTCTGAGATCAGGAAAATACATTTTAAGTAAGGAAGTAATGAGAAATTTTATGGTAGATGGTAAGAGGAAGGGCAAAATGAATTATGAATTTATTGACTATTTTGCCAAAATTAAGTTACACTGCCAGCTTGATGGTTTTGGGGAATTTATTTAAGCAAGCTTTCCTTTAGATGAAAAAAGTGATAGATGAGCATTAATTTTCATATATACAAATGTATTGGTTCTTTAAAACAAACAAAAAGAAGCATTATAGAAATATTCATTTAGCTGAAAACCCTTGTATTTGATATGAAGAAGACTGGGTCACTTACCTTAGTGTATTAGTTGATGCCCTGCTGCTTCAGGATGGTCCTATCTCTGTGACATTTATCAAGCACCAATAGCAACACCAAGCCGTCAGGTGACTAACACAGCCTGTCACCTGCAAAATGTTCTGAGGACCAGTGCCTGAAAGGGATTGTAATGAAGCCACTGTCCTTGAGTTTGTTAACGTCCTATGAGATACCGCAGGCCTAGGAACAGACAGTGCAGAGGACAGAGATGCTAGGACGCCCTATGTCTCCCTCTCGCTCCTTTTGTCGCGAAGCACTTGTAGCCCCGTGCCACTGCAACAGTGGTATGTGGTAGCTCCATCCATTTGCTAAAGAGCAAATGCTTTACCAAGTGCTGCCAAGCCACCGCCCAGTATCTCCTTGACTTTGAAATCATCCTAGAGCCTTGGCAAGGGAACACTTGCATTTGAGGGCTTCTGGCACAACGTTTTCTCTAATACTAACAGCAGAAGAAAGATAACTTGAAATCTATTTCCTTTGGAGATTGTAGACCACTAAGCCTGCAAATACTCTGGAATGGCTCACTTTTTCTCCAATTAATATCCAGAGAATTTGCCACCATGTCTCTATTTTACAAACTATGTAGAAATTCTCTTCTTATAAATGGCTTCCCAGACAACACAGTTTAGAATAGAGAGAGCGTGAGCTCTCCAGCAGTTAGACCCAGGTTTGAAACCTGCTGTACCCCTTCCTCACTTGCTCACTACTACCTTGGTTCCCTTGTCACTAATAGGTGGTTAATACTGACCACCTTGTAGGATGACAGTGAGAGTTAACAGTATCATGTATATGAAGTGCCTAATCTAGTGCCTGAAACATAATAGCTATTAACATATACCCTAATATCAATAACATTTAATTTATTTATATTAAATATTATATTAACTTTCTTGCATTACGTAGTAATATTATTATAATACACTCACTTTCTGTACCAGATAATTTATAGCGAACTACCTCAGCTTATTCAATAGGATACAGAAAAACAGTGTCCAGCCCTAAAATTTAGCTTAAAAAGTTGTTAATTATGCCTTTTTAGACACACTAGGAACTAATAGGTCGTGATTTTCTAGTCTGAAATTCTCCCAGCCCTGTATATTCACTTTCTCTCTCTCACACACACACCAAATAATTCAGATATGAAAATTTCTATCGTCTTAAAGCTCTATTAGCTTCTACCCATCAATATATCTAGTTAAATTATCTTGAAATTCTACTTTTGAAACCTTAGAAGAATGTGTTCCACGTATTGCTGCTGCAAGTAATGAATTGTATTGTCATCCACAGAAGGAAACGTACTCTGTGAAAGGAACAGAAACTTTGGAATGAGACAGATTTTGGGTGGAATTCCTACTCTGCCATTTAGCTTTGTGCCCTTTGGCAGGTTGATTCACTTCTTTAGGATTCAGCTATGTTATCCTCCAAATAGGGATAAAATATATTCCTAATAAATGGCAAATATGATGATTGTAAAAACTGAGATCATCTAACTAAAATATCAAATTGATTAAGGTCCTTCTCCTTTCTTCCCATCCTCATAGCGTGTGCTGTTAGTGGCGGTTGGCATCCCCCTATAACGTCACGGGAGCCCCGCCCATGTTAGGGTACATCCACCTGAGCATTTCTCTAGGCAAAATGCAACCTGCGCTTTAAGTGAAGCACAGAGTCTGCATTGCTCGTGACTCATCATTTCGATCCTTTATTTCTGCCCCTCAGGAATCAGAAGAACCTACGTTATGTACTGATCACATTCTAGTTTGGAACAGGGATACAATTCAGCCTTATTCTCTCTGACTTGTCTTCATGAGTCATTTACATGATTTTATGAGTTAAAATTCTCATTTGACACCAGCGTAAAATGAATCAATCAAGGAGCCAAAAATCAGCCCCAAATTTTACTCTAATACAAAATACACCTCTTTTCCCAGTAAGTGTGAAAGTTCAGTGTTTATCTTCCCAAATTATTTTATAATGTAAACAATTATTAAGGCTATATAAAGTGTGGCAATAACTTTGAAGGATTCCTGGAGAAAGTACTATTTATGAGAGGCAGCGATTAATGAGACTAAAAACAGGGAACACATATAATCAGTTTGACAGCTAGGAAGACAATAATTTTAAATAGTTATGAGATAATCTATAATTAAAACCCATCTCTGCTCCTAATTTAATTTTTTTACAACTGCAGCTTCATATTCTATATTATCATAGTGGATATTGAATTTTGGTTTCTGAAAAATCAAAACTATGGAAATGTTAAATATAACCATTAGGAAATACTTAAGAAAGTAGGTGATTTTTTTCTAGAAACAATTTTCTTTAATAAAATAATGGGTTTCTGGGGGTACAAAAACTGGTTTAATGTCAGTTGTTCACTTCGTGGTGTTTAATTCCACAGTCTCAATGGAGAGATTGAAGGCTCAGTCCCTAGTTTAGCGTATAATACAGGTCATTAATAAGATCACTTTCTTCCTTTTAATAACTCAAAATTAAATGATCTATAAACACAAAATTGCTATAACTAGCTTAGCTATATCAACTCCTATTGGTTCTAAAAATCATTTCTGCTTCAATCATCCAACCTTGAGGCACTTATTCTTGAATTGCAATCACTAAGGATATGTTAGCATACAATTATTTCCCAGATTCTATGCCTTATACAAAGTATGTAAGGTATTAAGTTCAATAAGGTGCTATTTATTCTGTATCTTACTCTATGAAGACTCATGAAAGGCACAGGGCATATAGTAACTTAAGACTTCTCTTAAAATTCCACAGGGCAATGATCACTAATTCTATTTCTGTGGGAACTGTGGCTGAGAGGGTCAATAACTTCTTTGCCTGAGGATTAACAAAGATTTAAAGCCAGTATTGTCTAATTACACAGCCTCTTCCCGTTACTTTTCACTACCTCCTCCTAATGCAAACTGGTGAAAGTCAAGTCAGCAGACAAATATTAAGTTCCTACTATGTGCCAAATACCATGATAGGTTATATGGAGGGAGCAAAAATTAATAAGACCATGCCTTTGACGACTATGAGATTCAATGGTTGTCACGTCTTTCTTTTTTTGACTTATGGACCTAAAATGGCTCCCTCTTGCCTTTTCTACACAGTGCAAACTCATCAGCTCCAATCAAGGCAGTCTACCGGCCCTTACCATGCTGTGTACTGCGTTTCATTCTCACTTCACTTGACTCTCCAACTGAATTGTACTACTGGCAATTCACTTTCCACATAAGCCTCTGTGGTATTCTACATTTGCTTTTTTTGTTTAGAATCTCTGTTCCCAACCTTGCATTTCACTACCAATATTTGTCCACCCGTCTTCCAAGATCACCGACACCAAATAGGCGTTCTATTTGTCATTCAATTGTACCTTTATTCTGTGATTTTTTTAATCAAATATGCATGTAGTTTATATTTCTCCATTGCTTTGTGCAACATATTTGTTTCAAAGGTGTGGAATAAGACCACTAAGAGTAAACTCCATATCATATCGGATCCACCATTCCTACCATCAAGCACCACCTACTTGCAGTGCTATCCCACAGAACTTTCTGTGATGATGGAAATGCTTTGTATCTGCCCTCTTCCATATGGTAACCACTTACAACACTGACTTTTGAGCAGTTGAAAGGTGGCTACCTTGATTGGGAAAGTGAACTTAATTTTCCTTGATTTTATTTATTTTTAATTTAATAGTCACATGTGATTACCATATTGCGCAATGCAGGAAAAGTATTCTGCAAAATGCGAATGACGAGCAAACTATTGAATTACCTGAGTGGATGTAAAAATAGTAGAAACTAGTAAACCAACTGATAACAGAAAGATCAGTGTATATGAAACAGTCTGGATTTTATGTGAAAATATTTATTCTTTTATTATTAAGTTTAATTACAGTCATAGAATATATGTCATGAAGAGCAGATTTGGTAAACCCTTGGAAACTCTTCCAAATCTTTAAATATAAAAGATAAGTTTACATTCTCTAATGAGCAAAGTCAATATTTTCAACTCTTAGAAATTTTTCTCATAGTAGGGTGCTCTCCAACAGCTGAGCTAGAGACATTTCAATGGTGTATGAGCTATATGTTAAAACTCACTAAACTGTAATTGATTTCATGAGAACACAAACGGGTTAGGCTGTAAATTCAAAAATCCAGTCAGGGCTCACCTCTTAAATCATAGAAAATGACTCCTTTTCCTATTAGCAAGGAAAATAATGCCCCTATTTTGAACTTCTGAGCCACGAACAGTCACTGACCTCATGAAGCATCTGTTATGTACAATTAGTGGTGGTGAAATAGGAAGAAAAAAGTAATTAAAATCAATAAAAATGATTTTATACTTTTATATGATTACTTATACTGGGTACACTGAAAATCCTCTTCATAGAAAGACATCATGGCTTCTGCATTCTAATCATGATGGACTCTTCTTTCTCTGACTTGCTAGCACTGGCTCACTGAACTGGAGATTTTAGCGATGGTCTTTGCTGCTGCCATCCATGATTATGAACACACAGGAACCACGAACAACTTTCATATTCAAACAAGGTAGGTTTGATAAAGTATTAACCTCTCTAAGTTAAAGCTGCCTGAGATATATTTTTCAATACATTATTTATTTTTAGGGAGATTTAAAAATAATAATGAAAATGTCTACTAAGAATAGGTTTAATGACTTTTAGCAAAATTCATTAAGCTACCAACACTTAAATCATTCAACTATTATTAATGAAGACTCTTACATATACATATCTGTGTGAAATAATCTCTTTCTACCCAAAACTACACTCTGAACTATCATAAAACCCAGACATTGACACCCTACAACAAATATT
Source organism: Phataginus tricuspis (assembly GCA_029783875.1). Taxonomy (NCBI): domain Eukaryota; kingdom Metazoa; phylum Chordata; class Mammalia; order Pholidota; family Manidae; genus Phataginus; species Phataginus tricuspis. The sequence continues at coordinate 6,221,959 of JAQQAC010000477.1, forward strand.
GTAACATATTGTTTAAGGCATAAGTTTGGTGTCGTTATGTATTTTGAAGTAATAAAATTGCACTTCTGGAAAAAAAAAAACCTAAGAAATTTTATTTCCAGGGTAGCACAAAGTGCTAAATTTTAAAATAATTGGAAAATGAGGTATTTTTAATAATGGTGATAATGGCAGTTATTAGAATCAAAATATCAGAGTAGAATTATACAAGTCCGCTAGTGCTACTACCACAAAATACTACAGTTTGGGTGGTTTAAATGGCAGAAATGTTCTCATAGTTCTGGAGACTAGAAGTCCAAGACCAAAGTGTCAGTAGGTTTGGGTTCTGCTGAAGCCTCTCTCCTTGGCTTGCAGATGGCTGCCTTCTGTGTCGTCACCTGGCCCTTTTCTCTGTGTGCGGCCCCTGGTGTCTGCAGTCATGTTGGATTACGGACCCACCCTTAGGACCTCATTTAGCCTTAATTGCTTCTTTAAGGCCTTATCTTCAAGTGCTGTACATTACAAGGTTCTAAGGGTGAGAACTTAGGCATATGAATTTGGGGGGACACAATTCAGTCCATAATAGAAAGGTGCTCTAAGCATTTTTTTTGGTTGCACAGAGATCTCTGTCCATGGAAGAGAGAATTTGGTCTAGGACCCATCATGATCCAACTCACTTGTATACTTAGGATCCTAAAATTTCTGTAAGTCTTTCACTCATCAGAGATACTTAAGATGAGATTTAAGTTGAGAGACTGATGTCTCTGGAGCTACTGTAGAACTCTCTACTCTTTTGGAACTAAACTGAGTTGTTTCTTGTTAGTTCATTTGTTGTAATTAATGGACTTTATTTCTTGGGGCAGTTTTACGTTTACAAAAAAACTGAACAGAAAATACAGAGTTCCCATATACTCCTTCCCCCATTCACTCAGTTTCCTCTATTGTTAACATCTTTCATTGCTATGGTACATTTGTCAAAACTGAACCAATACTGATACATTACTCAAGTCCACATATACACTAAGGTTAACTCTTTGTGTCGTACATTCTGTGGGTTTGAAAAATGTATAGTGACATATATCCACTATTATAATATCATACAGAATATTTTCACTTCTCTAGAAATCCTTTGTGTTCTCCCTATTCATCCTTCCCACCCCCTTAACCCCTGACAGTCAATGATGGTTTTATTGTCTCCATAGTTTTGCCTTTTCCAGAGTGTGATATAGTTGAAATCATATACAATAAGAAGCCTTTTCAGACTGGCTTCTTTCACTTAGCAATACGCATTTAAGGTTCCTCTATGTCTTTTCATGGCTTGATAGGTCATTAGTTTTCACTGGCAAATAATATTTAATTGTGTGGATGTACCTTTGCTTCCTTGTTCACCTATTGAAGGGTATCTTGATTACTTCTAAGTTTTGGCACTTATGAATAAAGCTGCTATAAATATTCATATGCAGGTTTTTGTTTAGTCTGTTTTTTTTTTTTACAATTTATTTTATTTTAGTATCATTAACCTACAATTACATGAGCAATATTGTGATGATTAAACTACCCCGTTCATCAGGTCCCCCCCACCAACCCTATTACAGTCACTGTCCATCAGCGTAGTGAGATGAGAATCACTACTTGTCTTCTCTGAGCTGTACAGTCCCCCCCGTGACCCCCCACCCTATGTCTGCCAATCGTAATGCCCCTTTTACCCTCTTATCCCTCCCTTTCCGCCCTTCTTCCCCAGTCCCTTTCCTTTTGGTAACTATTAGTCCGTTCTTGGGTTCTGTGAGTCTGCTGCTGTTTTGTTCCTTCAGTTTGGAGCCTCAAGTGACTAAAGTGACTGAGACCTACATTATGGATCATCTGGCCAAAGCCTCATAACCTAAGAGAAAAAAAAAGATTTCAAGAGGTGAAAAGACCTATCTATATGCACATAGTCAGCAGCTGATGGTAGTGGTAAGACTGAAAATCTGAGAAGAGGGACACTCTCAATCCAGTGTATTTATACAACTGTGCTCTCATGGCCAGAGACAGATGCATGATAGTTCCAATCTTTTATTTCCTGAAATGGGATAGGCTTAGAAGTCATGGCCCCTTGAGGGGGAGAGAAGACTTGTCAAAATTCAAATAAGGAACTATTGAGGAAAGGCATTCTGTCTACCCCCAGAGTCTCTCAGATTGGCAGAACATGAAAGGACAAAGGCAGACCTTGAAGTCTGATTTTGTGACAAGGAATGTTTTAACCTACACATTTGCAGAGTATAGAGAGGTGTTTTATTTGTGTTAAACCTCAAAGAAAGGACAGACTGTGCAGACCATTTTTGCTTGTCAAAGGCTCATCTACACCCACCAAATCAATAATGAGTGGGAATTTAATTAAAGATGTCTCATTTCTGAGCTGGGCCCTGTAGAGGACAATAGTTTTAGGAACTGCAGAAGTGATCTGTTACCAATGACTACTTCTTGCTTTTCCTACTTTGAAAAGTGAAGACACCGGACTGGCCTTTTCCAGCAGCAGTGTTAGATCGTCACTCACAGCTTTCTCCTTCGACCATTCACTTACAACCAGATGAAGAATCCTAATGTAATTATACTTTGGCCTGCAGAGGAGGAGAAGAAGATGGAGAAAAAGGAGGGGAGGACGGAGGGTAGCAGGAGGACGGGAGGAAGAGGAGAATGGAGAGGAGGAAGAGCCTAATGGAGGAGGAGGAGGAAGAAGAATCTTTTAAAATTTTATTTAGAAACTCTGAATATAAAAGGGGGAAAAGGTCTAGTACTCTGCTTATTTCCTTATATATTGTCTACCAAAATCAATTATTTAACATATTCTTCAACTTGGAAATTATATGAACAAAAATGTTGTAATAACTACAAATGCAACAATATAATGTACTTTTTAAAATTCTATTGCTTTCGTATTTTGTCCAAGGAGAAATAAGGGCTTATATCACTGTTATCAATAATTTGATTGTATTTTATATTATTCATGATTGCTTGGATTTAAAATTCTTTTTAATATGGAAACCTATTTACTGGGTATTGCAAAATGACTGAAAAATAATTTAGAACATAATGCAAGGCTAGATTTGAGTTCATTGCAGACATTATAATTCATGAAATCCTTTAAAGTGTAAATAATGGAAATAATTTCTTCTTTGTGAAAAGAAAATGCAAGCTACATGTTACCATGGATACTGGATGTTGCTTAGAGTCGTGTTCTTTTCTTAGCAGTTAAAGACCATCTCAAAAAATAAGACAAGGCTATATTCTCAGTATCCGGTTGGATTTATGAGACAAAACCATACATACTTTGCTACCATTAAATCTGGTTCAAAAATGCATCTTTGCTTGTTGCTGAATGGAAGAGACAGTGATACTTGGAGCCAAATTATGTGCTGATACTGGGCAAAGCTGTCATGGCAAGATTTGAGGCCATATGATAAAATGATAAGTGATTTGCAGATCGCAGTTTTTCCCACGATCTGAGTGAAGTTTGGGAGATACTGGGCAAGATATATTTTATTCTCTAAAACAAGGATTGAATATGTGCTTCCTAGTTAAATTTTCTGTGTATCGAGCTATGATTATTGGCTGAGGAATTTTCAGGCCATTGTTGAGTATATCAAAAGAAAATCTATTTGGAGATGTGTGCTATTAGCTAACTACATTTGTTTTCCAGTTTTATGATACTGCTAGAAACAAAAGAGGAAGTAATTATTCTGCTGCCTGATTGGTCACTTACCATAATAATAATAAAGTTTGATTTACCTGGCAGAATATTAGGTACAGATTTCATATAGGTTGCTTGCAAGAGAAACCAGGTTTCTTTACTTTCTTCTTTTGTTTGTTGTTGCTTTACTCTTTGGTAAATAAAAAGTGGTAAGGTCAGTGCTAGGTTATGACCTGGACTCCACCCACTGAAAAGTCTAGAACTTTAAGTCTTAGTGAAGCAGTTTTCATGCTGATAGAGTATATTTCTCCCAGGAGGAAGGAAAAGTGATAGAAACCTGAGTATTGGGGGAAACAGAAGAAAAGTTGTGCAGGTTTCAACTTGACTTTTCCTTTTGCTATTTTTGCCACCTACCTCCAACTTGCCAATTTATATGGATGGGTTCACCGTTGTGATACATTGAACACAGTGACTGTGCTTCCATTCCACGCTTGCAAAATGAGCTGGCAAGTTTAAAGGGTAGAGGAAGAAGAATCAAGGGCTGCATTATACAAATCTGGGAACACTTGAGGTCTTGCAAACTTCATGCTCAAATACCAAGTTCAACAACGCAACCTGGAATGTTTATTTGATGATCAAATGATGTGAAAATAAAGGCAGGTGAAAAATAAAATCCTTCCCTTGATGAATTCATCATTTAAAAATATAATGTCCATTTTAAATTTTGTTAAAAATGTTTTCCAAGTTTAACAATAGACTGATAACACTCAAATTGAATTACAATATTATAAAGGAGGAAAAAACTAGATTTATAAATAAACCAAATGATTTTCATCATCCCCTCTGCCCTCTACCCAAAGTAATTTTAGTCCAAGGGAATAGGGGTGGTATTCAACTCTTTGGGATGGGTACAGAGGGATTGATTCATTCACTAATTGAATGAGGATATTAGATAATTTTTTTTATCACTGGTATATCTAGATTGGTCACAGGTATCTGGATTACAAAGTGAAAGAAAAGACATAAATACATTTAAACTATGATAATTAAAAGGAAACTAAGCACCACAAGTGGGGTTTATCCCCAGATTCAACATTCAAAAATCAATTGAGGTAATCCATCATATCAACAGGCTAAAAAAAACCAAACACATGCTTATGTAAAGATGCAGGAAGACATCTGACAAAATCCAACACTCATTCATGATAAAAATACTCGGTAAATTAGGAATAGAGGAGAACTTCTTCAACTTGATGAAGAATATCTACAAAAATCCTACAGCTAACATCACACTTAACAGTGAGAAACTTGAAATTTTCCACTAAGATCAGGAACAAGGCAAAGATGTCCCCATCACTACTGCTTTCTTAATATCACAATGGAAGTTCTAACTAATGCAATGAGACTCTTGAGAAGGAAACAAATGGTATAGAGACTTGGAAGAAAGACATAAAACTGTCTGTCTGCAGATGACCTGATAGTCTATGTAGAAAATCAGAAAGGACTAACCAAAAAACTAGAACTAATAAGCAATCATAGAAAATTTGCAGGATATGAGGTTAATACACAGATCAGTCACTTTCTTATATACCAGCAATAAACAAGTTGAATTCGAAATTAAAATCACAGTATCATTAACATTAAGAACAAAAATGAAATAAGTATAAATCTAACAAAATATATGTAAGATATGTATGAGGAAAACCACAAAACTCTGATGAGAGAATTCAAAGAACTAAATAAACAGATATTCAGTGTTCATGTATAGGAATATTCAATATTGTCAAGATGTCCATTCTTCTCAATGCAAACCCAGAAAGCCCAGAATAGCCAACACATTATTGAAAGAAAAAAACAAAGTTGGAGAATTGACAGGACTTATTATAAAGCTAGTAATCAAGACAGTGTGGTACTGGCAAGGGAATAGATAAATAGATAAATGGAAAAGAAGACAGAACCCAAAAATAGATTCACATAAATACAATCAACTAATCTTTGATAAAGGAACAGAGGCAATATAAAGGAGCAAAGATAGTCTCTTTAACAAATGGTGCTGGAACTAGTGGACATCACACACAAAGTGAATCTAGACACACACTTTATGTTCTTCACAAAAACTAAGTTAAAATGGATGATAGACCTAAATGTAAAATGCAAAACTATAAAACTCCGAGAAGATAATATAGGAGAAAACCTAGATGATCTTAGGTGGGGCAGTGACTTGAGATACAATACTAAAGGTACAATTCATGAAAGAAATAATAACCTGGACTTCATTAAAATTAAAAACTTATGCTCTGTGAAAGAGAATATCAAAAGAATTAGAAGACCAGCCACACAGTGGGAGAAAATATTTGCAAAATATACATCTGATAAAGGACTGTTGGGTAAAATATACAAAGAACTCTTAAACTCAACAATAAGAAAACAAGCGACCTGATTTAAAAATGTGCCTTAACAACACTTCACCAAGATATAAGGGGAAATTACCATATGAAAAGATGGTCCACTTACACTGCATCAGGGAAATGCAAATTAAAACAACAAGATATCACTACATGTCTATTACAATGGCCAAAATCTGGAATATTAACAATACCAAGTGCTAATGAGGATGTGGAGCAATAGAAACTGTCGTGCATCACTGCTAGAAATGCAAAATGGTACAGCCACTTTAAAAGATAGTTTGGTGGTTTCTTAAAAAACTAAACATACTCTTACCATATGTTTCAGCATTCATACTCCTTGATATTTACCCAAAGGAGTGGAACACATATTCACACAAAAACCTGCACATGTTTATAACAGATTTATTCATAATGGCCCAATTTGGAAGCAACCAAGAAGTCCTTCAGTAGGTGAATGGTTAAATAAACTTTTATACGTACAGACAATGACATATTCTTCAGTGCTCCAAAGAATTGAGCTATCAAGCCATGAAAAGACATGGAGGAAACACAACATGCATATTACTAAGTGCAAGAAGTCAGTCTGAAAAGGCTTCCTGTATGATTTCAACTACATCACATTCTGGAAAAGGCATAACTATGGAGGAAACAAAAAGATCAATGGCTGCTGGGGGCTCAGGGAGTAGGAGGGATGAATAGACAGCACAGAGGATTTCTAGGCAGCGAAAATACTCTGTATGATGCTATAATGGTGGATGCATGTCATACACTTGTCCAAACCCACAGAATATACACCACCAAGAGTAAACCCCAATGCGAACTATGAACTTTGAGTGATACTGATGCGTCAAGGTAGGTTCGTCAATTGTAATAAATGTACCACTCCGGTGGGGGATTTTGATAGATGGGGGAGGTTATGCATGTGTGGCGCTGGGGAGTATATGGCAAGTTCTACCTTCTACTCAATTTTGCTGTGACCATAAAACTACTTTAAAAAAATAGTATACTTTTAAAATTATCATAAAAAAAGGAAACTAAGTCCTTCCATTAGTTTAAGTGTACAATTATAGAATTTTTACTGATGAGGTGTCTTGTGGCTTGAGAATTTTTTATTCGGCACTCATGAAATCTAAAGAAATCCTGTACTGGTATTTTGTTTTTAATTCTTAGGTCAGATGTTGCCATTTTGTATAATGATCGCTCTGTCCTTGAGAATCACCATGTGAGTGCAGCTTATCGACTTATGCAAGAAGAAGAAATGAATGTCTTGATAAATTTATCCAAAGATGACTGGAGGTGAGTTTCAGAGGAAACCTAATGGAAATTTAATTTCAGGAAAAAGTTAAGTTATGTGATTTATAAGTGAAGGAAAAAACAGATGAAAGTCAATGCCTATCTCATACTGTAAACTCAGATTTCTCGTTGACTGGACGACTCTGAGAGATTAGTACCTAGAACACTTTGTCTAATCGCCAGGCTCTGTTAGTTGGAGGTGAACTATTCTGAGCTCTGCCCAACATCAACATGCATTACACATACCACACAGTACTTGAAGATAGCTAATTACAGACTCTCTGGAATGGAACTCTGCTCAATTGTATCAGTATGTGGGCCTACATAAATTTTCAAAATTTGTGTCGTACTGATTCCTCATATATTACTTTTCTACATGTGGAGTTTAGCATTTTTAAAAAGGAAAGAATTAACTATTTGGAGAAAAAAGCTTTACAAAAATACTAAGATGACCCAGGTGCAGAGAGAAATCGTACACACTTCTCCAAAGCATCTATTGGTATGCTTAAAAAAAGCCTTTATATCTTTAACAAAGATCTTGTTCAAAGTCATTTAGTGAAAAGGTTTTCATTCAAATGCAAATATAAAAGCATTTTTTTCCCTTTAAATCAAGTAAAAGAAAATGCACAAAGGAAAAAAGTGACATGCCTTTAGATAATAAATAGGTAATTCAGGGTTTAAAACAAGCCCTAACTTCCCACGATTATTTTGGAATATTTGAGCTCTCCAGTAGGTAGGGGGAAGGGGGCACTTTATTTTGGGAACCCAGTTCCGGCCTTTCATTTTATTCTGCAGGAAACAATATCCCAGTTGGGTTTCCAGTCTAGGAAGGCCAAGATCTAATTGTAAAAAGATTTTAAATCTACCACCGCCAGGCTATGTGGAGAGAGCAAAAGTAGAAGTACTAGGGAGACAAATTTGTAGGTATTTCCCGAGGTCTAAGAGATTTTTTATTTTTATCTAGAGTACTAATATATTTCCTCAGATTCAACAGTGTTTCCAAAAAGCTACAAGAGATCTGTTTGCTAGCATAAACTTGACAACATTTTACCGCAAATTAAAATATGGATGAGTAGAGATTCTCTGTTTAAGCTTTTAGTCCAAGTGTCAGCTTTGGGAGCAGCTGAGTCTTGTCCCTGCTATACTAGCAGCCTGTGGGCCTGGCAAACAACTCACTCCCCTCCGGTGGGAAACAATAATACCGCTTCATATAAAACTACCTAGAACACTGCCTGGACTGCGAAAATACTGAATAAATAGTGGTGGTTTTATTAAAGCAAATACTCCACTTGGAATCATTTTTCTTTAAAGTTGGTTAGGATCCTTTGAGAAAGAAAAACAGTATATAGGAATTATGAGGGAGGGAGCGGTGTGAGTGTGTGTGGAGGGAAAACATCAGTTCTTTAGGGGGAGAAGTTGAAGAGCGTCACTCACCCATCACTCTCCTAGCAACTTCCTAAAGCTGCAAGAGTTAAAAGGTGAAATAATGTCAAACTCTTATGAGCTCCTTTATATTTAAAAAGGTGGCATCTTTCGTGTTCATGTCTCTTAAGAAAAGTAAAATGTAATTAGTAGTATCTAAGGAAATGTTCTACTTGAGAACAATAAAGGACCAATTGAACCTTTCTCCTTTTGATGACTTCACAGGGATCTTCGGAATCTAGTGATTGAAATGGTTTTGTCTACAGACATGTCGGGTCACTTCCAGCAAATTAAAAATATAAGAAATAGTTTGCAGCAGCCTGAAGGGTAATTTATTTTCTTTTGTCATGCTAAAGTTTCATAAGCCTGGACTCAGAAAAAACCCTAATTGGTTACTTTGTGCTGATAATTGAGCGTGTCCTTGATTTGACAGGGTTGACAAAGCCAAAACCATGTCCCTGATTCTCCATGCAGCAGACATCAGCCACCCAGCCAAATCCTGGAGGCTGCACCACCGGTGGACCATGGCCCTGATGGAGGAGTTTTTCCTGCAGGTGCCCCTTTCACACTCTGTGCAAATGTTTTTCAAAACAGTGACTGTGCTTTTTGACATACACCTCTTGTGTACAGAATCCAGGGCTTGTGACTTACTATTATCAACCAGCCACAACACATTCTTGGGACTTTAGGCAAAAATTATCAATCTTTCAGATCTTTCAAATTACCCTATGTAGTATAATACGTATTCATAAGATAGCGAAATCTTGAATCTCAGATGCCACTCTCAAAAAAGAAAGAAAGAAAATTAGTTATTATCTGCTATTAGAGGTAAAGTGCTAGGATAGAGATAGTAAACAATTCCATCATAAAAGTGGGAAGGGGAAGATATGTTACACTTCTGCCTACATCTTGTTGGTTAGAATTTAGTCATATATGCATAGTTGCAGGGGAGGCTGAGAAATATAGTTTTTAAATGGGTGGACATGTGCCTAATGAAAAACACTTACTGTTATGTGAAAAAACAAGCATGAATATGGGGAATAGCCAGTGGTCTCTACCTCAAGTATACATTTTTTTTCCTCTACAGTTTTTTTTCTGTTTCTACTCCCACCTGGGGTACTACAATACAATCGTGATGCTAATTATCCAGAGTTAGCATCAGATCCCATAATTTAAGGTTCAATCTTCCACAAGACTGGTTCCACTTCAGATGCCAGCCCCAACTGGGACCCCAGGACCCCAGCACTTCTGACCACTGGACAAATACAAGGGTTCCCATAACCCTTCTTGGGATTGATAACTTGCTAGAATGATTCAAAGAACTCAAGAAAGTGCTAAACATATCTTACAGTTCTCTTAAGAATACAACTGAGGAACTGCCTAATGAAGATGTGCAGAGAGCAAGGTCTGAAAAGGTCCCAGACATGGAGCTTCCACGCTCTGTCCCCGCAGACTTAGGGTGTATCACCTTCCTGACACATCAGTGCGCTCGCCGACCAGGAAGTGTCACTGAGCTTTAGTGGCCAGAGTTTATGCAGCAGTTTTAGTGCATAGGCTTGGCTGATTAAATCATTGGCCATGTGATGGGACTCAACCTCTGGCTCCTCTGCCCTCTAAGAAGTCAGGCTGGCCCAAAGTTCTAATCTTCTGATCATGTGGTTGATCTTTCTAGTGTCCATCCCTGATCCTGAAGCTATCTAGGGGTCTTCCAAGTGAGTCACACACATAGTTAGCATAACAAAGTCTTCTCTCACTCAGTTCTGTATTTTCAGACTATTTGGTATGTTAGTATTGTTCTTTATTTTTAATGTTTCATCACTGATTTTATGCCTATTCTGAAGACATAAAGACTAAATACATTACTATATTTGGATGACTCTGGTTTCTGTCTCCCATTGTCAATGGATATGATATATATGGTTTCACTTTGAAATAGCATTGCATAATCCTAGAGAAAGTTACTGAATAGCATCTTCCAATTCCAAGTATTTTCATACTAAAATTAGTTTTTAAAAAATTTTAATGCATTTTGTGCTTACAAAAAAAAAGCCAGATGTTAAAATCTGTCCAGTTCTATAGGCCAATTGCATTATGGGCAATCAAAAGTTATAATTTCATATACTCATCCCATTGCTAATCAGAAAATGGTAAATCTAAAAAAACAATGTATCAAATAAAGGTGCTTCATGAATGATTTAAAGAATTCTAAAAAAATCGCTATTAAAAAAGATATCTAAAAAATCTCAGAGACTCTTGAAAACTACTATCAGATCTCCAAATAATACCATGACTTGTGTTATCCCTTTTGTTGATTTGAAATCAGACAAAAAACCTGACAGAATCATAACAGTAATGAATTCAAAGAAATTGAGTCTAGATATTTTTTAAGTTCACCACCTTATCCTTGAATTTTCTTTAGGTGACTAATACTAATAATGAAGCTCCCAGCAGTCAATGATTTTTGGCATGTGAATTTCATGGTAGTAGGAAATGGTTCCATAAGGCTCCTTAGCTCCTCTGTCATTTTCAGTGTCTGGGAAATAGTGACTCAGATATCTGAATATTAGAGATGAAAATACACACAACATGAAAGGTCAGGTCTTGGAATAGGTAGGGTGTCACCACCCTTGGCATGTTTTGGGATCTGCAAGCATTTTTCAGATCGTGTTACTTAGATAAAGGAGGTGTCAGATGTTTGTTCTGTTTTGTTTCTTGGCAGGACTCTAGGTGAGCAATGATAGGCATTTATGTAAGTCCAAAATGTTCAAAATGACAGCCTTTGCTTGAATGACCTTAACATGTAGGGCAAGATACTTACAGCCCAATGGAGAGTAAAGCATACATAATATATAAAAAACCAAATATCTTGGCGAGCATTGCCTCTTCTCTTCAACTACAAAAATCCTCTAGGATCAAAGTAAATTGATTTAGGACTTGAGATTTTATTAATGGAATCTTATATTTCTCAGTCTCTGGATTTTTGATAGTAAATGACTTTCAAATCCCCTTCATAAACATATATAGCAAAACAGGAGAACATGAAGTTAAGGTCAAAACAAGAGAGTCTGTACTGTCAACAAACATGTTTTACAAGCAAAACAAGTTTATCTTAATGAGACTTTTATGCTAAAATATGACACTGACTCTCAAAGGTAAAATGTTTTCACGTAGTCAGTTAACTAAATGAATCTCCATTACCCATACTTATTCTTGGCATACCACATATTTTGGCCCTTTGTGGGCGGATACAGCAATGAATCTAAAATTCCTTGGTACATGCTCTGCTTTGAATGTGTGTCACCTGAGTTATTTAACTGGATCTGTGTATCTATGCAGATGCCCTAGAAATACGCAGGACTGCAATGGTGCTTCCTTTTTTTTTTATTCTTGCTTATCTTCCCATAACTACCTGTGAAAACATAACTCTTTAGGACCCACAGTGCCAATAGATCCATTCTTGCTATGCATCTAGCCAGGGTGACTGGGGTTTTTCATCTAGGAGGGTCAAAATAGCACTTTTATGAAGCAATTTGAAACTATATTCCTTCACCCCTTCCAAATGTACTAAGAATCTGAATACTGTGCCATGTGATCCATTTTCTCTTCTAGGGAATTTGAAGCAAAGTAGGCTAGGTCTGCCAAGAGCTCATCACTGCCCTTAGCTGCAGTATAAATGTAAATATTTTGTGTTTTTGTTAAGGAAAATATTTTATGCATATTGGGCAAACGTAAGAAGCCTAATAATACAAAGTAACAGATGTCTGGACTCGGTTTCAGATAACCCAAGGGTAAGCCCTAGCTTTCCATCTTTCCAGGCATGCTGCTCATGGAGCTTCACCTTCTTACCTGTAACGCTATTTTGCCTCCTCTCCGGGATGCTTGTGAGGGACAAAATGATAGAGAGAAAGGAAGAGGTCTTTCCATGCTACAGAGATAATGCAAATATGAGGAATTGATATTGTCACCCTCCCAGCCATTTTAAGCTTTATATTTTTCCAAGGCAAAGTATCAGAGAGCCATTGACATTTTATTATTTGATAGTCATTTAAAGTCAAACTTTGAAGGATCTGGGCACAATTTAAAAAATATATTCCCAACACAACCATGAAGTTTAAGAAGTAGCCAATTAGGAAAAGTATTCTTCCTTTTGTCCTGCGCAATGTAGTGGTAGACTTGGAATTCATTCAATAGGTTTAGAGACTGGATATGAATTCCAAAACTCAGAAAAAATACTCAAAGAAAGAGCTGATTTTTAGAACTTCAAGAGCAATAAGAAAATTTGTGTGTGTGCCTGTGCACATATAAATACACACATACATATGTGTGTGTATATGTATATGTACATACACACATATATGAGTTAATGGTTCAGAAAAACCCAGAGGAATTTGGGGATGTGTGACTTCTAAGGCAGTTTCTTAATAATTTGTCTATCTAGTTCATTTTTATCTGACAAAAGAGTTTAAATAGACATTGAGAATTTTTAAAACAATGTCTATCTGGGGACAAACCAATGTAGACCAATGTATTGTATCATGTATAAAAATCTCATCAATGTTACCCCTGTCCTTGGGGTAACAACTTTAGGTGTACCTTCCCAAGCTACGGAAAATTGTAGCCAAAGAAATCAAAATTGCATCCCAAATCTGAACTCATGAGAAACTTTTATTTCTGACTCTTAAGGAAGCAGATGATTGTTGAGGTAAAGCAGGTCTTCATCTCCAAGACATGTTTCACAGCAGGCTTGTGATATTCAGCAGTACGTTGAATGCTGTCTCTTCGAGTGTGCAGCTCAACACAGTCGCCTCCGCCTTCTGACTGTAGTGGGCGGATTTGGAAGATGCCTCATTCATTTCTGCTATTACTGGTGTACTGAGAGGTTAGAGGTGTCAGCTAAGGAGACAGCCGTTAGTAATGGAAGACAGATTTTTGCTTCTTATTCTCTTCTCCCACAGACTAGGTAGGCAAGGTAGCAAGAAGTTAATATAATTAAGTTCAAAAAATAGCCACTAACATTATAATTAACTCATACTTCATACTATATGAACCAAATAATTATGTGAATTTTTCCCTTTTTCAACTAGTCATTTGTGACATATGAAAGAAATTAACACTTGTGTAAAATCTACATTTACCTCTAAGTATTAGCTTGTCAGCCAAGGAGAAACAAGGGAACAAGGGAAATGAAAGTTATTTGGAAGGGAAGGTCATATGATTATTTATTCTAAATTGTTTACAGTCAGTCTCCTGTATTTTCTTGAGCATTGCTACAAGTAGTACAAAGGGTGTTGTTTCAAAGTAAATTGCATTTCCCATAGTCATAAAAATGTATTTAGCTAGTACATTCTTAGCTAAGGATCTGACATAAAAAATTCAGAGATACAACTGAAAAGTTTTCTTGAAGGTAAAGAACTGCAGATATGAGCCAGGATAATAACTTACAATTTAAAAACCAAAGGTTGTAGCTTTAAGAGGCATGGGGGCCAGTTTTTGTAAACATCAATTTTACAAGGGGTACGAATGTTCTACAAAATATTTATAATGCTCACAAAAATACAATTATACCATATCGTAAATTTTGATTAAAGTAAATGTGTTAGCTATAAGAATCATTAAATATTTAAGCAGTTTGGGTAGCTTTCTTAGAATTTAGGAGAGCCATTTTCAGAAGGAATGAACGAAGGTAAATTAGATGGCCGAAACCCCTTAAATGAGGTGTCCAAAGAAGACCGAACCACGGCACCTTGCCCTCGTCCCCCAGTTAAATTCCCCCACAGAGAGAGAGGCCAGTCCGGCCCTGGCTTGGGCCTGTGGTTGGCCTGAGCACGTGGCCAGCAGCTTCCCACATGTTTGCTGTCCGTGTTGCTTCTGTGATAAACACTTAGGTTTCAGTGTGAAAGGTTTCCCAACATTTCTGTACTTCACCCTTTCTTATCTTCTTCGCTTCCTTAAAGCTATAGAAACCCTTTTGGCTTCAGAGAAAATGCAAAAAAGAAAAAATGTACCCTTAAGTCAGTGGATTTGATGCCTGGCTGACAACTGTCAGAACATTTCACACTGTTAGGAAAGCACAACAACAATTATTAGGTCTTTATCATGGCCTTTCAAAGGAGAAACTTGCACGGCTGCCTAGAGAATCGCAGACAGGCATCAGCCGTGGCGCTTGAGTACATCAGGCCGCCATGGCCACTCTCCGCCTGCCCGCCCGCCTGCAGGCTCGCCCCCAAGAGCAGATGCAGAGATCCAGGGGCATAACTGAGTTCAGCGGCCTTGGGGCCCCATAATTCCACCCACATGTAGAAATCAGTAAACCAGAACATAGAGTGTATAATAATGCATATTACTTTTCTGATTTTTGAAAGTATATTTTTGGACTCCTAAAGGCTGCACCCTTAAAGCACAACCTCCAAGAAAACCTAGTTGATTTTACACAGTGTTTGCCTCTTTGACCCTTTATTTCATCTTTTTTATTTTTGGTATTATTAATGTACAATTACATGAGCAACATTATGGTTACTAGACTCCCCCTATTATCAACTCCCCACCACATACCCCCTTACAGTCACTGTCCATCAGCATAGTAAGATGCTATAGAATCACTACTTGTCTTCTCTGTGCTATACTGCCTTCCCCATACCCACCCCCGCTACATTATGTGTGCTAATCATAATACCCCTTTTTCACCCATATCCCTCCCTTGCCACCCATCTTCCCCAGTCCCTTTCCCTTTGGTAACTGTTAGTCCATTCTTGGGTTCTGTGAGTCTGCTGCTGTTTTGTTCCTTCAGTTTTTGCTTTGTTGTTGTGCTCCACAGATGAGTGAAATCATTTGCTACTTGTCTTTCACCTCCTGGCTTGTTTCACTGAGTATAATACCCTCTAGCTCCACCCATGTTGTTGCAAATGGTAGGATTTGTTTTCTTCTTATGGCTGAATAATATTCCATTGTGTATATGTGCCACATCTTCCTTATCCATTCATCTCCTGATGGACACTTAGGTTGCTTCCATTTCTTGGCTATTGTAAATACTGCTATGATAAACATAGGTGTGGATATGTCTTTTTGAAACTGGGCTCCTGCATTCTTAGGGTAAATTCCTAGGAGTGGAATTCCTGGGTCAAATGGTATTTCTGTTTTGAGTTTTTTGAGGAACCTCCATACTGCTTTCCACAATGGTTGAACTAATTTACATTCCTGCCAGCAGTGTAGGAGGGTTCCCCTTTCTCCACATCCTCGCCAATATTTGTTGTTGTTTGTCTTTTGGATATTGACCATCCTAACTGGTGTGAGGTGATATCTCATTGTGGTTTTAATTTGCATTTCTGTGATGATTAGTGATATGGAGCATCTTTTCATGTGCCTGTTGGCCATCTGAATTTCTTTTTGGAGAGGTGTTTGTTCAGCTCCTCTGCCCATTTTTTTAATTGGCTTATTTGCTTTTTGTTTGTTGAAATCTGTAAGCTCTTTATATAATTTGGATGTCAACCCCTTATCGGATATGTCATTTATGAATATATTCTCCCATACTGTAGGATGTATTTTGTTCTACTGATGGTGTCCTTTGCTGTACAGAAGCTTTTTAGTTTGATATAGTCCCACTTGTTCATTTTTGCTTTTGTTTCCCTTACCCAGGGAGATATGTTCATGAAGAAGTTGCTCATATTTATGTCCAAGAGATTTTTGCCTATGTTGTCTTCTAAGAGTTTTAAGGTTTCATGACTTAATTCAGGTCTTTGATCCATCTCAAGTTTACTTTTGTGTATTGGGTTAGACAATAATCCAGTTTCATTCTCTTATATGTGGCTGTCCAGTTTTGCCAACACCAGCTGTTGAAGAGGCTGTCATTTTCCCATTGTATATCCATGGCTACTTTATCATATATTAATTGACCATATATGGTTGGGTTTATATCTGGGCTCTCTAGTCTGTTCCATTCGTCTATGGGTCTGTTCTTGTGCCAATACCAAATTGTCTTGATTACTGTGGCATTGTAGTAGAGCTTGAAGTCAGGGAACGTAATTCCCCCCACTTTATTCTTCCTTCTCAGAATTGCTTTGGATATTTGGGGTCTTTTGTGGTTCCATATGGATTTTAGAACTATTTACTCTAGTTCATTGAAGAATGCTTTTGGTTTTTGATAGGGATTGCATTGAAACTGTACATTGCTTTAGGCAGGATGGTCATTTTGACAATATTAATTCTTCCTATCCATGAGCATGGGATGTATTTCCATTTATTGGTATCTTCTTTAATTTCTCTAATGAGTGTCTTGTAGTTTTCAGAGTATAAGTCTTTCACTTCCTTGGTTAGGTTTATTCCTAGGTATTTTATTCTTTTTGATGCAATTGTGAATGAAATTGTTTTCCTGATTTCTCTTTCTGCTAGCTCATTGTTAGTGTATAGGAATGCAACAGATTTCTGTGTATTAATTCTGTATCATGCAACTTTACTGAATTCATATATTAGACCTAGTAGTTTTGGAACAAATTCTTTAGGGTTTTTAATGTACAATATCTTGTCATCTGCAAACAGGGACAGTTTGACTTCTTCCTTGCCAATCTAGATGACTTTTATTTCTTTGTGTTGTCTGATTGCCATGGCTAGGACCTCCAGTACTATGTTGAATAGAAGTGGGTAGAGTGGGCATCCTTGTCTTGTTCCCCATCTTAAAGGAAAAGCTTTCAGCTTCTCGCTGATAAGTATAATGTTGGCTGTGAGTTTGTCATATATGGCCTTTATTATGTTGAGGTACTTGCCCTCTATACCCATTTTGTTGAGAGTTTTTATCATGAATGGATGTTGAATTTTGTCAAATGCTTTTTCAGCATCTATGGAGATGATGATTTGGTTCTTGTCCTTCTTTTTGTTGATGTGGTGGATGTTGTTGATGGGTTTTTGAATGTTGTACCATCCTTGCATCGCTGGGTTGAATCCCACTTGATCATGATGGATGATCTTTTTGATGTATTTTTGAATTTGGTTTGCTAATATTTTGTTGAGTATTTTTGCATCTATGTTCATCAGGGATACTAGTCTGTAATTTTCTTTTTTTGTGGTGGCTTTGCCTGGTTTTGGTATTAAAGTGATGTTAGCCTCATAGAATGAGTTTGGGAGTATTCCCTCCTCTTCTACTTTTTGGAAAACTTTAAGACGGATGGGTATTAGGTCTTCACTAAATGTTTGATCAAATTCAGCAGTGAAACCATCTGGTACAGGCATTTTGTTCTTAGGTAGTTTTTTGATTACCAATTCAATTTCTTTGCTGGTAATTGATCTATTAAGATTTTGTTTCTTTATGGTTCAGCCTTGGAAGATTATATTTTTCTAGAAAGTTTTCCATTTTTTCTAAGTTATCCAGTTTGTTACCATATAATTTTTCACAGTATTGTCTCATAATTCTTTGTATTTCTGTAGTGTCTGTAGTGATTTTTCCTTTCTCATTTCTGAATATGTTTATGTGTGTAGACTCTCATTTTTTCATGATAAGTCCAGCTAGGGGGTTATCTGTTTTGTTTATTTTCTAAAAGAACTAGCTCCTCCTTTCATTGATTCTTTCTATTGTTTTATTCTTCTCAATTTTATTTATTTATGCTTTAATCTTTATTATGCCCCTCCTCCTACTGACTTTGGGCCTCATTTGTTCTTCCTTTTCTAGTTTCATTAATTGTGAGTTTAGACTGTTCATTTGGGATTGTTCTTCTGTACTGAGGTAGGCCTGTATTGCAATATATTTCCCTCTTAGCATGGCCTTTGCTGCATCCCACAGGTTTTGTGGTGTTGAATTATTGTTGTCATTTGTCTCCATATATTGCTTGATCTCTGTTTTTATTTGGTCTTTGATCCATTGATTATTTAGGAGCATGTAATTAAGCCTCCATGTGTTTGTGGGATTTTTCATTTTCTTTGAGTAATTTATTTCTAGTTTCATACCTTTGTGATCTGAGTAGCTGGTTGGTACAATTTCAATCCTTTTGGATTTACTGAGATTCTTTTGGTGGCCTA
This sequence comes from Phataginus tricuspis, assembly GCA_029783875.1. Taxonomy (NCBI): domain Eukaryota; kingdom Metazoa; phylum Chordata; class Mammalia; order Pholidota; family Manidae; genus Phataginus; species Phataginus tricuspis. The sequence continues at coordinate 6,240,727 of JAQQAC010000477.1, forward strand.
GTATATGACCTATTCTTGAAAATGTTCCACTTGAGAAGAATGTGTTTCCTGTTGCTTTTGGATGGAGTGTTCTGTAGATATCCATTAGGTCCATCTGTTCTAATATGTTGTTCTGTCTGTTTGTTTTCTGTCTGGTTGATCTGTCCTTTGGAGTGAGTCGTGTGTTCAAGTCTCCCAAAATGAATGCATTGCATTCTATTTCCCCCTTTAATTCTGTTAGTATTTGTTTCACATATGTAGGTGATCCTGTGTTGAATGCATAGATATTTATAATAGTTATATCCTCTTGTTAGACTGACCCCTTTATCATTATGTAATGTCCTTCGTTGTCTCTTGTTCCTTTCTTTGTTTTGAAGTCTAATTTGTCTGATACAAGTACTGCAACTCCTGCTTTTTTGTCACTATTACTTGCATGAAATATCTTTTTCCATCCCTTTACTTTCAGTCTGTGTATGTTTTGGGGTTTGAAGTGAGTCTCTTGTAGGCAGCATATAGATGGGTCTTGTTTCTTTATCCATTCAGTAACTCTATGTCTTTTGATTGGTGCATTCAGACCATTTACATTTAGGGTGATTATCTATAGGTATGTACTTATTGCCATTGCAGGCTTTAGATTCATGGTTACCAAAGGTTCAAGGGTAATTCCCTTACTATCTAATAGTCTAATTTAACTCTCTTCACATGCTATTACAAACACAACCTAAAGAATCTTTTTTTTTCCTCCGTTTTCTTCCTCCTGCATTGTTGTATGTTCTGAATCATATTCTGTACTCTTTGTCTCTCCCTTGGGTAACATCTATTTTGCCTTAGGAACTCTTCCATCTATAGGAGTCCCTCCAAAATGCACTGTAGAGGTGGTTTGTGGGAGGTAAATTCTCTCAGCTTTTGCTTATCTGAAAATTGTTTAATCCCTCCTTCAAATTTAAATGATAACATTGCTGGGTAGAGTATTCTTTGTTCACAGCCGTTCTGCGTCATTGCATTCAAAATATGATTCCACAAATAGTGAATCGGTGTCATCTTACTACACTGATGGACAGTGACTGAATTGGGGTATGAGTGGGGACTTGATAATATGGGTAAATGTAGTAACCATATTGTTTTTTCATGTGAAAGCTTCATAAGAGTGTATATCAATAATACCTTAATAAAAAGACATATATATATATCATGCCTCTCCCTCTGGCCTGTAAGGTTTCTGTTGAGAAATCTGATGATAGCCTGATGGGTTTTCCTTTATATGTGATGTTGTTCCTCTCTCTAGCTGCTTTTAAAGGTCTGTCTTTATCCTTGATCTTTGGCATTTTAATTATTATATGTCTTAATGTTGTCTTCCTTGGGTCCCTTGTGTTGAGAGATCTGTGCACCTCCATGGCTTGAGAGACTACCTCCTCCCCCAGATTGGTGAAGTTTTCAGCAATTACATCCTCAATGGCTCTTTCTATCCCTTTTTCTCTCTCTTCTTCTTCTGGTACCCCTATAATGCAAATATTGTTCCGTTTGGATTGGTCACACAGTTCTCTCAATAGTCTTTCATTCTTAGAGATTCTTCTTTCTCTCTCTGCCTCAGCTTCTTTGTATTCCTCTTCTCTAATTTCTATTCCATTTACCATCTCTTATACTACATCTAATCTGCTTTTAAATCCCTCCATTGTATGTTTCATTTCAGTATGGAATTTCTTAATGATTGAATCTCCGTCTTAATTTCATTCCTGAGTTCTTGAATATTTTTCTGTACCTCCATAAGCATGTTTATGATTTTTATTTTGAACTCTCTTTCAGGAGATTGGTGAGTTCAGTTTCATTTGGCCCTTTTTGTGGGGTTTGTGAGATTTTGGTCTGTACCATGTTCTTTTGATGTTTCATATTTCTGTGTGGTGCCCTCTAGTGCCCAGAAGCTCCAGTCTCTGGAGCTGCTCAGCCCCTAGTGTGAGGTTGGGGTTTGTAGAGGAGCAGAGCTGGTGCCTGGGGGGAAGGAAAGATGTTTCCTGATTCCCGTCTGTGGTGCCTGTCTCCAGTGTCAGAGCCAGTGGGCTGAGCACACAGGTGAAAGCCTCTGTGCTTTGCGTCTCTAGCTGTTGTAGGTGGGGCCTCCCTCTGAGTGGCCTGATGACAGTGCAGTGACTGCTGGTTTGGGAGCCGGTGTTGTCAGGCCAGGAGGAAGGCTTAGCAGGCTGTGTATCCCAGTGGGGGGCCTCAGAGCTGAGTAGTCTGCTAGGGGCCAAAGCATCTGAAGCTCCCCAAAGTTCCCAATCTGCTGGGCAGAGGGCGCCCAGACAACCTTGTCCCCCTATCCCTTTTCCTGTGCAGCAAGCTCCATGCAAACCCCGCTCCTTCAGCAGCCCTTTCACTGCTAGAAAGCCACTCAGACTCCCTGCCTTTCCCTTGTCTCAGAGCGGCTGGGTGTGGATCCCGTCTTCCACAAACGGCCAGAATCTGTTTCTCAACCACTCTGCCTGTCCAAGCTCCCCAATGTCCAGAGCACCAAACAATGTAGATTTCTGCTCGCAAAGCAGATCTCCAGGGCTTGGTGTTCAGCAGTCCCAGGCTTCCACCCCCTCCCCCTCTCTGTTTCTCTTTCTCCAGCCTGTGAGCTGGGGTGGGGGAAGGGCCTGGGTCCCGCCAGATCAAGGCTTTGGTACATTACCCTATTTTGTGAGATCTGCTCTGTTTGTGAGGTCTGTATGCAGACTCCCTTTATTTCATCTTGATGGAAAGTATTTGAACAGAACAAAGAAAATTGTGGTTTGTCAAGTTTGTGCTAAGGGATACTAACTTTCTCTTTACATATCTTTCCCTCTCCCTCAGAAGTACCCCCTTGTCCCACTGGATTTCTGGTGCCCTGATAGTCTGGTTGTAGAGCTCTCTACTAATCCTACCCTCATGGCCTTTATTCACCCTAAAAAATAAATAATACTTTGAAATAATTATATATAAATTAAATAATTAATGCACTTTAGCATTCAGTATGCTTTAGCAATGGAAATTTTATATTCTAAATCAATTGTGGAATTGAAGTAGCAAATATAAAATTTCTCACTCCATCTAAGAAGGTCAACCCTGCATATATCTGTCAAATGCCTAAATCCTATATGAAAATGTTACCATCCAGCAGTCTATAAAATTTAGCTCATGGAAGGTAAATCATCATAGTGCCTTTTTCAGTCCCAAATTATCATTTTTAGGTCAAAGGACTTACACAGCATAAAAACACTTCTATTAATATATCAGACAGCAGTCCCTTGACCAATGAAATCAATCAGTTGTATCTGCATATATCCAATAAATATCCTCAATATTGCATTTCCTTTGAAGTCTATGAGTAACTCCATTTCTAGCTTAACAATATTATTATTTATATTTTAACATAAGTTATTAATGATATTATTCTTACACCTTGTTCTCAACAAGTTAAAAATCAAGTCTATAATAGTCTTCAAATGTAGCCCTCATCCAGATTGTCTTATTCCTATTAGTGTCAACAAAGACTCCTTTTCATTCAGGTTTGTAGCCCGAGTCATCCTTAATTCACTTCAAACCATCCCCACACTGCTGACAAATTAATCTTTCAAAAGTGAAATTCCTGTCATGTCAATTCCTTGCTAGAAAAGAGAGGGGAAAAGAGCCAGTCCTCTCTATTACATATTAAATTAAGCACCGATCCTTTCTCCTGTGGTTTAACACCATCCAAGATATGCATTAGACATGATAAATACCTTAAATTTGCACAGCTCTCTATTTTTGCTATTATGAATTATGGTTCTTATTAGCTAACATTTAACTATTAAATATTAGGCACTATCCTTCGGCTTCACATAAATTATCTTAGATAATCCTATTAGGGAGATATTATTATGATTTTACTCCTAAAATGAGTACATTTGATGATAACCAAAATTACCAAGTTAGGTAAGAGATGAGGAGAATTCATTTCAGCTAGGGCTCTGATATGTCTGAATTAACAGAGACAGACTATTGAACAGCAGTGATTCAACTCTGCGTCTTGTAGCTCCAAGGCACTCATAATGCCCTTCCATCTGTCCCTTAAGACAGGTATGAAAACTGATTCTTAATGAATATTGTTCCTCCCTAGGGGAACAAGGACAGCTGCTGGGGGAAGTCACAGAAAGTCTCCTCCTTATTTTCTCTAAGTTGTGACATGGTAAAACACTTCTTTGAGGACCATATCTAGATTTTTCCCAAACAATTCTGATTTCAGTCTTTCTTATAATCAGAGGCATGGTGTAGAAGAAATGCACCCGAAAACATTGTCAATAAAAACTTTAAAGCCAATAAAACACACTGACATGATGTAAAGACTATGATGAAAAGATGTTGGGGAAGCAGAGTAAACAGAAGTGCTGATGTCCTCAGACAGAAGTTGCATGTTACGTCGATTCCTCAACAAAGCAAAAGTGAAGGCCCTGCCCTTTTGTCTCCTGATTTCAGACCCTGACCACGTGTCCTGAGCTGTGGCCTTACGTGAGGCCAGTGTACCCCATGAAGGTATACAACCAATAGCGGAGGAGAAAATAGATCCCAAAGCATTCTTTCAAATAGCCGGATAACTGAAGGGGAGCAAGTGAAGTGTCCCCTCTCCAGTGTCTTTCATAAGCACAACCCCTTGAATGCAGAGAAAAGTACCAAGGTCTCATAAACCTTGTGATGATACAGTTTTGCCCAGAGCAGTCACCTTTATTTTAGGAGATGAAAATCTAATTAGCACTTACGATGTTAAACCCAAACATAAATGGAATTCTTTAGCATATGTGCTCAATCTACTATAGATAAGATCAAATAATAAAAAACCAGTGACATTTCAATTTCCTCAGGGAAGAATACATTAAAATAAAATTATGCATACAGAATGTAAGAATATTGAGGATATTCTTCATAACTTGCTGTGAGAGATTAGATCAGAATTGGTTAATATGGAGAAAGATGTTTCACAATGCTCATACACTTTTAATTTCAAAAAGCAGTCTAATCATAGTCTTGATATTGAAGATCTGCTGATGTATTTGGCATGGGGAAGCAAAAAAGCTGAAAAATCCATGAGTTGGATTGTTAATTAAATGCCAAATAACACACTGAGATGACATTTATGATGACTTCAGAAAATTCCAGAGAGCAAAGGTTTGTCTCTTTATAATCAAGGGGTTGTGTTGGGGAGCAAGAAATTTCCTTTACCCCTCAAGGTTCTTCTAGCTGGTCTAAGAATCAAATTGACATGAGACAAATTAACAGGAGAAAAAAACAAAGTTTAATTACTTCCATATGGGGAAGCCATAACATGGGTTCCAAAGATAGTCAGGAAGAATGAGGTACATATGTAATCCTAAACCAGGGAAAAAGGGGTAGGGATCTGAGACTTCAAAGGAAAAGGAAATAATTCACAGGAATATGAAAAGAGTAAATGTTTGATAAGTGAAATGCTTGGTGAAACAATGAGGGGGCACAGAGAGGAATTTCAAAGAACTTAGCCTAGTTTACATTGTAACATAGCTGTCTAAGGTGCCAGCTCTCCTCCTGGAGTAGTTCCTCCATCTAAATTCTTTTGTGGGACTAGGAGGGTCAAAGTTTCTTTCTGAGTCTCTTGGAACTTGATTTGTTCTCAATTCTGAAATAATGTGAGTGTCACAGTGGCGCACCTTGGGGCAGCCTGCCCTCGGCCCCTACGGTTGTAACACCAAAGCAGAATCTCCAAGTACTGAAAATGTTCATGGTTTTACCCTCTGCAACGTGGACCCAAAAGGAGACCGTCCAAATAAAATTATATTAAATTGGGCTATAGTTTTTGGTTTTATAAATAAATAAATATGCAGTGCCAATTAAGAAATGGAAGGTACAGCTTTTCTAGGCTTTGTATCTGGGCTGCTCTTTACCTGAGCTTCTCCAACCCAAGTCTGTACTAATGAGCTTTCCTTTCCACAGGGAGATAAAGAAGCTGAATTAGGGCTTCCGTTTTCCCCACTTTGTGATCGGAAGTCAACATTGGTGGCCCAGTCACAAATAGGTAATACAACTGGTGGTCGTGGAGAGTGACTGTGTACTTGGTCAGTTTTCAAATGGATACACCATATTGTTCAAAGAGGTGACATCCATGAAAATCTTACTTCATATTCACAATAAACTGTATCTTTAAACTGTTCTATATGGTGTTAAGTAAGATTTTGAAACATTCCCACAAAACTAATTCAATAAACCAGTATTAGTAAATGTAATTATTATTCTATCTGTAACACTTTTACAATATAGAGGACTTTCTACTTGTGTAAAAGATAACATTTTTGTTGCTTCATTGCTAATTATTGTATTGTGCATTCCTCTGTATGTAGGACAATGCATGAAAATATTAATATGTCTCTTCCGTTATCACTAAGTTTGCATAATATGTTTAATATATTAGCTCATATTGTTTTGGAAAAAATAACTTATGAGTAGATAAGCCAACAATAGAAAATTTAGAAAATGATATTGCTCCCAGCCATATATTCACTCTTTTCACTTGTATTTGTATTGTCCAGACCATTTTTAATCATAATATTGCTATGCTGCATAATTTGAATATTTGTAATGGTTATTCCCTAAGCCAGCATCTTCATTGCTGATCCATAAGCCGAATAAACAAAATGATTGCGTCCTTACCTTTCTACCTACCACCTCCTGCAAAGCAGAGGTCAGCCGTCCAAAAGCTTGCTCTCGCCTTTCCTGCTTTCCACCCAGTTCCAATAGCTGTTTTTCTAGCTACCATAACACAGATGACTATCGCTGATAGGTGTGAGTGGAGCAGGCTAAGGACCTCCTCAGGCCAGCTGGGAAGAAGGGAAGTTTCTGAGGCTTGTTGCTATAATATAAATTGGTGCCATGTTAACAGGACTAACCCCTCATTTGACAGTTCCCATATCCCAGGCATTTAAAACCATAGACAAAACTTGAAATAGCACCCTGGGTGGCCAATTAACATTGCTTTGACTTGAAGGTGTTACTGGTTGAGTTTGTTCTCCTTGGTTCTTGTCCTGCAGCAACAAAGCATTGAAAGGCAGAGATACAATAGGGAAGCAGAGTGAGTTTATTTGAACACACTCCAAGGGTGGAGTAGAGCCAGGGTCAAGGAAAACAAAGGCAGTTTCATTTGGATGCACTCTAAGGGAGGAGCGGGCCAGAGTCAAGGTAGACAAAGGCTGCAGAGTTTTAGGGGAGGGTCTATTTATTACCACCTAGCTGGGAAGCACTTCTTTGATTGACAGGGTGAGGTCATTTGATTGACAGCTCTAGTTATACACCCATTCCTCTTGGTATGCATGTCTTTTTCCAAAATGCACAAAAAAAGCTCATGGGGTGGGGGCTGGGGGATGGAGGGTGGGGACAGGAACCGCAATTTTATTTTAATGGAATTATGACAAGGTGTGGTTTGAGCAGTCCTTAGTTTTGTTGAATCACACCCACTCTGGGATCAGGTTGGAACCAATTTAGGCTGGTCCCAATAGGCAAAGAAGTTATCTCCCTGCAAAGCCTTTGTTGTCTTCACTGGGACCCTGGGCAGAGTTTGGGCAATTTTTTCCCTTGAACTTGATCTTCCCCTTCCCTAGCTGGTCACGTCTATTTTTCTACCTAACATTCCTAACAAAGGCATCGATTAAAACACAAAATTATTGAAATTTTGTTTGAATTAAAAATGTGTCTTCGTGTGTATTATAACTAAACCAGTTACTTGGAATGTGAATGACTCCTCTTCAAATGTGGGTATTTCCAGGGACACTATCACTAAAAAAGCCTTCCTCCAGTTACTATAATCAGAAGGTATTCCACAGCTCCCAGATGTGGTTAAGGCAGAAAGCACTCGATTTCCAGCACCACACCCCCCCTGGGACTATGAAGTGTTGAAGTGATTACAGAGGTTAGAATAGGTTGTCTCCTCCTCCACCTGAACCCTGGGTAGCAAGCGCTCCCTTGAGGAGAGTACCCCTTTCTTTCTGTGTGTCATTTTCTGTCTTGATATGTGTACTTTAAATGTAAAAATCTTTATTCAATCCTGGCATCTTGAACTGGTGGGGTTAATGCTGTCTCCCAGAGCTGTTACTGTGTCTTCGATGATTTGGCAGAACACGCCCACACACTGTGAGCTAACACTTTACATAGGAGAATAATAAACAGCAACTGAAACATTAACATTAACATGCTGGCAGAAAGCTCTGACTGATAAATTAATAAGAGGAAACAAAAATGCTTGCTTTCCTGTGACCTGAGAAAAAAACTTCAATTATTTAGTTTCTTTGGAGTTTAGATATTATTTCTTTTGGTCAATAATAAATTCAAAAACAAGACAGAAAGACCTTACAGAAAGGTAATGACCCCTCTCACTGATAGAAGAAAATATATTCACTCTGGTTAGATCTAAATTTATTGTTAACATAGTATAGGTTGAATATTAAATAGGAAAGCCAGTATACTTGAGTCAGCAAGCTTAAATTGTATCACTTCCACTGCCTGAAAGATTATTTTATACAGCTGTTACACTACCTCTAAAGATTGTGCTAACAGATTAAAAATAATTACAAGTGGTAAACCGAACCAGTGTGGTAGTTGATACTTGCTATCAGTACATCAGAAACTTTTCATTGTTACTGATAAAATTGTAACATTTAAATTTATCTTTTTTTTTCTTTTCTAGGTTTCATTGATTTTATAGTAGAGCCAACATTTTCTCTTCTGACAGACTCAACAGAGAAAATTATTATTCCTCTTATAGAGGAAGCCTCAAAAGCAGAAACTTCTTCCTATGGGGCAAGCAGGTTTGGTATTTTACTTTCTTTTTTTAAAAATCTTTGTGGAATTTAATAACCATTTACTTATTACATCCAGGCAGAAAATTCTTGCAAGAATTATTAGGTAGTATTGCCACCTGGTGGCTATGTGTTATATTGCATCTGCCTTTGAAAATAACTTGTCCACTGCAAAATACAGGACTGTTAACAGAATGATATTCGATAATCAGGAAAATAAAAGTATTTGAATTTTCACTGCGGATCTATGTATTGTGTCTTGGATATACTTGGTTGTGCTGTCTACTTAGAAACAAACCAAACACAACCCACTTGTATATCCAGATAGTTTCTTAGATAATATGAATACAATAGATGTTTATAGCCTGTAAGAGTAAAATCCATGTCATCCTATATACAACATACTTAGAGTATTTCCAACCAGACATTTTTCATTGACCAATTGTTAAGATATATTATTAAAACTTCTGGCTGCAGAATAATCAGCTAAATTCTTGCACATCTGAACACACCACTTTTCCTAACAGCACACCAGCAGGTTCCCTAAGTGTTGTGCTAGTGGGGAAACTGAGGGAATGGTCTACCTGAGAAAAGCTCGGGATAGCCTGGCGGTCAGGTGGCGGATGGAGGGGCAGGCACCATTGCTCCGCCTCGCGCTCCAGAGCTGTGACCCCTCTTCAGTGATGCTCACGAGCGGACTCACCGCGGAGCCAGCTCACCTCAAATTTCTGCTGTTCTGGTCTGTCCCGGCCACTCTGTGATAGAAGAGGCTCCTGGCCCGCTACTTGGGGAGTCCCTGACAAAGCCAGGAGTCCCAGCCAGAGTCCTGGCCTTCTCTGGGAGGGGAGGAAAGGAGGGAGGCGGGCAGCCCTGACATGTGCTAACCCGGGCTGAGCACCGCCAGGCTGCTTCTCCGGCTGGTTTGTAAAGTCTTTCAGGCTTGGTTCCCTCATCCCACATCCCGATCTGGGTATTTTCTGGTTTCTTTGGTTTTTACTGGAAGCTTAAACACCTTTATTGCTTTACATGCTGCTGATTCGTTTAGACTGTCCAATATGAAAGGCCCCATGAACGATGGAACCTATTTCCCAGACTACTCCCTTCAAAGTGTGGACCTGAAGAGCTTCAAAAACAACCTGGTGGACATCATCCAGCAGAACAAAGAGAGGTGGAAAGAGTTAGCTGCCCAAGGTATAGTTATTTATGAAGCCTATTGCCATCGCTGTCTTAACTCCTCCTCTGGGATTTTGTATTTTTTTCCCCCTATATTTCTTCTTTTATAAAATATGTAGGTCCTTGGTGGTATTTGGAATTTGGTCACCCTTTGATTATTTATTTTTTATTTTTTATTAAGGTATTATTGATATATACTCTTTTGAAGGTTTCACATGAAAAAACAATGTGGTTACTACAGTCACCCATATTATCAAGTCCCCACCCATACCCCAATGCAGTCACTGTCCATCAATGCAGTAAGATGCTACAGATTCACTATTTGCCTTCTCTGTGCTACGCTGTTTTCCCCGTGACGCCTCACACCATGTGTACTAAACATATACCCCTCAATCCCCATCTCCCGCCCTCCCCACCTGCCCTCCCACACCCCTCCCCTTTGGTAACCACTAGTCCTTCTTGGAGTCTGTGAGTCTGTTGCTATTCTGTTCCTTCAGTTTTGCTTTGTAATTATACTCCACAAATGAGGGAAATCATTTGGCACTTGTCTTTCTCTCCCTGGCTTATTTCACTGAGCATAATATCCTCCAGCTCCATCCATGTTGTTGCAAACAGTAGAATTTGTTTCTTTCTTATGGCTGAATAGTATTCCATTGTGTATATGTACCACCTCTTCTTTATCCATTCATCTACTGATGGACACTTAGGTTGCTTCCATATCTTGGCTATTGTAAAAAGTGCTGTGATAAACATAGGGGTGCATATGTCTTTTTGAATCTGAGAAGTTGTATTCTTTGGGTAAATTCCAAGGAGTGGGCTTCCCGGGTCAAATGGTATTTCTATTTTTCGTTTTTTGAGGAACCTCCATATTGCTTTCCACAATGGTTGAACTAGCTTATATTCCCACCAGCAGTGTAGGAGGGTTCCCCTTTCTCTGCATCCTCACCAGCATTTGTTGTTCTTAGTCTTTTGGATGCTGGCCATCCTTACTGGTGTGAGGTGATATCTCATTGTGGTTTTAATTTGCATTTCCCTGATGATTAGTGATGTGGAGCATCTTTTCATGTGCCTGTTGGCCATCTGAATTTCTTCTTTGGAGAACTGTCTCTTCATATCCTCTGCCCATTTTTTAATTGGGTTATTTGTTTTTTTTGAGTGTTGAGGTGTTTAAGTTCTTTATGTATTTTGTATGTTAACCCCTTGTTGGATATGTCATTTACAAATATATTCTCCAATACTGTAGGATGCCTTTTTGTTCTGTTGATGGTGTCCTTTGCCCTACAGAAACTTTTATAGTTTGATGTAGTCCCATGAGTTCATTTTTGCTTTTGTTTCCCTTGCTCGAGGAGATGCGTTCAGGAAGAAGTTGCTCATGCCTATTCTCAGGAGATTTTTGCCTATGTTGTCTTCTAAGAGTTTTATGGTTTCATGACTTACATTCAGATCTCTGATCCATTTTGAGTTTACTTTTGTGTATGGGGTTAAACAATAATCCAGTTTCATTCTCTTGCATGTAGCTGTCCCACCCTTTGATTATTCATAAGAAAGTTGGTTTATCTGTTAAAGAGAAAGGAATTCTGTTGTATTTATGCCGCATGGATTGCAAAAGGATGTGTTAGTGTGTGCCGGTCAAGTGGACATGAAGAAGGGACAATAGCATGGTGACAAAACTTTACACAGCATAATAACCTCCTGTTAATGTCAGAAGTGCTTTTGAGCCTGGGTTTTAGGCTTTGCAAGTGGCTTTTATATCGCACAAGAGGGTAACAGTGTCAGGGATTTGGGTGCCTTTTTTTTCCACTTTTACTAAGTTTACTAAGTTAATTCTTTGGCTGACAGTTTCACTCGTGAGTTGGAAAAAACTCAGATTCCCTCCCATAGAACTGTCTCTTTCATGCTTATATTCTCTGCACAGTGGCCTTCTGGCAGGTTCTGAAAATACCCCAGGGCCTTTGCAATGACTATCTCATGAGTCAGGAATTCTTGGAGATTTTTGCAAGGCTGTTTCCTTCTTAGCTGGCAGGTCTGTTTTATTTTTAGTTTGAAAAACAGAGCACTTAATAATTCTTTTAATTCTCACATAGATTTTATGAGGCATATGCTATTATTATTCCCACTTTACAGATAAGAAAATTGACACAGAGGACACATATGCCTCAAATCCCACAACTAAGTAAAGGAGCTGGAATTCATTCCTTGCCTCCAAATGCAATGCCCTGAAACTCCATGTTAGGCAGAACCCCCCCCCCCCCCATGTTTTTTTCATACAACAACAATAGTATACACTACAGTGACAGTACAGTTCCTTTTGGGTTCCCAGAGCCAATTCCAAAGTGTGCGTGTGTGTGTGTGTGTGTGTGTGTGTGTATGGGGTGGGAAGGGGTCTTCCTGCCCTGAGACAGCACCAGAGTCCCCAAGTTAAGGGCTCTGTTCTATAAGACCGCCCTGCACTCCCCACTCGAGAAGCAAGTGGCAGGCCCCAGGCAGTAAAGGATACAAGTTAACAGTCAGATGAAGAGATACAGAGGGCAAGGTCCCAAGTAAAGGAGCTTCTGTCCTTGTGGACTCGGGGCCTGGCGCGGTGGCACGTGGACTGCGTTCCGATTCCAAGCACGGAAGCTCCCCAACAGAGAAGCGGGACCCAAGAGAGCGATAAGCTCTTCTCAGGGGGTTTTGTGAGGGCTTCACTGCATATTCATGATTGACTAAATCACTGGCCATCGACTGGTTCAACCTCCAGCCCCAGCCCTTGGCAAATGGGTCTCATATTATGTTATGTTTTTTATCAAGTGACAATTATGTAGTATTATTAAGACCCTCTGCAATGGCCAAAAGTCTCTCATCAATATGACAAGATACCCATTTCACCTTTAAAGCACTGCTGTGTTTTCAGGAATTGCGGATGAAGACCAGATATACCTGGGAAATATGTATTTAGTCATCTGAATGACCAAGTTGTATTCCTCATGACTCATTATATTTCACCCCCAAAGAGGCCTTCCTTGACTACCAGAAGTAATGTCATCTGTCCTGTTTTTCCCTATTATAGTGCAGTTTAGTCACTTGAAAGTGGTGTCACTAGTCTATAATTTATTTGTCCCTTTCCTTATTTATCATCTGTCTTCCACATGGGAATGTACGGTCCACAAAAATCAGGACATGGTCTACTGTGTTTTCCAGTGCATCCTCAGCTCCTAGCACAGTGCTGGGACTGTAAGAGGCACTCAGTAGATATTTGTCTAATTAAACAGCCAGTTAATTCTGGATAGTGTCACATTATTTCTCCACCTCTGTTATTAGAAAATAAAATACCTATCTGACCTCTTCATCTGACTCTCTCACTCACATTTTCCCAGCCACGGAAGTCTGATCTTAATTGAAAGGAAAAAATTTCCCAAGCGTTGCTGGCATGGTGGCCTTCCTGGGGGTAGAACCCATGCACTCACACAGGCCCCCGCACTCTCGGCCTGTGCCTGCATGCTCTACTCTCGTCACCTTGAAATTCTTCATAGTTTTTGAGCTAAGGACCTCAATTTTATTCTGCATTGACCCTGCAATTAAATAGCCAGTTTTGGCCATTACAGAGGGTCTTAATAATACTATATTATTGTCACTCAATAAAAAACATAACACGAGACCCAGATGACCATATAAAAACACTTATCAAACCCATCTAACTGGAGACTTCAAGTGGCTGGAATTACCCTTGTATATGGATAAATTATACTCAAGATATTGACTCTGAATCCCTAGAAGATTTAAATCGCTAGACTATAAGCTCTTTGAAAACAGGAACAATGTCTATCTTACTATCACTATTTTCTCAGAGCCAGCATGTCCCTGGAATACTGTAGATGCTTTAAAATTATTTATTAAATGTAGTTTTGAATGAATGCATGAATACTTGAACTCCATTTTGAATATATTTATTCATAAAGGAAAACAAGTAAATACATTAGATTTTCAGCCAATGGAAGGAAGAAAGGAAGGAAGCAAGATTTCTGAACCCCGCCTGTGTACCAGGCTTTTCGCATATATTGTCTTATTTCCTCCTACAACAACCTCCCGAAGTAGGAATTATAACCCTCGTTTTATATGTGTGGAAGTGAGGCTCCTACAGCTTCTAAGCGCTGGAGTCAGACTGTTCTGATCCTTTACCCGAGGCTTTTCCCACCACACCCAGCACCTCTTCTTGTACTTTCTCTCTTTCAAGAAAGTTTGAAAAAATTGAGTTGGAGTATTTCTCTCTAATGAATCCAAAGACTCCAACTGACAAAAACACACTCTTCTTTAAAAAAGTTTTGACTAAACAACAGTGAACCCCAAACATCAACCCATCACCTCGTACCTGTCATTAATTTGTGAAGGGCAGCTCTCGGTCAGAATTGGTTTCGGGACAGCAGTCGCTCCTTTTCTGTAGGCTTCCTGGCACTGCGCTCTCCTGGATGTTTTGTAGTGCACAGATGGTAAATTTTACATCTGCATAAAGTTCTCGATTTACATTTCTGGAATTGATTAGTAATAACTGACTCCTACAGTTAGAAAATGTAGAACCAGCATTTGAACACAGGCAGCCAGACTTTAAGCAATTTAAAACCATAGAGCATTTTAAAAGTATATTTCCCAAGGGGTATCCAAGAGTTCCCAAGTACAGTACACACATTTTGATTAAAGAAATAATGACCAATGTTCTTATTTTTATAATTGCCTGCTTGGTTTCTATTTTCAGCACAATGATGAACTAGATAAACTTAGAGAAAGATCTCATTGTAAAAAAAAACAAACATGCTGGCTGAGATATTGCCAGCAAGGGATTGATACCCTCAGAACCTGCCCGAAGAAAGATGAAACAGAAACTCAAGAGAGAAGGAAACTGTGGAACCAGAGTCTCTCCTGAGGGCACCCGCTTACTCGCGCTGGAGTCATGGGTTAGCAGACAGTGAGTTTATGTGAGAAGTACAAATCTGACCCTGCCCTTTAAAATTCTGTTACTGCAACTTTCCATATTAATGATAAAAAGAAGAAAATGTAAGAGCTCAAGAGATACAGAGAGAACATTCAGGAAAATTCAATATCCATTCATGATAAAGATTCTTAAAATTCAAAGGAACATTCTTAATCTACTATTTCTGTTTTCCCACTTTTTGACTTCATTTTTACTGCTTGAATTTTTTTCCATTCTAATTCATTTCCCTTATGAATTGAAATATTTACATTCTATTCCCATTATTTTCATGATAGGAAAATTTTACTTGCATAATCAATAGTAAATGACAGTGAAGTTCATCAATAACATTACCTTTCCACCAAATAACACAAAAGACCTTAGAAATCTTTGTTTCTGATACTTAAAAAAGTTTAAAAAATACAGACTTTATGTTGAATAATTAAACTTTAAAATGTGTCCTTGAAATTCAAGAATATAGGACAATGGCTTTTTAATATTGTTTGAAAAGTCAAGCTGGTGCAGGAAGACTCTAAAGGCCTTTCCCATACCTGCCTCCTTCCGCAGCACACTAGGCATGTGCGGGGATCTGGCTCAGCCTTCCATGGCTCTCTAGTTGCTAGGATTTTCCTGTTAAATCCTGCCGGTCTATCAGTTACCCCACACTTGTACCACAGCTTCAGGCTTGCAACGCTGTGGGTTTTTCCCATTTACTCTAAACAAAACCCATCACTTCAATGTTGGAGAAACCAGGGGTTTTTGCCCTCTCCCCCTATCCCAAATCGAATCTACCACCTCTGGTACCAAATACAGTTTCTGCTGCTGGCAGGGAAAGGTTGGGAATAGCTCCAGGCAAGATCACAGGACCCTACTGTTCTTACCTGAATCTCCAGCAATTTTTCCAGAATAAATTGTAATATTGCATTGATTGATTTCCAGAATGATGGAATAGTTTTCCAATTTTATACTTGTTTCTGTGGAAACACTCAACCTCTTTATATCACTGTAACAGAAAGTCCTCTTTCTCCACCTTGGCTTTTGGAAAAACTAAATGAGCTGAGTTTTGTAATCTGCTTCAGAAGTATCTAGAATAGTAGCATTACGTGGGTTGGCTGTTATTACTCTGTTATTTACTGTGATTTTGCTATGTGTTCTAGGAATTCAGGATATAAAAACCAAAAGAGACAATAATCCCTACCCTCATGAAAAAGGGAGTGTGAAATAGGAGCAGGATTACAATTCTAAATAAGTAAATAAAGCCAGAAAAAGACTTTACTAATAAAGTGATAATTTAAATAAACACATGAAGGGCATTTTAAAAAGCGATAGATAGTTCTGGGGTAAGGAGGGCATGTAATAAATTTTCATACAGAGGGAATGACCAGCACAATATCTGGGAAGTGGAACTTCCTAACATGAAAGAATTAATAGGAAGTGAGTGAAAGAGGGAAATTGGGCAAGTGAGAATAATACAGGCAATGTGGTAAATGGGTACCTGATGTCACATCGTTGGTTTTGACCCAAGAGAGATAGGAAACCAAATGTAGGGATTTGAAGAAGGAAAATTAGATGATCTGCTGAAGTTTTAAAAGGATCACTCTGGCTACAGCATGGAAAATACTCTTGTTTGGAAGGCAAAAAATGGAAACCAGGAGGCTGAAAAGGAGGCTATTGTTCATAACCCACGAGAAAGATGGAGGCTTAGGACAGGTAATGGAGGAGAGAGAAGCATTTAAATTCTGGATGTAGAGAGATGGTGGCTTGAGCCAGTACACGTGAGTAGGAAGCAGCAAGAACAGACTGGATTCTGGATATAGTTTGAAAGTAGAACTGATAGGACATGTTAATATATTAGATGTGGAGTATGAATCAAGATAATTGTCAAGAATAATGTCACAGTTTTTGGTTGTCTTACATATTAATTGTGTATAGTAGTCCCTCCTTATCTTTGGGGGATATATTCCAAAACCCCAGTGGACGCCTGAACCTGTGATAATTCCAAACCATATATATAGTTTTTCTATACATACATACCTATGATAATTTATAAATTAGGCACAGTAAGAGATGAACTATAATAACTAATATATAATAGAACAATCATAACAATATTCTGTAATAAGCTACATAATGTGGTCTCTCTCAGACTATCTTACTGTGCTGCATTTTCCCTTTTCATAATGCTGTGAGATGATAAAATTCCCATGTGATGAGATGAATGAGGTGAGTGACACAGGCACTGTGATGAAGCACTAGGCCACTACTGACCTTCTGACGATATGCGAGGAGGGGGTCATCTGCCTCTGACTGCAGCCCGCTGCAGGTCCCTGAAGCCACAGAAAGCTGAACCACAGATGAGGCAGGGAATATGTACATGGGCACTTATATAAGCATTTTTCAGACAATTTGACACTCTCCAACAAAGCTAAAGATGCACATGCCATGCTTACCAAAAATTTCACTTCTATATTTTTACCCTAGAGAGACTTTTGGTCATATGCACCAGAAGGCACAAACAGAACCATCATTGCAGCATTGTTCATGAGTGCAAACAAACTGAAAACACCAGTAAAATAGGTTCATAAGCTGTGGTACATTCAGATCATGGAACATATACAACTCTTAAGATAAATGAACTTAAGCTGTGAACACTGACAGGAATGAAAGACAAATAATCCTGAGAAAAATATGAAAGATTCTGCAGTATAGCAAGATGCCATTTATAGAAAGTTAAAAAAAATGCTACAAATGAAACAATATGTTTTAGAAGACACATATGATAAAACTAAAGAATGGTAGGGAGAAATATGCAGAATGATTCTAGGAGGAAGGATTGGGAAATTTATTTAGGAGTTAGTAATATTTTATTTCATAGTTTGGGTTCTAAACACACAAATGTTCACTTTGTGATTATGATTATACCTAACATATATGCTTTATATGTGTGAATATAATCCATTTGTATGAATAAAGTATTTCATAATAAAATGGAAAAAATATGATCTATAAAAAGACATCTACTAAGAAAGACATCATCATTTTTGAAGTCAATGTGTATCAGATATTACCACTGTAATTTCCCAGTGCCCTCATTTCTAGTCTTAAATACACTGAAGATGAAAGCTTCTTTATTATATAATTGCACTGAGATGAAAATATGCAAGTGATACGATGCTTAGAGCTTTGGAATGTTAATTAAATGTCCAGGCTCTGAGCAGAATCTCAGATGTTTGGTCAACATCGAATTAGCACTGAAGCTATATTTCATAGTTATCTCAAAAACTTCCCCCTAATCCTAGTGCCACAGAAGGTATGGATGCTTAGACTCCAAGGTATGAAGCTCCTAGGTCATCAATAAAACAAAACACTTTTTAAAAGAATAATTTCATTCAGTAAGCCTTCTGTTAAGGGTCTGGGAACATAAAGTTGTATGTAAACACTTCACTTTTTGATATGAGGTCTTTTCAAAAAGTAAAAAGTGTTTCCTTGCATCCCAACTGTTTACTTTTTCAGTTAAAACTTATCCACTTGGAGTAAGGAAAAGTCATCTTTATCTATTCAGCAATCTTCAGGGTCTAAATTCTTTTCCAAATCTCTACATTTTCCTGCACTTTTTAAGAATAGGAGATTTTAAGAGGGTGTGTGGCTGTCTTCTGAGTAAGGCAGGCAAATAATGAGAAGACTTGATGTTTTCTTCTATTTCTACTGTAAAGTTGCAGGCAAAGCATGCTAACTTTTCATAGCCTTAATAAATGTGATTCTTGGGAAAATGTTATCTGCCCTAATGAAGGAGCAGACATTCCCATAAATCCTGACCAATCTCTTATTTATACTCCAGAGTCTAGAAGATCTGTGATGCAGCTTTGGGGGCAAGTCAGCCACAGGAGTAAAGGGGGAAAAAAGAGCACCTGCTTATACTGGTGGTCAGTGGGGATAGATGCCCCCAATTAACAAATCGTCTACAGGAAATCTTCTATAGGAAAGAACGTACACATTTTCAGGTGACATACAAATATAGCTCATTTTCCCTGGTGGCTTGCCGTCCTGTGTAATGACTAATATTTGGATCTGGCTGAGATGGACGAATGGATTAGGCCCAGGCTTGGAATTGTTAAAGGAGCCCGTCTGTTGAGAGCAGTGCCTAAATGGCAAACACAACTATCAGCCCCTCCTCAAGGCAAAGAGTTACTTTTGTAAGCCGTGTGAGGGTCTGGTTCACCCTTAGCCATAAGAATTCCATACTGAATCAGGTCCACCAGGCCCACCAGATCCACCTTGACTGGAACAAAAACCATAAACCAATCCCAGGTCTGCTTTCTTCCCCATCTCCTCAAGAGAATGTGTACTTCCTAGAAGGGAATCTGGGGGGTGGTCAGTCTGGAATGGAATTCAATATGTCTCTTACTCTACTAGGTAACTTTATGATTTATTTGATATTGATTCAAACCCCAAAATACTAGGCTCAGAGATGATTAAGAAGTAAGAAAAGGTGGCAGCGTGGGAACTGAGATGCTTCTGGATTTGCATTGTACATGAATAACAGCTGTTTAGCACCAGAGGAAACCTAGAGCTAGTTTAAGGCAAGCTTGACATTTTAGAATGTGTATTAAAATTTTCAAACACACAATTGCTTTCTAGTTTCTTTTTGTGACTTATTTCCTGCATAATTGCCCTAGAATCATAGAATATGTTTGATATTATAGTCATGTGAACTGTTGGGGAACTTCTTGCTTTAGTAGCTCATAAATTCCACCAAAAAGGAAAACAGAAAAACAACTTAGAGTTTTGATTAGAATTACTTTGATATCACTTTAGGGGAGATTGACATCCTTATGATACTGAATCTTCCTTTTCATTTATATCTTTTATTATTCATATCTCTTCTTCATATTTCTCAGAAAGTTTAATTTTCCTTAATGATGATAACATTAATAATGATGATGGGAAATGCTTAATTAGTGTTATTAGGTCCTTGGCACTACACTAAGCATATTATGTACTACATAGTCAATATTTCTAATCAATGATATTACATTTGAAAATTCTCAATACATTTTGTTGGATTTCCATCAGTATATATATGATGTTCCTCCCGTGCCCTCTGAGCCAGCCCACCAACTACTTCTCATGATACCTCACTGCCTAGCATACAAGTAATTGACATTGCACAATGTGTATCTATATATTGCTTTTGTGAATGGCTACTTCTTGCTGGTGTATAGAAATACAATTTGCTTTTGATGACATCTTCTGCTACTGACAGATTATTTTTCTTTTCCAAATGTATACCTTTTATAATTGTTTTTCCTTGAGTCAATTGCACTAGCAAGTTTATAAAGAACCATCTGAAATGGAAGTGATGGTGGAATTCAGCTTTTCTCTGAATTTAAAAGGAAAGTGTTTAAAGTTTCAGCATTGTGATATTTCTTAATTACCATCAATAAATAATTTTTAAGAGAATGTATTTTAAATGAAATCTTTAGTAAAATGTCTTTTTCTATGGCTTTTAAAATAATTTATATGATTTTCCTTTTTAATTGGTTAATATAGAGAATAATATTAATAGGTTTTCATGTTGAACCATCTTGTATTCCTTGGATAAATCCAACTTAAGCATGATATATTAAATTTTAAAAAATGTATATTACTTTTGCTGACTTAAAAAAATCCATATTTATGAGTGAGATTAGCCTGTAATTTTCCTTTCTCACAGCGATCTTGTCTAGTTTTGTTACTGAGATTACACTAGCCTCATAAAATGAGTTGGAGTTTTTTTAATTCTTGAAAGAATTTGTGTGAAATTTAAATTGATATAGAATATTTGGTAGAATTTACCTTTAAAAACCAGGTAACCCTTCTGTTTTCTTTGTGGGAGAATTTTTATCTGCTGATTTGATTTTCTTAAATAGTTATATAGGACTATTTAAGTTGTTCCGTTTTTTAGATATTTTAATACTGTGAAATATACTACAAAAGAATACATAAAAACATATAGTACTATTTAAAGGTAAATAATGCAGTGTAGATTCTTACTAATGGACAATCATTGCAGTGGCCTATAAGCAATAGTATGCTGCAAAGTTTAACAACTGGCTCAAATGAAGTGTACACACACACACACACACACACACACACACACACACACACAGGCTTATTATCCCTTTTACCGGTATAAAGGATGTGTAGCACATAATTAAAAGTAATAGAAAAATATACAACAGTTCTTATTGTAAATTCTATATAGCTGGTTGATTCTCACAATATGCTTTCATTGATTTTTGCCGAACTCTTGTCTGTAGTCAACTTACAGTTGCAACTGACAAATGAGTGTGGTTCAGATATGAACACTGGTTGATATTTTCATTTATGTCAAGGACTCAGATGTAAATACAGAAAACATGTCATGACTTATAAAACAGAAGGCATATGTCAGCTTCACTTGTTCATCAAAGATGCAAATGACTTCTTCATATTTGATTGGGTACTGGTTTTTGAATACTGGAAAAATTTTCATCAGTCTTTTGTGCTGTTTACAGTGTAACAGCTATAAACATGCCACACTTTTAAATTGAATCTCTATTTTTATCATCACCACTTTAGACAATAATAAAGTAATAAATAAATCCTTGATTCATAAAGTTCGATGACTTCCATGGTATAAATAGTCCCACCATTGTCAATTTCAAGCTATCAATATAAAGTCTCTGACCAATATAAAGATAATGGTAGATATAATTAACCTCAAGACAAAGATACTGGGAAAACATATCAAAATAATTAAGAAATGGTGAGTTTTAAATATTTATAAACTTTGTTTTTGATACAACTTATTTTAATTGTAAGTTTATATAACTATATTTTTAAGACATACTAGGTTTAACAACCAGCTTATAAAATTCCTGAAGTGTTATGGAGAGCTTATGCAGACACACCGCTGCTCATAAGGCTTTATATGATCCACATTTGCTCTCACCTCCTTTATCTTGCTGACTCAGTTACCATTTCCCCTCGCTCTCTTGCTCTACTCCAGCTTCACTAAATCCCACACTGCCCTTTTGTTTTCTTTCTTTCAACACATCAGGTATTTTCCTGCTTGAAGAGCTTTCAAATCCAGCTTCAGTTGTCACATTGCCAATGAGGTCTTTTCTGGCAAAAACTTCAAGTTCCACTCATGTTCCTCCCGCGCCCTCTGAGCCAGCCCACCAACTACTTCTCATGATACCTCGCTGCCTCGCTCACAAGTAATTGGCATGATGATCAATTTTTATTGTCTTCCCACATGAAAAATAAGGCTCATGAGAACAAGGATGTTTGTTCTCATCACTGATGTATCCCAAAGTCCTAAAACAATGGGTCACAAAGTGAGAACTCAAACACTTATATGTTGAAAGAAAGAAGGAGAGAAGGAAGGAAATAAAGAGGAAAGGGAGAGAGGGAGAAAACCTCCCATCCAGGCCAAGAAATCTGTAACTGTGCCCTTCAGTCCTTCTAAGGTCATTACCATGCCTTCTAAGTCCTTCTCGGATTATGGCTTCTCTCTCTTCCCTCCCATGATCTACTCACTACTCTGAATTTCAGGATGATTATTCCTTTTTCTTTTCTCCTTTTTTGCCTGTTACTCCTCTTAGTGTAACCTTAAACAATACCTATTTTAGTTTTGCATCTGATGTAAATGAAATCACACAGTATTCATTCTTTTATGAATTGCTTTGTGCTCAACGTCATGTTTTCGAGATTATCCATGATAAGACAAAGAGCTGTTGTCTGTTTCAACAGGGATTTTTCTGGGTTTTAACAGAAAACATGAGACAGAAAAATATATATCCAAATACTGTGTAGATTTTTTTTTAAATACTAAGTATTTAAGTCATTTAACTAGTGTTATTTGTAACACACAATTTCTTAAGTCACAAACCAAGAACACAAATAATTTAACTTCCATTATTTTTCTGTGACCAAACAGTTTCTAGCTAAAGTCCCCGTGTTACATGTTTGAAGGAAATATAAGCATATGATTCAAATGTTTTAACTGAATCAGAGGAAGCTGTTCCATTTAGAATTTTTGACCTCTTTTTCCTTCTTCTTCAGATGCCATCAGAGCCCCTAGGAACTCGTATGTCGTTAAGGATTAGGGATGAGCACCTCATTGAACTTCCACCCTCTCTTTGGTTTCCTTAAACATCTATCGTCCCATCTGCTTCTGGCTGTTACCACTTCCTGCCTCGGACACTTGACCACTTGTTCCCGCCATTGTAGGCCACCAAACCTGTGCCATCTCCATTTTGCTTCTTCTTCCCTTTCTCTCGTCATGCTTCTCAGGGCCAGAGAACATGCTGCTCTTCTGCATCACATGAAGCCACCAGGCCTGACTGAAAACCGTGGGGCTCCCTCAGACCCTGTCTTACTTGGGGGTTCCACCTCTACTTGGAGGCCGCCTCTACTCTAATCCTTGCACACTGAGAGCATTCGTCTTCTTCCAACTCTCAGAATTCCAGGTTAGGGAACATGACAAAGGTCTCCTGTACTCCTGGATCCCTGAATTTATCACTGGAATCTTTCACTGTTCCCCACTTGGAAATAACCCCAAAATGTTACAGAACAGGCAGAATTCAAGGTCCTGTCTCAGAGGCTCTATCTTCCAATCTTTGTATTGTATCTCTTAAGTCTTCTAACTCTTTACTCTCCAACTTCCTTTTGGTTCCATCATATGTGAAAAAATTGCCACTGGAACAATAAGGAGTTAAACCCTTCTCACCTCCAGTCTCAATGCTGCCCTTTTTCTTCTTTCTTCTCTTGGCCAACAAATGAGAACCTAGATATCTTCTGGAGGTATGGGTGGGAAGGCAAAGCTTAACTATTTTCCAAAAATTTCCACCTCCCATACAGGGACGTGGCTTTTGAATCTGAAGTCTAAGAATGTACGCTTTTGTTTCCAGGTACTTTGATTATCATATTTATGTCCACTTGTCTGAATGGACATGGGTCATGGCAGTGAACAAGTGGGAACAGAACCAGCTTAGTTAATAGTTCACAATATCAGCTCATCAACAAAGCAAACAACGTGTAGTTGTTTTAGGAGAGAAGTTAGAAATCAAAGAATATTATCTGGTTAATATTTGTCAAGTATTGTCACCACTTTGCAGGTAAAAAATATTATAAAGTTCATTTTTCTTTTAATTTGAATGATTTAAAATTAACTGAATTGTGATACAAATTGAATACATGAGTTTACATTCTTTGAGGTTTTTCAGTGTGCTTAATAGTTTTAAAGAAAATGTTTCCATGGGAAACTGAGCGAAGAAAGACACCTTTTTTATTATAAGGAACATCTCTGTTTTGTGCTAAGGTCTACGGCAATCTTAAGGCATATTAAGTATATGAATTCGGTTACTTAAACTATTTTTTCCCAGAAAGTACTTACAGGATCCTAAAAGCCAGTTTAAAAACTTGAGCACTATGACACAGTGTTGATAGTGAATTGCTCATTCCCACGCAGTATCTCATTCAAGGAACTTCAAGAGCAGATGCAAGAAGCCACTGCTTTGCACGCCCCTCGCTAACTCCTGCAGTTTCTCTTGTCCCTTTTGAAAAGTTCCACTATTTGAATCCGGCTGATTCTTTCTTTCGGTTTCACAGGGTGTGACAAAGCTGCCACCGGAACAATAAGGAGTAACCCCAACTGAATGTTCCCTTTGTCCTTCTTTGCTTCTCTGGGGAAAACCTGGATCCACATCCATGGGCGTCATCAGGAAACAAGGCTGAGTGGCTTCCCAACCTGTCTTTTCCCAAATTCTTTTCCCAAAAAGTCTATTCTCAAACTTTGACTTATAGGGCACCAGGCTTCCTTATTGAGTATTTTCAAATCACCTTTAGAACTGAGAGACAGTAGGCTGCTGAGGAAGAATAAATACACTTGTCAGCCTAAGCATCGCATCCCAAACCAGCTACACAGCAGACCTTCCGCCCCAGAGACCTGCATCGCTCTGTGGTACTTCCCTGCGCCTGACCTCACAGATGCTACTGGACTTTGGGGCACGTGTTTTTTCCTGTTTGCCAGAAATCCCTATTATGCCCCAGCACTGCTTCTAACTCTTCCGTATCTGTTGCTGAGAGCAAATAAAAATAGATATTTTGAAAAGAATGAAAACATGTCTACATTACTTTGTATTGAATTACTTTAAAAGGTTATGTTTATAAATATTTGTTCATAAAATATTTCAGTAATTCCTTTCCAGTATCTTTTAACCAATCAAAATTCTTCATGTAAAACATAAAGCATTGTACACTCGAACTCCTAAACTCCCAGGACTGTGAATCCTAAGCATCTCTTTGAGAAAATATAAGTGTACTTTTTAGATCTTAGAAGAGACAAGTAATCAAACACAGGTAAGCAAAGTCCTTCCAAGATAAAAACTAGAGCTCACTATCATTTTATCTCTATGTTTCAAAACTGTAATTAACAGTTTAAATGGGCTCTGGCTAGCAATTTTTAAATCACATGTTTTAAATTATTAGTAATTAAATGGAATATTAGACATTCACTTTATTGTTCCTATTTCCAATTTAATAATAGCCCTTAAAATATCTGTGCCGGGGGTCACATGTCTCTATCCTGAAACACTGGCCTTCTACTTCTGGGAGTCAGTGGACATTCCTTCTACCTTTATCCTAGTTTTTCCTTATGAAATGTACTTCTTAGGCCTCCCCCTCCATTTTGCTTATTAAATCTTACCTATCGTCCAATACTCCATTAAATTTCCTTCTTCAAGAAGCCCATCCCTTAGTTATATAAGCACAGCTGTCTTATTCACAGTCCAGTTGGAGTATTTGTCATATTCTGCCTGCATTCTCACAATAGGGAAAGAAAAATGTATTCAGAAGGGACCTACCAAAATCATCGTTGGACTAGGCATGGGAGTGGAGAAGGAGGTTCAGGATATGTTTTCAACTACATGTGCCTCATGAAGACTCTGACATTCCCCTTTGGAGGTGTGCACCATCACTTCACTCATTGTGAACCACTGCATATCATGAGATGCTACTGTCAGAGTATGTTGCACATGTTCAAGCTATAGAGCCTGACAAAAAGTTGAGAATTACTATGAAATCATTCCAAAAATACGAGGCATGCTATGTGCAAAACAAATGCCTGTAGATGTTTTCAAGAGCAGAATTCATGGGCTGTTTAGTTTTAGACCACTGGAGGGCCAGATGAGAGTTTTGTCAATGTTGAGTAGAAGGTAGAAAGGATGGGCTTGCATCCCCTAGTGATTGTTGACTGGCTCAGTGATGATGAAGAAATGGTTTCCCCAATGGTGTTAAGACTTGACATGAAGAGATTTAGGATGGTAAGAAGATGAGTGGTAAAAAGATGTCCTTACTAAATTTGGGAGTGGAGGCTCTGAAGCTAATTTATCTCAGGGATATAGTTGGCTATTGTCAGAATATAAGTAGTTATTTCCGAAAGATTCCACTGATACTCTCCATCCAAGACATGCATCCCATGCTTCCATTTCGTCAAGGGGCATTCTGGTAGATGGTTCTTTTGAGTATTAGAGATAATTTTTTTCTTTCTCTGGGCACTCTCATTGTTATGCTTAACAATTTTAGCTAATTCTGTCTTTATCATCATTTTAGTTGGATCACTGAGAATTTATGACATATATTGGTTCATATGCAAAGTTGATGCCACATTTGTATACAAATGAGTAGATACAAGTAATTCCTATGGTAAAATTTTCAGTATCTCTGTTTCAGTATCTTTTTTTTTCAGACAATGTTCTCTTCCTTAAAAATATATTTCTATAACTCTCTAGACTGAAGATGTAGTCAATATAAAGACTTGTAAAGAGAAGAAACTTAACCTCTGATGAATTAAGAATTGCTCTAAAATCCATATTCAGCCAAAATCATCCTCCTATACTTTACCATAATGCTTATGAGTATACCAAATACTTATGAGTAAAGGAGATTTCTTATGATATTTATGTTAAAAAGTAGGATTATATTGAGCATGGTTATAACTTGTGGGATATACATACAAGAAATAAAGCTTGCTTAATGATTTTCTTGATCCTTCCTCAGGAGATTAAGAAGTGATAGATGTAATTTTACTAGAAAATCATGTCATAACCTGTAGAAGAACATTGGATCCTCTAGCTCTTTATTTTTGTATAGAATATATTTGATTTTTTGTTAGTGTTATTAAAAAACATTAGTAGGGAAAAGACCAAAGATAAAGAAACATGATTTTATTATTTATTATTTTTAAAATAAATCACAGATAGCACATTATTACTTTATCTAACATAGTACATCCAAATACTTGCATACTAGTTGTTAGTAGACAATATTAATATCCTTCAAGATAGCCTCTCATTGGGTTCTGAGAGCGTCTATTCTAGTCTAAGCCACCTAGAAGTGGCCTCCCTGGAAACCAGGCTTTTTAGGCAACAGCTCAAATGGAGAAAGAAATAAGTTGAATTAGAAAATAAGAATCATCTCAAGATGACCACCGATGAATACAAAAATCACAAAAACATTTTAGGGGCAAAAATAAAATATATTGAAAATTGAGGAAAAAATACCCATTATATTTATCATAATTTCTCCACAATAATTCCTACAAACATGGCTATTGATAAATGTTAATTACAATTTGTTTTTCAACTTCTTTACAGTATTCTCTCTAGATTATTAAAATAATTATCTTTTTTTTCAGAAGCAAAAATCAGTTCACAGATACGTTGAGTCAACATCCTTAAATAAAAACCTTATGCATGTTGACACCTCTAATTTGACCAAAAGACTTGGAGATTTTAATATGCTTGCTAGAATTCGACCCAGCCCTGTGACAGAAAGGGAACATACTTTGTAGATTGTTCATTTGGCCTCACAAACCACATAAAACAGCTACCAGTTCCTTGATTGGCCTTGGCCAACCGCTATGGCTATGTCAGCATCTTTATGCTTTCAAATATCTGTTTAAATGACATTTTGAAGCATTTCTCTTCGCTAAGATAATATGGTGAGTGTCAACAAATTTTCTTTAAGCAACCAATCACTAATTTGATCATTTCTGCAATAAAGCTAATCCATGTATTTTTCACCTTGAATTTCCCTTCTCTAAAACACCAGAACAGTGTGATTTTCATAAACTTAATTTATCTTTCATATTAATTCTAACATCTGTCCTTCTGAACAAATGCTTTAGTGTCTCTGCCATTAAGAAAAAGAAAGAACTTAAAAATTTTAAAGGACAGATAACTTTGAAAAATGTTTATATTATAGTAGGAGTGAACTGTAGGGGTAAAATAGCTTCAAACACTATTGTCTATGGGATTTGAGAATAACTTGTCTAATATGTAATTCTGTTTAAGGTTAAGCCAAGTTATTTTCCTCCTGCAACTGTGATGCCCTCACAGTTGACTTAATGTTTAATTGTACTGGACTAGTAGAAACATCCCAGTAATTAATTAGCTGAATCTGGCTGGTGTCTTGTATTGAAGAATGCATTTTCACAAAGAAATTAATTATTCCATTCTTAATTAATCCATCAGGATAACCTATAGAGTGTATCTCCCAAATATCTCTCAAATCCATCCTGTTATCTACATGAGTGAATAAAGGAATAGAATTGGCTTATTCTGAGTGGTTGATATAGCTGTCCAATTTGCAGAGCTGAAAATGAACAACCTTTATCTAAATTGTTTCTGTTGAGAGTTCTGCCACTTAAGATACTTACTTTTATTTTTCTTGGCATAAAACGCTTTAGGAACAGAAAACAATTTTTAAAAAGAGTATTCTGAAGAGCTAAATGCTCTCAGAAAGAGAAGATTTTAGCTGATCCAACAAGCTTGGTTTATAGCAATTCACTTTTTCCTCCTAAGAATATTTAACTATTTTAGTTTTTATCCCTTAATGATGCTTAGATTTAGACCTTATATATGGCCCAAACTCATCAGTTCTGAGTTTACTTCTAGTACTGTTGTTCATACTTTGGATAATATAATTTGCTCTTGAAAACTATAAGAATCTAGGAAATTCTCAGAGATCATGCAAGAAAGAATTATAACTGAGGTCCTGGAGAAGTGAAGGAAAAGGAAAAGTAATCTAGAGTTTGCTTTGGGTGGGTTTAGTTAAATAAGCCTTCAAGGGCAAATAGTTAAAACTTTCAAGAATCTGATTCCCAAATTTTATTTCCATATTATCTTCAGAACCCAACCTAGGCCTCGTGTCTTTAGCAACAGAGCTGGTAGTAAGTGATCATGGAAGTCCTGCACTAATTTTGATTTGTATCAGGAAATTTTATGGAGGTAAAGAGAAATTTAACAAAAGGACTCAATAATATTAACTCTCACTCTGGACAGGGGCTTCATTCAGAAGGACCTTATATCCCCACATCACCCTCCCATCTTGGCCGAGGCTTCTGTGAAATATGCTGAGCAAGTCTGCTGATGAAAGAGAGCCCAGGCACAGCAGTAAGAAACAGAAATCTCATCTAATAAAAGAAGTTCAACAAGAACAAGTTAATAGTTCTGATGTTAGTTTGATGGAGAGATAATACACAACCCATGATTTCTTTTAAAAGAGCTCACCTCCCTCATGAGAGTAATCCTGTTATGTGAGTCTTTGTAGATGAGAGATTATACTGCTCCCCACAATCCTGGCTGGATGTTATAGATCAATAAAGTGCTCTGTGACTAATTGCTTAAAGTACTTTTTGATTTTATGATTTATAAGTGTACTGTAATAGCAACTTACATTTACAACCAAGAGAAGTAATTTATTCCTACTACTACTTTCAGAAACTATAAGTAGATGAGACTCTCTCCACAAATGCCTTCAAATAGCTCCTCATTATAGCTGGCCTAAGTTAGCTCAGAACATGTACATAGGAGGAAAAAAATAGCATGGGAAGCATTTTTAAAAGAATACTAGTATTTCTCATCTTTGGTATAAGAATAACTGGTACTGCTGGGAAGATGGTGGTGTGAGCAGGGCGGCGGAAATCTCCAAAAACCATATATATTTATGAAAATAATGATGCCAAAATAAATTGTAAAAAAAAAAGTTTTTAAATTAAAATAAATAAATAAATAAATAAAATACCAAAAAAAAAAAAATACAACAAATACAACTATTTCTAAAAGAGAGACCAGAAGATACAGGACAACAGTCAGGCTACC
>JAQQAC010000477.1:6271318-6355473 GCA_029783875.1 Phataginus tricuspis
AAAAAAAATTAAACTCCTAGGGCTTGTTTTTGATCTACCAGATCATTAACTCTGGAAGTGCTGCCTTGGAAATCTGAACTTTTAATAATCCATCTGTTGACATTCCTGTACAGTACGGCTGCGAACCTGTCTTGGATTTACGCAGGAAGCGCAGGCAGTTAGAAGGGAGGGATGTTTTATGGTGGAGATGGCTTAGTGTCTCCTTTAAAAAGTAAAAACCCAAGTGTTGTAAGGAATTTTGCTGTTGGTGTGATGGTAGGGGCGAGAAAAGGTGCTGAGGGCGCCATACAAAGCCTTTGTGATGTTATTAGCAGCGCCTCAATCATTGCTGTAGATATGAAAGAATTCAAATGTGATTAGCTTTTAAGATGATTCACTTTTCGGTATTTTTGAGTTGGTTGTAAGGCTGCCTTTTATTAATAATAATTTCATTAGTAGCAACTATCAAGTGTCAGGCACTGTGGTGAACATTTCACATGTATTATCTCACCTAACTTTCAATAATTCCAGAGTTTAGTGATTGCAGTTCCTATTTTACATATGAAACTTGGATGGAACTGAAGCCACAAAGTAGCTGTTCCGCAACTAAGACCCATCGCTGTATTTAACAATTTTAATATATGGTCTCATATTAGCTACAGCAATTTCTCTCCATACCCTCCTTCTAAAGTATAAAATTACTGCCTTTGGAGCCAATGGCTGTTTGAGAAGAGTTCTTGGGTCTTGGTGATGTATGATGGAGCCCTCAAAGTTTATTTTAGAGAAAAAAAACTAATTGAATGGCATATTTAAGTATAGTAGGTTTTATTGTCAAATAAGTACCATTAGAAAACTGAGTTAAATGAAATTAAGTGAGAGATTCTTTCTTATCAGATGTCTCCAAGCCAGTGTATACTGTATAGCTTTAAAAGAAAAAAGTTAAGATCAGTGTTTCCTATGCATTTATGATATGGAGCTGGAATATTTATGAAGTTTCCAAAAACTGTGTGTAGGGCACACAGGTCACCAATACATTTGTAAGAAATGACTATCCAATGTATGAAGATGTTTAAAGCAAAATATAAATTGTCTATAAAATTCTGGCATCTCCTCAGTAAAGGTTTCAATGGGATTCAGTTGTCAGTTGATGAAGCCTATTTTTCCTCTTTTTCAACTACAAAGACCCCCATAGCTGGAAAAGTTTGAGACTCTAAAAACTCATATTCAAACTCCAGCACACTGTTAGACATTTTTTTTTCCCAATCAGGATCAATGAAATCCTTTACGTTTCTTCTCAGTTTTAGAAAGCCCCAGCTCTAGTGCACAATCTTACAGGAATCCCGGCCTTCATTAGGTGAAATGTACGTACCTTCAGAGAATAGGCTGGTCCCTTAAATGAAGGAAGTCGAACATTAGGCGTGGTGACAGTTGGCAACTGTGATTCAGGCACGGTGGCTGGGAGGTGACAGGGACTGGCAGGCTTGGGAGCAGAGAGGGCAAAGCACACTGAGCCTCAGGCATGCTTCCGGCTAGTCTGCCTCCGACGTATTTTCACAAGGCAAGGATGAAGGGCCGGTGTTTCCAGGTATTCCTATTGGTGAAGAGTTATTTTTTAACATAAAATCTTCTCACTTTTAATGTTGGCTCACAGTATTTTGAAACACTATGTGGACCATACAAAATATGTGTGAGGGTCAGATTTTGCCCGCAGGCTCCCGGTTTGCATATTGACCACACCTACGTTGTGACCTACAGCCAGTCCTTTCACTGGCCACCACCCGGGCAGGTATAGAGCCCAGGACAGGCGGCCGCATCCCTGAAAGCCACTGCCTGCCTCACACTGAGTGTGCAGACACCAGTGTGACATTTTCCCAAGGTAGTATTAAGGTCTAATTAAATGTGTGCCATGTTGAAACCTTATAAATCAATGTGCAACACTACACTTCAGGCAAAAACCAACCTTTGAAATCTACTTTTCACAGTGTTATATAAATTCACCATTAATTTCTCCAGGATTTCTGTCCACAGAAGTGGACAGTTTTGCTTAAATTTAAAAAAAAATGATTTTGTTAATGAAAGTAGATGAGATTGGAGTAGGATGTACAATGCCACACTGCTTTATTACTTTAAAAGATGCTGGCACATCATTTATGATATTATCGTGAAAGATATGTCAGAGATTTCTGACATTTCAGAAGCAAACCAGTATTAGACTTGTCACACTTGAAAGGGAGATTTTCCCTATTCCTACCAAGGCCTGTTCTTTAGTGCTGAGTTTACTGGCCAAGAAGGTAAGAAACGAATGGGTTGTGGGGTGGATTGAGGTTGTGCATTTGGCTTGTTTGACTTTCACACTGATTTAAAACACCTTTTTGAATATCTTTATAGAGGGTGTATGGTCTTCAGTTTATTAGAGTCCTTCTGACTCTAGCTGTTTTATGCTCATGCGGACCCACTTAACTCATTTATACTACCTGCCAGGCCTGTATAGCTACTTGAATTTGTGACTTCTGATCCAATGAACAAAACTTTTTACTGGGATTAAAACATACAAACACAAACACACACACACACACACACACACAGAAGAAGAAATACAAAGAATTCCAACTGATATAAAACCAACATCTGTTACATGCTAATAAATTCCTTCTTTTTGACAAGGTATATCAAGTCCAGTGTAGAATTACCGCACAAAACTTGATGCTTGTTCATGACTAAAACGTGATCTTCATTTGGATTTTATTTCAGAATAATGAGAACAGCACTAAAACATCCCAAATCCTCCACTTCCCACGAAGCTCTGCTCTCCTCTTTGAACCCACACTTGGATCGGGCCACTTCCGGGGACTTCTCGGTAAAGAACTAGTAAGAGGGGCATAAATCGGAGTTAGTAGCTCCGGCCAAATAAATACACTCAAAGTTGCTGCCAGAGCTTTTGGCCATTGTTTTCCCTCCAAAAAAACAATCTTGGAGGAAAGATTGTTTTGACTGTTTTGATCTGGCTTCTTTCATGAAGCCAGAGAAATTTTTAAGACAGAAGTTGGACAGTTTTACATTTTCATCCCTTTGAGCCCAGTAAGAGCATAGGTGACTATGCAGTACAGGTGCGGATGATGAGGTATTTTTGGAATTTACTTTCTTGCATTGTTTCATACAGAATGCTGTAACTACAAATATTTCAAGGTCTTATGTAAAAGGAAAGCAAAACAAAAATCATAGAAA
The DNA here is from genome assembly GCA_029783875.1 of Phataginus tricuspis. Taxonomy (NCBI): domain Eukaryota; kingdom Metazoa; phylum Chordata; class Mammalia; order Pholidota; family Manidae; genus Phataginus; species Phataginus tricuspis. Next base: position 6,274,523 of record JAQQAC010000477.1, read on the forward strand.
AGAGTATTTTTTTTTGCAGCTCTGAGGAGCAGCTGTTTAGGTTGTCCTTGTTATGTTAAATACGTGGGAGCACAACAAGAGGTGCGGCTGTTCTCCAGCTGTGCTTGACGTTGACCACAGGGGAGCACCTAGCCCTGGCTCTGTGACCTTATAAACACTTCCCTGTAACTCTCAAACCAGAAAACTGCAGGGCACAACGGTCCCTGAGACCAGCGGACCAGCCCACATCCATCTCTGTGGTTTCAAAGCACTAATTCATCGTCTACGTCGGCATCATCACAGTGCAAGTTACGTATTAACTGCAATCCAAGATAACCCGGCCCCTCAGCCCTTGGAGACAGATGCCAACCCTGAGAGTGGAATTCACCTTCGGGGGTGTTGATCCCATTAGGACAGAACAACATTTATTTCAGACCAAGGGATAAATGACAAGAAGTGTGTGTGTGTGTGAGTGTGTGTGTGTGTGTGTGTGTGTGTGTGTGTGTGTGTATTCAAAAATATCTGTGATCTTGGAAGCCCACGCTTTTCTGTACAGATAAACTACCTTACGTGACTTCGTAGTTGCGCTACCCGGGACGGACCGCAAGCCGTGGAGACTGCGGCCGGGTCATGCTTCGCCTGAGCGTGTGCGGAGCCTCTCCTCTGCTCCGAGACTGCTTTCATCTGTGACTGCCGACAGGAAAGGTTGTGCACAGTTAGGTGTAACTTTTATACAAGCCTTCAATGATTATGAGATGAAGTCAGTCTGTCCCTGTGGAAGACTGATGGAAAAAAAAATAGTCATCAGTTAAAGAATGAAGTGAAGAAGGGTACATCTACCCTATGAGTTTTCTGTAACTGCTTTTCTCATGGGTTCCACAATGCTAAGCAATATTTTAGAAATAGATACAATCAGAAGCTTTTAAGTCTGAGTAGTGAGATTTTATAACTCACAACTTAGCCTCTTTTAATGTGTAAGCCATATTCTATATGCATATTAGGTATGCATCTGTATAATTAAGACATTTGTGCATAGACTGTATAAAATGCTTTTAAATAGTCTGTGACTAAGGTCCTTAGCCTTTGTTTCATCTGAATCTTGTGTAGAACACAGCTAAATAATTGAATTGTATAATAAACATCATAATGCAATTGATACTTTAAATGTAATCAGCAAAGATCTGTAACAATGTGTTGAGGGGAAATTTATAGTTGTGTACATTATGGTGACTTCTGGTCTTTCAAAAGTGAACTTTTTATTTCTATTTATGGAGAAACTACAACTCCTGCTTTCAATGTCTTTTTTAAAGTAGCTATTTACCAGTTAGAAAATATTCTGCATTTAAAATAGAACCTATCTGGGAAGTCTAAATACTGTTGTTCCTATTCGAGCCAGTTGTCTCTCAGTAAAGCCAGAGAATCTCTGGAGGGAGAAGTAAACTGAAACACTGCTTCTCGACTGCCATAGGAAACATGTCCACTTTGCTCCTATTTATACTTTAAGATCTACAGCCTTTGTTACTAAAAAAGAAAAAAATAGAAGACTATATAATACATCAGTGTCTGTATATGGGCTTTGACCTAATTTTCCAGGTTATATAACTCACAAAGCACTGTGACTGAAATTCCAGACACAGGGAGGGGAGAAAACATTCTTCAGAAGCATTGTCACGCTGTCGATGCACTTTATCTTTGTCTAATACAATCTCCTTGCCTTTGTCCCTATTTCCCTCCTACTCCTCCCCACTCTGTTTCTCTCCTTTTTTATCTTCCTTATTCCTTCCTTCCTTCTCCTAAGACAGCTACTAATTAGTGCTAGTTATTGGGAAGTTGGGGTGGACGTGACCAGTGCCCATCCCTTCTGCAAACATCAGTGTGGCATCCATCCTGCAGAGAGGGAGAGGTGACAGGCGGCTGCACCGTGCATGTGCTGCTTGGTATTGTTAGTCTCAGCTCCCCAACATAAATCCAACTCTTTCATACGCTTTTTCATATAACCAGTACCTCTTCTATTAAGTTTTTAACATGACAAGCTACAATTCTTGTGCTTTTATTGTTGCGATTCTCTGTTTCTTATTATATATAATTGTTAAATAAATCATACTGAAAGAAAATATTGTGAAACATATGGCGTCTGATGTAATTCAATTTGATAGGTCATTGAAAAGTTGGAGAAGTCAGGGAAAAACAGATAGAAATGAGTTTTGATATGAGTTCTGTCAGAAAGTGATTTTTTGCTCTATTAAAGAAATCTTCATTGAACCTTTATTATTGTTCCCATTATTTGCAAGCTACTGACTGGAAGTATGTTGCATATAGGAATCTGGAAACCTTTCCTCTAGAAATTTCATATCTAATAGAGGAGATATCCTATATACATTAATAGCTAGAATGCCAGATTTAAAAGTAACCAGGTGTCACACCAGTGAGGATGGCCAACATCCAAAAGACAAACAACAACAAATGTTGGCGAGAATGTGGAGAAAAGGGAACCCTCCTACACTGCTGGTGGGAATGCAAATTAGTTCAACCATTGTGGAAAGCAGTATGGAGGTTCCTCAAAAAACTCAAAATAGAAATACCACTTGACCCAGGAATTCCACTCCTAGGAATTTACCCTAAGAATGCAGCAGCCCAGTTTCAAAAAGACATATGCACCCCTGTGTTTATCACAGCACTATTTACAATAGCCAAGAAATGGAAGCAACCTAAGTGTCCATCCGTAGATGAGTGGATAAGGAAGATGTGGTACATATACACAATGGAATATTATTCAGCCATAAGAAGAAAACAAATCCAGACATATGCAGCAACATGGATGGAGCTAGAGGGTATTATGCTCAGTGAAATAAGCCAAGCCAAAAAAGACAAGTATCAAATGATTTCACTCATCTGTGGAGTATAAGAACAAAGAAAAAAACTGAAGGAACAAAACAGCAGCAGACTCACAGAACCCAAGAATGGACTAACAGTTACCAAAGGGAAAGGGACTGGGGAAGATGGGTGGGAAGGGAGGGATATGAGGGAAAAAGGGGCATTACGATTACCAGATGTAATGTTGGGGGGGCACGGGGAGGGCTGTACAACTCAGAGAAGACAAGTAGTGATTCTCATCTCTTTTTTTTTTTTTTTTTTTTTTTTTTTTTTTTTTGTGGGGGGGACCTGATGAAGGGGGTAGTTTAATCACCACAATATTGCACATGTAATTGTAGATTAATGATACCAAAATAAATTAAAAATAAAAATAAAAAATAAAAAAAAGTAAAAGTAACCAGGTGTAAAGAAAATGTACCTCTGGATATTAAGGGAAGTAAAAGCTGCTTCCATCCTCAGTGCTTACAAGAAGACATCTTAGAATAGGTGCCACATGAGTTGACACTTCAATAACAAATAATAATAAAAGCTCACATTGCCTATTTTCTATGTACAGCCTCCGTGTAAACACCTAACAGATATTATCTCTAACAGTAATCCAGCTAAAAAAAAAAGAAAAGTGGCCATCAATATGAGTAAGGAAAACAAGTCTCAGAGAATGAGCCTTTTCCAAGGCCATGCAAGTCTCAAGCGGCCGATTCCAAACTGGGTTTGGTTCTAGGTGTCTGGCACCAAAGACCTTTATTTACTTCTACTTCATCTATGTTGGGGGGACAGAAGCACAGTTGAATGGAAATCTCTGTAAAAAAAGGACAATGTGAATAAGGCAGCACTGGGGAACAATCTAGAAGCAAAGACCATCAAGTCAAGGTGAAGACCTAGAATTTCAATAGTTGAATGAAGAGTGACTGGTACAATCTGTGCACCTCTCAGGGGGTGTCTCCATGTCGCCAGAACATTCCCAGTGGAAATGTAACATTTTATCTAAGTCATCAGATATATGATGCTTCACTGAACTTTTTACTTTAAATGTGATTCCATGATAAATTTCAACCTAATATCAAAAAGCTTTCAGAGGCCATATTTTAATTCAAAAATATAATTTAGATATAAAACATGTATTTCCTTTAGAAGCTATTGTAACTCTTCCATTTAATTGCTTTTCTAAATATTACAAAGCTTATCCACCATTCAGAGCAAGCCTTAAACAATAAAAATAATACGTATTTTAGAGTCAAAAAACAAATGCCTAATACTGACCCACATTACATACCTGTACTTGTCTGTCATTTCTTTTAAAGAAATCCTAGATACTTAAGAAATAAATCTTATATAAGGACCAATCAAGTATATTTAAAGCTGCAATTGGGGCTATTTGTCCTTTAGTAACATTAATAAATTTCTAGGCTATTTGCTTAACATTTGGGTTAGTTGGAAAGCTTCCTGTGCATCTCAGGCTGATACATATTTTTTTATCTGTGAGTTAAAGATTACCATTAAGGAGTTTATTGCAGTTTCACTACTATATTACATTGTTTTCTGACAATCTCTTTTTTATTCCCTAGACCTACTCTTTGAGGAATTGTCACCCCCATGAGGAGCCGTGGCAGAGGGGGATACAATCATTTGGGTGGTCACACAGCTGGTGAGCACAGGGGCCTGGACCCGAAGTCTAAGGGGTGTGACTCCCCAGACCATTAGGCAGACTCTCTGCGGCCCCTGCGGCTGCATCCGTCCTGTCTTCTCTAGCTACCACATCCATTACCTTCCTTTTCTACCCTTTATTCCACTCTACCTTTAGTCCGTATTCAGGCCACTTGTCTGGAAAAACTACCCCTCTGAGAGGGCAGAATTTCCAGTGACCAAGATCAGGGACAGGTGGGCTTTGGTGACCGATGAAGTCATATTACAGCAGACAAGTTGTCTTTGATTTCTAAAGACAGAGGAATTATTTCCCAGGCTTAAACCATGACCTTAGAATTGTGCTTTTTCAAATAACCACTGCCACTAACGTCTAAATCTTTGCTACTTAAAGTGTGGCCCCTACTTGGGAACTTTTAGAAATGAAAAATTTCCGGCTCCATCCAGACCTACAAAACTGGAATTGGCATTCTGAAAATATAACTGGATGGTTTCTATGCATATCACTGTTCTAAACAATAAGTCAGCATCACGGAGATCATTGTGAACACCCACTGAGCACTTAAACACGAGGGTGCTCTTCTCCAGCAGACAAGAGCCTCTAGAGTTCATGCTCTCACCCCTGTAGCACTCGCTCAGATCCAGACCGAACCAAGAGACGACTGAGCGGGACCTAGTCTACAGTTCCTTCCATTGTTGAGAACCTTGCTGTGGCATAGGGCTTGGGCAATTTCAAGTGAAGTTATATTGTTTCTATAAGCATCAGAGACCCATTTCTTCTTTGTATTCAAAGAAAACTGCCCTGTGTAGGTCTTCACCAGTTCACTTTTGTTCCATAGTTGGCTGCTCTGCTCCCAGCTCTTTTCACTTTTTCTTTTCTGTACCCTGTTATGATATTAAATCTCCTTAATTCATCCTTTGAAGCTATTGCTGTTCTCACGAACAGTTTCTCCTTGTCTACACCAGGGGTCAGCAGACATTTTCTGTAAAGGATCAGACCATAAATGTTTTAGGCTTTGCAGGCCATGTTGCATCACACTGTCCCTTCTCCTCTTCCTTCTTCCTTACCATTTTCTTCTTCGTCCTCCTCTTCCTCGTCTTCTTTGATGACCTTTTGGAAATGGAAGGTCACTCTTAGCTTAGGGGGATGGAAGTGGCACACAAAACAGGCCACAGGCCAGATTTGGCCCCTCCAGGAGCTCCAGCTTCCCCGGAGCCTGCTCAGCCACTCTGAGGCCTGGGCAGATCTGTATTTCCAGTGCACCTGTCATTCATCCACAGCCCACGGAGCCGTTTGGGAGGGCTGGCTGCAGCGCTGGCTCTCGGCCTGCCGAATGCCTCAGCGTCACCTGGAGGGGCTGTTAAACTGCAGCTCGCTCAGCCTTACCCCCAGAGGTTCTGATTCAGTAAGTGTGCACGGGGTGATGCCGGCACTTTCAGCCTGGAGATCTCACTTAGGGAACTGCTGGTCTGCGGGTAGAGCTTACACTCAAAGCCCTGCACAGTCTAACCCCAGCTCATCTTTTTGGCCTTCCCTGCACTTCACTGTTCCCTTTGCCATCTTCACCTGCCACTGGCCCCTTTCCTCCAAAGACCTACACACACATGGCAGCTCTCCCAGAAAGCCTCTTCTTATATTTCTGCTCAGAACTCTGAGACCCTCTTCTCTGGATGATCACTGATCACTTGTGTGTCTGTGCTGGAAAATTGTAGCTCACATTGTCATAGGCTTGCTGCCAGATTTTAAGGTAAAGAAGCACTGAAGCTTACATATGGTAGGTGTTCAGTCAATATGTATTGAATCAATGAATATAAATTAATGAATGAAGGCAGGAAGGAAAAGTTTATTCTTGTTTGTTGTGTTTGATATATAATGGAGTTAATCCTTTTCAGTAACATCTCTAGTTAATTCAATCAAAATGAGACTCACTTTTCAAGCACTTCTGATCTACACAACCCCAAAAAGCCATTTGTGTTTTTTCTCAGACAAACGGAGAGTGCATGAATTCTTAATTAATTCTTAATAGCATACTAAAAGCAAAGCTGAATTATATGAGAGACACATTAAGATCTCCCATCTGTCTCTTGTCTTCCCCTGGGGAGATGGATCTGCTGGGGCAGATATATATGAATTGTAGCTAATCTTACCAACTTTGCTAAGGAGAAAAGCTCGTATTTCCTAGGTGACTTTCTATAGCCTCCAGCGTGGGAACCATACAAATTTGGGAGCAAGAATGACCTCAGTTCATAGCACGCTCGTGGTTGGTACCGTTGGCTTTAACATTTCCTGCTCTGGTAGATGGCAAAATAATGATGAAGAATATTTAAAGGCCCTAGACACAATGTTGGTTCTCAAATAACATAAGTTACTATTATTATTTCATCCAGATGTCATTACTTCTTGTTGAATTTTACGTGGAAGCCCTGAGGCAAGAGATATCTCATCCAAGTAACTGAATTTGACCCTCAATTCAGTTTCAGACTTTGTCCTGTATGGTCCCTGTGACCTTGGATCAGCCTCAACTTTCTCATCTATGACGTGGAGATGTAAGAGCATCTATTTTACAGGATTGTTGGAATGATTAAATGAAATGGCCCATTTAAGGTGCTGAGAATATTGGTCGACAGACAGAAAAAACAAAGAGTAAGAGTTATAAAAAATTAAGAATCTCCTAGGATTCTTCCTTTAAAGGAATCATCCTCTTCCTTTAAAATTAATTCATGCATATAGTTGCAAGGACATAGCATGGCTTTGACTTTAGAAGCAATATCCTGGAAGTCCACGTGATGGGGGAAGTCTCTCCAGGTAACGAGTCGGCCAGACACGTATGGTGGAGATCATCCTGTCATTCACTTCGGCAGTCATGTCATTGCTTGAGGAGAGTAAAGGAAAAGTTACATATATAGAGAAAAATATAGATATAGATATAGATGTAATTGAAATGCAGATGATATATCTGTATAAAAATTGGCAGATACCTCTATTGATATATATATATATATATATATATTCAAGGGGAAAATCTTTAAAATAAACATTAAAGAGAAAAGTACCAGCCTAAAGTTAAAATAACTATAGCATTTAGACTTCCTGGATTGTCACATAAAACACATGGTCACACATCCAGGTGCACTTAGAAGCAAGGAGAGCAGTTTCTCAAAAAAGAAAACCCGTAGGAACACACCCCAGCACGCTCCACTGACTTTAGAGAATCCTCATTAGCAAAAAGGAAAAGACAGCTTTCCTTGGAGGAAACAACAAAAAAGAGAGAACCTTTCATACCATGGAAATTGGCCCTGTGGAAAGAACAGACGTCCACTAACTGGTGAAATCAGACTCCGTCTAGAAGCCAAGTGGGTCAACACTGAAACCGTAATCTTCAAACCCTCTGGAGATGAAAAGGATGCTAGAAATAGCCGTGATGCAAAAGACACATTCAGATGGAGATGACTTGGGCAGGAACTTATTAAAATCAAGTTGTGTGGCCAGAGAGGGAGAGAGAAGGCGGGGCCTCGCCTGTCCCTCAGGCGCTCTCCCCAGGCTGACTTTCTCCTGTGGCACCACAGCTCCTCGCCTTTTGTCAGGATGTCCTCAGCTTCTTCCTTTTGTCCTGCTTATTCTGGACGTCTCACGCCATTCTCACCTAGCTTCTCCTTAAAAGAAGATACTACAGAAGTGGTAACTTAGAGAACTATTTATTTAATGAAGTTTTAGTTCTCTCTGCTTAATTTAATGGCAAATAGATTAAATTTCTTCTCTCTTTAGAAAAGGTGTCCTTTTTTATTTCAATGTAGTTAGTTGCATTATACGTGCTTATACACATTTATACACTGCATATTTTATATATGTGTATGTCACATAAACATAAATTCTACACACAAACATATACACATTCCTCAAAAGAAAAAATTCAACTACACACTACACAATGAAAGAAAAAAAGATTTTTAAAAACGAGTGGATTAGTAGGGAAAAAAGCATACAAATTTATTTATGACTAAATCAAAAACTTTTTTAATTTAGGCAATTAGATTTTCCCCAAAATATTGCTTTAAATTACTTTACATCAATACAGCTTTTGGTAGTTTGATTAACAATGTCTAAATTTTAATCCTTTTATGCCTCTACTATAAAAATTACTATTTTTTAAAGTTTGCTTTAGATATCAACTAGTTCCAAGGAGCATCTTCCTGTGAAAACTCCATTTATACTGACCATGAAAAGGGGTAACTAAGCTTGGCATTAAGTAGAATACCAGGACAATTAGACTAGTACAGTACAGTTAGTAGTAGCATAATATGTAATTAGTGGTATAATTCCTAACTTTGTCATTATTGGCCTTCATGTCAAGTTTAAATTTTTAGACAACTGATTGCCCTCAAAAGTGAATAAAGGACTCATGTAATGTTTAAATCATTTGATAAATATGACAAATAAATGACAATTTCAAAATAGAGACTCTATGTCCCATTAGAGCAAACAAACAGAAAGATGAGAGCAGCATCTGGTAATATAATCAGGACGATGAGGGAAACCCATCCGCAGAGCTCACGCTGCAGGGAAATGTAGTGAGAAACCCGCTCCTCCGTTGCCGTGTCTTGACAAATGCCAGTCTCCTTACAAAATAAAGAAGAAAGAGAAGATACTCTCTGGGAATTATTAAAGAGATGTTCAACCATCTGTGGGTTTTTTTAAGTTCTCACTGTTCGGTTGCTCTGGTTCATACAAAGCCATGCTTATACCTGTGACTGTAGGGGAGGAAAGCGTTTTCCTCGCCCCTCTTAGGGTCCCTGGCTGGGGCTGACCATTAAACTGGCAAAGACAGATTAATAGGACAAAACATATACATTTATTTCATAGAAGTTTCCCATGACATGGGAGCCTTCATGAGGAGATGAAGCGCCCCAGAAACAGGCCTGTTTTGTACCAGGGCTGGTGAAGAACGGACAGCCGTGGAGAAATATGGGAAAGTGCAGTGGACTAGGGGAGCCGCGAAGCCTGCTCGGATTCCCCCCAGGGTCCCTTTGTCCACAGAGACGAGGGCGCTCCTCCCTCCCCCACCCCCCGACAGGGAGGGCACCCCTCACACAGCATTTCGTGGCCCGTTTCAGGGGAAAAGGGCAGCGGGAAGGGCAGAGTGACTTTTCCTGCTTCTGTTGTTCCCTCAAACTCCTTCAGCTTAAAATATTCAGGATGCAAAGGTGCTATACTTCCCAGTAGCGTGTCCTGATCGGTACCACCACTCTGAGAAGAATGGTATTTTGAAATTCACTCCTCGGTGAGCTGGAGGCGTTGGCTGCAGTTAGAATGGTCTCTTTGGCTCTTCGTCAAGTACAATATTATTTTTTAATGTAGAATATTAATTTTTTAATAATATCTACAGTATATTTCACAGTTATGCATTTAAGTCTGGGTTAAGCCTGCTTGTCTATACTAATTTTACTTTTTCAGTAATAAAAAAGTCTGGGAGTAGTCAGTGAAAATGATCGTTCTTCAGGTCCTGGGGGTAGTGTGGAGAGAAGGTATAATAAAATATAGCAATTTGTGAAATTGTTTTCCTTTTTTAATTTATTGTAAATCAAGGAAAAGAGACCAGAAGATTGATGCCTTGTTCTTTAGGAAAATATTATACTTAAGTTTGTCAAACTCAGCAATTCTCTTCTTTTTTTTTTAGCATATTAAAGGTTATTTTTTTAAGTAGATTGAAACATAAAATATATTTTGAAATGAACCAAGTACTTTAAAAGAAGTGTCAAATTTGCTTCTTTTATTGGTCCTAGGTCATTTTAGTCTGAAGTCAATGCCAAAGAATTAAAGTAGAAGTCAGGCTCTTTTTCTCACTGCAGCATCGTTAGCAAAATGATCCCTCCATGTTTGATGTTTGCAATTAGAAAGTTTAGTTCCAAGGCAATCTATAAGACACCATAAGAAAATGTAAAAGCCTGTGGTTCCAAAGGAGGATGGACTTGCCCGAAAACTTGTCACAGTTCTTCAAACAGATCATCAACTAGTGGAAGGGTTTGTTGGACAATGAGTTCATTCAGGGCCACTTATTTTCTTTGGACTCCTACCTGTCATATATATTTCGTGTGATTAGCTGAGAAACATAGGTAAGGCCACCTTATTATTGTAAAGAACTGAACCAATATTTACCAGCAAGAGCACAGCAACAGCCTTTTGATTTTTATAACTCTCATGCTTAATCACTAGTTGGCATGTAGTAAACTGTCAATATGTTTGTGGAACTGAACTGAATCAAGACCAATGGAATTTGAAAAAGAAAGAAAGGAATAAATAAATATGATGGAATTGGAAAAGTAATAAAGGAAATGTGCTGGAAAGCTTCCCCATTGTAAGGGAAGACTCAGACTCCAGAACTGAGAAAAACAATAATGAATCACATAAAATTTACCCACATTCAAGATCTCGCTTTCAACTGTGGAAATAAATTAAAACCAAAAGGAAGACCTTGGCAAATAGCATAACATGATTAGAAAAATATATATATAAAATGATGGAACACTTTCTGAAAAACATACCAGTGTTTATGTATAAAATACCTGAAGTCCTTCAGAAAGCCATCCAAGAGGGAGAAAATAACACATCAGGATGGAGTTGAAGATGAAGGTGGTGTTTGTTCGGTGTTGGTGTTTTTCCAAGCTCCGGCAGGAGCAGAGCGGTGACAAGTCCCTTTCTGGTTGTTATCAACCCATTTTGCACCTGGAGGAAGAAAAGAAAATAACTCCAGAACACAGTGGAAAAGTTCCAGCAAATTTCATACCATGTCACATAAATCTTTGTAAAGGGAAAAATCTGGTAAGCAGCACTTAGTAGCAACAAGCTTGTGTGCTGGGATAGAGTAAATTATCCAATTAGTGATTTGTAGGAGGACTTTTTTTCCTGGAGGGACTTTTAAATCTTAAAAAAAAAAATACTGATTACTATTTTTTTAGATCACTTTCTAAGGAGGTTTAAGAAACAGAAAATATAATTGGTTACAATGCATATTTACGTGTGTGTGTTTCTGCCTTGAACAATTTTGTTTTGTTGGCTGTCATACAAGCAATTAAAGATATCTCTTTTCTCTTTTGATCCCATCTTGCCTTAGTACTGCTGCTTTTTGTCTATTTCCACCTCTTCTTTTCTTTACTGCTCACATGCGCTTCCTGAAAGAGAATCCAAGGGGAGAAACAGATCCTTGAGTTGGAAGGAGCCTCACGTGATCACCTGGTCACCCATATATCATTCTCTGCATTTTATTGACCCAAAAACTGAATCCCAGAATGATTAGAGGACCTTCCCAATGTCACAGTTATGATTAAAGAGGAGCCCCACCTTGTTCAGTTTCCTTCCAGGAGTTTATCACTATCTGAAATGATCTCACTTATTTGTTTACATGTATTTTGACAGTCTTCCGACACTAGAATGCACGTCCAGAGACTTAAGGACCTTAACTGCCTTGTTGATACCTGTATGCTCAGCAGTTAAACAATGTCTAGCATGTCATCGATATTCATGCATATTTATCAAATGATAAACTAGAATATTATTTTCCTGCTTCTAAAGTATACTTTCATAAACTACACCCAAATTATCCTATGAAAATTAATAAAAAATCCTTAAAGATATCTGAATTGTTGCTGCAGGTCTATCATAAACATTAACTTAGTTTATGCATTTTTAAGGGCAGAATTATCTAGTGGGGGTTAATGTTTTCAACTTCTTGACATGTTTAAGTAGCCAGTGCTTCCTCTAGATGCCCCAGGGAAGAAGAAACCCCTGAATTCTGTTCATTCTGGGACGCAGAGACTGCTGGCCACTGAACTGCTACCCATGCTCACTTTATACCTTACAGACAAAACCTTAACTTACTTGGAAGGTAGCAAGGTACCTGGTGAAAGATACTTAACTTTTTCCAACTTCTTTGCATCAAGGGGTGGTCTTGTGACACAGCACCGTCTCAGGAGGCATCGGCTGAGGGATTCTGGAGACGGCTTTGCTTCTCGGCTACACATTCTTTCCCTTTTCCCATGGTTCTTTTTGCTTAAAACAAACCGGATGCCCGGAGTAGCACTTTCTTGGGACCAAGAAGTAACAACTTTGAGAACGGTAAGGAAAATGAAAAGTACCTGGATGCTCATTGTGTCTTGAGCCACAGTTCCAGCCCTGGACATTTTATTGCATGACATAAACAAATCTGTAGGCCATTGTTTTCCTGGTTTTCTATTGTTTGCTGCCAAATGCTTGTTCTGAATAATAATGAAGAATCATTTACTGAACATACTGTAATATTCTATTACTTTTAGATTGTAATATGGGAGTATCGCATACTCCTGGATTCACTGTCTCATTCCCTCAAGCTAGCCTCGTTGTTACTAAAAGTCAGAGAAAAGGGGAAAAATACTAAGTCATATCTGTAGAGCGAGAAACAAAAAATGAAGATGAATCGAATCCCATTTTAACCTACTTCTCCAGTTTTTTCTTCAAATTCCCCACGCTTCTTTGAGTTCCCTTCTCTGCTTAATTTTCTCTTTAATCCACTGTCAGGCTCATCTCCCCTCTGTGGAGCAGATCCCCATTCCTGCACAACCTGGAGTGAGGAAAGCCTGCACCGTGTAGTGTCCACAGAGGAAAGGGGCCCCACAATGTAACTATCAAGGAAAGTCCTACAGTTGAACGGTAGCCTCTTTACAAAAGGCAAACAGGCGCCTATGAATTCATATAGATTATTTCATTTAATTAACACAGCATTGCAAAGTAATAACTTTACCAACCATTCTGTGTGAATCACGTGGGATGTTTGCAGTTTAACACCTTAATTACTGCAATGTCACTTAAAACCGCAGGTGCTCTCGTACATTTTCAAAGCTCTGATATTTTGTTCTTCAGGGTGTTATCATATTATGAAATAGAACAATTTAATGCTTTAAAAGATTTAACCTTTCAGCAACATAGACATTTTTAATAATATACCTGCTGGAGCTTTGAAGACTAGATTTTGGAATCGCGGACTTAGAAAAGTAGGAGCATTTCTTCTCACATCCTCCTTCTTCAGAGAAAGCAAATATTCAAAATCACATATAAACACAAATGCTTTCATGTAGCTAGATATGTTTCTTCTATTGTTTAGTTTGCACTTACACTGTTTTTAGATGTGGATGAAGAAATAATTTCTAAGTTAATACAGTATAAGTGGCTTATTGATGAATTCATAAATCCATATTGCAGTTAAGTGAACTCTGTGATACCTATATTAAGTCATTTGCCATGAAAACATCACAAACCAGCATTTCCAAAACTGCATTCAATTGTATATCATTTTTGTGATTTTGAGGTACTACCTCTACTGTAGTTACTTAATATTTTTCCTTAGGTTGATTTAAAATCTGCTCACACATTAAGCTTGCCTCATGCCAAGCAACAATAGCTATAAAATCATGCATTTGGGATGGCTGATTATGTGTCTTTCCTAATATATAGTATAATAGTACTGATCAATATGAAAATCAAAATAATTTGTCCTGGCCCAACCTAAAATTAAAAACTCTGACCCAGATCCCTGCTCTGCCTTGCCACATTATGCTTCAGTTTCTCAGGTGTAGGGGGATAAAGGAAAAAAAAAAACCCCGAACCACCTTATGCACCTGACATGACTTTTCTTAGACCCAGTGACACTGTGGAAAAGGACGAAAAGCAAGTGGCCAGGATGATGAGGAAAGGTTTCGAGGACCTGGTGCTGTTTTATCACAGAAATGAGATCACTTAGGAGATGACACTGTCCTTCAGGATCTGAATGGCTGTGACGCAGGAAAGGGGGAGAGTCTAACATGGGGAAGAGCCGTCAGAGCTCTTTGGCTGCTTTTGGAGTTCAGCCGCAGTTCTTCAAGAAGCGAGATGATCCACACTTGTCTGTGACATGAAGAGGATCATGGATCAGGTGTAAGTTTGCGTAAATTGTCTCAGGTCCTGCCTCACCCTAATAATAATAGGCATCAATTATTAAATGTTCACTTAGCTGGGCTAAGCATTTTAATAGGTCTTATCTCATTTAATTTTCACAGTGACCCAACAGGGGTAGGTAGAACTGTACCCATTTTACAGATGGAGAGACTGATTCTACAATTATATGGAGATTGAATTTGAACCAAGTCAGAGTGATGCAAAGCCCATCTACAAACCACTAGGTTGTGCTACAAATGGCGTCTGGGAACACAGAGTTTCTGTTTTGTTTCGGTCAGAAAGTTTCTTTGCCCACTCAGCCGAACTGAAGCCAAGTTGTCTTCTTGAAAAAATTTTGTTGTAAACTATAATTGTGAGAAAAGGAAACTAAAAAGCCATTATCTCAGCTGATTTCCTCCAAATTTCTGAGAAAGTGAACACATTTTCCAAAGAACAGTTAGGCTTTTAATTGTTTTCTCTCAGTTTTGAGAATGGAGAACAGGATAGAAGAAAACAGCATTTCCTTAGGAAAACTATGGTCCCACTGCTCCCAGCTCCTGCAGCCTCTGCCCTGCCCCTTCTGAAAACTGATGCTTTTAATTTTGATCTCTTTGTGTTTTTAGTAATGGAGAACAGCATAGAAGAATCCAGGATCCATGTTGTTTATTTCCTTAAATGATGTCACAAAATCAGCAAAAGCTTTGGTTTCTTTTGTTTGTCTGAATCCTTCTGAAAAAAACATTTATGAAAGTGTCTGTTCAAGGAAGAGAAGGGCGATTTTTATTTTTTAGGACCTCAGGGTATCTCAAATAATCTCAAGGAGTATCTGGATGTCTTCCAAACACAAGTAATTCAAAATCACTTATAACGAATATGTGCCTTAATCAGATTTTAAGTAAAGAGAAACTTAGGAAATGAAATCATCACAGCAGGTGGTCTAGAAATTCCAGAAAGTTTGGGGTGGCTTAACAAAAACAGAACAAAATAAAAAAGGCCAGGGTCAGGAGGCTGGAGAGAAAGGAAGGAACGGAGAAAAGGAGGAAAGGAAGAAGGAAAGAAGCACAGACAGAAGGAAGGAAGGGAGGAACTTGGAACTAAGGTATCAATCAGACCGTGGTGCTACTCGACGTCGTTTGCATTTATTTTCTCAAGGAAAATACACTAAGAAAAATGATTGTTCTCTCTGCTGTACTGTCCTACAGATTTACAATTTTCTCCTAATCCTCATGTTATGGAACTCAGATTCAATATTAGAAACAATAATTTGACTTCTTTGAATCTTGATGCCAAGATCCCACAGTGGATTTCACATATGATTTTGTCTTCATTTCCCCCTTTCTGACTTTTAAGAAATCTTTTTATTTGTTTTTCATCCATGAAACTGAATCAGAGTGGGAACCAAATGGGGCATTCTTCCATGGCCATTTACATTTACATCGAAATGCCATAAATAATATTGTTCCAGAGGCCAGAACTTTGAATTATAAAAGCCATAATCAGTGAATATGTACTGTCCTGGAAACCCTTACTTTACCAAATGGTTTATTTCCTCTGCTAGTTCTCTAGGGGAGAAATGATCTTTCCGTTATTTTCATAACCCCAGCAAAAGGCCTTCCCAGAGAAAGACTCATAAAAAAAATAGCTGATGAATTAATGAATGATTATATGCATGAATTAATGAAATTTTTTATTTTACAATAATAGATTTATAAAATGCTAGTGATTCATTAAAATGCAATGGAAAGAGCTCATTTTTCAAGTAATAGCCAAAAAAATGTGGCAGGGTAGATTTGGCGTATTTTATTTTAGATTTAGCATTTTTCTGTCCCAGCTAGTGGAAATGCTGGGAAATCTCTCTCTCACGGTGTAATAATGCAGGGAATACCGTGGTCCTAACCATTAACATGGCTGGAGGGAAAAAGATGTTTCCTATTTCAAGATTAATATATTATGGTCTTTCGAATCGAGAAATCTGTTATTTCATCACCATTTTGAAATAAACACCATGCACCATTTTGCATACAGACACATAAATGCAGATCTTAACTTAAAAGTTTCATTAAACATTCCTCTGTAAGTTAAAGCCAGACACACACTCATGTCTAAATGTATTTAATATTTATTTTTTTACTCTTAAAGTGATGCTATTTACATTTGACCTTAGAAGGCAAACCCTATCTGTAGGACGTAAGGATTAAGCTCGGCAGTATTAAAGTTAGAACACTCACGTGCTCGCAAATGTCTAGGTCATTAAAAAGAAAAAAATCACCATAAAATAAATGCTTATTTTTCCTTAAGTGTAAGTAATACGGAACCATCTGTACTTAGTTCTAAAGTTCAACCAAAAAGGGCTTTCCCAGGAGGTGTGTTACTGCCGTATGAGTGTGGCGGGCACAGAGGGACAATGCTTCTGAAGTCAAGCAGTGGCGTCCCATGCGAGGTTCAGAGACGTTAATGGTTTGGTTGTTCCCAAGAAACTGTCCTGGGGCAGACCTGCGATTAATGGTCCCACTGCTCCTCTCTTTCAGTCACGCCCTCGTCTTCTTCAGGGAACGCTGATTCTCTCTGGCCTTTCAGATGCTTGACCCCTGAAATTATAGAAATTATGCTCAGTTTAAGTGAAATCTGTTTCTGGCAGATTCCTTGCTTTGCTGCAAGCGATAAAGATACATTTTCGCCAAGAATCTCAGCAATCTAATCCTGTACAAACCTCCTAATTCACTAAGGAATAAAGACACACCCAGCCAAATTTCCCCTAGAGGCAGGCTACCTCTTATAATTAAATTAAATCTCGTCCATTAGGAATTGCATCACAGCCTATTAAAACCCTGTTAACTAAAAATTTTCTCACAGGCTCTTATTGTAATTCTGATATATCATCTAGTTCGAGTATTTCTCTTGGCATCCCTGAACTCTATTACAACGCGAACCGTGGAAACCCCTAGGAACAAAGGGGTGTGTGCGTTTCTGTAACCTGTAAACAACAAAAGAATCATGACACTGTTAGTCTTCCTTAGGAATCAGAACAGCCCCATTCGATTATGAAACTTATGTATACAAAATTCTCCAACAACTTCCCCACAGTCTACAGAGAAGAAAAACACTGGCGCATCCTGGCCCGCCAGAAAGGCTAACCTGATCGGGCCTCTCCCTACCTCTGGCCGCATTCCTCGCCAGCCCTTCCTGTTTCCGCCTTCAGTGATTTGCGTGTTGGCCATACTGACCCACTCTTCCACACGCCCAGATGGCTCCCGGCTTCCTCAAGCCTCCATGCTGGTCGGGTTCCCATGGCCAAACGGCTTCTTCCTGCCCACCCACCTGATAACCTCCCACTTCCCCAAATGGATTTAGCTAGATCTTTCTCGTATTTCCCCACTGCTCTTAGATCATTTCTCTTGTATCAATTACCATATAGGACTGCATTTGTTCACGTATCTTCTCATTGGAGCGACCTTCTTGATATCAGGATTCCGTAGTTTTACCCTGGGGCCCAGGCACAGGGCCTGGCAAACAGTAGGTGCTCATTAAGATTGATGGAATCAATGAGTAACACCAATCTGGTAGAAGTCTGGTAGTTTCACAATAACGTATATCCAGACTTTTTTCAAAATTTATTCAAATATGCAGAACAACCCCGAAGGTGACTACTACAACCATACTCGATCTACAAAATTATCTTTCATTTCACTGGGGCCTAGTCTGTTAAAACATCGTATTAATTGACACCCCATGCTTATAGAGATGCTTAACGTGGAATGTTTTATACATATTTTATATTTTAGAAAGTTGGTTTATGAAATTTTTCTTATTACTGAAAAATGTTTCAGTTAGAATTGAATGAAAGAAAGTCACTATTCATGTTTTCTATGAAGCAAAGAGATTAAAAAAACAAAGCCTAGATCTGCAGGGACTGCAGTCCGGGCTCTTAGGCAAAGAAGGACATCCTTGGGCTTGGTCAATTATCTTGCAAAAATATTTGATCAGTTGTAATAATACTTAAATACTTTAATTTCATCTGCAAACACAGATCACTCACAATTTCTGTTGACTCAAAGCTACAGAGAGACATTTGTTATTAACAAATAAAACTTATGTTATGACAAATGACATGGGGAAATAAAGGTTTAAATGCTGAATAAGGAGAAGGGAAGGGAGTTCAATGAGCATCCAGTCACTCTGCTGGAGTCTTACATACCCGAGTCACTCAACCTCACAACGACTCCTTGAGATAAATACTGGATGCTGAAATTTACTCTAAGACTATAAGGGATTTGTTCAAGGTTATAAGGATATTGCAGTTCTAAGAGAACATCTGACACATCCTGGTCCCTCGATATATATACTGACTGCACGACTACATGAATGAACGAATAAACATAAAGTCCATTGTCAGGAGACCCTAACTCATTTTCACCTTTAGCCTTTTGGATGTTGACGAGGCTTTCCTGTCATCCTCTAGGATTTATCATACGGCTGTGGCACTTACTAACCTGGTTCAGATGATCTCAGGACTCCCTCTGAAATATTAAAGCACATCATCTAAGTTAGCTCCCTGCTACTCCCAGCTGGAATTACCTGTACCTCCCTGGGTTTGAAAAGGTTCAGTTACCTCCAGAGCTCATCCCTTTCATTCACAAGGTAACTACAGAGTAATAAGGTTGTGTTCAAGACACTTTTATTCAAATTAGGGTTAATAAGTTAATGCCAATACTGATTTGCCCATATAAGGTCAAACTTCTAAAAATAATCAGTAACCAAGGTAGCCAACTTACTAAACCACTAGTCAACTGCTTCCCATACTTGAATACAGGCCTACTTGCTATCCTGATCCACATTTAATTTATATAATAATAATAATGATCACACAGTTATAGGAGGAAGCCTTTTTTAAAGTAAAATCACTCAGATGGGCAAAGCTTAGAAGGGGCCTTTCTTAGCCTTATTTCAGTGTGACATTGACTCTTTCCAGGTGAAATGTTTTGATGAGGCAGGAGTTGGTGACATTAACCCAGAGCTGCACTGCAGAATATCTCACAGAACCACCAGTTCTTTGGTGCCCAAAGTGGTTTATGCTAATATCATCTTTCCATTGGATAATGGATGATGCTTTGTTCATTTGTTTTGAATCTTTCTTTTTCCCTATCAGCAATACCCATGTGGTTATGGATGCAATAATATTGAAATTAAAGTGTGAAGGGTCTGAGGACTGTCCAGTAAGTTCTTTGTCCCGTCCCCCATCACCAAACACACATATGCTTCATGTTTACATTTTCTTTAAACCTTCATTTGACATTTGAGGAATTCTGGAGGTGGAGGAAAATAACTTGGTCTGGGGGTGTTAATGAAATCTCAGCCTCCTTTTCTGCCAAATGCTAATGAGCACATAGGAAAACACCGCACCTGCACGGAGGCTGACCCCCTGCATGCGGCACAGGCCCTCTGGAGCCAGCACGGACTCAACTAGCCCCGCACACAGGCAGAAGGCAAAGCGATCCCAAAAAACACAACAGAGTTTCTTCTTCCCATAGCAAACGAACACACAGGGAAAGGGTCCATATATAAGACGTGCAGTGCCACTATGCGAAGGAATGAAGAATGTAGAGTTTGAGGGAAAGAAAATAGACTAAAAATAAGAAAAGACATAAATGTCCCCAAACAGAACATAATACTCATGTTCTCCTCCGTTCTGTAGAGCAGGTGGTTACATGGGAGTTGGATGAAGTTATGAAGTGACTGAGTGAAGAACTATGAATATGAACCACAGAGGGAGACTTATATTTGGCAAGCCACAGGCTAACACGCTTATCAATTAATTTGGAGGGCAAAAAGGCAGATTTATTATGTTTGTAGATAACACAAAACTTGGAAGAAAGATGACACAATCAGTGAATGGCAAAATACTATTCCGAGAAAAGGATTTCCGAGAGCTGAGAAGGCGGCCTAAGCAATTAAGGCAGCAGTCAACAGGCAGTTTTGTTTTTAGAAAGATTATTTTAGTTCTAAAAAATAGAGAATGAGGGCAACCTAGGGTGAATATAGTTAGAAGTTTCAGGGGACTGCAGTTTCAGCATGACCCAGTAAAATCACCTGAGTGTTCCCAGAAACAGAGATCTCGGCGATGTCGGCAGCATTTCTAACGCAGAGTCAGCAGATTTAAGAGGGAACTACTTACTGTCTCACCCTATGTTGATCAGACCTTTTCTGAATTATACTGCCTGATTCTGGGCTCTGCATTTCAAGAATTTCCTTGAAAAAGGTAACTGAGATTCAAAGTAATCTCATGACATCAGTTTTCTAGAAGACGTGCATATAAAATCAGAATGTTTGGCATAGAGAAAATGAAAAGAGGGCAAAAGAGACTCCCACTGAATTCCTAAAAGACTGGAAAAAGAAGTAAAATTCATGGATGTAGCTGCTGAGAGCAGAAATAGGGTCAATAGCTGACACTTATGGGGTGAGAGCAGATTATAGCCCAATATGAGGAGGAATATTCCTAAACTTTTAATGTATGCCCAGCACTAGACATGTGAGTAACCTCCCCATCACTGTCCGTGTTCAAGATAAAGCTGGATTTCCCTCGCTGAGGTGAGTTATAGAAGGAACCCTGTAATGCAGTTGGGCTAACCAGCTCACTGGCTCTGAGATGCTATGCATCTACAAGGGAGGTCTTTTTTTCTGCTGAAAAATTTTCTCTGCTGCACTACAAGTTAGAAAAAAGTATTATAACTTCAAGTAATTTAACTGGCCCAACTCCACATTTTAAAACTCATTCGCATTGGGAGTAGCAAATGTAAATGGATTCCTTTTTTTTTCCAGCCACATACTTTAGACCTTAGAAATCATTCTAAAGTCCTCCAGGGAATCTGTGGGTGGGTTTCAGAGAGCCTCTGACCCTCTTGGAATTCTATTTATAGTTGTGTTTTTGCTTTTTCAGGGAAGAAGTTCCATAGTTGTCAGCCGAATCTCAGAAGGGTCTCTGACCCCAAAATAATTGTGAATATGAATCCTTGCCTGGTCTCCTCAGTTTAAAGATGAAGGAACAATTACAGATGGCAAAGCGACTTGCTTAAAGTCACACACCAATCACTGACCGAGCTGGGACACACACCTGAGCCCCTAATTTGTAGAGGAAGCTCTTCAGCTGGGTCACCAGGACTCAGTCCTCCACTGCCATCGATCTTTTCCAAAATTAAAACCTGAAGGAAAATACGGTGTCACAAGATCATGAGTCTCTTTTCATTGTCAAGTTCTTTTTAACCTTAGCTGATAGATTTAGATGTAACTTTTCAGTCTGTTGTTGTTACTGTTTTTAATAGAATTTGGAATCAGGAAGATGTAGAATTTTACCTTGCCTAGGAACATTCCTGGAATAGAACCAAGTTACAAATTATGTTCAGATTATGAGAAAAGAAGCAGCCTTTCTCTCTTCTATACTCAGACCTAAGACGAGACTCTGGGAGACACAGAAAATATATCCTGATCTAGTTTGGGAGATGAGGCAGTTATTGCGGGGAAACTAGAAGTTCCCGTGGCCAAGATCCTCACATGACCCTGAACTACTTGAAGTAACTGGCCTGCTGCTAGGCTACTGCTTTCACACCCATAGGCAATGAGCTATTACTGACTGAGTCACCATGTAAAGAGCTCTGCCCGGTGCTCTGGATGGAGGCAGAGACGGAGGTGGATCACAGACCTCCAGACTGCTGGATGCAGATGCGATTCTAGTGCTTGACTACTGCCAAGAGAATAAAGCCAGCTATGAAACCAAGACGTTCCATTGTCATTTCTCGGTCTCCCTGAATCCATAGTGAACTTGCCCAGCCTGAAACTCTCAAGCAAGACAGTCATCAAGTAATATGAATTGAATTTAATAAAACTCCTACCGCATGTTGAGCACAAGATAGACACAAATACAAATCAGATGGCAATGTGGGTCAAGGGGTGATGGTGTGAATATAACTGAAGTTAATTCAGTTAAAATGTATTACAGACCAGTATAACAATGCATTTGGAGAGTTCTGATATAGGAAAGAAGAGTTCCAACTTGGGAAATAGCAATCTGGACTTGATCTTCTGGTTAGATTAAGGCAAACAGCAAGTTTGATGTCCATAGAATAAAACTATTCACAAAATACATTTAATAGGCATTAGTTTTCTGAAGGCCTACCATGTACAAAAGAGTGATTTCAGTGGCCCTGATGTTTTTCTGATTGTTCCTTGTATTGACCCTTCAAATTTATGAAAATAGTCATGCTAGATATACTCAAGGAATATAATTTAACCGATTAATATGGTACAGTAAGGCTCCTCAGTAAAGACCCAATGTCTTTCAGATTGAAAATGTGTTTTACATTTCCCAAGATGCTTTCACATGTATTTTGTTTAATCTGCTTGTCATTCATTTATAATGAAAAGTTATACATAATATGCTGACGGTCACAGAGGTCAAGTGACAAATTGATTTCATTCCAAAGCTAAACACATTTCATGATAGCCTGTCCTGAATTTACCTGAAGTCTATCCCTTTCTATTTTACTTGAAGTAAATTATGTTTATACATCACAGTTAATCTCCTTTCTAATATAATAACTGGTTAGTTAATATAAACTATAAATCAACACATGATCATTTCACTTAACTGTCCATTACTTAGGGAAGCATTTCTCTACAAAAGGATAAATGTATAATATGCTTCTCTTTTCACCATATACGGGAATGGGGCAGTACATTTATGTGACATTTATGAGCATTTGTGAGTATTATATATTTCAGATATATTTTTACCTATCATATATTTCACCAAAGCTGTTGCCCAAGAATAATGCCTCAGTGAAATTTGCAGCAGCAAATTCTGACAAAGTAGGGGAAGAGGCATATTTATGTATTATTGTTAGATGTGTGAATTCAAATAACAGCTTTGGAGAGTAATCCAGTCTTGCTTATCAAAATGTAAAGTGCCCACAGACTTACTTTATCAGAGAGTCTGAAGTTGGGGCCAAGGAAAAATATATGTATTTTTTAATTTTGAGAAGATCCTGCCGCTCAGCTTAGGATGAGAATCACTTTGATAGACTGAGCGCCTCTCTGCCGTCTACAGGCGAATGCCCTCTGAAACCCCCTTTCTGCTCAGCTAATACGTACCCCATGAACTCAGAAGTCGAGTTAAATTTTTAAGCCTACACATAATGGAATTAAACGGTGTTGAACAATTTCGCTTTAGAAAGGGACAAATGGCTCCCTGGCCTCAAAGACTTGACTGTCATTGATCCAGCACAAAGCAGATCTAAGATAAAGAGTGCATCGATCACCAGGGGTCAGCGGGGAGCCTTGAAAGCACTAAAAATAAAATAACGAAAGAGAGTTGCATTTACAGTCACGGAAGCAAATGCTGTCTGTGCTTTTTAAGGGTACCCACAGGAGAATGTCTAAAGCATTTTAGAAAGCTTTTTCTTCCAGGTGGGTACTTTCCTATTGAAGCGATGGTCACTACAGGCTACCGGAGTCCAATGCCAGTATATGCCCAGTCTCATAACCAAATCATCCAGCCCTGAGCCTAAACTCCCTGAAAAACCCTCTCATAAGAACAGAGCTGGCTCACAAGGAGAAAAGATCCTGACTCGATTAAAGCAGGTCGGAGTGAGTCATGGAGCTGTGTATGCTTATATAGAAGTGAAGTGAATGGCCATAATGATACAGGGACAGGAGAGAGGAACGGAATTGTTTTGTTATAAGGTACTCACACTCCCTGTGAAGCGGTTTACTGTTATTTGGAAGTAAACTTGGATTAGTCATAACTGCCCATTACAAATTCTTGGTCAACCACTAAAAAAAGTATAACCGATATGCTTCGAAAGTAGAAAAAAATGGAATGATATAAAATGCTCCACTAAAAATACAAAAGGCAAAAAAAGGGCAGCAGACCAAAAAAAAAAAAAAAAGGAACACAGAACAGGGGCAACAAATAGAAAACCTGGTATTTATTACTTCAAGTATATCAATAATAACTTTGAAGATCGGTGGTCTAAATGTGCTGAGTGTCAAAGCAGATCCAAAAATAAGACCCAAATATAGATTGTTTACAAGAAATTCACTTGAAATATAAAGACACATAGAGTAAACATAAATGGGTAGAGGAAAAATATACTTTGTTAACATTAATCACAGAGAACAGGAGTAGCTGTGTTACCTTCAGGCAGAACAGACTTCAAAGCAAAGAGAGAGAAAAAAGGGCGTTACATCCAACAAGACTATAATTGATATAAAACCCAACTCTCTATAATCTAATTCCTGAGACTTGAGAGGGAAACACAACTGACAAAAAGTTTACAGCCGTGAAGACTGCTTTCACATAAAATTTTTAACCACATTTCTTCAGTTGGTTTCAACATTTCGTGAAAGATCTACTCTCCCAGTTTAAATCATTCTTACATTTGTAGACTCCTCAAATCTCCAACCCTACACCCTCCTCACACTAAGCTGATATTACAGAGAAAATTCAAACAATCATTAATCAATTGACATCAGCGTGGCCGAATCTACCAAAATATTTCGATCTGCACCCATAACTCTTCCTTCTTTCGTAAGACTCAACCCTCATTTTTTTACCCCTAATTTTTCAGAATATCCCTTCCTCTTTTATGGAATGCTCCTAAAATCAAAACTTCCCTCTCTCCTGCATCAATTTCTTCCATTCAACTAAAATATTCCCATATCCATAAGAACGTTTATCTTCTATTTCAAGAAACCCTCTCTTGAGTCCATGTTCCCCTCAGACTATTGTGCCTAATCTCTCCTCTACTTCATAGCAAAACTCCTCATAGTATAGTAAACAGACTATGTCATTTTAGAAACTCTCCTTAATCCACGTCAGTCAGACTTTCTGCTCATCACACCATTAAAATAGTTCTTACCAGGTTTCCCAACAGACTCCATCTAGGGAAATCTGGTGGTCAGCTTCTCACCCATTTTAGACAAAATCTTGGCAGCATTCAACACAATTAATCACTTGTCTTTGTTGAAACATTAATTTTTCCTCAAGATGACCAAATAGTCCTGTGTTCCACCTGCCTCACTGGCTACTTTTTCTTGGTCTTTTCTGTTAGATAATCCTGTTCATCCTTACCCTTCATACCAGCCAGATCCAGGACTTGGTTATGGAATGTTTTCTCTACAGACACTCCCTCCCTAGGTGATCTCATCCAGTACTATTGTTTTAAATATGATCTATAAATTAATGACTTCCAATTGTATGCCAGCAATTCCAATCCCTCATCTGACCTCAGATTCACATAACCACCAGCCTAAGTATATTCTGGCTTTTGGATGTTTCATAGGTGTCCCAAACTCATTATATCCAAAACATGATCTTGATTCTGCATCCATCCTCAAACAAACAAACACACACAGACAAGCACCTGTGCCCTATCAACCTGCTCTTTGCCAGATCTTTTCCATCTTGGTTAATAGAATTCCTCCAGCCCAGCGTATTTCTTGACTCTGCTTGTTCCAGTGCAGGACCGCAATTGGAAAGCTCTACATTCAAAATGATGCCGCAGATCTAATCATGTGCCATCAGCTCAGTACTATCATCTTAGCCCATCACTCCTCTCTAACTAGAGGACCTCGAAGGCCTGCTAGCTGGCCAGCCTGCTTTCTCGCCTTCCACACTATAGTTAATTTCCTGGACAACTTACGTATTAATCTTTAAAAAAATAAATTGAATTACCTCACTAGTCTGATGAAAACCTTTGATGATGTCTAAGTGTCCTAAGGATGGAATTCAAACACCTCATCACAGACTCATAATCATTAAGATCCTTCATGATACCCCCATGTTTATCGCAGTGCTATTTACAATAGCCAAGAAATGGAAGCAACCTAAGTGTCCATAGGTAGACGAATGGATAAAGAAGAGGTGGTGCATATACACAATGGAATATTATTCAGCCATAAGAAGAAAACAAATCCCACCATTTGCAACAACATGGATGGAGCTAGACGGTGTTATGCTCAGTGAAATAAGCCAAGCCGAAAAAGACAAGTATCAAATGATTTCACTCATATGTGGAGTCTAAGAACAAAGAAAAAAACTGAAGGAACAAAACCGCAGCAGACTCACAGAACCCAAGAATGGACTAATAGTTACCAAAGGGAAAGGGACTGGGGAGGGTGGGTAGGAAGAGAGGGGGGAGGGGAATAAGGGGCATTACAATTAGCACACATAATATAGGGGGGTGGGCACAGGGAGGGCAGTGTAGCACAGAGAAGACACGTAGTGATTCTATAGCATCTTACTACGCTGATGGACAGTGACTGTAATGGGGTATGTGGGGGGGACTTGATAATGGGGGGAGTCTAGTAACCACAGTGTTGTTCATGTAAGTGTATATTAACGATACAAAAAAAAAAAGATCCTTCATGATTATGTTCTGTCTCCTTCTGACCTGATCTCCCTCCCACCCTCCCCTCACTTGCTAAGGCACACCCAGACCTCGCGCAGCCTCAGGGCCTCCCCGTCTGCTCTCTCCCCTGGATTCCTCTTCCTCTGAGGGTCCCATGTGCCTTTTTCTTTCACTTCATTTGGTCTCTGCTCACATGTTGTAATTTCAGGGAAGGCTTCTCATTTAGCAAGTATGATTCGGAAATTTCACTTAATTTAAGAAAACGGGTAATAAATCTCCAAAATGGAGAACTTGCTCGGATTGACAAACACAATTAATTAATCCCATTAGGTATACGCTTTCACAACAAATGGATTTAAGTATTTTGATCCCCTCAGTGATTTTTGATTTAAAATTTTATTTTATTGGAAAAGTCCAATCAGGATGAGTTGATAGTTGCATCCAGTCTCAGAATGTGCTCAAGCTTGCTCCATACCCTGAGGCTGTTCTCCAGCACTTTCTCTGCCGAGGGCCTCAGCTCAGTTGGCTTCCCACGACACAGCTTGCTGGCTGCCTGACGCCTCTGAAAGAGGAGATTGTTCAGCTGTTTCATCCCCTGCCTGACCCAAGGACAGGCAGTTCACACTCCGAGCCTCGCAACTATTTCACTCTGACCCTGCTTTTCTGTTCAGATCTACCGCTGTTCTCACAGGCATTCTGTTCACAGGCAGTCGTCCTGTCTGACCAACCCTGTAAATAAGAGCGACTCATTGTATCGCCACGGGGCTCACCGGCCTGCTTTCTTCTTTATGGGCCGCCTTACAGGTGGTCTGTTTTACTTGTCTCCCACGTGTAAAACCACAATCTCTCTTCTTTTTACATTGATTTTTAACAAACTCTCCTTGGATACGCTGACACTATTTCTTTTACTTCTTATTTATTTTTAAATTTTAATTTTATTAAGAATACTTGATGCGAAGGCGCAATTACATACCCAAATTCTACAGGAAGTAGCAATTGTATATAGTTTACGTGAAGGAAAAAAATATTAATAAAAATAAAAAAATTTTCTTAAAAATGATAATTTCCTGTCCTACCCTAAAATCTTCAAATGTAATAACTAGGGTAGAAAGTGTTTACTCACCTAATTTTTACTTAGTTTCTCAACACATGAATATCACTTACCCGGGAAATGGTTTTTTTAATACCAGAATTGGAAGTCCCTGACCCTCTCAGGCGTTACAAATTAATTGCTCTAAAAATCATGGCTTCTCAATTTCCAAATTCTTCTCTTGAAAGGGAAAAGAATTTTACTTTAAATTCACAAAAATTTACAGTCACGTTTGTAATAGAAAACTTCTAAAATCATTAATAAAAACTAACGTAAGATTTTTTTGAAAACCCATGTTGAACTTCATTTAAAGTCCACAGTATGAGAGGAAGAATTTTCTTGAAATCTCTTTATGACTTACCACACCCCAAATGATTTGAAATTATTTCAATTTGTTCCCCTACATTACTGTGCATCTGGTCTATTTTCCTTTTCTTGGATACTTACTCTGAGTTCTCGTTCAGATAATAGAAACCATTTTGAGGGGGGGAAAATGTAACCCAATAAGGTAACCATTAGAGTTTTAGGGATAAAATAAAATTATTGGGAATGAATAGCACCATTATTGATATACTTACTAGAAACTGTCTCCAAGTTACTAACACGAGGGAATGGGACCTCTCACAGAAAATGGCAGAAGGGTCATTTTGCTAGGGCCTCTCATGCACAGCTGGCCAGTTGGACTTTTGATATTATTTCTAAAGGAGTTCGTATATACAAGAACAGATATACTTACGACAATATTTTTTAAAGTATCTCATCAAATTTGACACAGAGATCTGATTACTGGATCATACACCTGGGTTGTACCATGAATTATTCTTTTTATAAGTATCATAATTATGGAGAGTTCAATGATATCATATTGGAAATTTTCTTGTATCAAATGAAAATGTTGACAATTTCATCATTTTTGCAACTGTGCTTTGGCATTTTGTCATTTCTTAATATGGGGAACCTCAAAAAAGAGGAGTAGCCAGACCCTCCAGTCCTCCAGAGGCTTTAGTAAGGAAGCCCCAGAGACCAGTGGACGCAGAAGGAGTACACGTAGCCTGTAGCCACGCTCTACCACCTCTGGCCCCTCTCCACATAATTATTAGCAGAGAGCTAACTTCCCTTAGGCAGCTGCAGTTCTATAGGAAAGAGCTTTTTCTTAATCACAGAAGCATGCTCTTTTAGCATTGAAAAAAATTTAACTTAAAAGGCAGTCTTGAACTTAAAAGGCAGTCCTACCGGTTCCCAACACCCAGACACGCACATGCACACACCCGAGCACCCCCACATTAAGATATGAAAACCAAGGTCTGATTTCTGAAGTCTCACTGCAAGTAGCACTCACCCAAACTAGAACAAAGGTCGACAGACTTTTATTCCATATTCTCTGTACCATGCCACACCAGTCACACAGACAGGGGATAAACCGCTGGGGCGGTGAGTCCCAGCAGAGTCCCCTTTTCTGCCTTCTCTTACCAGCCATGACCCGGTTGCAGGATGCCTGTGCAAAACCACTAAGTGGTGAAATGTGTTACATGGTATGTGGAAGTGAGGTTCTTTCGAAAGATACTCTGATGGATGTTTAGTGGCATTGAAATGGGCTTTTAGTGTAATAATTGAGTCATATTACATTTTCCCCTTCTATAAATGGAGCTGAAAAAACTACCATTCTTAGCATTGATTCTATATATTCTCAGATCAAATCCCTTACAAGTCAATTTTCAGAACACAATCCTTCTTTATAATTGGAGGCTGCATGTACCAACAGTACCAAAATATAATTAGAAATGGACAGAAATAAAGGTATAATTTTCTAAGTTCCTGAGGAAGATTTGCTTATTTCCTCAGCAAGTAACATTATCCCCCAGATAGTCCTGATTTGTTCTTTACAGTGAGTGTCTATTGATCAGTCTTTTCAACAATGCTCTCTCTCCTCCCCTGCCTGCGGAGAATGAGGATTCTCCCCCTCACTATCCTTCAGAAGCTGTCCTTCTCCCACCGCCACGCAGATGATACCAGCGCTGGTCCTTGTAGCATCTCGCCCCCTGGCCACTGTGCCCAAGCCAGGGTGCCTGACCTGCTGGGCCAGTCATAATCCCGCCACGATCTGCTGTCTGGAACCAAGCCGATACAAGGAGCTCTCAAATGATAGATGGTGTAAGATGTTAAGCTTGTTTGCTCTTGATGACCGTGTTTCCTGCCTATGGAGACAGCTGGTCTGCGGGGAACTGTAGGGAGGTGAAGCTGACAGGCTTCATATAAGGGAAATGGAAGAGGTGGCACTCTTTGATTCTCTGTTTCCTGAGGATTAGCTGCTTCCTTTCCTACTAGTTTATTTTTTTTCCTTAATAACATGAAGGAACCAAATGATCTTTTAATAAATTTCCCTTTTCCTTAGGATAGTTAGATTTGGGTTTTGACATGTGAAACTCAAAGTGCCCTGAATAGTCTCTTCTCCCTATCTTGCCTCTTTCCGGGAATCTCCTTTTGGGATGGAAGACAGAAAAGGGAATGAAAGGTCACTCGGGAGGATATTCCTTTTTCTTTCCCTCTCTACTTCTAGCTTTGAGTGAAACCAATGATAAGCTGAGAACCAAAAATGGGAAATGTTTCATAATGTCTCAGGTATGTCCTTGGAGTTAAATGTAAACTTTAGACTTGTTATTGGAACTTAAGTAATAGAGACATTTTTTACAAAATCAGTAATTGTCTCCCAATAGGCAAAGCACCTTTTGAAGGATGAGTTTCATCGATTTGCAGGTCAGAGGTAAAAACCATCACAACAGATTTCTTGCATTCTTCGGTTCCTGAGGCAGTAATTTTATTCCTACAAAGCCCTGAACATTGGTGGTCGTCTCTCATGCTGCGGATTTGTAAATAACTAGATGACAGCATTAGAGGGATTCTAAAAGAAGTATTTTGCCCAGAATTGTCACAATCCAGGTTTTATAATGCCTGGAATTTGTCAGTTTTCTGAGATTAAATGTTCACTTCAGTAAAGTGTGGAGAAGACATACCAGATATTGACACACAGGATCTCACGACATAGTAAAAGCAACCTTGTTAAGACTCTAGGAAAACATAGCAAAGAAAACCTTTTTTTAAAGTCCCCAAAGAAATTAGCTCTTGACCTTCTTATCATTATTTCAATTTGGCTTTAAAAATACAAGTAAACAGGATCTATGATACTTTGTGTCATACTATTTTTGGTTCATCTGTATTTTCTCACTCACCTAATTTATCCCTGTAACCTAATCACAGCCACTTCTAGGTAAATTGAGGTGCATTTGAAGCATGGCTTAGCCCAGCCTTCCCTGAGACATCCAATCTGGAGTAAAGGATTACTTTGGAAGTTTCATCCTTTTTCCTTCCTTTGCGCCTTCATTCTGTATTACCGATACTTACGATTACTAGCTAACCAAAGCAAAGCTCCCTACTGCTTTTCCTATTATTTTTCTGATTCTGTCATCCTGTTCAATAATAGCAACAACATATTACTGCAACATTTTTCAATTTTTCAAGGCAAAAACATACATGTCATTCTATCCTTAACATAACACTGTAAAGTTATGTCAGTTTAATGTTAATTTTAATTTAATTTTAAAGTTATGTTTAATTTATTAACATAAATGCTTCTATTATTCCCATTTGACAGTTGGAGAAGTTCTGCCTGCCAAAAATTATATGAGTTGCCCAAGATCCCTTGACAAGTCAATATTAGAACTGGCACCAGAACTCAAAATTCCTGAATTCTAATCTAGTTCTTTTCTCACTATGGGATCCGATTTCTCATTCTTCTAGTCACAATCTACTCCTAATTGAGAATCTTCACCCATTTGCTTGCGACATTCCCTGCATCCACTCCCTTGGTGAGCAACTGAACATTTTTTTTTCCTTGAAAAATATGGATTCTTTTCTTATACCTCTGAAGAAAGGTTCAATTAATGGCAGTTTTAATCCAGGTGTCAAGAGAGACCATGATGGGAAGATAAGATTCAGGAAATTAGAACTTGGCACAATTTACCCCAAGAATGCAGCAGCCCAGTTTCAGAAAGACAGATGCACCCCTATGTTTATTGCAGCACTATTTACAATAGCCAAGAAATGGAAACAACCTAAGTGCCCATCAGTAGATGAATGGATTAAGAAGATGTGGTACATATACACAATGGAATATTACTCAGCCATAAGAAAAAAACAAATCCTACCATTTGCAACAACATGAATGGAGCTGGAGGGTATTATGCTCAGTGAAATAAGCCAGGCCGAAAAAGACAAGTACCAAATGATCTCACTCATATGTGGAGTATAAGAACAAAGAAAAAAAAAACTGAAGGAACAAAACAGCAGCAGACTCACAGAACCCAAGAACGGACTAATAGTTACCAAAGGGAAAGGGACTGGGGAAGAAGGGTGGGAAGGGAGGGATAAGAGGGTAAAAGGGGCATTACGATTGGCAGACATAGGGTGGGGGGGCACGGGGGGGACTGTACAGCTCAGAGAAGACAAGTAGTGATTCTCATCTCACTACACTGATGGACAGTGACTGTAATAGGGTTGGTGGGGGGGACCTGATGAAGGGGGTAGTTTAATCATCACAATATTGCTCATGTAATTGTAGGTTAATGATACTAAAATAAAATAAATTGTAATAAAAAAAATTAGAACTTGGTACTTCTCTTTACATCATAATATTTATATAGGTCCTCTGACTATTCTGTTCTCTGCCTATTTGTGGGGCTGATGTTACTTAGGAATGAGGTGGGTATTTTCTAGGGCAGTACTAATTTCAAATAATTCTGAAGTACTTTTCCTATAAATTATGGAAGTGACCTAGAAATGCCAACATTTCCTGAATGACTTTCTGCACCAATATGATTGTGAAATTGCAAATGATCTTAGTCTTGATTTTTTCCTAGAAAATATGATTGTGAAGAGTCGATTATCAGAATCAAATTTTTCATATCTTTTTCAACATAACAAACATTTGGGGAGTTTATTATGATCTCTTATTATCTTAGAGAGCTTATTATGCTCTCTCAATTACTTTTAGATATTTGTTCTTAGGTTAATACTCTGTATGCAAATAACTGTAGATTGGAGTGTGTTGAGACAGAGCAGCTTGTATCTTTTTGTTACACACCAAATATCATCGTAAGAAGCCACATCCATCATGTTTGAAGAAAATCTAAAATTAATAAGCTTTTTTTTTTCTCTTTCCACTACTCATGAAGTCTCTAAATTAGGAAGAGATTATGTTCCAAAAATATGTTTGTAAGGTGTTTGGAAGTCAATTGGTTTTCATATAAGGATAGATGTAAAATGTGAGGAATTTTGTTTTATATTTCTAGGCTGCCAACATACAAACCCTCCAGAAGAAAGGACCTGCATTTGCTGTTTCGATGAACTCATTCACAGTGGAGTCTGGGGCTTTGGGGCCTGTGAGCTCAGTCGGTAACTAGGATTCCGAGACAATGATAGGGTGATTGTGTATTTGAAGGAAGGGAAACACTTTACCTTTGGAAGAGCAGGGAAGGAATCAGCAGGGGCTGGGCCGCACCTGAGGGGAGGAGGAGGAGGCCGGGGCCTCTGCTGGATCACACGAAAGAAGAGTGATGCCTCATGAGGATTTTAGGAGAGTTTACCTGGGAATATTTGATGTCAAATCCTTTTTCTCAATTAACTTAGGAAATTCTCAGTAAATTGTACATTGCTACCTACACCTTGTGCAATAGATGTGTTCAGAAGAGCAGGAAGAAAATATTGGACGACATAGTTTGGGTTTCATCTATGAAACTTATTCAACCCATAAGATCTGGAAATGCAGAATCAACAGATCCATTTTAAGCCAGATCAAGACTGTCCTTATTTCTGTGACCAAATACATTTCCAGTTACAATGGTGGGTACCACAAACAGTTTCTTCAGATACCATGGAAAGGGTAAGGGAGTGAACCAGGCACTCTTACTCCCAGGAGTGAACCGACTTTTTATTCCCATGTCAATTCACTCGGAATTGGTTTGGCAGAGGGGAAAGGGAGAGGAAGGAAGGAGAGGCTTCTCATCATCTCTCTGTGTATGCATGACTGACCCCTAATTGTTCTTAGGTTTCCTATGATGTTCTTTAAAACATATCAGGAAAGAGAACATGACATGTGTGAGTGAACAGTACAGGAAGGAATACGTGTTAATTTTATCTACCCCGTAGGGATGGTTGATAATATTTCAAGTACACTGATCAGAACTAACACTTCAGGAAGAGTCAGTTAGCACTTGAAAGATCCTAGTGGAAAACCTATTTCAGAAGAGCACCATTTATAACACTAATCAATACCAGAAAGTTCATTAATTAGCATATAATGTGCTAGAAATAATTTTTCTTCAGGGAAATGGAGAATATATATCAAGTGAATATATATTAAGTGTATATATATTTCAATATATATCAAATGAAGATACAGTCATGTATATCTACCTGCTAGATGCATTGAATAGGCGCCCTTGCATTTGCTTGAATAGGGTTTAAGCATCTAGTAAGCCTAGCAGCGCATATTCTCCAAGTGGAATCTACTTTGGGAGCGCCAATCTATTCTGTATGTAGGCTTTCTGACTGGAAGTTTAAATGAATTCTGCCACTAGGAGATTGCCCCCTTTGCCTTGAGTAAACCTTTCCCACAGAGAACTTAAAAGGACAGACGACTAGATGCGCTGAGATTTCAGAACAACTGTATGGTTTTGAGGGAAGGAGCAGCTTGTAAATGAATATTTGCATGTGTGGCAAAATTAGGAGTAAGCCATACTGATTATCTGAAGGAAAGAAATCATAGTAAAGAAAACTGAAAATAAAAAGGCAAAGAGACTGGAGGGAGCTTGACATATTTAAGAAAAAGGAAGAGAGCCATTAAAGACCAAAAACAGGGGTGCATTGAAAGCCAGGTGGAGACTCGTGAAGGGAGGTCAGAGGAGAGGAGACATCCAGTTGGGTAGGGCCAGATTAGCCAAAGTGAAGAGTTCAGTCTATTTCTAAGGATAATGGAAAACCCCATTAGAACACAAATTACTTGTTATTCGAATACTATCAATATCATGGATTGCAGATCCATTTGCCGGAAGAAGCCTTGCAGGATGGGGCACGACTCGAAGTGGAGATCACATGCCCTGTCTCTGTGAGCCCATGTCCTGGGGGTGGGCGGTGGGCGTAGTGGGAGGGCATGAGAAGACAGACTCAAATTAGAGGCAGTCAACTGTCATCGTGTGAACTTGTCAGTCAGGTATTGCCACATCTTCTTGATTCCAAGATGAGCCATACATCACAACCTCTTCGTTAAATCTAATGTTTAAAAGATGGCAGTTTATTCAAAAGAAAAATAAATTATTATGTAAGGCAAACAAATCCTGAACTTAAATGAGGCTCATGGCCTCTGATCATATAGTAGGTCTTTAACTTCCAGTATGTGTGAAATGTCCTTACCTTTCTCATAAATTGCAGCTTAATTATTCCTACTTTGCAAATAAAAAATAAACTCTTTCAAGCTAATTAATCCCAACATTTTTTAAAATTCTACAACCCAACATCTTTTCATTCAGTATTTATTGAGTGACCACCATGTTCTAGGTGCTCAAAATATATGAATGAAAAGAGAAAACTTTTTTCTGTGAACTTTTTAAAGCCCTGGAAGGACACGTACACTTAAATGATAAGTGGGAATAATATAGAACAAAAAGGTCAGAATGAGATGGAGGATGAAGGGGTGGAGAAGAATAGGGATACATATAATATAATGGATTATATTGGATTATAGGAGGTAATGGATGCTGTAGAGAAAAGAAAAACAGAACAGGGTGACTGGGATTGGAGTGTTGATGACCTAGGGAGGATTTCCACACACATCCCCAAAACCAGCCTTCTTAGGAGCCTGTCTCTACACCTCTATCTTTTATCCTAAAAACAACACACACACAAAAACCATGCATATTCATCTTGCTTGTACCTCATCCTTTAAGAAAGGAGCCTGTCAACAATTTTTTCCCCAGTGGCATTCTGGAATCTCCCCTCAGGAAGACTGTCTCTTTGTGGATATCTACCCAGGATTAAACAAGACGGTGGTGTGAGCAGTGAGGCAGAAACCTCCTCCCAAAGCCACATATAACACGAATATACAACAAAAACAACTAATCCTGAAAGAACAACCAGAAAGAAGACTGCAGCAGGTGGCCTACAACTGGGGAGAAGAGAAGACCTCATGGAAAAGGATAAGGTGGCAAAGCCACGATCCTGCAGGACCCAAGCCCTCTCCCCACCCCACCAGGGGGAGGAAGAGAAATGGAGCAGGGAGGGAGTAGAAGCCCAGGCCTGCGGAACAACCACCCCTGAGGATCTGCTCCAGGAGCACGAACCCACATCACATGGTGCTCTGGAGATTAGAGGGGCTGGAAAGCAAAGACAGGTGGAATACTTGGAGAGACTGAGATTCCAGCTGCTTGTGGAGAACAGGTACCCACAGCTGGCCAGGACAAAAAATGCTCCACATTGCTAATCAGGGAAATGCAAATTAAAACCCCAATGAGATATCACCTTACACCAGTTAAGATGGCCAACATCCAAAAGACAAGGAACAACAAAATGCTGATAAGGATGCAGAGAAAAGGGAATGCCCCTACACACTGTTGGTGGAAATGTAAATGAGTTCAACCATTGTGGAAAGCAATATGGAAGTTCCTCAAAAGACTAAAAAGAAAAATACCATTTGACCCAGGCGTTCCTCTCCTAGGAATTCACCTGAAGAAAACAAGATCCCAGATTCGAAAAGACATATGCACCCCTATGTTTATCGCAGCACTATTTACAATAGCCAAGATATGGAAGCAACCTAAGTGTCCATCAGTAGATGAATGGATAAAGAAGAGGTGGATATATACACAATGGAATACTATTCAGCCATAAGAAAATTTGGAATAACATTTGCAACAACATGGATGGAGCTGGAGGGTATTATGCTCAGTTAAATAAACCAGGCAGAGAAAGACAAGTACCAAATGATTTCCCTCATTTGTGGAGTATAACAATGAAGCAAAACTGAAGGAACAAAATAGCAGCACTCAGCCTCCAAGAAGGGACTAGCAGTTACCAAAGGGGAGGGGGTGGGAAGGGAGGAAGAAAGGGATTAAGGGGCATTATGATTAGCACACATAATGCAGGGGGGTCATGGGGAAGGCAGTACAGCACAGAGAAGACAAGTAGTGACTCTATAGCATCTTACTATGGTGATGGACAGTGACTGTAATGGAGTGTGGGGAGGACTTGATAATATGGGTGACTGTAGTAACCACAATGTTGCTCATGTGAAACCTTTATAAGATTGTATATCAATGATACCTTAATAAAAGAAAAAAGAAAAAAAAAAGACTGTCCCACTTTCTCACCTCCTGTTCACTCAACCTCCTACTCCACTGTAGTTTCCACTCCAATCTCTTTACCATAACTGTTATAGATGGACTTTGATTGGCCTATTCCAACTCATGTTTCTTAAACTTTGATCTCACCATTTCTCAGCCTTTGTTCTAGTTAAATGTTCACTTTCTTTAGGATTCAACTTCTGTTGGCTTCTGAGATATCATTCTACCGGTGGTCCTAACTGCACTTAAGCAATCTTCCTTCTCAGTCTCCTTTGTGTTCTATTAATTCTCTTTTGACTACCTTCTTCTTAAATGTTAGTACTCTCCCAAGGTAATGTGTTACTTCTTTAAGATTAGAAAAAGTCCTTCACAACTACATTCACCATAAATTTAATATATCCAAGCCTATACACCCATTTATTCTTTTTTAATCCTGGCCTTGGTTAACTGCTTTCAGTATTTGTTTCTTAGAAAGGACGGTAAAACTTTTGGACAGTTCCATCTGCCCTAGGAAACAGGTTGCCTATTTTTTTTTAATAATGGTTTATATTCCCATGTAATTATAAAGACAATGCCCATATGAGTAGAGAATTTGAGTGTTAAAAATTTACTCTGAAACTTTACATGCTATGTGAAAGATATTATTTGTCATCTGAAAGCACACTTGACTTTTAGAACCTGGCAGAGTGCCTAAATTTATTCTTAGAGGAATTTAAATTATATTGTCATTTCTGGGAGATTGCGTTTGGAATGATTTTTATCTATTCATCCTCAACTGTCTTTTCAAAGAATATTCAGTTTAAACACTAAACACAGAATTTAAAGAAACTGAGCTTATCCAGTAATCAGAGGTTAGAGCAGAAAGAAATCCTCATCTGGTTTCCATCTGTTATAAATAGCCAATGTCACCCAATTTATTACTTGTTTAGGTTGAACAGACATCCTTCACCAATTAACTCCCTATAGCCTTATTTTAAAGAAAGCATATTCAGCTACTAGCCTCACCACACATAAATGCACACACATACATTTGTAAGTCAAGAGAATTGTTTAATAGGAATTTGACACAACATCAGGTGACAAAATGAATTTTGGCTTTGGTTGCAAACTGTTACCCAGTTAGAGTCGGCATTTATCTTTATACAAAATAGTTTTTGGGCATAGGTTTGTTAAGTGTCTACATAAGAATGCCTAAATGGAACATATATAGTGTGCAAGTATGCTGAAGAAAGAGTCCATTTCTTGACAGACTAAATATTTATATTTGAAATGGCTTACTTCTGGTCAGGTGTTCAAATGAAAACCAAACTCAAGTGTATAATTTATAAATACATGAGAATTAAGAGAGAATATACCATAAGCATGTAAAAATGGAATATATTTACATGAATATAATTTTAAAATATATGTGGTTATTGGAAGATAATGCTAGGCAGAGTAAAACTGAGGAGACTTACTTCCCTAGAAAATAAAATTACTTTTTTCTAATTTTCAGAGACTGAGATGTACTGTGGTTCATTTAATTAGTAACAAAATATGTAACTAAGACTATTACCAAATTAATTAGAAATATAGTCATGATTATTGTGTTTAAAATAAATTGCCATCTGGTTATTTACCATGTCAGTCTTTGAACATTTGTGTGCCCTTTAAATATTTGCTTTGTTCTGTGTACAAATGAAAATGAGACTTTATCTATAGGAATATCTGTACTTGCTTGCATTTATAAAAAGGTGAAAAAGCTGAACATGAGATAAAATACACAATCTACAATTATGATTATTGAAGAACTATGTGAAACATTTATCTCAGGATTGGCAGTATTTAAATTTTACTGAAAAAGGACTAGCTTTTCCAACTTGGAAATGCACACATCTAGCAAATGTTCATGCTCTTGCTTGGAACAATTTGAGATACCAAGAAATGTGTGGTAGCTGGAGCAGTTAAAACCACAAACGAGAATTAATCTCTTTCTCTTAATATCCTGTCCAAGCTACTGCCGAATGGGACTGTCTTCGAGGGTTTGGTTTTCTGTCTCCCTACAACTTCGAACCAGAACTGATCACCGATAGGCCTCTCTGTGGCAGTTTGCACTTGTTCTTGGGTTGAGATCATTTCAACAGATGGGGTCTATTTCAGAATTGTCTGGCTCCAGCTCGACAGGCCTTTGAAAAAAAATAATAAAGCCAAACAAAAACTCTTGTTCAGAGCTGGATTTTCACTGTAATCACTTAGTTTATAAAACCAAGACATACATGGTATTCCTGTGCAGAGCTGGTTTGACCTGGTTGCCTGGGCAGAAGAAATCCCAATTCCTTCTTCATTCTTCTCCAGGATCTGAGATCATCTCACCCTATTAGAAAGGTCTAGTTCCTACTGGGATTTTGCTAAGACAGCGTATATGAATTTAAACAAGAAATGGTGTGTGCCCCAAGGAATGATTCTGGTTCATTTAGGTCAAGTTTGTTTACAGCATGCTGGCTAAGAGAAACCCTATTAGCAAAATTGTTTGTCCTAGTATTGATTACATTAGACCAAACATGAGGTACTGTGGAAAGAACACATTACTAAGAAGTAGACATAATCCATGTAGTTGAAATTTCCCTGAAAATTTTCCAGGCAAGAGGAACTGAGTAATAAGAAAACTGGCAAACCCTTGGTGGACCTTGCCCGCCTGCCAGTTTTTGCCTTGTCATGGAAAATCACATACACTCCTTGGTTACAGCTCCACTCTGTGTCCCTACCACACTGACTGCTACCCGTGACTTCAGATGACCAAGTAGGTAGATGAACCCCATTTACAGGGATGCTGTGGATGGACGTCAACACCCTTCCTCTGAACTTCATCAAAATGTGACTTCCAGTTTAGTGGTAGTTTAAAAGCCTCTTGAAATTTAATTGCAGACTAGAAAATTTTTATAGCAAGAGTCTCAAACACATGTGTACAGTATCTGTTCTTCATAGTCTAAAGCATGGTGGTTAGAAGCTGCTGATAGTAAAGGCCTTGACTAGGAAATGAGGGGTGGTTCCTGCCTGGTATCCCAATAAACCAGAGAGAGAAAATGTTCAAGGCAGTTGCCTAAGGAAGCTATCTGTAAAGCTCTGAAATGTCCATGCAATGTCTGTCTATCATTAGAAAATGCATGTAGGTTTTAAAATTTTCAAAATAAAAGTGAGGGCGAATACCCTCACACAAGTTAAAAACAACTACTGAGAACTGCCAGAAAGAACTGTATTACTTAAAAGAGAGCCAATAAGAGAATCCTCTGCTCCCTTGTCAGGACTGTAAACAATCACTGTCGTTGATGCATTAAGAACAGACTGTAGTGCACAGAGCTGGAACAGATCCATGAAGAGGTAAATGCAGTGAAGTAAACCCAGACGAAGAATGCGGATAGCTCAGACAGGGGTGATAGCAAACAGGGGCCCCGAGAAGTGGTTAGGTGCCTTTTGAGAGTAGAGCCAGTAGGGTTTCTGATAGATTGGATGTCAAAAGTGAGGGCGAAAAGGAAGCCAAGGAACACTGAAAGTTTTGGTCGGAGTAACTGGGAGAATGGAGATGCCATCAACTGGGTGGAAGACGATTGCAGGAGAAGCGTGTGACTTTTCCGTAGTGAGGGAGTTGGCGGGGACAGGAGATCGTGGTTTCTGTTAGGGACATGTGAAACTTGAGATGTCTGTTACCTGTCCAAGTGAATGGCCTTGTTTTTCCAGATAGTTTAATATGTGAATATGGAATTCAAAGGAAATAAATCTAGGAATCATCTGTATATGAAGGTGTTTGGAGCCGTTAGACTAGATGAGATTACGATGGGGATGGACGGGGATCGAAATGAGAACACGGTTTGATCCCCAGGTCACCCCGCCTGTGAGAGGGCTGACAGGGGAGGAGGGAGAAACGACAGAAACAGGAAGAGCAACCAGTGAGGTGGGAGGAGAACCGGCAGGTGTGGCGCCTAGAGACGAGGAAAGTAGGTCGTGGAGGGGGAAGGGATCGACTGCGTCCAATCCTGCCAAGCAAACCTTGTGCTAAGAATTCACAGCAAGATTTAGTAACGGAAAGACCCCAAAGATCATTTCAAAATATGAATTAAAAATATTGAATTATGATGAATAAGAACATAAATCAAGTCACAAAAGACTGTTTTAAGAGAACTTTTAAGTGCTATGTAGCAGCTGGTCACCTGCTAATACTAAATTTTCTTCTAATTCTATAAATATTAACGTGTGTGGTGCTCACCACTTCTCTCATCGATTCATATGTGAACTTTAAGGGCCTAATCTTAATTCAGAATAGTAATATTCCAAGTTAATGCTACCTAAACTCACCTCAACAGAGGGGGAGAGAAAAAGATTCATCATACAATTTTTATATCACTGTGGACCTCCCAGTTTGATGGAAGAAGACTATATTCTTTATCTGACAAGAAAAATAGAAGAAAAATTTACTCCCTTAACACATCCCCTTCCATCAAAAATTGTATGAGTCATATACTAGGTCTTACATGAACAGTTAGTTACTTTGTTAATTAATGGATTTTTATGTTTGTATGATATCACAGAGATATATATAAAGAGATAGATTTAAATACATTCTTGATATAGTGTACATATGTAGACCCTATTGTTTTAATCTTTCAGTTCCTATCTTGATTTAATGCAGTCTCTCATACTGGTAACCATTGTTAATATCACTGTTATTTCCTTCCATTTTTGCTGCAAAATTGAGATCATACAATGGTAAGATACGTATCACTGTGAATTGAGCTTTTTTTCACTTAATTTGTTATGATGATTAATTTCCAATATGTTTATGACAGGCTCATAAATGCAGAATTTTGTAACAAGAGGCTTGAAAATTTTTGTTTCTTTCAAAAGTGGTAGCAATTTATATTCTAATAACTATACATGAATATTTCTTTTCCCATACTCTCACAGTTTGAATCTTGTCTTTTTAAAGAGAATACTAAATTTTAAGGTTGTTTTATTATATATTTCTTCAATTATGAAGGAGTTTTAGCTTTTTTTGTTTGTTTGGGGGGATACTATATTTTTCTGTAAGTGTTCACACCTTTAATTCGTTTTTTAAAAAAGTATTAGCATGTTTTTCCTTGATATCTGAGAGCCCTTGATAGAAAGATAACATTTTGTCTACCATGTTTTCCAGTCTGCCACTTTGTTTTCTTTTCCAATCATGGTTTGGCTTTCAGAATTCGTTTTCTATTAACTTCTATGACCCCCTCACTTTTTTTTTTTCATAAGTTCTTACCCTAACTTCCCATTTATGTCTTGGATATATTCTATAAATATATTTATATTTCTAGAC
This sequence comes from Phataginus tricuspis, assembly GCA_029783875.1. NCBI lineage: Eukaryota > Metazoa > Chordata > Mammalia > Pholidota > Manidae > Phataginus > Phataginus tricuspis. Next base: position 6,317,163 of record JAQQAC010000477.1, read on the forward strand.
TCACTATTTCATATGTATCCACATTGTCTTCTAGGTTATGCTATACTATCATTTAAAAGTCTTCATTCTATAATCCTTCTTGAGTTTTTGTGTATTTATCAGTACACTTTCATTTGACCAAAACACTAAAATATACTGGAGGCCAAAGTAGATGAAACACATGGATTATGTGATCAGTTTTTTTACCTGTCTCTTCTTTGTTTTAAAACAGTTTTTCCCTTGTGGCATGTTACAGTGTAGTTTACTCATTGAAGAAATACCAAATATTTGAACCTCAACACATATAACCAAGGTCAATGCTGTCATACAATCAAAGCAGTTGCCTTAGACAGCAAAAACATTCCGTGCAGCAAATTCTTTAGGGATTGTTTTTAGTGTGAGAAGCTAGAGGCAATAAAATACAAGACATTTCCCATTTTGTCTAAAGTGAATTGAACCAGAATTTAATTATCTCTTAGTGGTATCATCTTTTACACCTTTGTGTTTATATTCCAGTGGGATTGAAGGGTACAGCCACTACATAACATACTAGTGAACATTTTAGAGAATAATTTTAAGTAACTATCTATTTCCTACAATTAAAGGATGAATTTTCAGACTATTTTATTTTGATTCAAGAGAGGGGTATACATTTATATGTGCAGAGATGAGTGTGTATAAGGGAAAACTTGAAATATAAAATAAATAAAAGGAAAAAATAAATTTTACCTTGAATTTAATTATTCAATTCTGTCAATTAGAAGACTCAAACCCAAAACTTTCAAAAACAGTTGGAAATAGGAAATTTTAATTTTGCTTTTATAATTTGATTTTTTCCCCTAGACTTTAACAACCTGAGGAATCAATGGGATCTTAAAATCAGTAACACTTTAAATCTCTTTTTTGAATCTTGGACCCACCTAAGGCCTCTTTGAAAATCCACTCAGCCGCGGTCCTGTCCCAAGGCATTCAGGACTTTTCAGGGTGTAAGTGTGTAATGGGGTTCACACACACACACAGGTGTATTCTAGTTGGACTGTATTAATTCTGTCCCACCAGATACTGTGGTCTCCCACCGGGTGTCACCAGACTCCACTAAGTGCTACAGCTTCCCATTAAGTCCATCTTTGCCCCATAAAGTGTTGTCAACTAAGGTCCTTATGACATTAAGGCAGAGGTGGGGTCTGCGGCAAAGCAGTAAAGATTGCCCTTTCTCCCTTCAGATCGCAGTTGATTAGAGGGGCTGCCTAGGAAATTGTTTAGGCCTTCAATGTCCAAGAGCGCCTTTACTGAAACAACTTTTCCGATATCTTAGTTTCCCTTATATTTCTCTTAGTTTCTCTTGTCTCTAATGCTAGCATAGTCATGATATATACAGTACTTATTAAGCCTATATTCTTCTGGGACTCAGACATGGAGCCAGTGGAGGCAGAGCAGGAAGCAAGTGTGAGTGATGGAATGGACGCTGTGCTCAGAATCGGATCTCCTCCATGACTGAGGAAGGCTCTCTTACCAGGTCAAGGTGAAACTCAGGGAGCCTGGTCCCTCTGCCCTTCAGAGTAACTTTGCAACTATGATTTCTAGGCCATGCACATGCAAATATACTTTGGAGACAATGTCTCATTAGTCGTCAGACATAATCTGGATCATTTCTAAAAACCAGGTGATACCTTTGCTACAAAATATTTCCTAACTATACCTCCTCTGATCACCTCTCTAATATCTATCACTTTAAAAGCAAATGACTTCTGACACCAAATACATGTATTCACCTGTTGCTTTATGAGTGTGTTTCTAGCCTTGGCACGGCTGCACTGAGAATTCCTAACCAATTCATAGGGTTCTTACAAGCAAAAAAATGTCTTTGTGTGCCTTCCGGGAAACAGTGGTAAGGAAAGGACAGCATGTAACTTGCACAAATCTCAAATATTCATATTTGCTTTGTCAAAATAATGGCTCTGTTTATTTAAGCTGCTGAAAAAAAGCCATTTTTAAAAAAGATCTCTTTGTATGTTAGAAATTTTAGTATTTATTTTCCCATTAACTACAAAATTTCTACACATGAGGCTTCTCTCCCAGGTATTCATGTAATCCCAGGTAATTACCATGTGGGATATTGACAATATGCAGAACGAAGTATGTAGCCATAGTGAAACGGGCAGGCTTTACAGAGGATATGAGTGTATGAGAAGGGTTGTCGAGTGGCTGTTCAACCACACACATTAGACTCGGTTAATGTAATTGCTGCTAAGTGCAGTTGTTACTGATGGCACAATATTTTTAAAAGAAGCCATCCAGAAGTTATGAAAGCTCATCTGTATTCTAACCCTGGCAGTTTATCTCAGAATAAGGCTCTCCCATTCACTTTACTGAGTGACCACTTTCATCTGTTCCAACACTCTTCAGAATCTCAACATTCAGTACGTGCTGAATATATGTTGATTATTCTAGCATTAGAAGTATAAGGATCTTAAGAGTTTCTATCACAATACGTCACATAACCTCTGCACCGTAATGGATTCACCCTCTTTTTGAAAGAAGAATGAAAGGAGGCTAAGAGCTTGCAAGATTCACCTAGAATCTGAGACCCGAAAAAAACCTACATAATACTGATTGTTACCATTTACTGAGTGCTTACTCTGTGCTATTAAGTTCTTATAACACATTTTATACCCTTAATAGATAAGGACACCAGAGGACAGTAGGCTCAGAAAGAGGAAGTGCATCCTTTGCCTAAGGATTTGTCCAATAGCAGCTAATGACTCAGAAGCCACGTTCTTCCTAACAATTCCACATATTTCACCCAAATCACACTGCCTCGCTAAAATGCCACAGAATCCGAAAATACACTTTGGTACTGTGGGCCATCTGGGGAAGCTGTCTAGCAAATATTCATAATTGGGCATCTGTAATTTGGGTGAAATGGCTTGAACTGTAGATTCAACTTCCAAAGTCCCCTTAGCTGTACCATCTGTGACAGGCAGTGTTCTAGTGCTCTAATTACAGTAACGCATGTAACCCTCAAAACCACCCTGTGAGGTATGTAGTGGGTTGCAGAGTGCTCCCCTAAAATTTGTGTCCTCTTGGAGCCACAGAATGTTACTTTATTTGGAAAGAGGGTCTCTGCAGATGGAATTAAGGGGAGGTTTCCTTGGATCAGGTGTCCAATATCCCCAAACCATTGATCAGGGTCCTCATAAGAGGAAGGGACACACAGAGACCCCGAGGCAGGCCATGGGAAGATGGAGACAGAGATTAGAGTTACCCTGCCGCCTGCCAAGGGGGCGACCAGAGCAGGAAGAGGCGAAGGAAGATTCTCCCCTAGAGCTTTCAGTAAGAGCATGGCTCTACTGATAACTGGATTTCAGACTTCTGGCCTCCCAAACTGCGATAAAATAAACTTCTGTCGTTTTAAGTCATCAGGTTTGGATAATTTGTTAAAGTGGACCCAGGACACAGAGTGTGTGCCACCATCTGATAGGTGAGGAAAGTGGAGTGTACAGGTGAGGCATGCCTTGCACGCTCTCGAGGTCAGACAGCTGAACAGAGTAGAATTCAAACAGATTCTCTGGCTTCAGATTTTTGCACTTAGTCACTACCTATATTGCTCTATTATTTTTTTTATTACCTGACAGTAAAGAGTAACCTAGCCTGTGTACATAGAACTAGACACAGCACAGCATTCCCTGGAGGCAGACTGCCACTCAGGATATATAAATATTAAGCTCCAACCACTCTTTCCTCTCTGGCTGTTGGATTATAAACCCATCGTTTATTGTCTTTGCAAAACCTAATTTACTAAATAAACACATTTGCTGTATATGTAGCAGAAGACAGCTATCAAAGATATGAATTTATTTGTAATAATCTATGACAACGTCTACAGCTCAGTCCATAAATCCCCATCACCAGAATATACTGTTTACTTAGCTTCTTCGGTAGCCTGCTTTAATAGGTTTCTGGGACCTGCAATTTCGTAGGGCCAACTATATCTCTGATCTTGTCTTTACAGCAAAAAATAAATAGGACTGGATTGTAGATTCTGTAACTATGGTGAGATCAAATCATATTACTTTGCTTCAGTAAAAATCATATTGTTCATATAATTGACCATGTGTAATGCTGCCACACTTGCAGAATTTGGGGAAGTAATTTTTCTTTGACATTGCGGATCGTTTGCTTGGAGCAGACCCCCAGATTTCTCGGGAATAGTGTTAATTATAATGAATATGCTCTGCTATATGCCAGGCACTATACACACATTACGTTTTTAGCCCTTTCTCTGAGAATTTTATCTCCAAATTATAGATGTGAACAAGAAAGAGCAGAGAGGAAAAATAACTTGAAGATTATATAGACTTTGTCAGAGGCAAGATTCAAGGCCACATTTTTCCGACTCCTGTCCTCTCTCTTTCAGCTGTTTTTTGCCTATACCAAATGAAGATGGTCACCGATGCCATGAAGCTGAGAAATGTAGGATTGTAATTGGTCAGTTTGAAGAAGATGTTCATTTCTTTACATCTTTCATCTGCCACCCCTGTAGAGGGAGTAAAAACTTAAGGCCCCCTCTGAATAATCCCCTGCCTTACAGAGAAATGGAGTTATTAAAGTGGAGCTGGTCGACTCGCGAAGCTCACTTTGGTTGGAGTTGTCCAGAAAAATTACCTGCCTACTGTTCCAGAGCTTGCTTTTTATTGCAAAAAGTAAGAGCCCAGGCATAAATAAGGATAGACTGAGTAAAGGCAGATACTGAGCAGGGTGGCTTACAACTTGAGAAGCATACAGATGAGAAGACTTTGTAGGAATGTTCCCTTCGTTTAACCCTGTGGCATGCCTTTACATGACACATTTTTCTCCTAAGAGGCTCTCCTCCATAAACATTTTTTTCTACTTGTACTTTTTAACTTTGGGAACCAGCAGAGGGAGCTATATAGTCACAAGCAGTTTGTTCCTTTTAAAATGATGTCATAAGCACTGAATGTGAAATTCTTTCTGGTTTCATTGCTGATGAAGAAAAACAGCCCCCCTTGCCCATATAGTGTTTATTTAAGGGATCAAAACACTCCTAGGGGGCTCTATTGGCCAATTACCAGGGGTAGAACAAACCATTATTTACACAGCACACACTGGAGTGGTTCCATGGGATCTGCTCTTGTCTGCTGAGTAATTATATGATTATGTGAGAAAATATATTTATCTCAGAGATCAGAAGGGATTAAAATGCCTCCCTGGAAAACTAGAGATGCTGTATAAATGCAAAGAATTCTTCGGTTTGGCCTTGTAAGTAAAACATGGGACCTGTGGCGATTCAAAAATTAATCTATCTTAATAACATGAAAGGAAGCTTTGGCATTGACAAGGCTCTGTGATATTTACTTTTGGAATATTTTTCATTGCTAATTTCAACAAATTGATGTTATTTAAAATTTGTTGAAATTAAAATTAAGACTATGCCTGTGTCTCTCTGTTTTATCTTGGTTGAACTCTTAGAAAATGTATCTTAATCCAAAAAAATCACTCAAGTTCATGACATTTTGAGTTATTCAAAGACAAATAGCTTACTGTAGCAATGTAAGAACTGTCCTAAAAGATCCAGACTAATTCCCACAATAATAGAATGAATTTTCTCAAGGCAAACATCAGAATAAGACACAGTGGAACTAAATTAAAAACCTAAAAATGAAGTAACATTCATCATAAATACACACTTGAAATACATTTAATCACTTTTCAAAACTTTTTTTTCCATAAAAATATCTATCTTGAGACCTATTGTTAAACAAGGTAAGCATTATCATGCACTGGTCACTGTCAATTCATGGAATATATACATTTTTCACTGAGCTACTGTTAAGAGGCAAAATGTAATCTAGAGGTTATCAAATGAACCCCAAATGGAACCTCTTGAAAATCTGCATTAAGATGCTTCGCCTTCATAGTTTCACATGAAATGGACATAGAGTATTGCGTAGGGTTAACAATCAAAAAGAATTTTAAATTATGTGAAATATTTCCCCAAGTATACAGTAAGGAAGAATGATTTATTATTGCTCTAATTATTAATTATTTTCTGAAACAGTCCACAAAAAGAGTATTTCAGTGTGGTTCTCTGTGACTATGAATCAATATGGCATTGAAATTTGCTGGACAGTTCACCACTCCAAAAGGAAAAAAAAATCACCTTCTATTGTTTCAAAGTGACCCTTTTAAATTATTAAACCAGATGAAATGCTTTGTAGGGACTAGAAGAAATCTTGGAAGTTAATCTACACCTTTAGATTTCTGAGAAAGATTTTAAAGGAAGCCTCTGCTTCATGTAGGAGGTGAGGGGTTGACTAGGCAAAATTGCTAAGTAAGGCCAAGTTCGTTCGCACAGCCTTCCTTACATCCTGGAATCACTAGAACACCCGCTTACGAGCTACTGAGCTCTAGAACTCTCCCTATTTCCTGTCCTTTCACACCCTCACTCACCTAGCGAGCACATACACAATGACAAGGGTAGACATCAGGCCTTCAGGAAAAGAAAGAATGAGGGGGCATGTACCCCCATATTTCCGTGTAATGCAGAGCACATATCACATTAAATAGAAACTATTTAAAAAACCAGTGGGATCAAAGTCTTTCATTGTATAGTTTCACTTCCCCACTTCTAACACTGCACGTGATAATGCAAGCAGCACACCCTTTTCCTTAATGACTCCAGGCCACTGTCGTGGTCGCCTTTTGCCTGGCGCAGCGCAGCAGTTGCGTGAATTCGTCGCGCTTCCGCCTCCGCCCTCCTCGCACAGTGACCTCTCCCATCTCTCGCGGTCACTTTCCCTTTACTTCTTTGACTCTTTTGCCTCTAGACCGCCAGGGTCTTGGAGGACCAATGACCTTTTAAGAACTAAATACTTAATCATAAGACTGAGCCACGGCCTCAGATCCAGAAAAGGCCAGAAAACGCCACGTCAAACACCCAAAGTCCTTTAGAAATTCTAGCCCAGCTGTATGTAAAGCTAAGATTGTCTTCTTTGTTCTATTGATAGAAACATGTGAGAACCTTGCCCTAAAATAACTTGCTGGACATCAATAAGATCATTTTAAGTTTGATTCTGAGAATAACATTTTACAAGGTTACTCAGGAGTGCAGCGAATAAAATTTCTGTTAAAAGAAAAAGATAGCTTCAGCATACCTATGAAGGATAAGGAAAGCCGAGCATGGCTCCCGTTGGCAAGCACACCAGAAAGGAAGGGATATAGAATACAGATTATAAATGTGCGATGCTTACCAAATAATTTTTATCTTGTGGGCCACGTAATTTCCTGAAACTGTAACCTTTGGACTCTCTTACTTATACTAGGTATTTTGTCTCCTACTGAAAAAACTGATACTGTAAATCTTCCTCAAAATTTGACCTATGGTGTTTTAGTTCATTTGTTTAACACAGCTCAGAGCTTTGCAGAGTTGGAGTTTAATTTATATTTGTATATTGATTGACAGCAATGCTGACACCTTTACTATCCCATAATAAACGTACCACAGAAAGAGTACAGCCAGTTCTGGCAATTGAGATGTGGGGTATTTTATCATGACGACCTATTGAGAAAGGAATTAATGAAACTGTTTTTAAAATTTTTCTTGCAGATGAGACCTTTGTTTTGAGGGCTAGACAAGAATATAAGGGCTTAAGAGGGAAAATGTTTACAAAAGTTTTATAGACTAGCACAAGTTTGTGAAGAATGTAATCCTATCTTAAAACTAAGCACCAGTTTCTCAAGTTATCTTGACACTTTTATATTATAGCACATTTGTAATTGGATTCATATTAATTTATTTTGGAAGATAATATGAGTATTTCAGCTGAGTCACAAGTCATAACGACTATTTAGAAACTGTAACTCATTAAAGAAAATGAAAATGAGGTTGGCGTTAGCAGTTAGCCATTCTTATATAAACAAGAGCATTGGGAACTGGCGGATAAAAGAAACAGGCAAATAAAATCTAAGGTAGACTAATCTTTAAAAATTAACATTGTGGAGCCATGTCTGTGTCCCTGTCACCCCCTCCATACTTGCAAAGCACTCGGGAGAGCACAGTAACACACCAAGTCATCTTAAAAAGTGTCCCCAGTGCGCTGTTGTTTCGGGATAAAATCCCAGCTTGTCAACACCTGACACAAAGGGACTCCGACGAGTCCCAAACATGTCCCCAGTCTCTCCCCCCCACATCCTGCCCCAGCCTCACCGTGTTCCGGCCTCACGGGCCCTCTTCCATCCCGCGGCTCCGTGTCAGCTCTGCCCTTTGCCTGGATGCCACCCCTTGGGCTTTAGTCATCCCTCAACTAACAGATGAAGGTCATTTCTTCTGTGAAATCTCTACAGTCGCTGACAGGGAGGGATTTCCTCCTCTGGGTTCAAATTCTGTTGTCCTTATCAACCTTACGGAGCTTATCATGATTTTTTTTTTACACAACTTTCTTTTTCACTTGACACAGGTACATTTCTGTTATGGACAGAGATTGTATTTAGCTCCTCCCGACCTAGAAGAGTCTAACACATGACCTGGAAGAGAGTAAGCATTCTAAAAACGTTTGTAGAATGTGTGAGTGAGTGAGTGAATAAAATACACCCCATAAATTTACAAATTTGTTCAATATTTAACAGCTAAAATTAAGCTGTTAAATTCACATTTTAAAATCATAAAGATTATTCACTCATCGATTCAGCATTTGCTAAGAGCCTACTGCAGTGCCAACAGAAGACAAGCACGACACTGGTCCTGCCCTCCAGGAGTTCAGTCCAGCTAGATACATACAAATAGGTAGGCACGCAGCATTCTGAGTCTCAGAGTAGCACAGCTCAAAGGTTTATAAGTAGAGGAGACAGAGAAAGGCCTTCATGCAAATGAAACTGCAGAACAAACATGTAAGCTAAAACCTATGTATTATTTTCAAGGAACTAACTACATCCCAGCAGTGCTGCAGCATGAAATAAAAGGAAACTGGTGGGAGGTGAGGCTGGACACATATAAGGGGGACAGATCGTAAACAGCTCTGTACATTATTTCTAGGGCCTTATTCTAAAGGAATTGTTGAAAATTTGAAGGGTTGTAAAACAAAAAGTCACAGGGTCGGATTTGTGTATTCAGTTGTCAGGGGTAGGTAGAAGGTGGATTGGAGAGAGAAGATTAACAGCAAACTTGATTTGATACAAAATTGTTATTACATAGGGATCTATAATGTGAGCTTAAAACTACAACACATGATTGAAAACAAAGATAGTAAGCATTTTATAGGACCTTTGGTATAAAAAGTCTTGTAAAAACTTTCCATTAAGTTGTAAGGCTCTCTAAGCCCTGATATAAACCCAACATATATGGTCAATTAATATATGATAAAGGAGCCATGGACATACAATGGGGAAATGACAGCCTCTTCAACAGCTGGTGTTGGCAAAACTGGACAGCTACATGTAAGAGAATGAAACTGGGTTATTGTTTAACCCCATACATAAGAGTAAACTCAAAATGGATCAAGGAACTGAATGTAACTCATGAAACCATAAAACTCTTAGAAGACAACATAGGCAAAAATCCCCTGAATATAAGCATGAGCAATTTCTTCCTGAACACATCTCCTCGAGCAAGGGAAACAAAAGCAAACATGAACTCATGGGACTACATCAAACTAAAAAGCTTCTGCACAGCAAAGGACACCATCAACAGAACAAAAAGGCATCCTACAGTATGGGAGAATATATTTGTAAATGACATATCCGACAAGGGGTTAACATCCAAAATATATAAAGAACTTACATGCCTCAACACCCAAAAAGCAAATAACCCGATTAAAAAATGGGCAGAGGATATGAAGAGACAGTTCTCCAAAGAAGAAATTCAGATGGCCAACAGACACATGAAAAGATGCTCCACATCACTAATTATCAGGGAAATGGAAATTAAAACCACAATGATATATCACCTCACACCAGTAAGGGTGGCCAGCATCCAAAAGACTAAGAACAAAAAATGCTGGCGAGGATGTGGAGAGAGGGGAACCCTCCTACACTGCTGGTGGGAATGTAAACTAGTTCAACCATTGTGGAAAGCAATATGGAGGTTCCTCAAAAAACTAAAAATAGAAATGCCATTTGACCCTGGAATCCCACTCCTTGGAATTTACCCAAAGAATACAACTTCTCAGATTCAAAAAGACATATGCACCCTGATGTTTATTGCAGCACATTTTACAATAGCCAAGATATGGAAGCAACCTAAGTGTCCATCAGTAGATGAATGGATAAAGAAGAGGTGGTACATATATACAATGGAATACTATTCAGCCATAAGAAAGAAACAAATCCTACCATTTGCAACAACACGGATGGAGCTGGAGGGTATTATGCTCAGTGAAATAAGCCAGGCAGAGAAAGACAAGTGCCAAATGATTTCCCTCATTTGTGGAGTATAACAATGAAGCAAAACTGAAGGAACAAAATAGCAGCAGACTCATAGACTCCAAGAAGGGACTAGTGGTTACCAAAGGGGAGGGGTGTGGGAGGGTGGGTGGGGAGGGTGAGAGAAGGGGATTGAGGGGTATTATGTTTGGTACACATGGTGTGGGGGATCACGGGGAAAACAGTGTAGCACAGAGAAGGCAAATAGTGAATCTGTGGCATCTTACTGCATTGATGGACAGTGACTGCATTGGGGTGTGGGTGGGGACTTGATAATATGGGTAAATGTAGTAACCACATTGTTTTTTCATGTGAAACCTTCATAAGAGTGTATATCAAAAATACCTTAATAAAAAAAGTTGTAAGGCTCTCTAGATTTTCATTATGGCAAACAGGATAGATGGGTGTGTAAATGGCAAAAATGAGGCCAACTGCTCTTCCAATGGAAAAACAAAAAGCACGGGTCATCATCTAGCCTGGTGAAAGAGAGAGACACTTAATCCAGGAGCCCTGCTCTGCTGCGAGCCTCCCTTTCCTCTAACATGAAAGGTCCTACTTATATTACATCTTTTCTGTAAAAAAAAACACAAGTAAATTACAGAAAAATACATGCATATGTTGAAGTACTGCCCAAGTATAAGGTGTTATAAACATTTCTCTTTAAATATCTGGTTTAAGAAAAGCAAACCACTAATCTCCAAGAGGGCTGCAAACCTATTACTCATTTCACATCTATAAAGGGCAATACACATCTCATCCCCGAAAACATCAGGGAACACTGTGTAGGAATTAAATAAAGAAAGGCAAGCCCACAAAGATAGCATCTGCCTATTTTACACTTAGGTATTGTTTTTCTTTCTGGAACTTCCATTAACACAAATAAGGATGGCATGTGTACATCTTAGTGTCCTGATAGTACAGCATCAACTCTCCTCAACACTAATGGCTGTGATCCACATATATTTCTTCAGAACAAGAGGTAGATTTCTTATTTTCAGTAACTATATACTGATGCAAACATATTATCTTGCAGTATACTGACTCAAAGAGGAATTAAAATTGTAACTCAAGGGCTCCTGAGAGAAATGGCTGATTCTAAGACTTGGGCAGGAAATACACAAATGAGCCTGGCGTGCCTTACAGTGCCAGAAAGTAAGGATATGCTAAAACAAACAAACAGAAAAAAAACCCACACTCAAGGATATGTCCAAGGGAACAGAAGTTAACTGAAAAAAAACTTCCCTTGGCCAATGCTGGAATAATTTAAGCAACAAAAGAAACAAAGAATTACTGAGTTATAATTCAGAGTATAGAATAAACACCCATAAGTCCATACTGATAAAAATAAAAGAGTGAATAAATAAATGGAGGAGAAGAAACAAATGCCCTCTACAGAAGAATTCCAATAATTTCTGCAGATACATTTCCTTCAAGGAGGTGGAAAGAAACTTGCCACTCCTTAAGGGTGAACTGCACATGGTGCCTTCCTTCCAAAGAGTACAATATGGAAAGGGGGTTAAAAAATAGCAACGTCACAGGAAAGGATACTGACAAACACCACCTCAGCCGGTGATCAAGGCCAACAGGAACCGTGACCCGTCAGGTGACGGGATGCTCCCTCGGTGTCATGTGATGAAAATGTTACTGTGTATCTGCAGCCTTTCCCCAGGACCAACCCCGGTCTCAACAGGAGAAAAACATCAGACAAATCTCAATAGAAGGATATTCTAGAAAATACCTGCCCGGTTATTCTTCAAAACGGTCAAGGTCAAAAAAAAAAAAAACAAGGAAAATCTGAGAAATTGTCACAATCAAGAGGAGCCTGAGGAGAGTTGCTCACTAAATGTGATATGTCCTGGATGGGCCCCTAGAACAAAAGAAGGACGTCAGGCAAAAACTAAACAAATATGAATAAAATATGGTCTTTAGTTAATAATAATGAGTTGATAATTGGCTTATTACCTGTAACAAGTGTACCGTATAATATATTACATACATCACAGGAGAAACTGGATGCAGGTATATGGGAACTCTACTGTCATCACAATTTTTCTGTAATTCTAAAATTACTCTAAAACATGAAGTACATTTTTCAAAGTGTAATTTGAGCCAGAACTCACTCTGCTTTAAAAGTAGTATTATTAAGAGGAAAGACACAGACATATGAATCAGGACTTTTAAAATGGAATCCACTGTGCAAGGATTTCCAAATGCTTTGGAAAGTGATGTCTCCATGGTCCATTAGTGGGACTTATTGAAACTTTGCAATGCAGGAAAGGTCTTTGCAATGACCCATGCACGGTTTAACTCTCTACATTAGGCTCTCATCTTATACACTTGCAAGTTCATAAGAACAGGAGAAATGAAAATGGTGAACCATGTGTTCCAACTTTCCATGCCCTGGTTCCATCTAACTCTCCAGGCAAATGACTGCTCCTTCTGTGGTCTGCATGCCCCACCCGCCAGGCCTCGGGTGGGTCTCTTCACCCCCTCCCGCATGCACGACTCTGACAAATACCTGTGCAAGGATGGACCGTGGTGGGCACTAGCTGACTGCTTGGTGCTGGTTCCTCTAGACTGGTCTCCCAGAGGGCAAGGACTTTGCTTTTCATCTCTGCAGACACACCCCTGTAATGCAGCACTTGATACATGGAGAAGGCTCCTATGTGATTTGTGGCAGTGTATTATGGGGGCTTACACAACTGAATTTCACCATCTGAATATCTGGAAAAAACCTAAAGACACTGGGTCTTGATTCGTCTGTTCCAACAAATGCAAAAGTTCATGTCTTCCCCTGCTTCTAAGATAGGAAGCAATTTTTAAAGTTGTATATTACTTACATAGAGGGACATAAATTTAAACGATAAATTTAAATGGGTAAATATATACAAACACATGAATGGAATAACATTGAAAAAGAATGGCCTCCTTTTCAAAGTGGAAGTGGCACCACATGAGGTTCAGTTTCTTGTCCCCAGCTTCAAATTTGCGATTTAACTCATCTTAAGGTCCTTTAGACCTTTCACTGTAATAACCATGACAATGCTGTAAAACATGAAGTCCAGCCATACTTTCTGGCACTTCCCTTTTGCTTCACTGTCTCTCAATGTTGATGTCAGAAAAAAGACATCTTAGTGACTTTCTAGAAAGGTACATTCTCAGGTCAGTTCTCCAACCAGACCCCTACCCTCTGCATTGAAAGATATGAGGAAAAATGAACATAAAATTAGTGGAAGAAATTGAAGGGAAGTGAAGGAAGTGGATCTAGAAATAGAAGCATACTTGGTTTCCTTGAAAAAAAGAAATAAGCAAGACTTGTATATATTTAGAATGTTCCTTGTTATCTAGAAATCTGTTAAAATGTTTCTTGAGTTGCATAAATAAGCCCCATTCTACACAGTACATGAATTGAGCCAATATAAACAAAAAAGCCAAGATTTAGAAAGGCAACATGATGCTACCTGGAGAACACCCCCCAAGGGTCAGAAATGTTTTTAAAAAAAGAAAGTAGTGTGGTGGTAATGACCTAATGAGACACTAAAAGATCTTGGTACCTTCTCTCCCTGCTTTCAATTTTCAGTGTGCAGGGGATGATGAGACCAGGATAGCCTATTCCTTTATAGTGTTTTTTTCAGTCATAATTATAAGAGGTTTGAAATCAGAAAGAGTGAATTGGTCACAATTTGATATAATCATTGTTAATCTACCTACATTGCCTAATTATAGGCTGAATTTATATGATGTGATTTCCTGCTCAACCCTCTGACTACAAATGTTTATTGCATCATCTCCTTTAGCACCCCCAAATTCACCATCGATCATTACTTAGTTCTTAAGCTTTTTTGAAATCCAAGATTTATCAATTTAAATACCAACACCTCTGAGAGGGTTATTAGTTGGCTGGGAAATAAGAGACATGGTGACCGAAGGAAGGAGCCAGGTGAAATGAAGGCAAAGCCAGATGATTTTGTTAAAAAGGAAATGAAATGTCAAAGATGAACTTTATGAATTTACCTGAGACTTGCAAATGAAAGTGGGTGAAGGTTGCAAGGCGAGGCAATCCACATTCTTATTCGGACCAGGTACCTCTCACTCTGACCTTTCAATTCCCACTGGGATGAGAGCGAAGGGCAGACAGGTATTTCATTCTCCTCCAAGTCCTTTCATCCCTCCTCCGTTTCCTCTGGGTTATGGAACAGGACCGCACCTGACTCTTAATCCAGGGCTCAAATAATTATTCACAGTAGTTCCTGCATATCATGTGCCTTTCTAAGCATTCCCTTCCCACACATTGTTTCACTTTGTCTCTACAGCAATACTGGGTGGTAGGTAGCATCTCCATTTTACCAATAAAAGAGATGTTAAACTCATTGACTTGCTAACGTTGAATAGCTAATAAGCAGTGGAACTGAGGTTAGAACCCTGATCGCTTGCCCCCCAAACTCCATGTCCTTTCTTACTGGGTCTTGTAAAATAATTATGATCTACAGCTTTACTTATCCTGCAGTTAATATTACATGTCACATCCTGGCCACTGTCATCCCCTGAAACCTCTTTAGCCTTTTTATTGTGCCAGTTTGACTTATTGGTCTCCCTGGGTTATTCCTTATTTGCATTTATTGCTTTATCATGAAAACAGGCTAAATTGAGATAAAACATCAAGATCACAACCACCCTTGGAGAAAATGACACACAGGAGTTATGCCACAAGCATTCAAAGAAGGTCTATTTAACATATGACCTATTTACAATATCAGAAGAACAATCTCTGGACACTGCAGTAGTCAAATTTCCTTTAAAGAAATCATGAAGAATGAGGGAAAGAAGATGTTTTCAGAAGTATATGAAAAGTCTGACTTTGTATGCATTAAGAATGGTGATGTAATACTAATAGGCTCTGCTATACAAAGCTGTTTTTCAATCAGCTGCTTTGTTTCATGCTCAGATTTCCTTTTAAATCGATAGCACTTGCTTTGTTCTGTTCAGTTGAAGGCATTTGCATTCCAGTAAAACACTCACACAAAAAAAAAACGGGGTGGAAATGAGTCAGTCATTTCCTGCCCTAAGATTCAAACCTACTTTGCTTTTCTAAAAACAGGGTTCAAGCACCCAGCAATCATTTAATTGGCTGTTCCATAAATTGCAGGGCTGACCACCATACACACACCAGAGAAGTGCACAGAGCTGTTCCCTAGTCAGCTATCACTGTTTGATTATCTTCAGAATTTTCTATTTACTTAATTATAAACTCTATTATTATATAGCATAGTGGAAAAGGAAGTCTATTTTCTATGCAAACTGCAACTTCTGTCATTTTTATGCATGGTATACAGTATAAATTTATACTTGTCTGTTATCAGCGAGAAAATGTGGTCAGCACAAGATATCTGAAATACAACAATGTTTCTAACAAAAGTGTTCAGAATATTCTCTGGTTTTTAAAGGATGGAATCCTGACGTAGTATGTCTATTTGAAAACTGGTTGAATAGTGGCATTCAGAGGGACCAACGTCAACCAGAGGGAGATATGTGTGCTGCAGGGCCCTCTCTTTGCTTTGTCCTGTTCAATATATTTATTAAAAACATGAATAAAAATACTAAAGATAAGTTTATCTTATCCGTGGGTGACATGCAACTGAGATAAAAGAAAATAGAATGGATGATAGGAACATGATAATGTAATAAGACATGTTCAGATGACAGCCAGACTCTAACAAGAGGACATTCCACTGGGATGATAGCACTTTCTTGCTTTTTGGTTAAAAAAAAAAGACATTCTTTTAAAATGGGGAATACATGATGAAAAGAGGGCTCAAAAGCAACACATGAAAAAGGCTTGGAAGTTTTAAATTTATAGTAAGTTCAGTATTTGTCACCAATGTATATGGCTGCCAGAGAAACCTAGTAAGATATTGGGCTGCATTAATAAAACTGGATTAAGTTATCTTGGGTGAAGGAGGTGACAGGCATAATTGAAGTCTCCACTCTGTTTTGATCAGACCACACCTTCAATACTAGGTTGGTTTTCATTCATGTGCTTCTAGAATGACATAGGTGAGATGAGACTTATTAGGAGATGAAGAAGGGATGTGAAAGGACTAAATGGCAGGCAGGATTGACACTGAGATGTTTTCACACGGAAAGAAGGAACTTAAGGGTGAGAGGGACCTAACAGATGCCTTGAAATATTTATGTGCTTGTCATTTTTAAATAGCAACAATATATGGAACTTGAATCCATGAATACCAATTTCTAGGGGCCTCAATGGAAAAAAGGTCTCTCTAATAGACCAGAGAGAAGGTAGATATCTTAAGGAAACGATTCATTCATCAATACTAGTGTGTTGGGTATTTTTAAAAATTACTTGAAAGTACATTTCCCAAGCATTGCTGAGCCCTTCAGATGTCACAGTAAACAAAACAGACACTGTCACTGCTGCCATATATGTTACTTCCAGTCTAGGTGGAGAGACAGACACTAAATAAATAACTAGACATTGTAATTATGTGCAATGAAAGAACTACAGAGAATTTATAACCATCCATAGAGAGTTTATAGCTATGAGGAATTTAGAATGAAGGCTTAGCAAAAGCTTCCTTCAGGAGCTGGTCTTTAAGGACGGGGCTTAAATGGTATGTAGGCGTTTGCCAGATGACTAATAAGGACAGAGAAGGCAGGGAGGAACATTCTAGGTGAAGGGAAGGATGTGTGCAAACTCTGTACTGAACCAGCAAACCACTTGGGGCACTCAGAGCTGGCAGAATGCCAGTGTGGCTGGAGTCATAGGACAGTAAGCTTCACAAACTTTTCTCTGGAGCAGGGATTTTTACCTAATGTCAGTGGGGAGCTGTTACAGAGTTTTAACCAGGGATGTAGCATAGTCACTTTGGATACAGTGTAGAACACAGATGGAAGGTGAGAAGACAAACCTGGATAGAGAGTGACCAGTTACATGGTAGCAAGATGACTGTGAACTTGAAATACGGTGGTGGCATTGAAGACTGGAGAAGAGGGACGTGGGAGAGACACCACTAACGGGATGAGAGCCAAACGACCTGGTGCTCTATCAGTGAAGAAAGCGAAGGACAAGAAAAGGTCACTGGAGGCTCCCAGAAGTCAGGAATAAGCACCTACGCAGATGAAAATTCCACTTCTTGGAAAAGGGGAGCAGGGTAGGACAGACTTATTTGGCAGAGAGAAGAGGAAAAGGTTAATTTTGAACATGTTCATTTTGATCTCATGATCTCTCTTCTCTCCATGAAATACCTACCTGTGACCCCAGAAAGACACGTTAGAGAGGTGATTGAGTATCTGAGTCTGGTCAGTCTTTGGACTCACTGTAGCAGAATCAGCCGAACTTCTGATCGTCCAGCTCCACCCAGGCCTAACATACTGAAATCCCCAAGAAAACAGCCAATTTAAGGCCCTGAGTTCAGATGCAGTGGAGGAAACTCAGTCATCATTGGATAGTTGTACTAGTTCATCTTTAAGCTCCTTAAAAACTTTGAGTGCCTACAATGTTGTAAATAGAAAGATGACCAGTCCAAGTATTACAACCTTTGTTACTTTCTATGAATAAATCTTCCAGGCAAGCCATGAAACAGCCCTGAGGAAAGAGATCCAGACCCAGATCCTTCTGTGTGTGTCACCGTGCAGTGTCACACGAAGCTGCACCCTCAGCCACGAGCTAATTGACCCCGGAACCAGACCTTGGCCAAAGGCTGGTTGTTCGATGGCCCATGACATGACCCTTCTTAAGAATTCAGTCCAATAGACACACCATTCTGGATGGCAATTACTTTACCAAATCAGATATTCTTTGACCAGGGGGAAGGGAAGTAGGAAAGTAAAACTAGAAAAACAGAAGCATATGGATAAGTAAGAACATAAGACTTATGGGAGAATCAGGCATAGAGAGAAGCAAAGAGAAACAGAAACAGTCATGAATATGATAAGGCTCAAGAGATATCCTTTTCTGAGCAGATGACAATATGACTGGATTCCCCACTTCATTATAATTCATTGATTCAACAAATACTTACTGAGTATTGTGGATAAAATGAGAGGTCCTGTGGCCAGGATTCTCACCTGGCCCTGGTTGACTCGCTCACTGCACACCTGTGGGCAATACATGGCTGTTGCCTCTATATAAAGAGCTCCGCCCAGTGCTCTAGGCACGACACGGTGGCACGGCTGCAAGGCTGCGGGAGAGCAGAAGCTGGAGTGGTGGCAGCACCGAGGACAGAGGCCCAGAGGACGGCTGTGCGGGACGACTGCGCAGGAAGACTGCACAGAGAGGCCCAAAGGATGACTGTGCAGACAGAGGGGCCCAGAGGCAGAGACCGGCTTACTACATACAGACTTGCTCTGAGTGAACGGGATTTTAGTGACTGACCTGCCACCTGGGAATAGAGTTGGGTATAACCCTTTCACCTGAAGAATGTTTTGCTGTCAATTTCTTTGGTCACATTGAATCCATAGCGAACTTGCCCGGGACTGAAACCCATTGGCAAGACAAGCACCTACTAATGTGCCAGGCACTGTTCTCAGTTCTGGGGATACTCATGAACAAATGAACAAAACTGTTGTCAGGGGCACTTCATTCAGGGTACATCGTGATGAGTTCTATGGGAAAACATAAGGCACTGTGTAAAGACATGGATAGATAGTGGGAGGGGCAATTAGCAGGAAAGGAAGGCCTCTCTAAGGGGGTATCTGTGAGACTACTGGGTAGAGAGCATTCCAGGCAGAAAAAACAGAAAATACAAATGCTCTGAAATGGAAGTCTGTTGGGTGTGCATAAAAAGAGCAAAAATGTTCATGAGGTTTGTCTTGCCAACGGGTTTCAGCCCCGGGCAAGTTCACTATGGATTCAATGTGACCAAAGAAATGAGAGTAGAACGTTCTTGGGGTGAAAGCATTTATACCCAAATTTATTTCCACGGTGGGAAGTCAGTCACCAAAATCCCGTTCACTCAGAGCGAGTCTGCATGCAGCAAGCTGGTCTCTGCCTCTGGGCCTCTCTGCCCGCACAGCCGTCTCTGTCTCTGTCCCAGGTGCTGCCACTACTCCAGTCTCGTCTCTGCTCTCCTGCAGCCTTGCAGCCATGCCACCGTGTCGCACAGAGCACTGGGTGGAGTTCTTTATATAGAGTCGATAACGACCTATTGCTTACACGTGTGTAGTGAGCTAGAAAACCAGGGCCAGGATTCTCACCTGGCCACCGGAACTTCACTTTATCCACCCTCCACCCCTCCAGGATCCTTGCCTCTCACTCTATGGGGCCTCAGTCCTCTGTAGTGGTCTCTGGGCGAGGAAGCTGGAACACTGTGACCATGGGTGGGCCTTACAATACCCACCTTCTCCAGCCTCTCCAGCAGAAAGTCTTGCAGACACAAAAGCCAATCTTGTTGCTTTATCTCTGCTTTCTGCTTTGTCCTCAGCAGCTGGAACTGTTACTCTGGTCTCAGTTGTTGCCACAGCTCCATTCCAATTTCTTTCCATCTGCTCCTGCCTTTTCAAACCAACCCACATCTGGCTCCTCATGACCTTCATTGGGTCCTTTAAATTCTTCCTTTGAGAAACAGATTGTATTTCCTTTTGTGCTTGAGCCTGAGGATAGAAGCAGAGCATGGAGGGCTCCACGACCTGGGGAGGGGGCTGGACCTCTCCTGGAGGAACCCGCGGTTGCCGAGTCCTTCTGGCTTTCCACCAGTTTTCAACTAGATGGGGTCTCAACCGAGGAGGGGCCGATGCCTCCGGCACCAGCAGGGCCTCCACCCCCACCTGTTCATCAAACCTCCGCTCCCCCATTTTTGGGGATGACGGGTCCTCCACATCCTTCACCTGCCCCACAGCACCTGGCAGCCTGTGTGCTGCTGCTTCTCGGGCTGCTGCTCCCCGGGCTGCTTCCTCTCGGGCCACCGCGACATCATTTACCATTTCCATAGCACTTTGTAGTGACGCCATTTCAGTCAGCAACAAATATTGTTTCTCTTGGGGTGGGCCCCAGTCCTCCACCCCTTCCCAGTACCACATGTCCACTGGGGGACACTCGGGTGTCTCCCCATCCACAGGGGCAGCCTGCTGAAACACTCCTCCCATGAGGGCACCTGTTCTTTTCCTTGGTCAATAATGAATCCTGCTGATTATTGATAATTGTCTTGCCAACGGGTTCCAGCCCTGGGAAAGTTCACTATGGATTCAGTGAGACCGAGGAATGACAATGGAATGTTCTTGGGGTGAAAGGGTTTATTACTCTGCTTGTTTTCCTGATGATAGGTCGAGTACTAGAGTCATGTCTGCATCCAACAGTCTGCAGGTCTGTAATCCTCCTTCGTCTCTGCCTCCGCCCAGAGCACTGGGCAGAGCTCCTTATATGGTGACTCAGTCAGTAACAGTTAATTGTGTGCAGGTGTGGAAGCAGTAGCCTAGCAGCAGGCCAGTTACATCATCAAGTAGTTTAGGGTCAGGTGAGGATCCTGGCCATAGGAACCTTCCCTTCACCCACAGTTTGGACCCCAGTGAACAAGGAGCAGCATGAAACGAGATGAGATCAGAGAGAAAAGCTGATGCAACTCATTCGGGCACTTGTTAGCCATGTTTGGATTTTTAATTTTATTCTGAATATGACATGGAGCCATTGAGGACTTTGATCTAGGAGGTGGCATGATCACAGTTATGAATCAGAGGAATTACTTTGCATTCCGTGTGGAGACTGGATTCTAGACGGGCAAGAGCAGAAGCCAGGAGAACACAGCTCAGGCGAGAAGGAACGGCTGGCACCTGCACAAGGAAGCCGCAGTGGGGTGATATATGGTGACTAGACAGATGAGGGGTGCATTTTGAAATGAGAGCTAACAAGAGCAGACATGAATTGAGTAAAGGAGAAGAGTCGAGGATTACAAAAGGTTTTTGTATCCAACAGCTGAATACAATTTATTGGGATGGGGAAAACCTGCAAAGAGCCAAAGAGTTTGGTTTGGGACATAATAAATTTGAGGAGCCTAGAAGTGTTCAAGTGAAGAAATTCCGTAGGTAGTTGGACATGGGAATTCAAAGATCGGGAGGCATGTTAGGACTGCATGTATGAATCTGGGAGCCATTAGCATACAAGCTGTGACAGTGTGCCCATCAAAACAGTTGCCCCTGCTCTATTTCTTCCTTCCTGTACCTCCATCACAAGAGATGACCTGGACATGTCTCTAGTTCCTGAGGTCCGGTGGAGCCATAAATACTACAGTGACTGGAGAAGGGAAAAATAAATGCACTCAGGAGACAAGAGAATAGTCTGTCTGTGCATTAATTAAAATGGCAAAGGTGGGCTGGAGCATCTCTCCCCTCCTGCCGCTTTGGTCCCGTACCCAATAACTCCTCACTACCTAATAAAAGAGGAGAAAAAGCAAGGAGTCTGGCTAGTTTGTTTTTGTCGTGTTGTGTTTTGCTAACTACTCACTGGATTCTCCATGAAGGCCCAGTTGGCCTTTTTGTTAGTGCCTTTTTTCAGAATCACCAGTCACATCTGTTGCTGTTTTGCTCTCCCAGCACACTTTTTTCTCAGTAATTGCACGCTCCACTGCAACTTGAAGAATCACACATTTCAGAGTAATTGTATTACTGCGTTTAGCAGCTCAACAACATTTCCTTTGCTAATTCATCTTTCTTAGGATTGAAGCTTCTTAATATGCTCACAATGCACACCATATGGTATCATAGCTTAATTCTGTCTTGAAATATTCATTTCTAGCCCATAGGATAGGTATACTGAACAAAACATGTGGATTTAGTTTCTTTCTGCTTTTCTCAGAAGCAGGAGACTTACCTAGGTATTTACTCATTATAAACGAGGACCTGAGTAGATTGTAACACCATGGTAGCCTCTTGAAAGAATCAGCTATGCTTTCTCCATCCTTTACCCTGTAGCCAAATAACCATCTTTGAATGACCATCTCCGAGGGCTCAACAGTAGTAAGATTACATGTAAAAAAGTGAGGTATGACTAATTTCCCTAAATGTTAGGATCCCACATTCTTATGATATTTGAGAGCTAAATATAATGAAAACCATGAGCCCTTGGGGCCTTGATTTTATGAATTTCCTTAAAAATAATAGTATTATTCTTTGAGGACATGAGAACAGTATTACTTTATTTAGTTAAGCCACCCCAAAATAGAACAGAGGAAATCATTAAATAAGTGAACATGTGTCTTTCATTGTTGCCCATTCATGCCAAAGCTGATGTCTTAAAAATTCCAGATGACTTATAATAAGGAAAATGTCATAATGATTACATTTATCCTAAGTGAGGGAAGGCTGATAGTCTCAGTAATCAGCCTGGAATAAGCCACAATGCTGATGATGGCTTTATTTCCTGCAGTCTTACAAACAAGCAGACATGGAGTTCTATGGATGCACAGGAAGGAAGTTTACTGAAAGTAGCTATTAATCTGTCCATTTATATCCCACCTCCCTGAAAGGCCCCAAATCTAGAGAGAATACAGAATGGAAAATTTCACTCCCAATTTAGACATCTCTCCAGACTACAGAGGAAGCGGCCCAGCTGGCTTCTCTTGTCGTTGAAACTGAGCTGGACGACGGCGTGATGAACCACTGGGCCAGCGGCCCAAGGGCCAGACTGGAACGTGAGCTACTGCCTTGAACACACTGTCAGGAACATTTTTGTGTGCGAAATAAAAGAAACCTTCCGTGTAACTGATGTTGGTCAAAATTCTGATACACTTAGATGTGCTTTTAGCAGTGCCAATTTTGGGGGAGAATCCTGGGAAAATGCCTGAATCTCAGCTAGCATTCTTAGTTGTTATTTCAACAGCTGTCACATGTACAGCTAATAGATGTTTGAGTAGGTTTCTTAGAGCTGCTCTTGACACAAGACAATGAAGCAATACTTTACATTAAATCTGCCCCAGAGTTCAAGTTATCCTACTTTCCTTCATCCAAGGAAATAAAATGACAATTATGTGCCAGCGCTGATGAGAGTAATTAGGATTCTGGAAAAATTCCTTTAAAGAAAATATGTGAGGAAGAGTAAAAGAAAACCTTTGTCATTATTTTAGAAAATGTGCATTTCCAGACTGAGATACTGAGACATCTCTGGCTATCCCTTCTTCAGCCCCCTATTTCACTCTTGATGAAACTAAGTTTTAAATAGAGAAAGCCTCTTACTAAAAGCCACATTTCTGAGTTGTAGAGCTGAGACTAGACCTAGCTTACAGTCAACATATGGTCCTTGACAACAGACAGGGTGCCAGCCACGAACTCAACGCTCAAACCACCCGAAACAGTACCTTTCATGGCAGGCGGCGCGTACACGCTCTGCTTCCTTTGCTTGGGGGATGCATTCTGGGACTGTGGACAAAGAAAAAAGAGCAGAAGCCTTATATTTGGATAACAAGTACATTGCCATCAGCCCTGTGAGGGAAATAAACACTGTGCTATATCTCAAAGAGCTTGTTGATTTCCCCGTCATGATATAGAACTCTCATCAGTGAGAAATTATATATATGTCCTCTGATAGCACAGTTTTATAAGCTATATAAGGCTATTTTATCATATCACTCTTTGTCCACTACAGTCTTGAAATTACATTTAAAAAATTTTCTTACCTAGGAACATCAGTTTATTTTAAAAAGAAAGAGAAAAAGTGACACGAATTCTACCATTTGAGAGAAAAATGTAAGTGCCGGGACAAAGTATTTTCAAGAGCTGTGTTCCTGAGGTAATTATACCTGTTCATAGGACTGAGTGGTTCTGGAAGGATAATGAGGGTCCTTGGTAAGTAATGCCAATCTATCACCCTCTGAAATTGATCTGTTCAATCCAATATCTCCATTTATTGGAATTACAATGTTGAGATAATATTCTTTTCTATGTTCAAAAGATAAATCCTTTCTAACAAAACTGCTATTTAACAATCTTACCTTAGCACAGTGGGCCAGGATTAAATTTTAAAGGAGAAATTTTTACCTTAAAAATGATAAAAATTGGAACACAGCAACATATTTTAGGGTCAAAACCACAAATACATATCTATACATGAATATATATATATATATATATAATACTATTACAGCAAATTATAAGTATATGGTTAAATACCCCAATCAGATTATGTCAAGGACTCCTGTTTGATAGTGTGTCAATGTGTATTTCAGTGTGGCAAAGGTAGGGGGTCTTAATCTATGAGTTTTAGCATCTAAAGCAATTATTCTTGCTTTGAAAAGCTCAGGTATAAATAGTTATGGGGTATGTTTGGGGGATTGTTCTGGTTTTCCATGCATATTAGAAAGAACATGATATACAGAGCCTGCAAACACTACAAACTGTTTCACAGTAACCAGAACCACAGAAGTCCCTCCTTGTGCGTCCTCAAGCTGGATTGCCCTTAAAGGTATCATCAAGATGTGGATATTTACCTGAGGTGAAAACAGTATATCACAAATTTAAAAATGCAACCAAAATAGTTGTCAAATTCATTTCAGCCAAGCAAATGGTACAAGCAGTTTCTCCAGAGCAGAATATTTTGGGACCAGTCCATTATGCAAGGTGCAGGCAGGACGACTCTACATTAATGTTAAACATGCGGATGATTGGTATTTCTGGGGTACCTCTACAGTTTTCAGTCTCATCTGGTTGACTTTGAGAAGCAGTCACTTCTGGGATTTGTTATGTGTTTATTTCTATATACAAAAATCAAGTCGAAAATTAATGCTACAGAAAGCTTGCTTGATTAGTAATATAGCAGTAAAATTTATTAAGTAATAAAAACTACCTTACATTTATGCAACAGTTTTGTTTTCAAAACATTTTCACATGTACAATCTCATTAAATTTTTAGGAAAGTCTTGAGAGATACTATTTGGTATCTTGTTCCTTCTACATTTTTCTCTGAGTATTACTGTTTGCCTACTCATGCAGCTGTGGGGACTGACTGTTAAGTCTGCACACATCCTACTCAATAGTTGTTCTTTGTTTGCTAAATTCCTTGTATTCTACATGTTCCATATTGTCAGCTCCCCCAACCTCCCCTGGTTCCTGCTTTCTATCATAAATTCTCCATGCGTATTTGAAGACTCTGACCTCCTGGTCTGCTCTTGGCCCCACACACCAAAGACCCTCTAAGGTGCCTAGTCTCCTCCACCTTCTTACTCCAGGATCCCGCCACCTGCTGGCCGCAGCCCGTAGTGCTCATATATAACCAGTCACTACACTGATAACATCTGTATCATATCTTGCCACTAAAAACAATAGCTTATTTTAGAAGCTTTTTCAGAGGTTAGTATTTCACAGGTAGAGAATCAAGGAAACCTAGAGGCAGAGACTTAACAATACCATTTTACTGTTTATTCAGTCAGGAAAAGCAAACTAAATAGTTTTTACATCACAGTTATATTGATACCATATTTTATGTCACATCAAATCTGTGTTTTTAATTGATTTGAACACCCATTTATACAAAATATAAGAAGACTTACTTCTGCTTGTGTGTCGGTCACCCTCTTGTCGTCTATTTCTGTAAGAGAAGTAGGCTTCATTTATTATTAAGGTAATATTCTTCTTTGAATATGCACATCACGTTTCCAACCACAAAGATCAAAATGATTTAATAATTGCCTTATGTCTATGTAACATCTATGGCCCAGTCGGGTGGCTGAGAGGGAAAGGCGGGCGGGGGGGCGGTTTCCTTTTGAGATAACCTTCTCTCAAAGACTTACAAAACGGCAATAGAAAAAGCAGCCCTCCGGAAATCCCAAACTGCCCACCTCTCAGAAGTCCAGGAGGGAGAGCAGGGAATTGGCCTTCAGGAGACTGCTGGGGTCACCATCGTCACAGTGCTAAGGCGTCAACAGCCTCCTCTTCTATGGCTTTTGCGGCCACTGTTCACTGAAGGTGGCCTCTGCCCGCTGTCCTCAGGTCTGCCACTAAGAATATACCTTGGCTACTCAGCGCAATCACTGCCTCTAGGAGAGGGAGCGCTCCATTTTCTATATGCATCCAGAAAGCAGCAGTGACTTCATCAGAAATATCTTTTGATGGCAGTGTGAAGGGAAATTCCACACTGCCTGTATGAAAAGGGTTGTGGAGTGGGGGACGGGGGGAAGAGGTGCTGCCACATCCCCTCCACAGAGGAGGACGTCCTGAGCAGGGCCTCTTTCCTGCCTCCTCAACTACTGTGTATGAGTCCTGCCTCTCGACTTCTTGGCCCAGTCACCCTTTCCCGACTCCCTCAGGTTAATCCCAGAGCTGACAGGCTGACCCCGTGGTCCAGAAACTGAACAAGGAGCTCGTCAAAGAACATCTGCTTAAAGACAGTGATATAAATCTGTATTTATTGACATGAAAACAGGTACTCTATATATGAAAAGAATTTCAAAATTATATGTATGGTAAGTTAATTAAATCACACCACATCCAGAACTATACAAGTAAAACTTAGAGCATCCCATCTAAAGAGAAATCTTCAGGGTTACAAGAGAGCACAATTATCTGCCGTGGAAAAACATGCCAGCGGCAGTAGGAAATGCCGGCAGACGAAAGCACAGTGAACCGAACTATGTTTCTACCCACAAAATTTTATTCAAGAAGGACAAAATATAGACATTTTCAGACATTGGCAAAAGAGCAATAGTTACACTTTATTTTATTGATGCATAACATCAACTTATCTTTATACTTCCCAAAAATAAAGGTAAAGATAAAACAATTAGACAAAGTAAAACAAGTGCTCTAACATTTTATAAACATTTTAGTTGAAAAAGTTTTTGACCACAAGTTAAGATTAAACATCCCAAATGGACTGAAATATGGAGGAAACTGCAGACAGTTGTTTTGAAAGGTCTAATGTGTATCTACTCTGAGAGATTGGTTAAGCTATTTTATTAATATATGTCTTGAACTGATTCAATTATCTAGATAAAAGTCTTCTTTTAAATACACCATTTTGTTTTATATTATACATCTGTTTTGCATGATTCCAAAAAAATATACTTCTTCCTTATTCTGAATTTTTGGGGAGTATCAAAACAAGGAAACATAGTATCACATTTTGTTTAGGACAAACATACAGCTTTTCTCCAGTTTACTCATTAGGGAGCTGTTCTAACTAGCTGACAGGAATTTAGTCTCTTTTAGCCACCTGACAAGAAACTATAATGGTATATATTTGTTATATAATCACATAATCATTTTATTTTACTGAGTATATTAGAACACATTTTTTCAAAATTGCATGTTTAATGAAATCAGTTAACTTCACACTAAAAGACGAACATAGAAATACTATTCCCAAAGTGCAATGGATAATTTCCTTTCTTCAATGTACACAGTTGCAGGTTGGAGCAGCGATGCGGGAGAGTGGGGGGAGGAGGTAGCCTGGCCGATCATAAATCAGTTTGATAGAATTCCCTGAACCACCATGGTTCTGTGTGATGACAAGTCATACAGAGAAACCAGCTTGATTATTTCATTTACCAAGGCATCCCTTTGGTACTGTTAAACATAACTATAGGCAGATAGGGTTAGGAGCAACGGAATTGAGATTTCTCAATATTCTTTTCCTTCCAAGGCAGAGACTGTAGGCTTATTTTTATTGATACTTGTTTTCCTTGACCACTTTTGCATGCAGCCAAGACTCTGGCTACCTAAAACAAATTCAAATTTCATTATAAACATAATTTTTGAAATGTTTTTGCAGTCAGTGGCAGCCATGTGATCCAGCATGTCCACCCATCATCTAACTACAGTGACAAATTCAGTTTTCATAGCTTTTCTGTCTTGCAGTTGTTGTCATAAAAACCATGCTTAATCTTTTGCCTGTGACTTTGTTGGAATAATAGATTAGGAAATACCAGGCCCTCTCATCCCTACTGTCACTATCAAAGGGAAGTTCAGAAATGGATGTTGGAATGGCCTCTTTTAAATGCCTCTTTGCCATCGACATGGAGGTCTCTACTGGATTGTCTCATTAGAGGTATACTTGAGACTGTCACTTCTTTCATCCCCTAACTAGTATATATTAAAGCCTTAGGGAAATGGTTATAAAGCCAAGTGAAAACAGTTCTAAAATCTAGGAAAATTTTGGATAGAGAAACCTGTATTCTAACACGCCAAGACACCACCCAGCTCTCTGCCGGGTAGATTGCTTCATACGATGAATTGACTGCTTCTGTCACATTAACAAAAACCTGGGTGGAAACTCACTCAAGGCTTCTAAATTTCCTACCAATTAAGAGTCTTATTGTATGTGTAATTAAGCAATCAATCCATTAACTTAGGGCAGTTTCCATAATTTTTATCAATAACTAAAACATGTATCGCCTCCATCTCCTATTAAGCAATCTAAGACCCAGCCTCTGCAGACAGGGCCTTCCCACGGCAGGACCTGCAGGTGCAGAGGTCCCTGACACCTTTCCACGTAAGCTGTAATTACTCAAAACTGTCCCTTAGAACAAAGACTGGAAAAGAGATTATACCAATTGTTTGAACTATTTTGAACTATAAAGAAAAAAAGCTAAAATTTGTATTTCTATTGCCAAAATTTTTAAATACAGTGTCACTTTGTCACTTAATACCTTTTCAAACACATTTATCAGTAAAAAATCATCAATCTACAATCGCTGCTTTATAATTTTTTCAAAAATTGAGGAAAAATGTACAGTATAAATCATTGTATTGTCACATTTTAAAAAGAGTTATATAAAATATTAACCATCTCCAGTGAGCCTAAAACATCTCATATAAATCTTTTTATCCAAAAACAGATGGTTTAAATATATTTGAGAGTGAGAATAAATATCAAGAGGTCATAATTTAGCTATCACCATTCACTCCTATATGCTAGTCAGATTTTGAATAAAAAGTATTTCCTAAATGTTTCTTTAAGCAGTTGAGACTCAGCTAGTATAGCTGTAAGAATTCTACATACTTTCACACCAAAGTTTGAATTGAAAAATAGAGGCCACATAAGTTTATGAAGCATGGTGACAAAATAATCATTTCTTGACTGATTTTTTAAAATGTCCGTCAATGGAAATACTGCAGCTCATGTAATGGTAATATTTAATTACCAAGAAAAACCAGAAATCACCACTTTCCCCCGTATAGCTCTGCACTGAAAAAAACCCCTTATCAAACCAACAATACTTCTGCTGCCATAGAAATACTCTTAACTGACTTGAAGTTGATTTTCCACATCCTCACCTCCCTTAATCTATTAACAAGAGAGCAAATCTTACAATTTCACATACTTTACACATGAGTCAGCATCTCAGTTATTCTTCCTTCTTTCAAGAGACACAATAATACATTTTATGCAAAAAAATTGTAATGTAATCGCAGAGTGAGTCTCAGTCATGCCCGTGTTCTTTTCCCCATTTCTTTTTCCATCCTGTTAAGGTGGTGCTTGAAACAAATGCTGCATCTTTCCCCATCAATTTCCTCAGGAAAATTCAAACTATTCAGGCAAGGATAGGTTATTTCCACATCCAACCTATACGTTTTGCTGTATTACGAAAGATTTAGCTGTGGTTTCGTTTTTGTTGAAAAGCAGAATGTACTCCCTGCTCTATGGGAAGCTTCTCTGAGACATCCAGAAAGAATGTGTTTGATTCTCTTCTTTTTAAAGTTACTTAAGAGAAAATGTTTGACTGCTATAATACAAACTGGTTGAAATTGCAGTCAAATGTGTCCTGAGACTCACACTCTAGGCAATGAATGCCAAGCACACCCAAATTGATAAATAATGAGGGAAAATTTTTTCTATATTAAAAATATAGAAAACTTTTGAAGTTTTCTCTTGGCTTTGTAGTTGTTTTATACTCCACTTTACCATACAAATGTAAGTACAAGTTTATGGATGACAGGTGGACAGAGAGGACTAACTGAGGCTAGGATTTATTTTGGCAAGGGTCTGGAAGAATAAAACAATTAAGCAAGGTTGCGGGATCAATGCATGACATATTGCTAGACCGTCACACTTCAATCAGAAAACCAGGTGAGGGCGACAGGTGGCAGTAGCCCTGATGCTCTGTGAGAGTTAACAAAGGCACAAGCAGAGGCTTGCACAGGGGAAAGGCAGTCATTCTGCCTACAAAAGACCAGACTGGAAAATGTCATCAGGTAGGGAAGGCTTCTGAGAGGCGATTAAGTCCTAAGACCAGTTACAGTACAAGCTGGCAGGGTCATGAAAACAGGTGGCAAATACCAACTTTCATGAAACCAACTAAGACCAGGGGCACAGCTACTGAGAGCCCGGGCTGTGAGAGAATGGTGACTAAAAGACTAACTGAATAGAAGTTATATGGGATAGTCACAGAGCTAGGAAAGTGAACAGAAATAAAAACCTGCCTCAATATTAAATTTTGAGATTTGCTTGGGGGTAATACGGACCGGTTAGCAGTAAGTCAGTGATATCACTTATCAGAACCGGAAGAGTAAAAAAATTACTGAATGCAGAAAGACCTGCAGAAGCAAGAAAATTAGATAGATCAGAGACATTTCAGAGTGAGAGGCTTGGTCCTTGGCAGAAGGCTACTGCAGAACAGAGAATCCAGAAGAGATTTTTGGTTATCATGGGACTAGAGTAACAAAAATGAAGACTTAAAGGGCTTCAAACATACAACTGGCCTCCCCATTAGCATATTTGAGAAGTTCTGAAGCTATATAAAGGAGGTGAATAAATAATTCAAAAACCTCTTAAACACAGAACATAATTCCAAAGAGACAAAGACCCGCAGACTCTTAATTGAAAGGAGAAGAACGAATACGAAACAGGAAAACTGAGTCCTCGCAAAACTGAAATCGGCCTCACTCTGGCATCGTTTATTACTAGTGTTCAGTCCCCTAATCTATCTACCTAGTGGAGGAAAAGGTGAACCCTATAAACACTCAAATTTTTTTTTTAATGTTTGGGATTGTGGACAAAGTGAAGGTTCCTGTGGCCAGGATTCTCACCTGGCCCTGGTTGGCTGGCTCACTACACAGGTGTGGGCAATTCGTTGTTATTGACTCTATATAAAGAACTCCACCCAGTGCTCTGGGCAACACAGTGGCACGGCTGCAGGAGAGCAGAGCAGAGGCTGGCATCGTGGCAGCGCTGAGGACAGAGACTGAGACAGCTGTGGGGGGCAGAGTGGTCCAGAGGCAGAGACCGGCTTGCTGCATGCAGACTCTCTCTGAGTGGGTGGGATTCTAGTGATTGACCTGCCACTGTGGGAATAAAGTTGGGTATAAACCCTTTCACCCCAAGAACATCCCACTGTCAGTTCTCTGGTCTCATTGAATCCATAGTGAACTTGTCTGGGGCTGAAACCCATTGGCAAGACATGAATCCTCTATAGTTTCTTAAACACAAATGTCCAGCATTAAATAAAAATTACTGGCACAAAAAAGACCGGACTGATAACTAAGAGAAAATAAGAAAACAGAAGCAGACTCACAGGCAGTTCAGATATTGAAGTTTGTGGTCAAAGACTATGATGAATATGTTACAAAAAAATATGAACACTAAAAAAATAGATGTAAATATAATTTTAACAGAAATAGAATCCATGAAAAGAAACAACTTCATGAGCTTCAACAGACATAATCTTAATTTAAGAATTCAGTGGCTGGTTTCAGAGGATATTGGACTTAGTAGAAGATACAAATAAGTCCATGAATTGGGAGACAAGTCGGTAGCACTATCCAAATCGAAGGACACAGAGAATAAAAATTAATGGAAAAAGACAGAAGAAGAGAGATTAACAGACAACACAGTCAAAATGTGTGAAAATAGAGTATCAAAGTCCCAGAGGTAGAAAAGGGATACGAGACTTAATGGCTAAAAATTAAAAACCAAACAGCAACAACAATAAAAAACACCAGAAGACACACATTCAAGAAGAGTAACAAACTCCAAACAGGGATAGGGAAAACATAAAAAGAAAAAGAAAGTTTCCTATAAGCATATCACAGCAAAAATTTCTTAAGGCCAAAGCCAAAAGAGAAAATATTAAAAACAGCCAATAAGAAAAAAATGTCTTCAAAAAGTAGTAAAATGGACCAAAGCAGTGGAATCCAGAAGACGATGAGGTAACTCTTAAAGTATTGAAAGAAAATATCTGTGAACCCATAATTTTTATTCAGTGGAATTATCCTTCCAAATGAAGGTGAAATATCATATCATGCCTGCTCTCGGACACATGTTTTTTTTAAATATATTTCTTTCTTTGGGTCAAAACTGAAGTAGTAAAGTTCCTTATCTAATTTCTAATTTAAAAAATATTGGCTCTTGCCTCTTCAAAACAGTGCTTTTTATTTATTTCCTTCTTTGGATGATAACAATTTGTAAGACTCCTTGTCTAGTTTCTAATTTAAAAACACTATTCCTAGTCTGTTTTCTTCACCAACATAGATTGTCTTTTGTCCTACCCTGTGAGGAAATGGGAGGTTCCCATGGCCAGGATCCTCACCTGACCCTAAACTACTTGATGATGTACCTGGCCTGCTGCTAGGTTACTGCTTCCACACCTGCAGGCAATGAGCTATCATTGCCTGAGTCACTGTGTAAAGAGCTCCGCCCAGTGCTCTGCCCAGAGACAAAGGAGGATTACAGACCTGCAGCTGCTGGACGCAGACGTAATTCTAGTGCTTGACCTATTGCCAGGAAAACAAGCTCGGTAATAAACCCTGTCACCCCAAGAACCTTTCATTGTCATTCTTCGGTCTCACTGAATCCATAATGAACTTGCCCAGGGCTGAAACCCATTGGCAAGACACTTAAGTATATTTTCAGTCACCTTTTCTTCTAACATTTTTCTAGCACTAATTGTGAAAAATTTATCCTATTTTGTAGAGGAGTGTCAAGAGAGAAAAGCAATTCATAGTCCTCTTTTTGAGGTGCCCTAAAGATTTAATCACAAGGACATTAGTGCCGTCTTTGACAGTCTCAGAAGGAATTTGCCATCAGACCTCTGAAAACAGCAGTGAAATCTAAATTATCACATTTCAGCAGACTATTTGCTCATCTGACATATTCGAAGGTAGAACATCTTTCTTTGCAGAGATCCTTGGATCACAACTATTGACAATATCATCTACGGTTGAGCGATACAGGGAGTGGCAGAGTCGAAGACAGAAATTCCATAGACAACGGCAGGTCTACTAGTTTAAGAACAACCACTGACCCCAGGGCCTTCAG
The DNA here is from genome assembly GCA_029783875.1 of Phataginus tricuspis. Lineage (NCBI taxonomy): Eukaryota > Metazoa > Chordata > Mammalia > Pholidota > Manidae > Phataginus > Phataginus tricuspis. The sequence goes on from JAQQAC010000477.1 coordinate 6,350,773, forward strand.
AACTGAATCAAATGCAAATGAAAGAAATTGCTATGCACAGCTCAGCTCTTCATTTTGCATGTAAGTTCATCATTTCCTTGTGGTTTTAGTATTCTTGTATGGACTCAGGTTAAAGTGCTTGAGAAATGTGCCATGTGTTTCTTGCCTATAATAGGGACCAGAACACCCACTGTTTCTCTTTTGGGAGTTCTGTGCCAAAATCTCCTAACCAGCTATGGTGGAGTCTCTCTTTCTGACTTGTTATCAAAGTCTCCACTTTCCAAAATGAGCTCTAGTCATCAGCTTTCTTGCTGAAAGCCTGCTGGGCTCTGTTGGAGGCCTATCATTTGGGGCTGTGAGTTAAGCCACCAGGCAGTGGTTTCAGCTGTGTTTTTCTTTGTGCTCTTAGATTTAGTCAAAACCAAGCCCAATTTGAAACCACCAGAGCAATGAATTTATGTGCACCAGAAAAAGAGATGTAGGGGAAAAAGCAGCAAAGAGTAGGAACAGTTTCACCTTTTTCTGCCAGGATTCATTCACACAGCTGTATTTTTTCTTTTAATATTATTTATAGCTTTCCACTTTTAATTGATAAAACTAGGGGCATAACCTCATTACCAAATAGATTTTTCTCTCTCAGAGCCCCCTACAAAATGGTTCATTTTAGTGGCAGCCAAAAGGAACCAGGACAAAGTAATCTGTGTAGAAACAGTGAAGGAGATGAGGGAAACACAACACGGATCATGCTAGCTCACTAAGAAAGAACACCCACCAGTCAGTGTCCTGTGATAGGGTGTCTTGCCAATGGGTTTCAGCCCCAGACAAGTTCACTAAGGATTCAGTGAGAACCAAAGAAATGACAGTAGAATGTTTTCTGGGTGAAAGGGTTTATCCCCAACTTTATTCCCACGGTGGCAGGTCAGTCACCAGAATCCCATCCACTCAGAGCAAGTCTGCATGCCGCAAGCTGGTCTCTGCCTCCGGGCCTCTCTGTCCCCTGCAGCCGTCTCAGTCTCTGTCCTAGGCTCTGCCACCATGCCAGCCTCTGCTCTGCTCTCCTGCAGCCTTGTAGCCGTGCCACCATGTCGCCCAGAACACTGAGCAGAGCTTTATAGAGTCAATAACAACATATTGCCCACACATGTGTAGTGAGCTAGCAGACCAGGGACAGGTGAGAATCCTGGCCACAGGGACCTTCACTTTATCCACATAGGGGTTAAAAATCTTCCAAACTACCTTTATGCTTACATTTCATGATTTCTGCTGCCACTTCCAAACATAATAAAAGAACAGAAAAATCAGATCATTTGAAACCTCAGAAGTCTGCTTTTCATTAGTACTCTTGATTTTTATACACTTATTTTCTCTTACAGAACATATTTTCTCCTACCACAAAACCCATTTATTTGGGGGCCAAAGAACTCTTGCATCATTTTATCAGTTGTGATTTTCAGTCATTGGCACAGTTTTTCTGCCTATTTGCAGTTTGGATTTCCCACATTTGCTCCAGGAAGACAAATTGATTCATTTAATGCATTGGTTTTTCTCTGGGGATGATACTAGCCACACTTATTCCAGTAATTCTGATTCTTAAAAATTCCATCTCCTTTTCATAAAATTACATAGAGAACTGATTATAAATCGTGTTTTACATCAATTTTATAGATTTATTTAAAAATAATTACCAGATGTTTCAGGCAATGTGGACAACTAATCACATAATTATTTAATGAGCACTTACTATCTTCCTAACAGTGTACTTTGTGTCATTTTGATCTAATCAACCTAATTCCTTTAATAGTTAAGCTTGAATAATGCAGGTTTTAGCCAACTGAAAACACTACAATTTCACTACTCTATTACATAGGATATCACAAAGGTGTTCTTAGCAGTGTCCAAATGAAGTCTCACAACCAGGTGCCTTACAAGTGAGAACAGGGAAAATGATTAGGTGAGCATGAGAAAATTACTCAGAGGTTAATCATTTGAATGGTCATGACAGGGAATTCTGAGAACATCTACTTGAGAGATGGCTCTGAGAGATGCTGGAGTTGGAAGAAAATTAGCTGCTTACCAATATTTAGAATATTTAGCATTCCTTCCACTCCATAGATTTTTTTCTCTTTTCTCACACTGCCTACTAAAATTGACAGTGACTTATTAAATCTACTTTGCAGCTTGCATCAGTCAGAGAAACTGTGATAGTTTCCATTTCTAAAAAAGATAATGGAATATAAGGGTAAATTTCTCACCTGTTTCTTTATATCTCATAAACTTAATTGCCTGACATGATTGTTCAACTTGAAATTATGATCCATACATTTCTAACTTGAATTGTTCTTCATAATTTTTGAAGACTAATTTGGGGGTTACTGATTGAATAAAAATTGGGAGTCAAATCTAAACTTTGTTTCAGTGTGTTCTTATGAAGCCAAATATAAGTCAACATTTGACTATTTTGGAGCTTCTCTACCTTGATCAAACTGCTAAACTAAAAGGTTGTTTGTTTAAAAGTCAGATTTTTATTTCTTAATCATGCTTCTTGATATGCTCCACTGAAAAACAATTTAATTTTTTTCCAAAACCTTTTGCATTTTCAACTGTGTGGACATACCACTGTGAATTTCAAAATAATTTTATCCGAGGAACTCTGTTAAGAGCAAAGCATTGTAAACTGATATAAAGTACCAATCTCCTCTTAATGATAATTCTCTATAACAAGAGACAAACTTCCCCTTTTCTTCTGTAAATGGAAAATATATCCCTAAATGTCACACGGTGTCACTCTACACATGAAATACATGTGGTTACCTATAAACAATGTGATAAAATTTTCATGGCCTAATCAAGTGAATGCATCATATCATCCATGGTAAATATGTTTATTTTAGTAAAGGAAGTAAAGGGCAGTTGAATAATACTTTTGAAATCCTTCTCCGTTTTAGGTGGCTTTTTATAGAAAACGTCTTGAAAGACTTGAAAAATATAGAAGCTACCTTTTGTCATTAGATCATCTATAAACATTTACCTCATATTCTAAGTACATATTTCTCAAAAAATGATCCTTCATTCATTTTTGAAGATTGAAGGATTAAATATATGTACAATCAAGTTCTTTTTCCAACTCTTGGTATTTCATCTGTCTTGAAAATCTTAACCTTCATGTAGTTTCTCAATTTTCTTGACTCAGATGTACTTTGCTTCAGAATTTCACAGCATGTTCTAAAAAGCAAGGATCATTTACAATAAATATGTGAGGAACTGTTTAAAGGAAAAAGTTCTGTAATTAGATACTAGTTCAAAATGTTTAGCACCAAGTTCAGATAGGAAAACAGAAAAAAAGTGTATGTAAATCAGGAGGGAAAATACCTTTGTATTTGTATGTCTTAAAATTAAAATGTTTTTTTCCTATAAATGGTGATACAAGAGGAGAACTAAATGAAAAACACAGACTTACATGCAGTTAGTAAGTTAGTACCTGTGGTCGCCTGTTCTGTGTGTAAACTGCTACCATGGATCTAAACTGCATACAATAGTTTAATAATAATTTGTTGCATGTACATGTATTGGATATCCCAGCAGGAACTGGGCTCCAACCCTCCTAGAGAGTTTAAACTCTACTGAAAGGGATGGACAACTAAAGAAACAAACACAGTACAGTGTGATAAATCAGGGCCGTAACAGAGGAAGCACGGTGTGTGGTAGAAGTGTGCGTCAAGGGCATCAGACTTAGCCTTGACAGAGCCAGAAAGGCTTTCTGGAGGAAAAGACATCTAAGCTGGGCATCAAAGACAGGTGTGGGGTAGGGAAAGTTGATGGGACAAGGAAGTTGGGAAGAGTAGGACTGGAGACGGGGAAGAGATCTTAATCAGAAGAAACAGCCTGTAATTGTGCCCCTGAAGTGTGAGAAAGCATGGCACATTTTAGAAATTAAAAAAAAAAAAAGAAAACCCTCAAATACTTGGGCCATAGAATGCCAGGGGTCATTTCAGAGAGAAGAGCTTGAAGACCTAAGAAGGATCTAGATAATTTAGGGCTTTGTAACTATGCTAAGAAGTTTGAACTTTATTCTAAAAGTGATGGGGGACCAATGAAGGGTTTTAAGCAAGCAGAGGCACGATCAGGTTTTTCTCGTAGAAACATCATTCTGACAGTTGTGTGGCGAAAGGACTGCAGGTGTTCGTCCTGGATATAGCTGGTTCAGATAGGAAATTCTTGCAGTATTCAGGTGACGAAATATGATGAGTGGGGCCAGGCTAGAAAGATGCTCAAGAGGAAGACTGGGCTTCATGTGGAGACTGACTGGGTGTGGGAGGGGAGGGACAAAGGAGAAGGGAGTCAAAGATTATATCACTTTCGGCTCACGATGTGAGTACTTCTGGAATTGTTCATTTTGAGGTAGTTATCGATTGTCCCAGTAGGAAGAGTGCAGAAATAGTTGCTCTCAGGAGTGAAAGTAGAGCTGAAGACACAGGTCTGGGAGCCATCAGCATCTGGGTGATCACTGATGCCAGGAAAAGGACAAGAATACCCAGGAAGAGGGTGGGGAGCTAGAGAAGCAGAGGGCCCTGGGGCACCCTGAGTAATGGCAACAGTTGAAAGAGAGACTGAGGAAGAAAGGCCTGTAAGGAGACAAAGGAACAGCTGAGGGGTAAACAGGGAAACTTCACTGGCAATCTGTGTGACAAGTCATTCTTCAGAGTGGACAGGAATTTATCCTGG
>JAQQAC010000477.1:6363746-6435040 GCA_029783875.1 Phataginus tricuspis
TGCCCACTCTCTCCACTGTTATTCAACATAGTACTGGAGGTCCTAGCCACGGCAATCAGACAAAACAAAGACATACAAGGCATCCAGATTGGTAAAGAAGAAGTCAAATTGTCACTATTTGCAGATGACATTATACTGTACATAAAAAACCCTAAAGACTCCACTCCAAAACTACTAGAGCTAATATCTGAATTTAGCAAAGTTGCAGGATACAAAATTAACATACAGAAATCTATTGCTTTCCTATACACTAATGATGAACTAACAGGAAGAGAAATCAGAAAAACAATTCCATTCACAATTGCATCAAAAAGAATAAAATACCTAGGAATAAACCTAACAAAGGAAGTGAAAGACCTGTACTCTGAAAACTACAAGAAACTCCTAACAGAAATTAAAGAGGACACTAACAAATGGAAATGCATCCCAAGCCCTTGGCTAGGAAGAATAAATATTGTCAAAATGGCTATACTACCTAAAACAATCTACAGATTCAATGCAATCCCTATCAAACTACCAACAGCTTTCTTCAATGAACACGAACAAATAATTCTAAAATTCATATGGAACCACAAAAGACCCCGAATAGCCAAAGCAATCCTGAGAAGGAGGAATAAAACAGGGGGAATTATGCTCCCTGACTTCAAGCTCTACTGCAAAGCCACAGTAATCAAGACAATTTGGTATTGGCACAAAAACAGACCCACAGACCAATGGTACAGAATAGAAAATCCAAACATTAACCCAAACATATACAGTCAATTAATATTTGATAAAGGAGCCTTGGATATACAATGGGGAGATGACAGCCTCTTCAGCAGCTGGTGTTGGAAAAACTGGACAGCTACATGTAAGAGAATGAAACTGGACTACCGTCTAGCCCCATACACAAAGGTAAACTCAAGGTGGATCAAAGACCTGAATGTAAGTCATGAAACCATAAAACTCTAGAAAAAAACATAGGCAAAAATCTCTTGGACAGAAACATGAGTGACTTCTTCATGAACATATCTCCCTGGGCAAGGGAAACAAGAGCAAAAATGAACTAGTGGGACTATATGAAGCTGAAAAGCTTCTGTACAGCAAAAGACACCATCAGTAAAACAAAAAGACATCCTACAGTATGGGAGAATATATTCATAAATGACATATCTGATAAGGGGTTGACATCCAAAATATATAAAGAACTCACGCACCTTAACAAAGCAAATAATCCAATTAAGAAATTGGCAGAGGACATGATTAGATACTTCTCTAAGGAAGAAATTCAGATGGCCAACAGGCACATGGAAAGATGCTCCACATCGCTAATCATCAGAGAAATGCAGATTAAAACCACAATGAGATATCACCTCACACCAGTGAGGATGACCGACATCCAAAACACAAACAACAACAAATGTTGGCGAGGATGTGGAGAAAAGGGAACCCTCCTACACTGCTGGTGGGAATGCAGATTAGTTCAACCATTGTGGAAAGCAGTATGGAGGTTCCTCAAAAAACTCAAAACAGAAATACCATTTGACCCAGGAATCCCACTCCTAGGAATTTACCCTAAGAATGCAGCAGCCCAGTTTGAAAAAGACAGATACACCCCTATGTTTATTGCAACACTATTTACAATAGCCAAGAAATGGAAGCAACCTAAGTGTCCATCAGTAGATGAATGGATAAAGAAGATGTGGTACATATGCACAATGGAATATTATTCAGCCATAAGAAGAAAACAAATCCTACCATTTGCAACAACATGGATGGAGCTAGAGGGTATTATGCTCAGTGAAATAAGCCAAGCCAAAAAAGACAAGTATCAAATGATTTCACTTATATGTGGAGTATAAGAACAAAGAAAAAAAAAACTGAAGGAACAAAACAGCAGCAGACTCCCAGAACCCAAGAATGGACTAATAGTTACCAAAGGGAAAGGGACTGGGGAAGATGGGTGGTAAGGGAGGGACAAGGGGGGAAAAAGGGGCATTACGATTAGCAGATGTAATGTTGGGGGGGGCACGGGGAGGGCTGTACAACTCAGAGAAGACAAGTAGTGATTCTGTAGCATCTCACTACACTGATAGACAGTGACAGTAATGGGGTTGGTGGGGGGGAGCTGATGAAGGGGGTAGTTTAATCACCATAATATTGCACATGTAATTGTAGATTAATGATACCAAAATAAATTATAAAAGAAAACAAAAACAAAAAACAGTCATTAAAATACCTTGAGGAATTGCTGTGATTTTCATAAATGAAAAACATACATAGTTTGTATTATAAATTGAATATAATTGTTATTTAAATTGGTAAGTGCTGAAGGAATGCAGAGTATAGTGGATAAACTACAGAGAAATAGCTGACAGACGTGCAGCTGGTGACACTACTTCTGAAGCAGAGTAAGGAGTAAACCTTTGGACCTTTAAAGCCAACATTTACTGAGGGTAGTGGGGACAGAGCCACCAGCCAACAATACTACGACGGAGAAGTCAGTCTGCCTGGGAGAGAAAAGGACATGGACTCAACAAAAGTCGAAGGTGGAGAGAATTTCAAGAAGGGAAGTGTTAGCAGTTTCAAAAGCAGCTGAGAGATCAAGAAAGATAAACACAAAAAAAGGACATGTGTTTGGGTAACGGGGCCTTAGAGAGAAAAGATAGACTGAGAGCCAAACTGAAGTGAGCTGAGTGACTAAAAAGAATCTAAGAGCAAGGGGAGCCCAATTTTTGAAAATCTGAGTTATAAACACCCAGAGAGAAATCAAGCAGCATCAAGAAAGGGTTGGTGAAGGTCAGGATGAATTTTCTTCTTAATACAGAGGCTATGATTCAGATAACAAGGCAGAGAAAGGAAGAGGATAAGGATACCAGAGAGGATGGGGACTAAAAACTTTCATGAAAAGAGAAGAAAAGAATACAAGAATAAAAGAAACTGCATGCTGAGAAGAGTTATGATGTCTTCTGAGGCTATTGGTAGAAGCAGATGCAGTGTTCAAGAAAGGAGGGGCCTCGAGGGGTAACTTCTTCTACTTAAGCTTTCTTCAAACATTTACCTTTACCCTTAGAGCTCTCATGGCCAACAAGAACCCTCATATTGTTCGCAGACAGAAAAAGAAATAGGAAAGCACAGGCTGTATAGCCCTTTTTGTCCTTATTCCCCAAATCCAGAATCTAACACATTTGTATTACTTAAGATATTACTCTTCTTTCCTCTAATCCCATGCAATAACATGGAAATTAAAATGTATAATCTACTTAGCTCAGATTTTCTTATCAAGACTCATAGTATGAATATTTATAAATATATTAAAACAATTTATCAAATAAAATATCAAAATAACGCTACTTTAATTTAAATACAGATGGAGCATTTCAATCCTTTTAATCTTCAACTGTCTTTAATCCATGCTCTAATCTGAGAACTAATTATGTTTCTAATGAGTTTTCAATGGTAAATGTCAAAAAACATCTAACATTCTTAAACCAGTTTCAACACGCTGATATTTTCAGGGAACTTATTTCTTAAGCATGCCAGCTATTTAGTATGTCTGATATTCTTGAATGGATGTCACAGAGATGTTGTGGGGAAGTTGGGGTTCCTATGGCCAGGATCGTCACTGAACTTAAACCACCTGATGATGTAACTGGCCTGTTGCTAGGCTACCGCTTCCACACCTTTAGGCAATAGCTATTATTGCGCTATATAGAGAGCTCGGCCCAGTGCTCTGGGCGGAGGTAGAGACGCTGCAGCTTGACCTACTGCCAGGAGAACAAGCCGGGTAATAAAACCTTTCACCCCAAAGAAATGTTCTACTGTCATTTCTTTGGCCACATTGAATCCATAGTGAACTTGCTGGGGGCTGAAACCCATTGGCAAGACAGATGTGTTTATACCCCTACTTTAAAGAAAACTTTACCAGATTAGTTACTAAGCATGGTTTCAGTTGAGAGATTTCTGTTTCTGTCTTATTGATTCGCTAAGCTTCTGGATCTGATCCCCAGAGCTAATTTCATGTTGTCTTATGAGATTGCATGGTACTCAAAATTATTAAAAACTCTGGTTAAGAGTACCAGATTTGCAGTCAGGCAGACCTGAGTTGGAATCCCAGCTCTGTCAGTAGGTTATCATATGGTTATCTGCCACAGTACTCTCTGAACTCATTTCTTCATCCAAAAATGGGGAAAGAAGCTATAAGTAAAACCTGAAAGGAACACTTGACTATACTTGTGACAAAATTTCTCCTATTTAGAGCCCCACTTACGAGTTCATATCAAGAAGAGAGAGATGTTTTGATCAAAGCATGGCCATTGACTCATCCAGAGGCTCAGGCCTGAGGGTGGCTACCAACTGAAAAAAGATGTGCCTGGTGGTTGAAACAGCTCAGAGTACTAGCAGCTGTGCCCAGTGTTGAAATAAAAATAATGAGAAGTGGTACACGTTATATTTCACCCAAGGGATCCAAGAAAATATTTGATTAGGGAAAGCTCTTTGCATGGTGCTGGAGGTCCCCCATTAGCAGATACTGGCAACCACACAAAGGAATTATGAATTTAGGAATCATGATAAAGAAGATCATACCTATATCCATAGGTTGGCAAGACCTAGGAAATGTCAAGCTGCGTCTATGATGATACAAACCTCTACTCTTTTAAAGAATCTCATTTTTAAATAGAGTTTATCATTTGGGTTTAGTTTTGAAGTTGGGTTTTTGTGCGTAAGCATGTTGCCATGGCATACATATGGTTATAAGTATGATATACTAGTAATTTTTTATGTCGCATACACTATATGAACTTATTATAATGTAGCTACACAACCATTACTTTTACATTTATGACTAACTTCATTTTCACTACAAGTCATTTTTCACTAAAAATTATTTCCCTCTTCCAAGTTTCCCAATTCCCCTATTTTACCTATACTGGGAGTCCTCCTTTACTGTCTTAGCTTCCTTATCTCATACCCACTCAGGCAGTCAATGATTCAGGGAATCAATTGGTTGATTTTTCTCAATGCCTCAAACTTGTCTTTTACAATCCATTACTTGACCATCCCCCAGTTTGGACCCTGACCGCTCACCCCTGGACTGTTCTGTGGTCTCCCAACTCACCTCCCTGCCATTCCACATTCCAAACCAACTGATGATGCGAGGCTGAGCTTGATCATATCATGCTCTAGGCCATACAGTGCAAATAATTTCCATTTTGCAAGACAAAATCAGAATTACTCATCCTAGCCCCTCAACACAGTGACTCCCACATACCTAAATTCTCATTGGTCCCTTATGTTAACTATCTGCCAGTCCAGTTGACCCGAACAATGTCCTACCTCTATGATTTTCCATAAGCTATGCCTGGAATGAAACTAAACTCCTCCATAAAGTCAACTCTAGAAACATCAATCTTCTGAGAGCTCTCATCTCTGAACTCCTATAGCATTTACTGTTGACGCCAGTCTTTAAATAAAAATGAATCGTCTTCTGTCTTATTGTAACTCTAACTCCTTTATATTGTTTCTCACCTCTATTAATTGTTCTAATTTCCTTGTCTTGTTTCCTAAAACTAGTTTATGAATTTACAGTTCAGATCCTTGCTGTTTCATCTAATACACCTATTAGAGAAATGGGATTCAGTCATTGTGTCCTCAATATTTTTATTTTGGCCTAATTTAGATATTATTACAGCCAAAAGCTATACAGTGTGAAGTTATTTTTTTTCACACTACTGTCCATTTTTTTCTTTAAATATTAATGAAGATAGGATCACAAAGATAAAATTTGAGGGAAATCAATAGAAATTATTATTATTGATTAGTTTGAATTGACAGTCTCAAGACACTTGAACTACAACCATGTTCTTTTAACTGACATTTAGACAGTCACCATTCATCAACATAGGCAACACATTTTATAGTGCAAAACAAAAGAGCATGATTTTTCTCCCCGACTTATCCCAGACATCTAGAACTTCAACATCACACATCTTTTTTGAAACTACAAAAGGCTTTCAGTATGATAGTTCCTGTGAAAACAATGTGTTCTGTAGCAATCATGGAGGTGAATGAATGTATTTTGCCAAATACATTGCAAGTTGTATATTTTAACTTACTTCTCTTACTTGACAGAAGACAAATTCACAGAAACTTTCATATTGGAAATAAAAACTTAGTGATTAATGACTCATCCCACTAGTTTCTACCAGCATGTGGATACCAATGGAATGGGGACTTTGTTTTCTTTACCACTGCATCGCCAAGTGCCTGGAACATGTAAGGTATGCCAAGCCTGTTCATTTATTGAATAACTGAATGAATGAAAAGTTAATTCAGTCCTATAGTCTTTAAATTATTATGTTATTTAAATTATTATACTTTACAGTGACTGCACTGGAGGGTGTGAGGACTTGGTAATATGGGAGAATGTTGAAACCACTGTGTTGTTTATGTGAAACCATCATAAGATTGTATGTCAATGATACTGTAATAAAAAATTATTATGTGTTCAAATTAGGATGTTAACATGTTAATGTGCAATGTTAGATTCAGCCAAGAACAGAGGCAAAGATGAACAAGGCAAAACTTTCAGAAGTTTACAATCAAGGTGAATTAATTGAAGTTTGTGGTAGAGTCATGAGATTTCAGCTATGGAAAGACTTTTCTCCTATCTCATTCTAATATCACTCACTTTTCATTTGTATGAAAACCTAAAGCTATATGGGCAGGAAGGTTGAGCAAGAAGATAGTAATACAAATTCGGTAGTACTATAAAAAATTTAGGGTGAAATAAGAAAAATGTTCTGATGGTACTGATTTCAGCAATATGAAAAGGTAACTGGACAATGGTTAAAGAGGTAGAATATATAGTTCTGTCAAATATTCAAGAAAACTTTGGCATTAACTCTGAGAATTTAAAGAATTCCTACAACAGCGTATTTAGTTTTCATTATGTAACTCTTCTTTGTGTTTTGTACAAAAGGTCTTCCTTTTGTACACACACACACACACACACACACACACACACACACGCATGCATGCACACAGACGTGAGCATTTTATTCTTGATTCCAGATTTGTGCAAAGATTTTGCTTTCTCTCCCATCTAACTTTAGTCATACCTCAAAGCTGTTCTGTTCAACAAACTTCCAGTATTTTCCTCACACTTGCTTAGCATCTAAACCCTAGCCAGATGCTGATTTAGACTTAGCTTTGACTCTGAAACCTCACACTGGTCTCATCTCATCAAGGAGAATAGAGGGGAGATATTTTAAATTTATGTAAGATCAAATCAAATGCCTAAAAGGTTTATCAACCTATAAGCACCATAGCAAATTAGAAACAGACCCAGACGAGAAGCCTATTAACTGTATTGTCTACAAAATATAAATTATTAACTCTAAAATGTATTGACATATTTTGATGATATATATACATATATTAATTTATACATATATTTTTATATATGTGCTCCCAGAAATGGAGCACATATTTTTAATAATCAGTTTTATAATTTTTCTTAGTTTATTAATTTATAGCTGAACTCATACTAAATGAATAAAGATAGAAATAAATACCCTAAAGATGTAGTTGACCCACTCAGAGCATCTACCTTTAGTGGAAACTTCTTATAAAACCTGTTGGCCTACCAAGTATTTGGCAAAGACTTCAAAGATGGCTAAACCTCTTCAAAGATGAGTAAACTATATTCTATCACGTATTTGTGATGACAAGGAAAGATTCCTTTTGGATCATGGATGAAAGTGAGATTAAAACTTTACTTTTGTTATTGAAAATTTGGCTATGAATCACACAAACATATTTTAGGAACTAGCCTATAAAACTACCCAAAAGTTAAACAGATGTCTATCCACTTTTAAGTAGTTATAAGAGGGATAAGTGCAACTGACCGTGTAATTGAGAACCCAGACTGCGATAGTTAGTTACCAGAAACAAAGGAAAAATTAGATACTTAGTCTAACTGAATGATGCCTGTGGTTCAAAGAAGCTGGAATGTTAACATGCTTTAGCTATAAAGAATAGAAATCAGTTACTTTTTCAAATAAACATAATTATTTCTTTAAAAATTCCAAATCAATCAGATCTTATGTTTAAAATGGAAGGAAACTAACCTTCCATTAGCAAACTACCATGTGCCAATAACTATGATTTTATTTAACTTTAGTATTCCCACGAGATGAATAGCTAGCTCACTGCTATTTTCCTAATGAAGAAACTGGGTTTCAGGAAAATTATGTCACCTTCATGGACTCCCTTAACGGCTAAGTGATAAAACTAAAATACAGATCCATGACACTCTGGCTCCAAAGCCCTTTGCTTTGCCCTACTAGCTTCCAAGGTAAAGGTATCACAAAGCACACTTTCTAAGTTTTCTTTAATTGAAAACCATCGAGAATTATAATAAAAGTATTTTCTTGAAAAACAGTGCACACAGTTAAAAGTGTTAGAGATGAGAGTGTCCTCTGAAAGCACTGAGTTCGTACCTCTTTACCAATGAGCCTTTCCCAAAGGCATGGCAGTGACTCGGAAGAGCCCATCCTACATCATATCGAGCCTATTACAATGCACTCAGAGCTCACGTTAAATATAATTTGTTTATCACATTACTTTTTGAGCTGCAAATAACTAGCTGACCTTATATTTTATAGAGATTTACACAAATACATTGATTTATATTTTGAAATATATTTAAATACACTAAACCTACTTAAAATTTTCAGACCCTACATTTTTCAATAGGTCTAGATAAATCTCACAGCTCTCAGTCACTGTGCCTTTATTGACTAATGGTGGGAAAATGGCCCTAGGCAAGTGCCTTACCAAGGTTACTCAGTTAGTGGAAGTCAGGTCAAGGGCCCCTATATTGTCTACTTTTCTTTTATTTCACCATCATATGCCTCAATATGGCATTATTCTCAAAAGCATAAAACTCCATACAAAGCATTATAAACAAGTCAGATCTTGGGATCTATATACAAGTGGTCTCTCCTCCGAAGCTTTCAGTGGAATTTCAATTGTTTATTAAATGACATTTAGATTTGAAAGGAAATGTAACTATGAAATCAGTAATATTAGTACTGGTATTGGTACTGGGATTTTCTAAAATACGTAAGTCATAATAGGCAGTCACAGGATGATGGGACATCATGAACAATCAGTGTGCAGTGTGTGAGAGCATCTTTGTGGATAGACTGTGTGTGCATATGTGTATATAATAAGCATAAAATTATTAAATTCAGTGCAGGAAAAGAGTTGAAGATGTCATCTCATCAAATCTTTTCATTTCATAGATACAAAAAATGATACTCAAAGACATGAGGTGATTGACCCTTTTCTACAGCTAGATCATGGCAGATTTGAAATTGAAATCCAGACATTCTGACTCCAAGTACACCAGTTATTGTTATTTTGTTTTTTATTCCCATGTTACTGCTGCATAAATAAGGTAACAACAAGCAAACAATTCCTATACATAAAACATGATAATAGAGGCAATAATTACACCAATATTTTTTTTTTAAAGGAAATTCCTACCCTACACCCTTGCTTTGAAGATCAGTACGGTGAGCAATCTGAAAACCATTACGAGCAGCGAGAAGCCAGGTCGTCAGGTCAGACCCTGACATTGCGAGGGCTCTTCAACCTGTGGTTCTCACTGCGATCCCTGCTCAGAACTTTAAACTTCTTGCTTTCCCCGTATTATCTCAAATACTTCAATAATGGGTCATGTGTAGGGTTGGGTTTCAACTTCTTTGTGTTTCATTCCTAACAGCACATGGCTTCACTGCATGTTTCAACACATCTGCTTTACAAGAGGAAACTGCTTAAATTTAAGGCCACTCACTGTTAACAAAAGAAAAAGATTAGACAGAAAAGAAGTCAGGAAATTTTAAAGATAATCTTTAAATTAGTCCATTCAATTTTGTTCAAAATTGTGACCACACTCAACAATAACTTTTATCCTTCAGTCCTGAGAACCTATGGCTGTCACCAGCACCGCAGACAAACTACCTAAAGTATTACTTGATTTTTTTTGTCTTCTTGTTCCGGCAATGCTCCAGACCTTTTGTGAAGATCTGATTAACTTTTGAAATCCACTTTCAGCCTCTCTCATCTAATTGATTTTTTTCTAACTAAGAAATTAAAAGGCAATTTTTTTTCTTACTCCTGTGAATGTTCTCATGAAGATCAAAGTAAACGTCTTTGATCTTTCATAATCAAAGCTTTACTTCTCAATATCCTTGTATTAGCACTGTTGAGTAAAATCCTAGGCAGTAATAACAGATACTAGCCCAAATTCCCTTTCAAGGATTTCCTAAGTGCCAGTTCCTTAATTTCAACCAGTAGTCTTTGGACAAATTTCATTCCCCAACTCATAAAATCACCATCAACAAAACCAAGGACTAGATTGGCAGGATTTCTAGTTGAGGAGAGAGCACATAGTCTGTGCTGCAGCGATTTCCAAAATATTAAGGTTTTGCTGGTATGGCTATTGGCTCTACTACTGTGATGTTATAATGCCAAACACTTTCACTCATTCTTTTCATCTTCAAAACAATTCTGTGAGGTATATTTTATTAATTATATTTTATGTGCGAGCAAACAGAAGCTCAAGGAGGATGGGTTATTTGTTTAATGTCACAGAACGAGGACGAGGCAGAGCTGAGACTCAGGCCTACGTCCTTTTGGTTCCAAAGTTTACATCTTTTGATCGTACCATACTTCTGGAAATGAAACTTTTTCTAAGATTGAGGTAAAAGGGGCTGAGAAAAAGAGAATGACAAAACAGGGCAGTCGGGCAGTTATTTGAGACCTGAAAACAATGGTATGAATAACATAAATGACAGAAAATAATGTGTGCTTATATGGAGTATAACAAATGCCCTTGGTTACAGATTAAAACAATTTGCTCCTTCTAAGTTTACAGATCTTCAAAACTTCCAAGATCATACCTAGATAACTTGTTCAACCACACATGCTAACTCTGCTAAACACTGGAAGTGAGAAAGATATAAAACTCATCAAAGAATGAAAAATTTTTCTTCAATTGGACTTTGAATTTAAATGGGTATGTTGAACGGACGTCATGCAATTTAGGACAAACTATTCTTTTTAGCCATGTATATGGGACAGCTGTCAAGGTCGTGCACATCACCCAGTTGTCTGGCAGCATGTTAATGACTCAGCGGAAAATAGCTGACTAGCTAATATTAATTACTTGGGAATGATGTATGTATCTAACTGGAGTTCTTTAATGATAAAGAGCAATAACTGTTTTTCAGGTAGCTATACTGAGCATGTAGTAGATATATTGCCAAAATTATTAAGGTAATAATTACTAGGCAAACATTTCCTTTTTATAAGCCTATTGTACTTACTCTTAAAAGGCTTTAGTAGATTGGTTTTTAATACCAGTGGCTCCATTATTGAGGCATTACTTCCAGGAATGTTATGAATATTTCATATGGAATTAGAATGAGAGCTATTTTATCCACTATATCGAAAGTAATGTGCTCTATTCTCAACTCATCACTTTTCCCCACTCCTCTCCAAGTGAGCTCCGCTTCTTCGAAAAGGCCCTGGCATCTACAGCCTTAACCCACACTTCTTTTGATCACCATTTCCCCCCC
This sequence comes from Phataginus tricuspis, assembly GCA_029783875.1. Taxonomy (NCBI): domain Eukaryota; kingdom Metazoa; phylum Chordata; class Mammalia; order Pholidota; family Manidae; genus Phataginus; species Phataginus tricuspis. The sequence goes on from JAQQAC010000477.1 coordinate 6,375,377, forward strand.
TGTCATCCAATTAATCAAGTCCACTGAGTTCATGCACTCAGACTTTCTCCCTCCTATCCATTCATTATCTGCAGCCACAGGGTCTTTTTCAGAATAAAATCTGAGCATGTGAGCCCTCCTGCTAGGACTAGTTGGTGGTTCCCAATCATAATTCCTTAAAAGTGTTTGTATGTCCCCCAACGTGGTGCTTGCCTAATGTCACCTGCACCAGATGCCGCTCCATGTGCATCACACCGGACTCCTTTCTGTTCCTTGAATCTGAACGCTTTGCCCTATTTGAGCTTTGTTGCTGCTTTCCCTTTTGTCTTGAATAATCTTCCCTGCTTTTTCTTTCAGGTTTCAGTATAAACTTCCTTGCTTCATGAAGCCTTTATTGACTGGGCCACGTGTTCTTACTGTGTGCTTCTAAAGTATCCTCTACTGCTGCTACCACAGCCCCCATCACCTACCACTGTGAATCCTCACACTTAGCACACTTGGCCCACAGTAGATGTTCAGTAACGTACAAATGAGTGGAATTGGGGTACTATGATGAAAAATATGACTATCCCTAGGAAACTGGTAAGATTTCTGAAAACCATATCCTAATTGTAAAGCTAAATATAACAAACATTTTAAGCAAGAGAGACCTGAGGACAATAAGATGTCTGTCCAAAAATATATTAAGGGTTCTCAGTTGCAAGAAGTAGTACTGTTGTTTTGAGATCCTTTAGAAGGACATACTAAGACCAAGAGTTGAAAGAGTCAAGAAGGATATTTCAACTAGAGAGAGGGCAGGGCTAACAGTTACAGGTGCCCAATCATAACCATGGAATTTCAAAAAGAGCTAAACTCCTCATCACTGGAAATGGTCTAGTGGATTGGACTAATCATAGGTTGGGATTCCTGGAGAAAGCAATCCTGCACAGAGTTGAGATAAAATAGAACCAATACTACGGCTTTTGCCAACTTTGCTGCATGCTTCCTTTGCTTGTCAAAAATAATCCATTTCAAACAAAATTAATGAAAGGGTGGCTATTAAGCATTCTTTTGTCCAACGATTAATTAAACTTGTGCCAAGTCCAAATGGTAAGATTCAACTTCAGGAAAAAGTGGCAATTCAACCAAAATCATAGAGGTTCACTCTTCTGTTTATTAAGTTGGAAATGCCACAAGACCGAATTAACGTCCACCTGTAGTAGAATTTGAGCCACTTAACGTCCACTTATGAATTTGAGCCACTACCTAACAGTACTATATTTAGTACTATTATTTATAGCCCAGCTGCTGGAAGACATATTTCTGATAAATGTCCATGTCCAGAAATGAATAAAATAGATCTGAGCATCTTTAAAAATTCCAAGTATTTAGAGTAGTAATGAGGGCATTGAGGTAGGAAAAAAATTCTATTAAGAGATGTAATATGGAAATGATTAAAGGACAAGAGCCAGTCTGGCCAGAGGTGCAGGTTCAGCCCTGGTAATAAAGCAGAGGTGGAGAATATGGCTTGACCCAAACTGCCAAGGGCTTGGATATCAGGCTAAGGATTCTAAATGTTATTCCATATGGAGCAGAAAATAAGCAAAGGCAGTGAAACACAAGAGGACGCTTTGGAAAAGATAAACCAAGAATATGTATAGTAGATCTTAAATGTAAGCACAAATTACAGATGCCTGTAACACAATAGTTTAAAAATATTGACAAGTTGTGTGCTCCTGTATATTTCTGACATGTTGATGGCTGTCACCAATGTTATTACCCACCACCACCCTTCACCATATTGGCTGTCACCAATGTTATTACCCACCACCACCTTTCACCAGAGGAAGCTCCTTGCTACGTGCTTGGCTGTGGAAGAAAATACAAGTCAATCCTATCTCAATAGGATGGTTGATTGCAGTTTTGGGGTTTGGTGTTTTGGTATTTTTTTGTTTATTTTTTTACCATGGCTTTGCATAGAATAGTGCTACAACCTATGGAAGAAAAAGGTGAGAATTAAAATATACAGGTATTTGGAATGTCTTATAAACACATTTTTTTCATATATACTTCCTGCTACCAAATGTTTTGGGGCAATTAGTCTGGCTATTACTGTATTTATAATATAGATTTGGAGTTTAAAGAATGTAAATAAGTCTAGATCATGAACGATATTAATGAATAATGTTAAAAGTCAATGATATTTCATTTTTCTGTTCTTTAAAATACCGTTTTCTTTTTTCTTCATCAAAACATTCAAAATTATTAATAAGAAAAATCCAAATATTCTACTTTAAGAACAAGGGTTACTATATTGCTCATTATTAAAAATATATTGCTCATATTACTCATTATTATAAAATAATAAAAATATAAATATAACTCATGTGCAAATGATGTTTAAAATTGAAGTTGCTTTTTTTGTTGTCTTGTTTTGTTTTGCATATGTTCCTTAGAGTGTAAGATCTGGAGTAGGAAGTTATATTCTATTTCTTCTCTATTTTATGTCAAAGTTTCAAGTTGATTTCATATCTAAGAAAGCTGTTTTCTCTTAAAGACTTTGATGCCTAAGCCTTTCAGATGTTTCACTTAAGTGAAACGTGACCTATTTCTCTAGAAACAATGAGGTCAAGTCCAAATTCTAACTGCATTGACTTTTAAGTGCTTTTGATAAGTAATGAAATGTTTGATTTTCACTACTGACAGCAGTTTACTATTCTCTGAAAGCTTATGACTAAGAAAAGGCAACAGTTTAAGAAGAATTGCTGGGTAAATGTTTATTTCACAATTCAAAGGAAATGAAAAGCCCTTATTTGGGCCCATTTGCCAGTCAACATAAAAGGAAAATATATGGCCATTCAGTGGGACAGCGATGCTGCTATTTGATGGATTAAATTGAACTCTTGAACTCCTATATTCTTGTAAGAAAGTAACCAAATTGCTGATCTATTCAGTTTCCACCATCACCATTTTACTGACATTTTGAAATCAGATTCAAATAATTTAAAGACAGCAAGAGAATAAAATTGATCATTAAACAAAACATACTCAGACTTTAAATTGGCCTGTAAAACAGAAGAAATCCCCAAATCATCATTCTGCAAGATTGCCTCATGCCTCCCCAGTCACCAGTCACCTGTGGTGCTTAATTCAGAGCCTGTCTGCACTACAACAGCAATACAACCAGCTCAAGTTCTCTATTGCTGAAATTTATTCTTGCTGAGATTATTTCAAAACTTTGCTCATCCTATGTGTGTTATGCAGCAAAGATCATTTTAAATTACTCCCATAAATATTTAATGTAAGAGCTCATGACAATCCAATGTGTTATCATTTGTAGGTACTTGTGAAATGTGAGGATTAAGGATAAATTTTATGAAATAATTAGGTTAGTGTTAAGTGGTCGCTATTTTCCTTCCACAGTAAGGTTCCCCCTAGTCACTCTCCCAGGTCCTCGGAGTCCTATTCTGCACCCTGCTACCCAAAGAGGACTTAACTAAAGCCTGATACACATGGAAGGGCCTCATGACCTAATCTTTCTTCTTCTGATTAACGTCAAAATTTATTTCTTATATAATCCATTCCTTCAAGGCATTGTTACGTGACAGAGAGTCATGGCCAATCAGTTGGAGCAAATGAGTTAATGGATCCAGTGACTTGTTACTTTTACTGGAGAAAAGGGACTGGAGTGGTTGATAAAGGTTTAAAGGAGGAAGGGGGATTTGATCTAGGAGGTTAGGCAGAACTATAGCAAATAGGAAAGGAAGATGACATCCCAGTATGTGTACAAATCAGTCACATTCTGGGTCAGCAATTACCCAAATGTAAACCTTTATTCCTCCAAGTTATGTTTTAAGTCAAGATAATGATTAAAAAAAAAAGTGTAGAAACAGAGATAGGTAAACAGAAACATGAATAAATAGCAGGCCTACCTCTAAGAATGGAATAATGGGTAAGATTTATTTTTCTGTTTGGTTTTCTGATATTTTTTCCTAATATGAGAAAAAAAATCTATTATTAACAACTCTAAATTCCTCTTATCTAATAAATTATCAAAGAAGAGAATAAGAAGGTGTGGAATTACTATTAAAAACAATTCATTTACAAGGGAAATAGAAGCACACTCTGGTATCACATAAAACGGAATCTCACTTGGCCAAGCTCTGAGGAACTTGCTTATAATTACTTTTGTGAGAAAGACAGAAATAATATAGCAAGAGTATGATGTAGCTTATTTGTAAAAAGAAAGATATCATTCAAGTATTGGGAAGCACACTGACCTTGGGGAGACACCTGTGTTTAAATTTCAGGCCTATTAACTTGTCACCTTTTTTTTACCTTGAACAGCTCACCTCTCACCCTCCTTCTGCAAAATGGAGACTATAGTATTCATCTCACAGAGTTGTTGAGAACATATGTTATAGGTGAAATAGTTCCGCGAACCATAAACTGCCAAAGCTAAGATACATTACTATTTACCTCTTTAAATTTGCCTTTGAGCTTATATAGTTTTTAAAATTATTTTATTTGTAGCTTAGAGGTATTTTTGTCTTTTATGTCCTAAATGTACCTTGAAATATATTTTTAATATGTTCTTTGTACTGTAACTGTCTATATAAACAGTATGGCTGGTTCCCGTGATGGCTGTGACCTGTAGAACTAGGATATGAAAGTATCTTTATTTCCAAGACCTTAAGCAAAAAGGTGCCCTTCATTAGCTGAGAAAAGCAGGAATTCTGGGCTATTCACTAGGTAAAATGACCTAGTGATAGAATTTGAGTTGAGCCATTTTAGATCAATCATTCATGACATTTTACTTCACTGAAATGTAATAGTGAGTCTGTCACTGGTGTTATTTCTTGAAAATCTTTCATCACTGGGGTCAAGTGGGCAGTATTCCGGATCCATGAAAGAAGAGTAGATAATACTTAAAGTGCCTTGGGAAACAAATTCAGTCTGAGTCTGTCCTGCTTGATCTGACAGGTCCACACGTCTGGAAGAGTTCTTTTCAATAGGAAGGTACCTATGGCAATGCGCAAGTTTCCTATATTCAGCTTTAGAGCTCTCAGCCAAAAATAAAGAGGAAACAGAAAGGAAATTAAGGAGTAGTGTTAACCAAAATCTAGCACAATTCCTCTGTTCATTTCTTTTATTTAATTAAATCTCAGCTTTAGTACAGTGATCAACAATTTGTGTAATAAAGATTCCATAGACTATGGAGGACATGTCTGACTTTTTAAAGCAGGAAATAGAAATAATGTGCAGATTATGAAGTAATATATGAGTGCTTCATGAGAACATACGGTGTGCCTTATCATAGCTAATTAAAAGCTAGGACAGGTGAATTATAGGATGCAAATTAGAGCTCATAACAAATCAGTTAGGAAAAGTAAAGCTGTCTTAGTCAATCACCCTTATATAATTAAGTCGGCAAAAAGCTTCTCATAAAACCAGAGCAGGGAAACAATAAACCTACCATCGGTAGTGTTGCTAGTACACATTACCTTGCTTGATCCCAGCAACACAACCCGTGTTGGGGTTGCCATGACCAGTGCTTCACAGTCATGCCATGATTGGATTCTAAGTGATTCCATGTTAGGGCTCTTAGCTCTACATAAAACCACCTCCCAGCGTTAAGGTCAAGGAAAAGTAGTTTGAAGTTACTGTATGCTTTTTTTTTTTTTGGTATCCTTAATCTACAATTACATGTGCAATATTATGGTTATTAAACAACCCCCTTGATCACGTCCCCCCCACCAACCCCATTACAGTCACTGTCCATCAGCGTAGTGAGATGCTATAGATTCACTACTTGTCTTCTCTGAGTTGTACAGCCCTCCCCGTGCCCCCCCCAACATTACGCCTGCTAATCGTAATGCCCCTTTTTCCCCCTTGTCCCTCCCTTCCCACTCATCCTCCCCAGTCCCTTTCCCTTTGGTAACTATTAGTCAGTTCTTGGGTTCTGTGAGTCTCCTGCTGTTTTGTTCCTTCAGTTTTTTCTTTGTTCTTATACTCCACATATGAGTGAAATCATTTGATACTTGTCTTTTTTGGCTTGGCTTATTTCACTGAGCATAATACCCTCTAGCTCCATCCATGTTGTTGCAAATGGTAGGATTTGTTTTCTTCTTATGGCTGAATACTATTCCATTGTGTATATGTACCACCTCTTCTTTATCCATTCATCTACTGTTGGACACTTAGGTTGCTTCCATTTCTTGGCTATTGTAAATAGTGCTGCGATAAACATAGGGGTGCATCTGTGTTTTTCAAACTGGGCTGCTGCATTTTTAGGGTAAATTCCTAGGAGTGGGATTGTGTCCTCTATTGAACAGAGATAAAATATATATATATATATAGGAATAAATTCTAACTGTATAATAGAATCAGCAGAAAAGCCATTGATAGATTTAGGGGGCAAGTGAGAGAGAGGTGTCAGAGGTGATTACAACCATATATCATTCAGCAATTAGAAGAATGGGTATACCATTAATAGATATGCTGAGGTCAAGAGTTTAAGTGTTTGTTTCAAATCAGATGACACATTTCAGTTAGACATTGACTTTCTGGTGGTAGCAGATGGAGCTCACTTTCTATATCTAATTATAATATTTCTTGCATTAATGAATTATGAAAATGGGCATAAGAAACCTACCCAAATGAAAATATAGTTGTAAAGCAATTAATATTCAATAAACGTAATTTATTTTTTAAAATACCCTTTTGATTTAAAAAGTAATAACTTACTAAATCTCACCAGTTGAATCCATGCCAGTAATTTCAATGTTTTTCTATTCATGGTTTTTCAAATAATGTGATGAGTTTTTTATTTATTGGTTTTAAATTCAGAGAGTTAGAAATTTAAATAATTGTTACTAGCTTTATTCCATTTATAACTTGAATTCACAAAGCTTTTTCTAGATAATTTGATAGGTCCTGGACTTTTTGTAAGTCAGGTCACTTATTAGAAGTGGATTTTATTACATGGATAAATAGCCTGTGATAGTTTTACACATAGATAGATACTCAATTTACATATGCATATGTGTGAAGGTGTTCGCTTATTTAAATATCTGGTATATGTTTTCTAATAGTCCATTCTTCCTCAGACAGGAAAAAAATCATAAAATGATGTTGCATCCTAGAGGTAAATTATTCTAAATATTGGATTCCAAAATAACTGTTGTTTTCATTCTTCCATTTTGTGCCTTCAGTTCTATCTCTACAAGCAGGTTAATATGTATTTATATGTAAAGAGAATGATTCTGAAAATTGTTTCACATAATAATGGAACATTGTTCCCAGAGAATGAAAAAAAGAAAGATCACAAATTTCCTAGCTTTCCTTATTTCACACAGTACTCTTTCTTCAGCATTATTGCCAAGGTCAAACTGTAATTGTATTCTAGCCACACTGTCAATATATCTCCCTTTGATGATGCAGATTTTGGCAGTTTATTTCACAAATAGCTTTGTTAAGCACTATAATTGTCATTTTATCAAATTACAAAGTCATTGAGTTAAATTCAAAGATAATCCACCCATAGTGCAGAAAAGACTCATAGATACAGACATGACCTTTCTCAACACGTGTCGGGAGCCACTGAAATACTAAGATTTGAAGGGGGCGGAGTATGGAGAAGGGGTGACAGCAGACTGGTAGAGAGGAGGTGAATTCTGAGGTCCCTCCTTCACTGCTAAGACACCTGATCCAGAGCATCCCTCTCCCTCCTCCTCGGGCTCTAACAGGTTCTTTCTGAGCTCCCTGTAAACTACTTTTCTAAAGTGTCAGGGATACTGTGTTACATCTCGTCAGAGTACTTGCATTTTAGAGGACCGAGTATAGCAACAATAGTAACAACTTCAAAATGTAGAACTTCAGGTAGCAGGAGGACTGATGTAGGGAGACATTCTCCCAGCATCTCTGAAATCTTACCACTTAGGTAGTACCCCCCATCCATCCCAGTGTTTTTCTCTTTCTTTGTGGTTTTGTCTGTTTAATTTGCAGCCCTGAATGGAGCTTGTACCCTCCAAGTAGACCACAGTCCCCATCACAATGTCCTTCACAGTGTCCCACACAGAAACCAGGCGCTCATCCACGTCACCTAGTTGGGCTTTAGGGGCATTTCAGTTTAAACCCCTGGTAAATTTGCTACCAAATTGTATCTGGAATTAGTAGAACAGTGTTCAGATCACTACTTGGTCAAAGTCAAGACTAGTGGGAGAAATGGGAGAAAGTTCCAAAGATTGGAGTTTAGAACTCAGCAGTTCTAAAATAAAGAGAGATGAAAATAACTCCTCTCCATTAATTACATAGTTTGGCTAGATTGTTTTGTTAGAGATCACCAAGTAGCACTAATTTACTGTTTTTCTGGAATATGACCGTGAACTAGAAATAATTAGAAAGAGCTCTTAGAAACTTTTTGATCTTAAATTTGAAACTGAATGGGCCCTTAACTTTCCAGGACAGATGATGGTGATGTGTTCTATATGCATTATTATGCAGACACAAAAATGCACATCTGTTTATTCAATGGATTCAGAATAGCCTTCTTTCTAATGAATATATTTGACATTTAGTGAAATATGGTAGTCTTGAAAAACATCACGCACTTTGCTGCCATATGAACTCGACTTCCTGATTTAATGGGCTTTAGAAGGATGAGCTTCTTTCCTGGGGAAACACAGGCCGGAGTGAGTAGCCATCTGAGGTCCACATCCAGGCCCAAGTGATACCCTCCTCCTGAGTACTGAGCCCACCTCCCCAAAATGACAGTTGCCATTTATCAAGTATGTAGTCTTTGTACTGTACTTTACAACATTTTAATCTAATTCCCAAGAATGTCCTGCAATAAACAATTTTGTACTGAGTTGGAATATATTTTGTATTTTTGCCATAAGCTGTTGGTTCTACTATCAGTATACATGTGTCAGATTATAAACATGTCTCAGGTAAGTTTCTCCAGGAGGGTAGGGAAGGTGACTTACCATTTTACGCCATTAGCAGCTAACACTGTGCCTTAGTCAGAATAGGTGCCCCAAAAGGTTGATGGATTGCCATTGGATTTCAGGATCTATTTTTTATCTATCTAAATTTAATAGCCACAGGCATCCAATATTACTCTACTAGGTATTCACTCTACTATTACGATAGATATATCTATTTTACTAGTTTGGAATACATAGTAAAATTTTAGCTCTGACCTCAATCCTTAAAAGCTAAAAGCTGAAAGATCAAAATAAGTCATACAGATGCTTTACAGAATAGTGATCATGATAAATAAGTGCCTCCATGTCTTTGCCAGAATTAATTTTACCATGATCTGAGCAGTCGGGATTTCTATTGTTAGTGTCATATCCTAGTTCATCCAGAGGTATTATTCTCTGTTATGTAGACCACATGTTTCTGGGGATTTATAATAAGGACTCAGTAAGTAATTATTTAAGTGAATTGAATGTAATAACCAATAAGTAGCTTCAAGAGTTGGAGGAAGGAAGAGAGTATGGAAGAACAAAGCCAGACAATGGATCAGATTAGTCAGGGAAAATTTTTGAGATTCAAGTGAGTTTTGTGCTGCAGTTTAAATACAAGAAATTGGTGGAAAAGATGAAGACTGATTTACACAAATGAGTCAGTCTAGACTTGGTCTTAAAAGCTGGCAAAGGAACCCAAAAAAGGAACTAAAAAAAAAGAAAGCTTAGCAGGAATATAGCATAGGGATGGTGAATGGAAGGAAGTGAGAGCAAATGGGATGGGATCAAATGTAAACAATCCAATGAGTGTTGATAAATATCTCTAAAGGATTTTAACACTCAATATTCAACCTTCTTTCTTTCCATATCCTATTAGAATAAGAATTTCATTTTTGGTCAAATACAAATCTGCCACAAAGATCTCTATTGCTTTGAAATAGTTTTTTCATGATTTTATAGGCATCAGTAGCATGATTATTTTAAAGAAAATTTAAAAGACTCATGTTTCTTGATAATTATATTTGTAAATGAGCCCTGCTCAGTTGAACAAATACCACAGAATAAGTAGCCTAATAATTCCATAGTTACGCATTCTTATCCTGATGAATTAGGAGGTATAGTACATCTTTTCTGTTACCAACAAGCCCCATCTCTTGGGGACACTCTTTGACACTGCCTAATACAGTCAGGATTGGAAAAGAGCCAGGCCATCTTTTGATAAAAAATACAGGATTTAGGAGAAGTCAGATTGTCTCAGCATAGGCACAATGACACAGGGGGATCGCATATCTTCAGTATCCACTTGGTTGCAGGTACTGTGCTACACATTTTCTCACACCTCCATATCCTATTTAAGAAAGAAGGAAACTGAGATCACAGACATCAAGTACCTGCCTAAATGCCTCACCACCAGTCACTGGAAAAGCCGGGATTCAAACCCAGGTCTTACCACAGAGCCAGCACTTCACCTACTTTGAGCTCTCCTCTCTACATCATGCAAAAGTACCTTAGAATTATTTTCATCTGCTATCTCCCCACAAGTAGGGAAGCGGAAACCAAGAAAAATGAAGTGAATTTGCCCTACCACCACTGTGTTATATTTTGCCAATCTATTTCTAATTAAAATGAATATAAAAGGTGAGCAGCATAATGATTCAAAATGATGAAGAGCATTAATCTTTCTGTAGTAAAGTACAACCAGTTTGTAGTTTTATGCTTTGCCCCTTCACTTTTCCTTAATTTAATTTGGGGATTACGTGAATCTTTTTGAACACTTAATTATAGCAAACCTTGGTGTTACCAAGAAATGGAATCTCTTCCCTGCCTCACATTATTCTAATTGATTGGGCTATCTGGCGGCTCAGACTGAATAGTTATGTGCAAGAAAAGCAGTCAATCAATTGTTCAGTAGATACATCTTTGAAAGGCACATGCATCTCTCTTCTTTAAATCAGTCAGTATGGTTTGGCATTCAGTGACTCATAGAAATAAATGCTAAGGAGAAAAAAAATAAGTTTTTTGGACAATGCCTTAGAAATTAATACTAGTTAACTCTTGAATGATCTTCAAACATTGGACCTTTCTCTGCTTTGTACTATCATTAATATTAAGGAAGCAAAATAAATACTAAACAATCAACAAGAATCGTGGATCAGAAAGAATTACAACCACATTCTCAAAGAAGATGACAAAGCTTAGAATGAAACAAAACTGTATGGACTATGGGTCCATTATAACTTTTACTTGAATACATTTGATTACAGATCCCTGGGGATAACAGGCACCTCCAGGTCAGGGGAGGGAGGGTTGCTGACAATGTCTCATCCATCCTTAAGACCTTAAGAGTCCCAGGAAAAACCCTAGCGTGATTTCTGGAGCTTGCACTCAAGTGCCTATTGTTTTTGTGTGTGTGTGTGTGTGTGTGTGTGTGTGTGTGCCTATTGTTTTCTGACCACAAATCATTCATTTTGCAAAATAAAAGGTCTTCATTAAAAGAGATTACATGCATATGAATGCCTTAACACTGGAAATAAATGTCCACTGTAACTTTGTTGATACTGCAAACCTCCCATCATCATTGGTAATTCCCGGAGCTTCTCTGTTTTGAACAATTCAGTCTGAGTCCAGTAATAGTCTCTAGCTGTCATTCAATGTCTCAGGATTATATAACCAAAGCTTTCAAAATCTCATTAGGTAATTTAAGTGTCAGAGTCCTAAATGCAAGCCTCATTTAGAAGGTCAAAGCCATGTTCAGAATAGACTGTATCTTCTTTTTTGTGGGTATGGAGCTGAATAGTACAATCAGTTGGAAATCCCAGTTCTCTCCACTGACTAGACCTACTTCCAAGGTTGAAAGGAGATGGTTTATATATCTCATATTTATATATCTTTTATTATATGAGAATTTATATATCTCATATTAACTAATTTTTAGGATCCTGATCCATATGAGAAAATGGTTTTGTTTTTATTCTTCATTCCTAAGAATATTGGGAGCTAAAAGAATCAAAGAGAAAATCTCCCCAGAATTCGACTGTGGGAGGAAGTTTAAAAACTCTCCCCTGAAAACCATTATATATTATATTTCTGGTCTCACTTTGTAGACGAACAACAAATTTTTAAATGATGCCAAAACTCCTCTTCAGTAAGCTCCTGACCTCCTACAATTCGCTCATGTTTAATAGGCATCTGGTCCTTGAAATTTAATTGTAACCATATTGTCTCAGCTTAACAAGTGAAAAAGAATGGATGTCACAAACTTTAATATTCAGAAGGCCTGGTCTAGGCTGGCTTTTCACCAGAAGACTGTCCAGCTCTGACTCCAAAGGCCATGAGACAAGGAGAATTTGGGTTGAGTTCATTAAGGAGACTAAGAATATTCAATCCAGAAAAGAAAATAATAAAGAATTATTTTATATATTTAAAAAGGTGAACAAATTAACTTTTACTAGAGTAAATGAAGAGTTACTTTAGAATAAAGTGGGGGTATTACTCAAGTTTGATATAAGAAACTGTATTTTCTAACATCTAAAATTAATGGATCTGGAATTGATACTAGGGGTAATTAAGGATTCTTCTCTGAGATACATAAAATGGACCAAGTCTTAGGGACTTGGATTGATTTATGTATCTTTCATGAAGATGTGTGGTTAGATCAGGTATTTTCTGAAGGTCATTTTCAAGTCTAGATTTCTAATACTGGTGGCCAAATATAATCTTCTCATAAATCTGCTTAAAGACAAATAATGTTTATGTACAGTTGACCCTTGAACAACACAAGTTTTAACTGCAAATTTCCACTTAAACAAGGATTTTTTTTCAATAAACATACTGGAAAGTTTTTTAGAGATTGGAGACAATTTGAAAACTCCCAAATTAACTATGTGGCCTAGAAATATTGAAAAAACTAAGAATGCTAGGTGTGTCATGACTGCATAAAATATATGTCTATTTTATCATTTGGTATCATACAATGTATACAAATCTATTTTAAGAAGTTAAAATTTATCAAAACTTATACACAAAAACACTTAAGACCCTATATGGCACCATTCACAGTCAAGAGAAATGTAAACAAAGTGTGCTTGCCTCTCCGGCTCCCCTTTCACCTCCTCTGCCACCCGAGACAGCAATACCAACCCTTCCTCCTCCTCTTCAGCCTATTCAACATGAGGATGACGGGGATGAAGACCTTTATGATGATCCACTTCCACTTAGTGAATAGTAAATAATCATCATGCCGTTAATAAACTTATCTGTTGTGCGTGTCTTCATGTGAAAATCTAATAATAACGTGGCAAGAACTAGATGAGACATTTTTGTGTCATCATCATGCCCTATGTATTCATCTCATAGATGTATATGGACATGGATAGCCTATCCTTACATAGGCATAAAGTGAGTGATATTTAATATAAGATGAACAACATGTTTGTTTTCTTACTGGTTTGTAACTTTGCTTTCAAAGAATTACATTACCATACAGTATGCCTTACCCTCTCGTAACTGGAGAAACTGTGAATCAGGCTATCATCACGGGCAGGTGGTGTTTTTTTTTTAACGTAATACTGTTTCCAATACTCTATTATAAATATGACTGTAATACTATATGCCATAAAAATTTGATAACGATTCATTCCTTAGTGTATAGGCTAGGCTACCATGAGGCAATCATATTGACAACACTACCTACCATAAAGCAATCATATTGCTGCTGCTTCGTCATAATGCATGAATTGTTATACCTGTAAATAAACATGAATTTCGTTTTCACATTATCTTTTCATTTTTGATGCCTAGTGTTAGTACTATGTGTACCACATGCAGTGTTTAATATTGCATAAGACAATATTGATGTAGGTACTGATAGGCAATTCATCTTGCAAACACAGATGACAGAAATTTACGGTATCAATAAATACAGCACAATTTGTAAGTGTCTTTTCTATTCCTTGTGATCTTCTTAATAAGACTTTCTTTACTCTAGCTTACTTTATTGTAAGAATATGCTATATAATACATACAACATACAAAATATGTGTTGGCTGACTGTGTGTGTGTTATTGGTAAGGCTTCCAGGCTACAGCAGGCCTGTAGTTAAGTTTTGGGGGAGTCAAAAGTTATGTGTAGATTTTCAATTGCACGGAGGGTCAGTGCCCCTAACTCCCATGTTGTTCAAGGGTCAGCTACAAATTTAGAAATGTAATGAAATTAATTGCAGAAAGTGGCATTGCCATTTATCTGTAAATAGTGAGATTTATGTGTTTTCTTTTGAATAGTGTAGGAACCAAAGCAGTTAAACACAGATGATACAAGAGTAAAAGCAAACAACATACAGTACAAGCATAGACAAGGAGGCTCTATTGCACAGCCTCAGAGAGCTTCTCATAAATAGACCCTTAATCGGAAGAAAAACTGAAAATACAGAAGATAAGCACTTTGCTGCAAGGTCAAACACCCAGAAAAGTTTGAAAAAGATGAAATTAGTCCTTGATGCTTCTGTACCCTCACACCTTAGACTTGCAGTTTGTTTTTTTTTTTTACTGCCTTCTGGCTATTCAGAGTCATTCCCAGAGGCAAACACAGAGTTTCTGCCTTCTTCACGATAAAAATACACCCTTTGCTATTAAATTTTTTCAGGCATAATGAGTTCAATTCAAAATGTTTACTCCTGTTCCCCATTATTGTGAATTAAACTGAATAATCCATGCCAGAGAGTGCTATATTCTTAGATTATATATCTGTTTCTGTAGCTCTTCTGCTGAGATCTAGGCCATTGGTTAGAAAGAGTCTGGACATTTTCTAACCCCTGGAATCCTACCAATCAGGTGCCTACCTCATCTAGTGTTTAGACAACCATCTGGATTTACATTTAAAATATCTTTCTATTCTAACTCCCTTCTATCAAGTATAAACAGATTGCATATGTATTTCTAAATCTAAAAATTAAATCATTCTTTCAAATACTCTTATAATTGACTATTTCTGCAAGCTCATGAAAAGCTGAAAAAAAAGTAAGGCATGACTAATTCATTTAATGATGGTTACTGTGATACCTATCTTATATGAATTCAAGGGTTTGTTAATTATGTCTCTATATTGGAAAATCAAATTTTCTTTGCTTCGTTAGTTGACAATAAGGAAAGATTTTCAGGGATTTGAATTTTAAACTGCATTAATGATGGTGATTTCAAGAACACTCAGCTGTTTCCTGGACAGTTTCAATAAATTGAAGAGATTAGTTTACCAGGATTTAAAGCTGCATCCAATTTTTATTTGTCAAACAACACCTTGTTTTTGATGACAAGACTAAGCAGTTGTTTTAAAAAAGGTCATTTAACACTTAAGATTTTTCTATTGTTGCTGTTATCATTTGTTTTGTTCGATAGAGTTCAGAACATATTTGGAACATAAGAAATTGTTGGGAAAAGCAGAAATATTTAGCACAGATAAGATTATGATGATTCTATTTCTGTTGTATCTTAACTCTTAAATATCACATGCAGAGGTTATATTACAGGACACATTAGCTAATGACACCTAATATTTGTTGCACTTTGTAATCTTTAGGGTGTGCACACATTAACTCTTCCAGTTGTTACAATAACCCTGTGAAAAAAAAAGGATGGACATTATAATCTCTATTTCATAGATGAGAAAAGAAAGCTGAGATATGCCTTCCCTTAACCGAAAACATACAGCTAATGAAGACCAGCATCCAGGTGGATTTGACTCAGTGTAGTGTTCTTTTGTTGCTGTTAGTTTGTTGGGTCCTTACATTTATTTCCCCAGTTATCATGGTTCTAAATCATTTTTACTAGGAAAGTTATATAAATGTTTGGGGTTTTTTTTGTGTGTGTGTGCTGAAAATCCCTGGTTACCATACACAGCCAAAGACTGATCATTTCCCTTGTAAACTATTCTAGTTTCCAAAAGGAGGGTGCAGACGCAGGGCCATGACATTACTAAAATGATAGAGTCCTCTGTGCGATGCTATTGTGTCTAGTTCTTTCCACGGGTGCTTATAAACACAGAGAAGGGCGGAGTCCTTAAGGGAAATAGGGCAATGTCATCTAGTGATTCGGAGGCCGGTAAGAAAAGCATTTCTAGAGAAAAATCTACATTTGGTTCACAGGGATATTTAAATATAATTTCTAATTTACTAAGCTAAGTGGTCTAGACAAAGGATTTATTTAAAGTTTGGGTTTGCTTGTCAATAGGGCCTGAATGTCTAGTCACATTTAAAGATCCTTCACTACACAATGCAAACAGGAATTTGCAGGCAGTATTATGCCATAGGAAAGGCGTAGGCTTTAGAATCAGAATTATCCTTCTGTATAATTTGTCACTTCCAGTGGAATAACTTCCACAAAAATCACTTCACCTCTCTGATGCTTAATTTCCCCATCTGTACATGGCATATACTTGGCATTTAAGAAAGAGTAGTTACTATTTTGGGGACTTCAGTGAGAGCCCCAAAGTCACTTACATGGCTTCACTATGATCAAACAGTAACGGTGATACCTGCAAACTCTGAACCTGCTCTTTGGTAGGCAAAAGGACACCTAGAAATCAAGTTAGGCAACACTTTAAAAGGTTGGTATAGGGAGGTAAGATCTAGGACATTGTAGAAAATCTACCATTATGAGCAAAGGCAGAAATGGAAAATTTCTATAAAATTACCTCCAAATCTGAGATTTCAGTATTATGTTTACTTGTATTTATTTCTGAACTGTAAGTGCATACCATTTCTACCTCTTATTCAACCAAATATAAGTAAGTTAACATTTACTGATATAATATATTTGACAATGATTATAAAATGCTGTAGCATTTTAAAGATATAGGATCATATTATAATTCTATGTTTACAGCTGGAATAAATTTACTTATTTGTTTCTCAGCTGAACATCCTTCTTAATTTGGCCTCAATGATGAATAGCTATTAGAACATTATTTCTTATCTTGCTTATGTTTCTCTAATTAGAAAGGAATCTGAGGGATTAAAGATGGCGGCATGAGAGGTGAGACAGAGGCTACCTCCTAAAGCCACATATAATATGAAAATATAATTAATACAACTAATCCTGAAAGAGCAACAGGAAAGAGGACTGTGCCAGACTACATACACCTGGAGAAAAGAATAAACTTCATGGAACAGGGTAACATACCAAAGCCGTGGCTTGGAGGGACCCAAGCCCTTCCCCACCCTAGCTCACCAGCAGGAGGAAGAAAAACAGAGCAGGGAGGGAGTGGAGGCCTGGGACTGCTGAATACCTAACTCCAGAGATCTGCTCTGGGAGTACAAACCTACATTTCATGGTGTTTTCATGGTACTCTCATGATTAGGGGGTTGGAAAGCTAAGATAGGCAGAATTCCTGAAGAGATTGGGATTCCAGATGCTTGTGGAAAGCAGGGATCCATATCCAGCTACTCTGGGACAAAAGAAAGGTGGGCAGTATGAGAGACTTCCTAATAGCAAGAGGGCTGCTAAAGGGGCAAGGATCACACAGAGCTTACTGATCAGGAGAAAGGACAGGTAGACAAAATTGTCCAGGTGCACTCTGCCCAGCAGGTTGGGAGCTTTCACGATCACAGGAGCTCCAGCTCCCTGGCTGGCTACAGAGCTCTCCTCTGTGATACGCAGCCTACTGAGACTTTCTCCTGGCCAGCCCCACCTGGCTTGCAAACCGGCAAACCCTACCCTGGTGTTAGGCCAGCCAGAGGGAAGCCCTGTCTACAGCAACTACAAACGCAAAGCACAGAGGCTTATACCTGTGTGCTCGGCCCACTGGTTCTGGCAGTGGAGACAGGTATAGCCCAGAAGCAGGAAACAGCTCTTTCCTCCCCCCAGGCACCAATACCACTCTCCGGCAACCACCGACATTGCTTCATGGCCTGAGCAGCTCCAGAGAGTAGAGTTTCTAGGTACTAGAGGGTGCCATATACAAATATGAAACGCCAAAGGAACCTAGTCCAAAGTAAAATTATGAATACAACCCCTGAGAAAAATGAAATCGACCTCATGAATCTGCCTGAAAGGGATTTCAAAATAAAAATTAACATGCTTATAGAGGTGCAGAAAAATATTCAAGAAGTCAGGGGTGAATTCCAGTCAGAGATCCAATCATTATGGAACACGGTATCAAAATTAAACATACAATGGAAAGTTTTAAAAGCAGATTAGATACAGTGGAGGAGATGATAAATGAAATGGAAATTAGAGAAGAGGAATACAAAGAAGCTGAGGAAAAGAGAGAAAAAAGGATCTCTAAGAATGAAAGAATATTGAGAGAACTGTGTGACCAATCCAAACGGAAAACTATTCGTATTATAGGGGTACCAGAAGAAGAGAGAGGAAAAGGGATAGAAAGTGTCTTTGAGGAGGTAATTGATGAAAACTTCCTCAATCTGGGAGAGGAGATAGTCTCTCAGGCCATGGAGGTGCACAGATCTCCCAACACAAGGGACCCAAGAAAGAAAACACCCAGATATATAGTAATTAAAATGGCAAAGATCAAGGATAAGGACAGACTATTAAAAGCAGCCAGAGAGAGAAATAAGATCACATACAAAGGAAAGCCCATCAGGCTATCATCAGACTTCTCAGCAGAAACCTTACAGGCCAGAAGGGAGTGGCATGATGTATTTAATGCAATGAAGCAGAAGGGCCTCAAACCAAGAATACTTTATCCGGCAAGGTTATCATTTAAATTTGAAGGAGGGATTAAACAATTTCCAGATAAGCAAAAGCTGAGAGAATTTACCTCTCACAAACTATCTCTACAGTGTATTTTGGAGGGACTGCTATAGATGGAAGTGTTCCTATGATTTAATAGCTGTCACAAGAGGTAATAAAACCACAGTAAAGAAGGTACAACAGTTAATTACTAAGCAAATGCAAAATTAAATCAACTATCCCCAAAGTTAATCAAGGGATAGACAGAGAGTACAGAATATGATACCTAATATATAAATAATGGAGGAGGAAGAAAAAGGAGGAGAAAAAAAAACTTTAGCCTGTGTTTGTAATAGCATATTAAGTGAGTCAAGTTAAACTCTTAGATAGTAAGGAAGTTAATTTTGAACTTTGGTAACCACAAATCTAAAGCCTGCAGTGGCAATAAGTACATACCTATCAATAATCACCCTAAATGTAAGTGGTCTAATGCACCAATCAAAAGACATAGAGTCACTGAATGGATAAAAAAGCAAGACCCATCTATATGCTGCTACAAGAGACTCACTTTAAACCCAAAGACATACACAGACTAAAAGTGATGGGATGGAAAAAGATATTTCATGCAATTAATAGGGAGAAGAAAGGATTGCAGTACTTGTATCAGACAAAATAGACTTCAAAACAAAGAAAGCAACAAGAGATAAAGAATGACATTACATAATGATAAAGGGGGCAGTCCTACAAGGGGATATAACTATTATAAATATTTATGCACCCAACACAGGAACACCGACACATGTGAAACAAATACTGACAGAATTAAGGGAGGAAATAGAATGCAATGCATTCATTCTAGAAGATTTCAACACTCCACTCAATCCAAAGGACAGATCAACCAGACAGAAAATAAATAAGAATACAGAAGCACTGAACAACACATTAGAACAGATGAATCTAACAGACGTCTACAGAACTCTACACCCAAAACCAACAGAATACACATTCTTCTCAAATGCACATGGAACATTTTCAAGAATAGATAATATCCTAGGCCACAAAAAGAGCCCCAGTAAATTTTAAAAGATTGAAATTGTACCAACCAGTTTCTCAGACCACAAAGGTATGAAACTAGAAATAATTACGCAAAGAAAATGAAAAATCCCACAAACACATGGAGGCTTTACAACATATTCCTAAATAACTAATGGATCAATGACCAAATAAAAACAGAGATCAAGCAATATATGGAGACAAATGACAACAGTAATTCAACCCGCAAAATCTATGGAATGCAGCAAAGGCCGTGCTAAGAGGGAAGTATATTGCAATACAGGCCTACCTCAGAAAAGAAGTACAATCCCATATGAGCAGTCTAAACTCACAATTAACAAAACTAGAAAAAGAAGAACAAATGAGGCCCAAAGTCAGTAGAAGGTGGGACTTCATAAACATTAGTGCAGAAATAAATAAAACTGAGAAGAATAAAACAATAGAAAGTATCAATGAAAGCAAGAGCTGGTACTTTGAGAAAATCAACAATTAGATAAACCCCTCGACAGACTTATCAAGAAAAAAAGAGAGTCAGAAATGATAAAGGAGAAATCACTATGGACACAACAAAAATACAAAGAATTATTAGAGAATACTATGAAAAATTATATGCTAACAAACTGGATAACCTAGAAGCAATGGACAACTTTCTAGAAAAATACAACCTTCCAAGGCTGACACGGAAAGAAACAGACATTCTGAACAGACCAATTACCAGCAACGAAATTGAATTGGTAATCAAAAAACAACCTAAGAACAAAACCCCTGGACCAGATGGCTTTACTGCTGAATTTTATCAAACATTTAGTGAAGACCTGACACGCATCCTCCTTAAAGTTTTCCAAAAAGTAGAAGAAGAGGGAATACTTCCAAACTCATTCTATGAGGCCAGCATCACTCTAATACCAAAACCAGGTAAAGACACCACAAAAAAAGAAAATTACAGACCAATATACCTGATGAACATAGATGCAAAAATACTCAACAAAATATTAGCAAACCAAATTCAAAAATACATCAAAAAGATCATCCATCATGATCAAGTAGGATTTATTCCAGGGATGCAAGAATCGTACAACACTCGAAAATCCACCAACATCATCCACTACATCAACAAAAAGAAGGACAAAAACCACATGATCATCTCCATAGATGCTGAAAAAGCATTTGACAAAATTCAACATTCATTCCTGATAAAAACTCTCAACAAAATGGGTTTAGAGGGCAAGTACTTCAACATAATAAAGGCGATATATGACAAACCCACAGCCAACATTATACTTAACAGTGAGAAGCTGAAAGCTTTTCCTTTAAGACTGGGAACAAGACAAGGATGCCCACTCTCCCCACTTCTATTCAACATAGTACTGAAGGTCCCAGCCACTGCATTCAGACAACACAAAGAAATAAAAGGCATCGAGATTGGCAAGGAAGAAGTTAACCTGTCCCTGTTTGCAGATGACATAATATTGTACATAAAAAACCCTAAGGAATTCACTCGAAAACTTCAAGATCTAATATCTGAATTCAGCAAAGTTGTAGGATACAAAATTAAAACACAGAAATCTGTGGCATTCCTATATCAAACAGTGAACCAGCAGAAAGAGAAATCAGGAAAACAATTCCATTCACAAATGCATCCTAGGAATAAACCTAACCAAGGAAGTGAAAGACCTATACTCTGAAAATTACAAGACACTCAGAGAAATTAAAGAAGATACCAATAATGGAAACACATCCCTTGCTCATGGATAGGAAGAATTAATATTGTCAAAATGGCCATTGTGTCTAAAGCAATCTACAGATTTGATGCAATTCCTATCAAAATACCAACAGCATTCTTCAATGAACTAGAGCAAATCGTTCTAAAATTCATATGGAACCACAAAAGACCCCGAATAGCCAAAGCAATCCTGAGAAGGAAGAATAAAACTGGGGGGGGGGGTTATGCTCCCCAACTTCAAGCTCTACTACAAAGCCACAGTAATCAAGACAATTTGGTATTGGTACAAGAACAGACCCACAGACCAATGGAACAGTCTAGAGAGCCCTGATATAAACCCAAGCATATATGGTCAATTAATATACTATAAAGGTGCCATGGACATACAATGGGGAAATGACAGCCTCTTCAACAACTGGTGTTGGCAAAACTGGACAGGTACATGCAAGAGAATGAAACTGGATTATTGTTTAACCCCATACACAAAAGTAAACTCAAAATGGATCAAAGACCTGAATGTAAGTCATGAAACCATAAAACTCTTAGAAGACAATGTAGGCAAAAATCTCCTGGATATAAGCCTGAGCAGCTTCTTCTTGAACACATCTCCTCCAGCAAGGGAAACAAAAGCAAAAATGAACACACGGGACTACATCAAACTAAAAAGCTTTTGTATGGCAAAGGACACCATCAACAGAACCAAAAGACATCCTACAGTATGGGAGAATATATTTTTAAATGACATCTGACAAGGGGTTAACATCCAAAATATATAAAGAACTCACACACCTCAACACCCAAAAAGCAAATAACCCTATTCAAAAATGGGCAGAGGATATGAAGAGACCATTCTCCAAAGAAGAGAATCAGGTTGTCAACAGACACATGAAATGATGTTCTATATCACTAATCATCAGGAAAATGCAAATTAAAACCACAATGAGATATCACCTCACACCAGTAAGTATGGCCAGCATCCAAAAGACTAAGAACAACAAATGCTGGCGAAGTTGCGGAGAAACGGGAACCCTCCTACACTGCTGGTGGGAATGTAAGCTAGTTCAACCATTGTGGAAAGCAATATGGAGGTTCCTCAAAAAACTAAAAATAGAAATACCATTTGACCCGGGAATCCCACTCCTTGGAATATACCCAAAGAATACAACTTCTCAGATTCAAAAAGATATATGCACTCCTGTTTTTATCACAGCACTATTTACAATAGCCAAGATATGGAAGCAACCTAAGTGTCCATCAGTAGATGACTGGATAAAGAAGAGGTGGAACATATACACAATGGAATACTATTCAGCCATAAGAAAGAAACAAATCCTACCATTTGCAACAACATGGATGGAGCTAGAGGATATTATGCTCAGTGAAATAAGCCAGGCAGGGAAAGATAACTGCCAAATGATTTCCCTCATTTGTGGAGTATAACAACACAGCAAAATTGAAGGAACAAAATAGCAGCAGACTCACAGACTCCAAGAAGGAACTAGTGGTTACCAGAGGGGAGGGGTGTGGCTGGGTGGGTGGGGAGTGTGGGAGAAGGGGATTGAGGGGTATTATGTTTAGTACACATGGTGAGGGGAATCACAGGGAAAACAGTGTAGCACAGAGAAGGCAAATAGTGAATCTGTGGCATCTTACTGCATTGATGGACAGTGACTGCAGTGGGGTATGGGTGGGGACTTGATAATATGGGTAAAAGTAGCCACCACATTGTTTTTTCATGTGAAACCTTCGTAAGAGTGTATATCAATAATACCTTAATAAAAAATTTAAAAAAAAAAGAAAGGAATCTGAAAAACTCAAAGACTATTTTGCCCTGGTATTCCTAGAATGGATCATTCACTAGACCCTATACTTAGACTTACTATGTTTCCACTGTACAGACTCCTGTTGTCCACCCTTATTGTTTATACCTGGAAAAAAATCCAACACCAAGTCCTGCTTGATTACAAATTAACGCCATGATCTTTTCTGCCTTACTTGCATTTCTAGAAATAGCACTTAAATGTGAGATCAAAATCGCTCCCATTCCACAAGTAAATAATGTTTTCATGTGGCAGGTTATAATGCTTTATCAGGAATAATAATGCAGCTTTACTTTTTACAAGAAATGGAAAATAAAACCTCAACAAATGGATGCAGCCTTTCAGAGGTACTTTCAAATGAGCAGTGCTGAAAATTGATCTGGTGACTCGTCGATTGCATTATTCAGAGATGACATCAGCAGTGGAGCTGCCGCCAGTGCTGGCTCATCGCCCACTCCATGACAGCCCTTCATAAATAAGAAATCTACTCTGTAAAGATATAAGCATCTCTTGGGCTGTAATTTGAGTTTGAAAATGAATCAAACAACTTTCCACCAGCCTCATTAATAAGAATCTGAACACATGGTTGCCAATGCTAACAAAACATTTCAGATATCGTCACCCATGTGTCATTTTAGAGGAAAACCAGACAGCTGGCTGTGACAGTTCTGCTAATATTTATTTCTTATTTTGTTTATGATCCATTTTATAGACTAGCTTATTAGATTATTTTTAACTTAAACCCTGAATTGAAATGTTTTGGCAATGACATGTTCTTTGATATTCTTCAAACAATTCTATCCTGTTCCGTCAGTGCAAAAGACATCATATGCTTCTTTACCTGAGGGGTTGTGTTCATTTTGAATCACAAGTGATGCTGGTGTGGGTCTTCTTTTCCTGATCTGTGAACAACAAAGGCCCGGCTCAGGTCAGTGAGATTCAGAAAGTGCTCCAGGTTACCCTGCAGCTTGCAAAGCTGTCCCAGCCTCATCTTTTCCCAATACAAAAGCAAGTTTTTGGAGGGCACACAGTAGGTACTCAGTAATTTTATTTTGAATAATGGAATGTCAGACAGTAGAACTGTCAGATATTGGTATCTCCTTCTTTGACCAAAAGCTAAATTTATACAGAAAATAGTTGTACATACAGAAAAGAAATAGTTGCATATAGCCAAATGATGCCACTGAAAATTAATATACAGTTAAGGTCCGGGGATGACTTGCTAATTTTAAAGGCACTCTTGGAGCCTCATAGCATTGATGATGTTTTCAAGATCCATTACTCTTATTTCTAAATGCAGTAAGAGAAGCTTAGAAGAAATTTCTGGCAGGTTAAATTTAACAGCTTACATTTTTAATTCCAATTAATATTATAGGTTTTCTAATTTTCTCATATAATATTCAAAACAAATCAACAAAAAATGAATATGTATCTTGTGAGAGTATATAATTCATTTTAAACTAATAGATTTGGTGTGAGGGTTGTTTTTTCTTATTTTAAGAGTTACAGGAGTAGATTATGATCAGAATTTCTAATGGGTCCTGATCTCTTAAATATATAGGTAAATCTCCAAAGCATAAGTCCATAGAATGCAGAATAAAATTCACCAAGACATCTTGTCTGGGATACAACCACTGCCTCATTCGCCATATTCAGGGTTGTAGTTATCAGGCCCAAATCTGAGCTAGATCTACTTCAGATTACCAAAACATCCTAGAAAGTTATGTCTCAGATTCAACAATTATTTTCAAGACTTTTGTATAAAATATTTGTAAAAGGATTCAGGGATCACTTAGGTCTTAAGAAATGAATGAATTATGTTGATACTGCTTTTGTCTCCCCATTGTTGTAATTCTACCACAAATGATCTTTTAATAGTTCCACAGCACCAAGAATCTAAGGAAATCCGAGTAGGAAAGACGATATAGATGGAAACCAACCTACATGAGCAAGAGAGACTGAGATTGTGGGAAATGCAGACATATATCTACACTAGACAAGAAAAAGAAATCCAGGGAATGTTAAAGTACTATTTTTAATATCTGAATAAAATTTCTTAAAATTATATATATGCCTACAAATCCTACCTACATTATTTTAAATATATTTATAATTACTACTTTGGATACACAATGAAAAACATTCAAATAAAATACTAAGCTTATAATCTGAAATTATCTCAAGATTTATTTGTTAATAAATAAACATTTCACTGTTATTGAACTTTCACTGTTAAATGAATCTTTGTATTTTATAAGTGATGAAATAAAAGGCTGTTAATTTTGAGAATTTGTTTAAAGTTCCTCTAAATGTTGAACTTATTGTTTTAATAAGCAAAAGCAAACATAATTTGGGATCCAAATCTGAATCACTAATATAGCCATTTTTTCCTAATGAGTGATAGTTTTGTGTCACATGACACGAAAGTGCTGCATGTTAGCCAATATTCCTTCTAATGCAATTCAAATACAAGTCATATGGAAACCAACTTTTTTCTCATTTACATATCCCGGAAAGTCACAGAGTTAGGTAAATCCAAGAGGTAGAGAAGCTTTCAATTAATAACAAGGATTTATGTCTGCCCATATTACTTCATATCCAAGAACTGGTCCCCGCCCAATTCCGCTTACCTGTTCTGCTGCTTCAGGAGCAATCTGACTCTGGAATAAAGGCACAGCAAATTGTATCTTTTTGGGACTGTTGGGCTCCATGACAATGATGAGAGTGGTCAGAGATGTGAAGGACTCAGAAAGACTAACCCCGGGTGTTTTCTGGGATGTGTGTCCTCAGGCGCACTCCACCCAGCCACACAGAGCACTTCGTAATAAATAGCTGTAATTCCAGAGCGAGCAAGTGAAGATGCCAAGACCCGAGGAACTCCAGCATCCACAGTGATGCCTGGCTTGTCTGTTCCCCCACCAGTGCCTCGGATCCTCTCAGCACAATACAGAAAGGAGCAATAAGCTAATTGTGTGCCTCTTCACTAATACAGGCCAAGCATTCACTCAGCAGCTAATTGAAAGTGCAATGCTAGCCTTGAAGGGCCTGCTGCCCTGGGATTTGAAAGAAAGGCTCTATCCACTGTACATTACTAACCGGCTGCTCAAAAGTGCAATGTAAGCTCCCTCTGAGTATTGCTGGGATGGGCCATTCATTATTGATGAACATAAAGCAGGAGATTTTTAGAGTTGGGGGCAGGGTTTGGGTATGGAACCATTTCATTTCTCCTGTAGCAACTTGTAAGTCAGACACCTTTGCTGTTTCACGTTAGCCACCAAACTGATGGATGGCCATGGAGAGTAAGCCACAGCCAACAATATCAGCTATATTATGCTGTGAGATCTAGTTAGGCAAGACGGATCGAGGGGGGCAGGGCATCTGCGGTGTAGTGAGGACAGCATCGCCCCAGGAGCAGATCTTAGTTCAAATTCCATCTCTACCATTAACCACCTCTGTTGCTGCAAGCAAATCATGGGCTATGCCTAGGCTCCCGTGCCTTCATCAGGAAAATCCAGGGGACTGGACTCAAGGACCTTTAAGCTCCTGTTTTGTTCCAACATTCTATAATTGTAGTTCACAATTTTCATGAGAGTGGAAAATATTGGACAGCTAAATTTAGCAAACAGCTTGAAGGTCACTGCCGCTACAAAGGCCTCTATTTTATTTCTTGGTGCAACCAGTTACATCCTCTGATTTGGAGGAATATGGAAGTGGGAAACCTAACAGTATCCAGCATTGTGGTTTGTTCAGTATTGGGGACATACAGAGAGAAAAGGACCGGAAAAGGCATAAAGGGGGTGACCTCCAGGAGGACAGGGGACGATGGTTATACTGGCTGGTGGTGAAGGGAGAGGGAGATGCTGGCCTGACCCCCACATCTGTTCATGTCTGGGGGGCAGCAATAGCACAGCCAGATGGCCTTCATGCTTTCAGCTCCTTTGTGAAGGAGGCCTGACAATGAACTTGCTTTCATGGGAGAAAGAACTTGAGTTCTCTGTTTCCTTACTTGAAAGACATTGTTTGTTGAATACTAGCTTTTCAGTGTTTTTGTATTTTTATAACACATTTAGACATTGCCTGCGTTCACTCCAGGTATTCACAAATGAAGTTTTCTTCCTTTTTTAAATAAATTCTGAGTCTGTACCAGGAATCCATCTTAATAATTTAAGTATGCAACGTTCTGCTGAAAGAATATAGAAAATAATATGCATTATTGAAGTAGTTTTCTATACCCTCTAGGGGAAAGGCCAAAGAGGATGTAGATGTGAAAGCACTTTCGGCTCTAGAACAGTGCTGAGCAGCAAGAAATCGTGTGGGGGGTTCTTTCTTGTAGTGTGGAAGGGAAACTTAGAAGTTACATTTTGTGTAACAGTTTACAAAAGTCCCCAGAATGAAAATCTGAATTAATGAAGTTATTTCTCCATATATTTCTTCAAGTAATATACAAGGAAAACAAGACAGTATTTCTAATTAGTTGTTAATCTAAAATTTCATTTAGTGTAGGAATTAAGACCCTGCACTTGGCAACCTTGAGTTCAAACCCTGGATCTGCTACTTATTCAATTGATCAATTTGGGCAGTAAGAGAACTTTCTTCTTGTGAGAAGAATTAATTCTTTAAAAGAGCTCATTACAAGGCCAGCCCATGAAAACTACTTAGTAAAAGATAGCTACTATTTTTCTTCCAATTAGATTTTTCAAAAGGCTTAAAAATACATATTTTTAATCTAAATTACTAGGAATCTCTACCTATTTGATACTTTGATACCAGTTAGAACAATAAATGAAAAACTGAAATTCCATGTATACATTATGTATAAATATCAATAAAATGATTCCCATTAACCAACTACCCTGTTTTAAATAGTTTGACCAGAAATAGTATCATAAAGGGACTGTCTGACTCCATAAGCTGCTTCTCCATCAGGCCAAGTCCTGAGCCTCCTTCGGGACTCAGCTGATTATCATTGCTCTGGGTAACGCCGGTAGCTTTACTCCTACCTGCTATGGGTTTAGACCCACGTCTTCTTTGCTCCCAAAGCACCCAGAATACCTCTGCTTAGTATAATAACTACCAATCTGTCTTTTAACTGTTTAGCATCTTTCAGTGCTATTCATGCACATAGAGAATACTTCTTGAGTAGATACTATAATCTACTCCATACTGGCCTTTTGCTATGGCATTAGAGGAGAGATTGTGTTAAAAGATGGCTGAGGTCCTTTTAAAGCTATATGATTATTCTAAGAGTCAATTAAAATGCAACTTAAATTTTAAATAATCTAAAATTTTTAATGTGTTTATATGGGGAGTATAGTCATGCTAAATATTAGGTGTATATTAGAGTTAATAATAATCATTAACACTTACATGACACTATGTGCCAGGCACTATTCTAAGTGCTTTATCTGCATTAATTTATTTAATACTCATGACAATACTTTGAGGTAGATACCATTGCATCCCCGTCCCAAATTTAAAATGAAGAAACTGAGAATCAGAGAGTTTAGGTAATTTGCCCAAGTTCATCTAGCTAATATGTGCAGGCAGTTTTGCCTAGAGCCTGGGCTTTAACCACAACGCCTCTATCATATAAGGGCTTAGACAGAAGTCAGCGGAAGGCAGCAGACTCTCTGCAGTGGTTAGATGTTCTAACCACAAGAGTTTAATGGTAGAAGATCTCAAGATGATGCGGCATATGACTGAAATGACAGAAAGTAGCATGACTACAGGATGCTAGTAATCAACAAGACCTTACGTTTCACCTTAGATAGCAATACAAAATGGAGAATCTAGAGTTGGTGTTATGTCACCAAGCTGGCCTGAAAGAAAGCAGCTTTTTTTCCTTTTTTTTTTAAGTAATGGCTTCTACCATTAAAGACTAAAAATGCCTCTAGCACAAGCAATAACTACAGTCTGTCTTCAAGGTAAGTGATACTGTGAGTAAAGAAGGTAATAATACATTAGGAAAGTAGGGTGTTATGTCTTCTAATTTTACTCTGTAATATCTGTCTAACCCTATTTTCCACACCAACTCCAGACCTCCAGACACTCAATATTTCAACCCACAGCCAGCCTTTCCATGACCTCCCCTACTTTCCTGGGAAGCTTTCCTGCCTTTCTTCCTTTTATTCAAATTGAATTCATCCTCTAATTCTATCTCCTTAGGAAGGCACCCTCAGATTCTCCAGAAAAGAGGAATCACTCTTCTTTCCGGCCCTGCTATCTAATTGTGTGTAGTTTTATGTTATTCTATGACAATTCCCTGTGTGTTCCTTGGGCCTCCCTCCTAGACTGAAAATCCTTTCCTATCCTGTCTTAAACCTGAACAGAACAAGTAAGATATTGGCCATTTAGCAGCTACTAAATGACTCCACTCAGGCTGCATCTGTCTAATATTGTCAGGAATCGAGGTATTTCAATGTACTGAATTTTTCCAAAGACTACAGGCTTATCCTTTCAAGCACCACACCTGCTTTTGTTTTAATAGTTTAATGGGCACTTAAGACATATTCAGCATTTTCATGCCTTTAGAAAGAGTATATATCAAACATTTGACCTTCTGCCTTACCTTGTAGCATTCATATAAATACCAATTGTTGTACTTAGTCATATGCAGACGCCATCTGAAGCTACTGGTATTTCTTGCTACCCTAACTAGCTCCAAATTCCTAGATACATAGTTCCTATGACTGTTTTAGAGTTTTCCTTTATCTAATGATTGCCAGGTCATTTTTAAATTGTCACAGTCCATTCAGGCTGCTTTAATAAAATACCAGACACTGGGTGTCTCATAAACATCTATTCCCCACACTTCTGAAGTCTGGAAAATCCAAGATAAAGATGAGGGGCCTGACACACTGTTGGACTTTGCTGACACCACCCTTGGGGAAGGCGTTCCTTGGGCAGCCCAGACAGATGAGTGTCACAGGGAGACAGAGGCAATCACAGGTGTGGACCAGCAGGCCTTGGAAATTTTTGCCCGCGTTGGACTGTTAAGAAGAGTCTTAGTTCAAGTCCAGCAAAAACGTAAGAGTAATGGAAAGAAGAGCTGGAATCCATTCTTGTCCCTGCTTTACCCAGCTCCTATTTCATTTGTTTTGGTAATTTTTTTACTTTTATTTATCTCCATAGCTTAGTTTTTAGCTTTTCCCAGCCTTTTATTTTGGGAAGATGATTATTACATGAAATATGGAAATCATAATTACTGAGTTTACATAAAATTGGTATTTGTTTACAAAATACTTTCATATATGTTATTCATTCATCCAACAAATAAATATTGAGCATCCTATTCCGTGCCAAACACTGGGATATAAACATGAGCAAGATAAGGTTCCAAATTCAAAGAACTTAGGGTTAGGAAGGCAAAACCCTAAGCAAGTGAAGGGCATGAGCTAGAGATGCCGTGATAGAAAGTGGCGACAGGAAACAGAGGGGACCTGAGTAGGAGGGCGATGGCTGACTCTGGGCCATAGACGTTTTTTGTTTGCCTACACGATATTTTTAAAAACTGAGATGACATTTGAAAACAAAAATAAAAGGCACCCGCTTCTCTTGATAAAACAGAAGGCCTGGCAAACCCGGGCTGTCACATCCACAAGGTCACGATCAACTCCTCGGACACAGTCACCTTCTGTAAACATGACAGTAATTTCTACACTAGACATCCCTCAACACTGTGCGTGCATGATACTGACACTCAGCCTCAGTCAGCCTCTGAGCTTGAGGGAGGCGGGCATGACAACAGCGTGCACGATGCAAAGAAATGCGGGACTTACTGTGAAGACGGCAAGTACAGCTAGGAGATTTAAGTAGGACAGTATCATGACCTGATTTGAATCTTAGGAGTATCAATGTGCTGCTGTGTGGATAGACTGGAAGGAGTCAAGACCAGGGGCAAGAACATCTAAGGATTTTATGATGTTCTACTCAAGAGATGGCAAAAGTCTTAGCTAAAGTAATAGTAGCGAAGATGGAGAGAGGGGGTGGGCGGAATATAGCCATTTAATGGAATTGGCTGAAGAGAGATGGAAGAATGATGAATCCAAGATTGATTTGGTAGCTTGGCCTGTGGGGCTCTCACTCACTAAGAGACAGAGTGTGAGGATGATAACACAGAGAGCAAAAAATATCAATTACTTTCGACTGATGGGTTGGTGCCAGTGAGCCATCTATCTAGGTAAAAATGATCCTTAAATTTTCTCATCATTAAAAACAGTGAAAATTAAATTTTAAAATAAGGATAAAAATTCTGACCGTTTCCAAGGGCTAATATCATGATTCAGAGACGTAATTCATGGAAATCACTTATCACAGTGCCTGATTGTGACAGTATTTTGCAAAGATGGTTGCAACATCTCCCATTCCACATGTTCTTCTGCAATGTTCCCTTACTACTCTCTCACCAAGAAGTGGAGACAGATTCCCTCTCCTTGCATCTCCTTGGTCTTAGTGACTCATCTGTAACCAGTAGAACAGAAAAGTTATGCTGCATGACCGCAGAGGCTAGGTGTCATAAAAGGCCATACTCATTCTGCCTAGATCTCTTGCAACACTCACTCTCTAGTCTCTCCATTTAGAAATGCTCCCCCTTAGAAACCAGCCACCACATTGTGAATAAGCCAAAGCCACATGGAGGACACATGTAAGCACTCTGGTCAACAACCCCAGCTGAGCCTGGCCTTCAACTCACTCCTGCCAAAGTGCCGGACATGTAAATTAAGAAACCTCCAGAGCTTTGTGGACCAAACCGACTCAAGGCATCCCAGCTGTCTGAGTCTTCAGAGGTGATGACAGAAAGGTGCAAAGAAAAAGTACTCTTGCTCCGTTTTGTCTGTACTCCAGTTTCCCTCTTGAGAGGCTCAGAGCCCAGGTGGTGTGCAGGGAGAAGCCCAGGCCACAGGGAAAGGCTATATTTGTATGTCTCAGTACCACAGTGAGGACTAGCCTTCCCCACCCTAGCCTGAAGAATTACCACAGCCAAGCCGTGAGACATGTGATTGAAGAAACCTGTAGATAATTCCAGCCTTGAGGCATGTGAGTCACCTTCAGCTGTTCATGTGTTCCAGCTGAGGCCCCAGATCATGGAGCAGAGACAAATTATCCTCACTTTACCCTATCTGAATTTTTGACCTACAGCATTTGGTAGCATGAAAATTACTTGTTGTTTATAGTACTCAATTTGGAACAGAGATACGGAGATATGTTGGCTACTTTTAAAATCATTATTATTTTTACAGCTGTCTGTTTTATATTTATATGTTGGGTTATAACTCAGAAGCAACATCTGGCTTGAAGACAGTACAATATATGAGTCATTGTCAGGTAAGCAATTGAAGATATGGGAGTAAATTAATCCAAGGAGTATGTACATGCAAAGAGAAGGAAGTATAGAATTTTGAGAAACCCAAGGGGTAAGGGAGGAATGGGATGACAGAATGGAAACAAACAAAAAAAGAATTGGTCAGAGAGGTAGCAAGACCCAGAAAGATTGGTAACATAGAAATCAAAGTTGAAACAATTTCTTCATATGTGTTGGAAGCAGCACTTAGAAGAAAAAAAAAACCTGTAGAGGATGTAATTATGATCATTACAAAGTATCTGTTGAATTTTAGTCACTAGGGTGAGGGAGAAGGTGGGAGATGTGAAGGTGAAAACAAAAATTCAGACTAGTTCTTCAAAAAAACCCATGGCATTAAAAGAAAGTCTCGTCAAACACAGGGCCTTACATTAAAGAACAAGAGTAAAAATGGAGTGGAGATTTTTAGGTATTACAGATGAACTAGGCTTGAGCATTGCTTGGGCTACAAGGAGGTGGTCAATAGAGAGAGTTTGAAAATACAGCAGAGACAGAGAAGACAGAGAATTTGTAAAAAGAAGCATAAATACATTTTTTTTTTAAGTTGAGAAGAATAAAATGTAGATGGTATATTTTGAATTATGCATCTATTTCCTGTGCTGGAATCACTCCTCCAGATTCCTGAATAGCAAGCCCGTCTTTCATGCAGGCCATGAGTGTGCTTCTTTTTCTTAACAATATAAATGAATGAATAAACAATCCAATTGTAAAAATCTTCAAATTTTGCCAGTATTTGATGATATAATGGGACAAAATGACATTATTATCATATTTTATTGTGTTTGGATTTGGAATAACTTCTAAAATCTCACCCCTGATTGTTGGTATGATTTTCAAACAATTTTTTTTGAATTTTCACAGTGTATTGCTAAGTACAGTTAAGTAAAAAAAGGTTATTAAAAAAATTCCAGTATAATTTTATTACATAGTTATAGTGATACACATACATACACACACATATACATACACGTGCTCATGCATAAAACACATACATATGCACATCTTTATATCTTTTTTGTGTGTGATGTGAGAAAAATATTTGGCAGAACCAGCTGTGAGATGTTAGTAGGAACTCTCTCTGGGTGGTGGGATTAGAGGCCACACCTTTCCTCTTCATGCTTTTCTATTATATATAATGGGCAAGTATTAATTTTATAATAGAAAATTCATTTCCAAAATGCCCAAAGATAATCTATAATATAATGCCTTAAAAGTTCTTAAATTTTCAATTGTAAAGAGACTTTTCACACTCTGTTAAATCAGAGAAGTTAAAAAAGAGTAGTTTTTCAATAAGAATATTTTGTCTTTTAATTAAGGACAAACTGCTTTGGATGAGATCATCATTTCCGTAAGTATATTGTATTTATCTCACTTCTGTTTTTACCGTTAAGAGCAATATTTCAGGAGAGACTACAGGTACAAAAAGAACCTTTCAATATACTTGGTGACATATGAGATATAACACGAGAGCTATAGAAAGAACTGAAAAAATCAGGAGATTCTTTTCCTGTAATTTCCTTGAAAAGAGCTATTATTTTCTTGTTTTGTTTTGTTGATTCTTTTTCTAAGCCATGGATAACAAATGAAACATATCCTTACTTTTACTGTTACACAAATAAAATAGTATGCAACAATGAATGAGTGAACAAAAGAATCAAAGAGAAAGAAAGAGAGCCTTAATAGGGTGGAAGATGACGTTCCTTTAAAGAACTTTAAAACCTAATGGAGGAAGTGAAAGACCTATACCCTGAAAACTACAAGACACTCCTAAGAGAAATTAAAGAGGACACTAACAAATGGAAATTCATCCCATGCTCTTGGCTAGGAAGAATAAATATTGTCAAAGTGACTATACTACCTAAAGCAATCTACAGATTCAATGCAATCCCTATCAAAATACCATCAGCTTTCTTCAATGAACTGGAACAAATAATTCTAAAATTCATATGGAACCACAAAAGACCCTGAATAGCCAAAGCAATCCTGAGAAGGAGGAATAAAACAGGGGGAATTATGCTCCCTGACTCCAAGCTCTACTACAAAGCCACAGTAATCAAGATAATTTGGTATTGGCACAAAAACGGGCCCACAGACCAGTGGAACAGAATAGAAAATCCAAACATTAACCCAAACATATACAGTCAATTAATATATGATAAAGGAGCCTTGGATATACAATGGGGAGAAGACAGCCTCTTCAGCAGCTGGTGTTGGAAAAACTGGACAGCTACATGTAAAAGAATGAAACTGGACTACTGTCTAACACCATACACAAAAGTAAACTCAAAATGGATCAAAGACCTGAATGTAAGTCATGAAACCATAAAACTCTTAGAAAAAAACATAGGCAAAAATTTCTTGGACATAAACATGAGCAACTTCTTCATGTACATATCTCCCCAGGCAAGGGAAACAAAAGCAAAAATGAACAAGTGGGACTATATCAAGCTGAAAAGCTTTGGTACAGCAAAGGACACCATCAGTAGAACAAAAAGACATCCTACAGTATGGGAGAACATATTCATAAATGACATATCTGATAAGGGGTTGACATCCAAAATATATAAAGAACTCATGCACCTCAACAAACAAAAAGCAAATAATCCAATTAAGAAATGGGCAGAGGACATAAATAGACACTTCTCCAAAGAAGAAATTCAGATGGCCAATAGACACATGAAAAGATGCTCCACATCGCTAATCATCAGAGAAATGCAAATTAAAACCACAATGAGATATCACCTCACACCAGTGAGGATGGCCAACATCCAAAACACAAACAACAACAAATGTTGGCGAGGATGTGGAGAAAAGAGAACCCTCCTACACTGCTGGTGGGAATGCAAATTAGTTCAACCATTGTGGAAAGCAGTATGGAGGTTCCTCAAAAAACTCAAAATAGAAATACCATTTGACCCAGGAATTCCACTCCTAGGAATTTACCCTAAGAATGCAGCAGTCCAGTTTGAAAAAGACAGATACACTCCTATGTTTATCGCAGCACTATTTACAATAGCCAAGAAATGGAAGCAACCTAAGTGTCCATCAGTAGATGAATAAAGAAGATGTGGTACATATACACAATGGAATATTATTCAGCCACAAGAAGAAAACAAATCCTACCATTTGCAACAACATGGATGGAGCTAGAGGGTATTATGCTCAGTGAAATAAGCCATGCAGAGAAAGACAAGTACCAAATGATCTCACTCATATGTGGAGTATAAGAACAAAGGAAAAAACTGAAGGAGCAAAACAGCAGCAGACTCACAGAACCCAAGAACGGACTAATAGTTACCAAAGGGAAAGGGACTGGAGAGGATGGGTGGGAAGGGAGGGATAAGAGGGAAAAAGGGGCTTTACGATTAGCACACATAATGTAGGGGGGGCACGGGGAGGGCTGTACAACTCAGAGAAGACAAGTAGTGATTCTATAGCATCTCACTACGCTGATGGACAGTGACTGTAATGGGGTTGGTGGGGGGGACCTGATGAAGGGGGTAGTTTAATCACCATAATATTGCACATGTAATTGTAGATTAATGAAACCAAATAAATTATAAAAAAAAAAAGAACTTTAAGTCTTCCACTCAGAAGAAATGTCCAAAACGTAAATGGTATCACATATACCACAAAAGTGTGATCTGGCAAAGTCTGGAATATATTCGGATAATACTCATTATCAAAGGAGCGTTGAAGGAACAAATTCTCTCAAACTCCTGCCCCCTTACTTTTTCAGATGCCTTCCAAAAGAGAAACTTGAATAGACAAAAGATTCTGAAGAAAATAAAAGAGACAACAAATAACTCCCCAGATAATATGCTATCTCCAATTTAGTGCTCTCTAACATCTAATCAAATACCAGACAGAAAGCAACCAACCTGAATCACCTCCAAGATTTTAGGGTTACAGGTTTTCAGAGCCGAGTTCTGTGCGTCACCTACAGCCGGTGCCCTGCAACCGCGTAAGACTGCTCAGACACAGCTTGATGGTCGTCAAAATTTCGGTAGACTCTTCAACTCTTTCCTTCATTTTACAGGCATCAGGAAAAGCATTTTGTATACTACCTTTATCAAGGGGCTATTTGAAATGATGGAAGAAAAGCAGACAGGGCTGCATCCGGGGTGGTGCAGCTCTGCACTGAAGCCCTTTCCTTTGAAACACGTCTTCGAACGAGGACGCAGGTATAGTCCGTGCAAGACCAGCGGGATCCCAACTAGCCGCTGCTGCCGGCCTCAATTCTGACCTCTGGGAATCGGTGAGAAGTCTGCCTCACCAAGAAAATAGTTATTTTACTAGCAAAATGAGTTTATTCCAGAAGAGCAGAGGAATAGCAATTTGGGACAAGCCAACTATGGCAAACCATAGGCAAATGCAAAGGGACCAAGGGGAGGCCAGCTTGTATTAGGCTTTAGGAGGAAATTTGAAGAAGGCTGTTCAGTAGAAGTTCCTTGAAGAACAGGAGTTTGAGGTTGTGACGGTTTCTCACTGGCTGCGAGTGGTGGTTAGTGTGCTGTTCCTGGGGTAGGGAGACATCTTCCTTCTGTTTCTTAAGAGCAGGAGATAAAATTCCAACATGAAGTTCTTCCCTGTCAAGGTAAGAACCGTCTGCCTTCTTCCTGCCGGTGATGGCAGCCCCGGGAGCGGTAAGGCGCCTGCGAGCTCCCAACTCAGGGCTTCCCCACTCCGTGCGAAGGGGCTTCCTTGTCTCGGTTTCACAGTTCTTGGATTCTGAGCTTCTTCCCACCCAAACTGACCTTCTGCTTCAGTCCGTTTTCCCACACACCCCTTCGTGCATGGACTGTCTCAAATAGATTCTTACCACCCTGGAGGCCGAATAGAGAATCTGAGTCCCCCAGAGAAATTCCAGGAGGGGCTCACCCTCTGTGTAAGGGTGCGATTGAGATGCTTCTGCTCTATCTTAATTTTAGAAGAACCCCCTCTCAGAGTGCATACCAAGTCTTTATGCCAGGGGTATGACCACAGCATTTCCCAATTCGAATTTATGACAAGAGTAGACTTTCAAGTTCTGTGCTGATGTAAAAAGTAGGTGAGACTTTTTCCTTGACTATTTGGTTGTTCTATGACATGTTTTAATAGCATCTTCTGTTCAACTCATGTGTACTTGAAAATTGACTCTATAGAATCCAATTTGAAATGTATGTAACACTGAGACACCTATCAAGTAAGGCATGTTCTCAGAGTGTGATCTCTGTATGTTATTTTAATTAATATTCATAACCATCTCTTGGATTTCTGTGGGAAAGAGTGACAAACATCACATACATTGACTTAAACTTGAGATTGGTTCCAATTTTCTTTCCTACTTGGTTTTTTTAACCAAAAATTCCACCTATGCATATATATATATACACACAAATATATATGTGTGTATATATATATATATATATATATACACACATATATAATATGCCTTGTATTAGAAATACTCTAAGGTGGCATAATTGACTAATATAAGTTTCATTTCTTATCCTTAATTATTCCTGACTTGGATAAAATGCTAATACTTAGAATATTGGTTAAAAGGCAAAATCCAGGGACGACCAGAAGCAAATGTCTGCATAAACCACAAATTAATTCATCGATCTCCAGAAACAGAAAGTTGGTGCTAATAGTAATGGATTTGACAAGCTTCTCAAAATCTTTTTTTAAGAAAATAAATGCAAATTAAATTAAGTACACATGTGATTTGAAAGTTTCATCAATATAGATGTCGGTATTGAGTATGTTTTTACTTTTTCAAGAAATATGTTTGATTAGAACATTTCTATGGAAGGAAGCCAATTGTTTTCCATATTCTCAGTGTCAGAGAAAGATTTCCTTTGCCAAAAATCCCTTTCTTCTAATTTAAATCTCAGGAAATGAATCATTTAAATTGGCACTTTAACACATCACTTTGTCTTTTTTATTGTCATTATAAAACTTGATAAACGCTCTCTTATGCCTTATTTTTTCTGCTGACTTCCATACCTACTATGTAAATGGCATTTTACACATTCAGTACTTTGCATATGTTCTCTTTGATCCAACTTCCATTTCAACAAAAATAAATTCTTTATAAGATGATTGCATCTTTTGGCTTCAAATTGTTGCAATTTAGCAATCTTGTTCTGAGTGGACTCTACCAAGGAATGTGATAGTGATTCTTGGGTGTTTGCCTATGTTTTCATGTGTAATGTAGGCTTATTCATATCCACAAATAATCTTCAGTAATGGAACATTAAAAAATAGAATAACTTACTGATTAGGTGAGTCACTTCCAGTAAAAGCAAACCTCTTAGTCAAAACATGAGACCTGTATTAAATGTTTGATGGCGCTTGCCATTGTTTCTTGGTCCTTTGGATGTGGGGACATGGTGTGTCTGTAAGTCAGAGTTGCTTACTGAGCACAGTTATTTCACAGCAACCTGTTATCAGGTGTGGGGCAGTTGGGGTTCCTATGGCCAGGATCCTCACTGAACTTAAACCACCTGATGATGGAACTGGCCTGTTGCTAGGCTACCGCTTCCACACCTTTAGGCAATAAGGTATTATTGTGCTATACAGAGAGCTCGGCCCAGTGCTCTGGGCGGAGGTAGAGACGCTAGTGCTCGACCTACTGCTGGGAGAACAAGCCAGGTAATAAACCTTTTCACCCCAAAGAACGTTCTACTGTCAATTTCTTTGGTCACATTGAATCCATAGCGAACTTGCCCGGGGCTGAAACCCATTGGCTGGACAGCAGGGCTATCCCCTAGTCTCCGTTTCTTGAGGCTTTGAAATGATAAGCCTTTTTCTATGATTCCCTAACCACTTAGCTTTCAAAGCATATGACTCATCACAGTGTGTAATATATGCATAATGATGTTGGAAGCAAAGAGACTGTTCTTAATTCAGAAAGAACATGAAATTTCTAGCAGGTTGTAATGTGTTGAGCCAGTGCAAATAATGAGTCATGGAGCAAAATGGATGACAGGAGTAGGTAAGTAAGAAAGTATGTTAAGATAGTCAACTTAGATCATCATCTGGCCCTTTTGAGAAAAAGAAATTAAAAAACCTTTATTTTTCCAGACACATCTCAAGCCACACACCCTATAGCACCCTGAACTTCTTATTCTGTCTTGAATAACCCAAACCCCTATACAATGCGGCACCCTTTGTACATGGGGACACTTTGTTCAGGATACTTTGCTCAGAACACCTTTCTACTCCACCTTTGTTACTTGTCAAATACCTATTCCTTTAGGAGCACGTTCAAACGTCCACCTCTGAAATGTCCTCCCAGAATCCTCTAGGCTTTCACAGAACTTTGTTCATACTTTGTTTCCCACACCATTAAAAATTAATTATGTAATAGGAAATAACATTGGTTGTCTATATCTACCCTCAAACAAAAAAGTCACTTAGCATGCCCCTTCCCCCAGTCTTCACACCTGACATGGTGAAAAGATCTTTTCAGATTTTTTTTCACTGCATTATGTTTTGACTATTTCATTTTACTGGCTTATTTGCCCTTCATTGTTCCTATGTCCCATCCATCCTGTATTCATTCTTTGTCTTGCTGAACTGTATTCTCTAGTAAATTTTTCAGAAACGATTCATAGGTACTAAACTTTCTGTCTTTGCATATCTAAAAATACAAATCTTTATTTTGCCCTCCTACATAAGTGAGTTTGGCTGGGTCAAGAACTCTTGATTAAACATTTTTTTCTTTCAGGATGTTGATAATATTTCTCTCTTGTCAACTTGTATCCAGTGTCACTGATTTAAATTAAGCGAGAACTCCTTGTTGTCAATCTGGCTTTTTCTCCTGTGAAACTTTAGGAATTTAGCTTGGCACCTTGAGATTACATTAGGGTGTGTCTAAATGTGGGTAGCGTTTTTCTATTCATGCTACACAGAAACTTTTAGGACCCTTCAGTATTTCAAATGCTCACTTTCATAGTTAAATTTCTTCAATTAGTTTGTACTTTGGGGTCGCTATTTATATTTATGGTTGAGCATCTTTATAAAATAGAATCGTTGAAATGTATGTCAATCAGATCAAATGAGAACCCCTTTTACTATAAGTGACTTTAAATTCTGAATATACAAGGCTACCTTGAATAAAACAGGCTGGGAAAATTTGTAAGGTGTACAAATAATTTTTATTTAGGATCTGAGGGCTCTCTGGCACCGCTGGCTATTGTCTGTTACCTGGTACACTGCCCACTCTGGAGTATCCTGTGTCCTACCTCCCATTTCAGAATGCCCCACTCCCAAACTTGTCCTGCGGACAAGGAGAATCAATGGTTCTCCTTCCTTCCCCTTCTTTGCTATGGATTTGGACGTTCCAAACTAGCTCAAGCTCTGTTTCCCTTCATCCCAAGGTCCAACCTTTATAAACGAGATTCTCTTAGGGAGGTAACACCCTTCAGAAATGAAACAGTCCTCCAGGCTTTAACCTGGGGCAAACATTGCTCCTGCCAAGGGCTTTAATATAGACGGTGGAGAGCGGGGATGAGGAGCAGGCCATCTGGCCCAAATTATCCAAATGAAGTTTTTAATTAATTGCCCAACCTGCCCCCAGTGGCCTCTCCCTCTCTGGATTTGCTCAATCTGAGTCTGATCTTTTTCCTAGCTTTTTAAGGAAATGCTAAAACATTGTTGCTTGCCAGCAACAGCCTTTATATTGCAGGTCTCTCTTCTGATTTCACCAGCAAGATGATCCTATCTGGTTTTTACCAACCAAGACTTCCTCAAAATTTCTGGTCTGCTGAGTTCATATCTTTTTACTGAGGATGTATTTTGGATTCACTATTGAAATATTTCCTCCCCCAGCTAGAAAGTCAGTCCCAGATGGCAGGAGCCATGTCTTGGGAATCCCATGGCCTAGCCCAGTCATCTGTAAGTGGAGACACTGCATGAACAAGGGCACAGAAATAAGAAAGGACCAGGGTTCATGGAAGAGAGAGCTCTGATTTTTCTGTTAATGGAAAACAACAAAAAGTGTGTGGGGGAGTGTATGGAGGGGGTGGAAAGAGAAGTGTTTGGAGCAAATAAAATTCTAGAATGATGGAAATCTTTCTGTGGGATATTGAGGTTGTTCTCGACCCATTTCTAAGCCTCAGTTCTCTCATTTGGGAAAGAGAACATGGCTACAAGATACCAAGACTCTTTTCCTGTTTAATCACTGTGTGATTCTATGAATTAGGTATCTAACCAAATCGATAGATCTAACCAGATCCCTGATCTTGCAGCACCCTTCAGATAGAAGCCATATGGTTTGCTCTCATCCTAAAATGAGTAGGACCGGCTTCAGTAATACAGTGAAGAAGTTAAGTTCTTAAGTAAGTAAATAGAAAAATTAACATGAAAATCATGTGGTTGAACAAATTTGCCATGGAAGGCTAATATATCTATATATGTATGTACTTTAGATTATTGGAGACTCCTACAATCCCCTTTGATTCTATAGCATGATTATTCAAGTTAAAAACAATTAATTGGCTACTGCAGAAATCCTAAAACACTTAAAAAGATAGTCATACTAGTAAAATGATGTGTATTTGACACTGATATTTGAGAATAGGTGTAACTCCAGGGAAAGGAAATCCCAGGACAAAATACCTCTAAAACCGAAATCAGTCAAAGGGAGAAATAAAGTTTAAAACCCGTTTATTACTTACAAACTGCATTCCAGGGCGTCTCTCTTTCCTGCTTGGGCAGAAGCAAAACCAGCACTCCCCCTAACCTCTCAGGTTCAGATAAGCCCTTGGTTGCCCAGGTAATTACCCATTCATATGGAGATGCACTACTCTCCATCCCTGAGGAATGCCTATTGATATACAGATGCACTGAAGCCAGGTGAGATATTCTGGAAATATTACAATTTTACCCACAATAGGCATACTATTCAAAGCCTTCTCAAGCTATAGTCCAGACAGCCACCTTCCACCTACCTCACTGTCAGGTTTCAGTCTATAGAAAATTACAGCTTTTCTTATAGGCTTATAGTTCTTCACTGAAAATGTGGGGTTTTTTTCCTAGTTGACACAAAATGACTCCTTTCTGATTCTTTACATTCACATAGACATCAAAATATTTCCACATACTTCTGCCAGGTGCCTCAATCTTAAATTGGAAATAGAACTGGTTCTAGGTTTTATGTAGACTAGTCAACATAAAATACTTTTTTTTTTGTAAAAGATGCATGTTTGGTAGTTGGTAGCATTAAGTATAGAGCAATTTCAAACAGATATAGCCCCTGATTTCTAGGAATGCACACCATAAGGGTTCTTGTTAATTCAGACTCAAATGACTTAAAAAGAAAAAACAAATTTATCAGATTAATAAATAAATAATAATATTTAGCACCCATTTTATGTGAGGGGAGAGTATTCACCAATATCAGCATTTCTCAAAATGAGGTTTCTAGATTCAAGAGAAGTTTCTACAAAATTTTTAATTGTGAGTTTTCAATTTAATGACAATTTAAAAAACAGCTTATATACCCAGAATGGTTAAAAGTTACAGACCAAGACTACTAAGAGTTGTTAAGGATGTAAAGAAACTGAAGTTCTCATATACTGCTAGTGAGGGTTAAAATGGTCCGATCACTTTGGGAAACTATGTGGCAAGTGCTACTAAAGCTTAATATATGCATAGTCTACACAATCATCTCTACTATCTGGTATTTACCCAACATGCCTCCCAGAAATGCAAACATCTGGACATCAAAATACACTCACAAGAAATTCATAACAGCCTTATTCATAATAGCCTCAAACTGGAAACAACCCAAATGCCCATCAAAAGTAAAATAAATTGTGAAATGACCAAGTAATGGAATACTCCAGAGCAATGAAAAAGAATGAACTA
Organism: Phataginus tricuspis; assembly: GCA_029783875.1. Classification (NCBI taxonomy): domain Eukaryota; kingdom Metazoa; phylum Chordata; class Mammalia; order Pholidota; family Manidae; genus Phataginus; species Phataginus tricuspis. The sequence goes on from JAQQAC010000477.1 coordinate 6,418,801, forward strand.
TCAATAGATGTGAAACATGAATGAATTTCACAATAATTATGAGTTGAATACAAAAGCAGAGACAGAAAAGTACATACTGTATGATTCATTTATAAAAGGCTAAAAAGCAAGAACAATTAAATTTAAAAGAATTGGTTACCTTTTCAAAGGGCCTATTGCTTAGGAGAAGGTACAACAAAGATTTTTAGGCTTGTTACATTAGTCCATATCTTTCTCTGGTGTTGTAATTACGCCTGGGAAGAACCCCCTGCCCAACGCCTGCCTGCATAGAAATCGTTCTCCCACTGTGCTCCCTCTCAAGTTCATGTCATTACAGTGGATACAGATGGTGCTCCACCCACATCCTCTTGGATCTTCTTTATGAGTCCTCTGCTTCCTTGAGTCCCTCGTGCTTGTGACAGCTGACAGCTGCAAAGACATGGAGGACTGTCCTTGGATTACCGGGGCCCCTTTGGCCACACCTGCACAGGGCTTGAAGTGCCAGAGAGTTTATGTCCCCCAGTGGGCAGCCTGTAGCCAATAACTGGTGTGAAAGAGTGAAATTTAATAAGGTCCAAAGCACCATCTAGTCAAATCTGCCGTGTTGACTGACGGATCACCTTTACATTCCCTTTCCTTTGACAGCAAGAATGCCTTAGATAATACCCAGCTTGGAGCAATTAACATTGTTCCTGGGGCAAGACTCCTTGCTCTACATCCCAGCGATAATACCAGGATGTCAGGCCCTGCTCCTTGCATTTCAGAAGTGGTTGTCCTGCATGTAGACCCTTTCTCCTTCCCTCTGTAAATTAGTTTCCCTAAATCTAAATCTTTTCCCTTAAGACGAGAAATTCTGAAATGTAACGTCCTCTTCACAGTCCCTGTAGGATCAGGCTGAACCCGGGACTTGACCTAAAACTCTTCTGTTGCTTAGTTTCCTTGTCTGGTTTCACTTACACTTCTATTGTATTTTCCTGGGAGTACTGCTTAATAAATCTTTTGCTCACACATTCTCATGTCAAAGGCATTCTCTGAAAATCAGACCCAAAACAGTCATATTGGAAACCCAATATCACATGGAGGTATCTTTCTTTCCCCCATTACTCTTCAAAATTTACTTAACACTACTTTCCTTATTATCTAGATTTCATGCCCCAAACAGTCCTTTTCAGGGATTAAGGTCTTGAACATTTTCCATTAATTAAATGGGGGACTGGGACACAGTCTGAGAGGTGTGGCTTGTCAAGCCTATATCAGTAGATTTACATTTTAGCAAAAGGCATTAAGAATAGTGTTCCACTTCAGGGAAGCAGCAGCAAACCAACCCCCGAGGGCCAAAGGGGCTGTGGCCAAAGAAAGAGGCTGACAGATCTGGATCGAATTCAGCAGAGGTTTATTGAGAGGATCTTACCCACAGAAGACTGTCCTGGGTGGCCACAGGCCACTTTGGTCTCCTCACCGTTTTGGATTTAGGGCAGCTCAGTTACAGAGGCAAGGAGAAAGCGTCTCTGTGCAAGATAACACTTCCGTGAACAATGGAACAGGGCCTGACATCCAGGTATTATTATCACTGGGATTTAAAGTAAGGAGTCTTGCCCCAAGGAACAATGTTAATTGCTCCAAGCTGGGAATTATCTAAGGGATACTTGCTGTCAAAGGAAAGGGAATGTAAAGGTGATCCATCAGTCAGCACCGCAGATTTGACAAGATGATGTTATCTTGCTTACGGACAATTAGCCCTGAGTCATCTAAAAAGACCCTCAGCCACCAAGAGACCCGCTGCTGGCTGGTGGTTGCGGGGGCAAGGAATGATCCGAAGCGCAGCCTTGCCTGGGAAGGGGCCCCGAGGGAGGCATGAGAGACACAGTGCTCAGGCTACAAGCAGCGATCATCAGATTCAGATCACCTGGGCACAGGAAGCGCAGAAAGAAGACTCAAGACAAACAATTTTGAGCAGAGACAATCTAACTTCATGAATTTTATCTAAGACTAGCCCTGAACTGATTAATATTTATTAATTCTATGTATAAATAATGTAATGAATGCATGTTATGATTCAGTAAGTCAGGAGGATTTACATATTCAGTGGTCAAGAATGGGGGAAATTACTGATGCCGGGGTGCTTGTTCACGAAGCCGAAGAATGAGCTTCCCAAACACTCAAGGTAGGAGAGCAAGGGACAGGCTTTTATTTAGAGATAAAGTGAGAGGACAGAGGTCCTGGCTCACACCAGGAGGGGGCAAGAGAGCCCAGGGTGGTGCCTTGTCTAGGGGATTTATAGGCAGTTGAGGATTTTGGGGAATTGAGGGCTTAGGGTGTGGACTTGTACCACCTGCCCTGCCCTCAAGGTGGGCTGGGTTGTTGTCTGTTTGCTAGGGCTGTTTACAGTGAAGTCATGGGTTATGCTGAGATGCCCTTGTGAACACTCAAACATTCCAGGCAAAGTTGCTCCTGGCCTTTTGACCTTTAACTGATCTCACTGAAGATGTCTATATTCCTAGTCTGGTATCTTTACCCTAGAGAATTTGTGTGACCTTGACTTTGCATGATGCTGAACACAGAGTTTCCATAGGGACTTTATATTGTTTCATTGCTTTGACTGTAAATATCCTGCCTTGCTTTTTCCAGAGGCCCTCACCCTACTCTGACTAAGCCCATGGTCCCTGTCTCATTACTACCTGTCCCAGATAATAACCCAGATGGCTTCATGAATTGAGTGAGATTTCAAGAACTTACTTGATAAAAATCAGCACAGTCATCCAGTGGGAAAGCATGTCAGTGCTATTTATTCTAATTTAAAGGGCTGATCAAACTTTCTTTACCCAAAACCCATTTTAAGGTTTAACAATATGAGCAGCTAGTGGTATGAGCTTTCGTATTAATTACAGAGTGAAGTGGTAAACATAAAATTATGTAACACTACAGATGAAAATTTCAAAAATAATGTATTCTCAGTCTATACCTCACAATTTTAATTTACCTGTATCTCAGTCTTAAACTGGCCTTTTTTAAACAGCTGTGCAAAAAGAAATTGTGTCAAATATTACATGATTGACTTAACTGGAGTGCATGATCATCAAAATTACAAGAGAGTTGTGACAAATGTGATGAATGACATTGAGACAGGGACCATGGGTGTAGTCAGAGTAGGGTGAGGGCCTCCGGAAAAAGCAGGGTGGGATATTTACAGTCTGAGCAATATAACAGTGGGGAAAGAAGTCCCTTTTGAAACTCTGTGTTAAGCATTATGCAAAGTCAAGGTCCCACTAATCCTCTAAGAACAAGATACCAGACTAAGAACATAGACATCTTCAGTAAGGTCGGTTAAAAGTCAAAAGACCAGGAGCAACTTGGTCTAGAATGATTGAGTGGTTTTACAAATAGGGAAGGGTATCACAGCATAATCCGTGACTTTACTGTAAACAACCCTAGCAAGCAGAGAACAACCCAGCCCTCCTTGAGGGCAGGGCAAGTGGTACAGGTCTATACCCCTAAGCTTTTTTTTCATGTTCTCGAAAAATCCTAATCTGCCTATAAAACCCCTAGACAACGCAGCACACCGGACTCTTTTGTCCCCTCCTGGCGTGAGCCGGGAGCTCTGTCCTATCACTTTATTTCTAAATAAAAGCCTGTACCTTGCTCTCCTACCTTGCCTGTTTGCTAAGCTCATTCTTCAGCTTCGTGAACAAGAACCCCGGCATCAACATGACAAAATTAGATGAATAAAACAAAAAACATATATTAAAATATGCATATACTGAAGCATGTCAACATTTCAGTAGTGTTTATCTCTGTACTTTAAATCTCTGTATGCTAAAATGATGGAAGATCACTTTATTTTCTTCATCAGGAAAAGCATTGTTTCTGTAAAAGGTAATATATAAGATCCTCCATCCATTTCAAACTTCTCTCAGATAAAGGCATTGTGGGTGATTGTCACCTGAGCATGTGGATGTTGTGAAAGTACATGATTATAAAGGCTTGTGTGAATTAGGTAGAGAGATTTACTTTGATCTCTTTGAATTACCATATGCTGCCTAGAAAACATTCTAAAATAAGGAAGTGTTGCAGACCAAAATAGAGCTGTTTTTGTTGGTAGTGGTGAGATTAAACAATCAGACATTTTCCTGACATCTATTTCCTTGATGGACAAATACTGAAAGAGAAGGGATGAGCACAGTTCAACACACACACATGACCTTTACTTGATGGAAAAGAAATGATATTGGTACAGGTCTCCCTTAAGTAACTGCTCAATGACTCCCTTGCAAGTTATAAATGTCAACCAGTTTGAAGGTATGGTAAAGGGGAAAGAAAAATTAAACAAATTTTGGAGAAAAGGCACAGTCTATGAGAATAGGATTCTTATCAAGGGAGTTTTCAAATATCAAGTTTCCATCAGGTTGAAAGGGATCAGCTGTGAATCTGTGGGATGGTTTCTCTCATACTTGGCATTTCCTGTGAGTCACACCTTTCATCTGAGCATCTTAAGAATATTTTATAAACAAAAAACCTCAATACATCTGCATTATTTTCTTTGTTTTATAAATGGACTAATAAGTCATTTGTAAGAGTTTGTAAAGTTCACCTAGCATGACACAGATTCCATATCAACACCTGTCACATGATGGCCCTCAGTTAGGATTTGAGAACTCCACACTTCCACAGTAGCACATTCTGTAACATGAAATCCTTGTCTTCAACTTTTTAAAAATACTTTTTGAAGGAGACATCTCTAGAAAAAAAATCTGTATCTGCATATGTACAGATAAATATCATCTGTCTATGGATATAGGTATGAAGATATACATAGAAAGGATTCATAACCAGTAAAGTAGCAGTTAACTGATTAACAGGTAATGGTGGAGCCTGGCTACTGACCATGGATGTCTGCCTTTGCTCACAGAGCTGAGAACAGAATGGGGGAGTCTGGAGGCAGTGAATAGAAAGCTGGAAGGTTTGGGATTTTTTTTCCTAACTCCTTTGTCAACTGTGATCTTTCTGACATCTCTTAACTCTCGTTCAGAGGTTCCCAGACTTTCTCGGTTCGTAGTTCCTTGACGTCTCAGTACATTTTTCACCCTGCTCCCAGGCCAAAAGAAATCCCTTCTGTTTATTAATGGTTAGGTCCGAACATCTTAATAACAGTAGTTGGCTTGATGTCCGACAGATGGCGCTGTGCTTTACCTCGCCGATTAAAACCCTCCCGCGGGGCTCCTGCGAAGTCCTTGAGAGGGGCGCCTGGGCACCAGGCTTGGTTTGGGAACGGGCACCAGATCATCCGTGATCAGGATGGAATGAGCAGCAGAACCGAGCTTGGAGGAATTTGGGACAGGTCAAAGAACCCCGTGGAGGTATCTTCCTGGCACTACAGAACTCCAGAAAGGCATCTGCTTCTAATAAAAGTGCCTATTGTTGCTCTCGAAGCCTAACTACTACTGTACTTGTCCTAGTAAAGGGGGACCAGCTGGTCTCTCCTGTCTGGAGCCTACAGAAGTCCTATTGCTCTATCAGGTTTAGCTATCTCCTCTTCAAACAAAATCCTCCCAAATTACAAACTTTCTAAGGCGGTCGGTCATAGTGAACATTTTACTTTTTCCTTGTCATTCTCCAATACACATAACCTGAGAGGTAACTATACAAATAAAGTCAGTCTGTGTTTGTATCTGGATCACAGCAAAAGAAGTAAACAGATTTTTTGTAAATACTGAGTGATACTTTGTTTGGGACAGTCAGATTTAAAATAGAAGCATAAATGAAATTTGTTTTCTGGGACCCTAAAAGGATACCCCAAAGACCTAGGCAGTCCTCTGACTGGACAACGAGCTTTGGTAACAAATCCGCGTGCTTGCCAGTTGGGTGCGAGGCGCTGGGTGCGTTAAGAGGCCTTGGCCAGACAAGATGCTGCTTTTAAATGAATCTGCGGATAAGAACTTACAAGAGTAGGATGCTTTAAATCACAGGTGTTGATTGGCTATGGGAATGTTGCACCTCCTGGAGATATGTATTTGGGAAAAGTGCCCCAGGGATTTTTTTCCCCCTCTAACCTGTGATCAGTGATTGTCCTCAGCCATACCAGGAATGCCAGAGAGTTTCTAATCAGTCTCCGGTGCGAATGAAATACTCTGTTCAGAGTTAAATACAATTCCTTTATATATATATATATATATATATATATAAAAGAACCATAGACAGAGTGCCTGGTAGACACCAAACCCTGCCTAAATTAGCGGAAGATTAAGCCCAAAATAGGGGATGAGGAGGGAAAGGACCATTCCTTCCCTCTCTGTATTCGGCCCTGGTGAGCAAGAGCCCCAGGACGTTCTGTTTTACAGCTAGAAGGACGCAGAGGCTCCCAGGCCATCCACTGCCCTCTCTGACCTCAGCTTCCTCTTCTTACATGAGGGGCTTGGACTAGGTGGTCTCTAAGCCCTAAGGTTCTGCTTCTAGCATCATATGAAGTTCCCTCCAAAGTCAGTGAGTTGCAGCAACATAAATAGACCTCAGAGTATAAACACTATGCTATCCAAAGGGAAAATAGAGATGACAGATTACAGGTTTTAAAATAAACTCTCAGCGGTTTTAATTCTCAACTCCAACCTTGAGTTTTATGAGTATTGATTTCCTAAGAAAAGACAGCCTACAACTGCTACCTTCCTTAAGTACCTTTCTGTTCATTTTAAATAAGGCCTTTAAACGTTTTCGGTATGTATATATAATATATATAAAATGCCCTTCTTGCCCTCACCAAAGGACTTTTCTTACGTAACTAAAACAAAAGGTTTAATTTCAAACATATAAAAAGTTAGGCTTGACATTTACTGAGCATTTATAAGAAAACAATACCTTGCTTGGCCTAACAAAAAAAACGCCATGTACTTCAAACACTGACATGAAATGGCATTGACAACACACGGGAGGGCAGAATGAGGACCGAGACCCAAGACGTTTGTGATATACTTAAGGTCATACAGTCCTTCTGCGTATTGCCTCATTTTCCTCTTATTTATCCCTCACAGTTGTCCTGGAGAGTGACTTTCCTGCTCTACAGACAAGGGAATTGGGTTTCAGAAACGGCACCTTCTTACAATAGTAATGGATTCAAAAGTAGGTTTGCTTATCTCATTACCTCTTGCCACTTTCCCCCATACCTTTGGGATTCTAGCACATAAATCCGTACTTACAAATTGTACATTCTCACATAGATCGAACGGAAAGGATACTTTCGATTTTTCTTCGGAGAATGAGAAGGAGGCAACGGTAGAGGAGGGGTGAGGGGAAAGCGCTGCTAAAGAACTGCCTCTCTACTAAAACATTTCTGGACTCCTTTACCTTCCCCTGCCCAGACCTTATACTGGACCCGAATTTACTGCCACAGTCCCTGGAATAGATCCTCTCCAGCCTCTGCTTCATTCGCTTTTTGTCCTAGAATTCCCTTTCTCTCATCCCTGCTGACCAAAAACCTATTCATCCTTTCAAGTCCGTTTCATGAACTATATCCCTTCCAGGAGGCTCTGTGAGCCTGTTTCCTCAGTTACAGAGTGGAGAAAAATATTCCCATTAAGAATATAATATCTGTCTTGAAGAATCATTAAAATAGTTCTATGACACCTCAGTCAGTGATAAAATGTAAAAAGAAAATTTTACAGTTTTAAATCATTTAAAAGTCACTCTTAAAGATAAAACTTGAGTAGGTACATAGCTTTTATATTCACTCTTAAATAATGTTTTGACATGAAAAGTTCCAGTCTAGTCTAATAATCGCAAAGCTGGAGTCTAGTCTGGTAAAGAAATAAAATTTCTAAACTACTCTTCGGTGCCAAGCTTTCCCTTCTTCCTGAATGAACACCCAGGACGAGGAAAGGGGCACGGCGGGCTCCCTAAGCACTCCCTCCTCTGCCTGCCCCTCCACCGTGTGAGGTCAGCCCAGGGAGAAAGGGAGCAGAGGGGAGGGGCCAGGGTGCATGGCTAGTATGACGTGACCTGGCTCTAGTGCCCTCCCGACTGGGAGGCATCCCCGATTCTTCCTCTGTTGGATGCCTGTGCCGATTCTTTGGAGAGTCTCCCTCAAGATCACCAGCACAGCTCTCCTGCCCTCGGCAGAGCCCCCCTCTGGGTAGCTCTGTTCTGGGCATCCATCAACTCACCGTTTCTTTGTGCTCCGTGACCTACTGAGGCTGTCCGTCTGAAAGAGATTCTAAGACGACCCAGGTCACCTTGCTTTTGGAAAGGGTCTCCCTTTGTCTCCACAAACCAATTTGAGTGGAAGGACATATTGCCTCACTGGATTTTCTTTACACCTCTTGACTGAGACGTCTCAGACTTAAGTCAAACACCATTTATCTCCCTCAATCTCCTAGACACAGATCATCAAAATGCCCTCCTAGTCTTCACTCACTGTCCTGAGGTAAAGTAAAGCATCCTTTCATTCCCATGAGGAGAAAACAGAATACCACACAAGAAAATCTTTCTAGTCTCCAGCTTTTCCTTCTTGCACCAGCTGGGGTACATGATCAGGCTGGCAGGCCATCTCACTGTCCCTTAGCACCCGTGCACACATGGCCCAGCACTACAGTTTAGTACCTGGGGCACAGGGTGGGAGGAGGGAATTGTTGTTTGGAATCTATTATATTGTTCTGTTTCTTTGGGTTCCCCTTTAACACCTGTTACATACATAATGGGCTTAATGAGTTGCTGCACCATCAATATGAAAGCCCTCAGGGACCAAGGAAGCTTTTTCCCATCTTTCCCACTCTACAGTCAAATAACTAACTTAACTCTGCTGCTCCCTGCCTATAATCTTCTTTGTTCTCCTCTTCCCCCTAAACTGTCTTCTTTGCTTCTCTAGGCACATACAAAAAACTGCTACTCTAGCTTTCAATGTTAAACATTTTCTCCCACAGACCAGTAGAGACTAACTAGTTTGAATCCCACTTCAAAATTACTAGAGAAGGACAACAATTGGCCTAGTCTGGACTAGGTGTCTATCCTGATCCAATCACCTCTGTCCAACAAATGGGCTATCAGAACCTGAGACAAGGGAAATTCACAAAGAAGGGAAGTAACAGGCTGGGCAGACACTCCCCAACAGTGTCAAAAATATATGTATTGCCTGGCACAAGACCTAGCATAAATACTTAGTAAATACTTAGTATGTTTTTTGTCCCTTTCAAGGCATTTATTCTCTTCTTAGTAGTTATATATACTGGACATTGCAGTTAGAACTCCAACACCTTTCCTTAGCGACTACGCAAACTTTCATTCAGTTATCTTTACCTCTGCCAGGCATCTTACACCAGCAGTACAGCAACAGGCTGAAGCCCAGCCTAAGGAATATAATGAATATAATCCTTCCTCCCAATCCCAGTTATTCGTGAAATCCAGGATGACTGATTTCAAGCTGATGAGATCAAGGGAGAAGATTTCTGGTGGTTTCTAAAGAAAAAGGGACCTCCCTCTTCAGAGAACTCACTTGGAAATGACAACCCTCTTCCTCCACAGACGTGCCTGGAGAAGCACATTGCAATGAGAGTTGACAAAACCCGTCTTGTGACCAGAAGGTAGAATCAGGCTTCAAAAGAAGCTGAAGCTTCAAGAGACTGCAAGCAGATAAAAGGAAATTGCATCCTTGAAGACATGATTGAGCTGCTGACTCAAACCTACCCTGAAGCTCTTATATGTCAACTTCCAGTTATATGAGCCAATAAATTCTCCCTGTCATTTTAACCAGCTTAAATTAGATTCCAAATGGCCTCATTTGTATATTCACCCCAGATTCTAACATGTCAGGACAAAACTGTCAGTAAGTGTATTTGCAAAGGATTCTGACATTCCCTAAGGGGACATTGTAAATAGACTCTAGGAAAAAAAAAGGCATCAAGAATTAAATCTCTCCAAAAAGAGGATAAATTTTATCTTCAAACCTCTCAGCAATTATAGCAGATACATAGAACACTCAGGAAAAAGAGTAGGAAGATGCCTGAATTGAATCATAGGAAATTGGCTGATTTTGTAGTAAGAGGTGATAGGTATTTCCAGGTGACCCCACAGGATTCCAAATGGCTTGTCCTCCAACTCCACCATGGAGGATATTATTCTAAATCTCTCAAGAAATTGAAGAGGCCGTCAAGAAGCAGATAACACCTGGTGCTACAAATAGGACCTAAGAAAAGAAAAAAGGCTACTTTACATAGAAACCACATAAAATAATATTACCGTCAGAGGGAACAAACTTTCTGTCACCATTAGGAGGTACATCCAGGAGAGCCCCTGCACACCAGGACCCAGAGCCAAGAGAAGACGGGGAGATCTGAGCAAACCCCAGGGTTACACTCCATGGCACGACATGGAAAATGCCAGACAAGCTGACATCCCGAGACGGTGTGGGGACCATAAGACCTCCACCTTAGAGACTCTGTCAAGGAAGAGAAGGACTTTATCATAAGACTTCTTGCAGTACCAAAGGATAGAGAGATGGAAGACAAATAGCTTAGAACATTATATTACTCTTTTTAACCATTATTTGTTGTCACCTAATTCTTCTTGATTATTTTTTTATGGGTTGTGAATCTTGCACTATATTTGTGTAGTGAAATAATATTTTGAAATACATTACTATGCTTTTCTTTTTGGTACTTCCTTGTATTTTCTTTTTCTTTTTCAATCATACCCCTATTCAACTAGAGCTATTCATTACTTCTGGGTGGGTTAAAATTGTTATAATTAAAAAGATTTAGTAGTCAGAGTTTGGCTTTTAGGCTTCCAGAATTAGTTTCCTAAAATCAATTTCAGTAAGGATAGTCTTGAATTTGGCTTTCAATTTCAAGAGCCAGGCAAGAGATTGATATAGGGGAGGTTTTTGTTTGTTTTATGTTATTCTTTAATTTGATAATCTGTCCTTTAAATATCAAGAAATAAAGCCTGGCAGGCTGAGAAAAGAGTTTTTACTAAAACTCTTTAAATATGACGTGTATAGGAGATGACAGGAGAGCTGTTTTCCAGCCCAAAGAGAGGAAACAAAAAAATACCAAAACCTCTCTTAGGTGTGTTATCTTGGGTTGCTTGGGCCACTGTAACAAAATACCACAGACTGGGCAGCTAAACAACAGAAATGCATTTCTCCCAGTTCTGAGGCTGGGAAGTTCCAGATCAAAGTGTCAGCCAATTGAGTCCCTGATAAAGACCCTCCTCCTCACCATCAGATGTTTGATTTCCTGCTGTGTTTTCACATGGCAGAGAACAAGCATATGGGTGTCTCTTCTTAAAAAGACACTCATCCTATCTGATCAAGTCTCCATTCTTATGGCCTCCATCAACCTTAATTACTTTCTTACTCCAAATACAGCCACACCGGGACTTAGGGTTCCAACATACGACTTTAGGAGGACACGGTTCAGTCCAAAGCATGTGGAAAGGATCCTGAAGGTGAGTAGAATAAGTAAATCAATCACAGATGAGTTTCCAGAGAGGAACCTCTGAGTGAAGTTCTTCCTGCATCCAAGAGAAGAGGAGGGTAGGTTAGACAATAAACTCAATAGCAGGAAACTGTCCAGTGTCTCAATTCAGTGGGCAGAAGGGACTTCTGTTTGGGGCCTGGAATTCTAACTGGAGATAGCCTCAAAGAGTGTTCCAGGCCAAACTGGCATGGGTGCCATAAAGTAAAAGGCAAGAGGGCATATTTAGCTTGAGAACACCTAAAATAGCACCCTCTATGCAGCCCCTTTATCTCCATCTGCAGAAATTTCTTCATGCTCAAGTTGGAGTTGCTGTAGCCCTTCGCAGAAGGCTGTAAGGAGTCTCCTAAACCAGACATTGAATGGGAATCAGAAAATCTCACTGGATCAGAAACACTAGCAAGAGCTGAAGTGAGCTTTATTCAACAATGGAAATTGGACTGCTTCCTCCAGACACAGTGGCTGCTATACCATTTGTTAATATTCTACTATTCCAAGATACCATGCTATATTTAACTAAGAAAACAGAGTATTTTTGGTGAAGTATTGATCTGGAATTTTTTAAAATTTCATATTATCCTTCTATGAAAGGATGCCTTAATTTGATTCCAGATGCATCCTTTCATAGAAGCACAGAACTTACCTTTCTATTGCAAACAACTAGAAATTGGGCAAAATAAACGAAACAACTGTTTTCATATGATGAATAACTGTGCTCTCTGAGAGAAGGGAACTAAACAAGAGCAACCTTATGATTGCTCCAGCAAGTTCTGGACTGTAGCAAGGAACAGCAAACTCAAACAGACCCTGGAAGTTACTATGAGTTAAAAAGACAGAACATAGAGATAAGGGAGGCTGAGGCAGCTAGAATTTGCAGGGAAGATTACCAAAAAGGAGGGAGGTATACAGAAAATGAGCTCTAGAAATCTGCATAGAGGTCTTTGATGGAATACCAATCTTTGTCAGGTAAGGTGAACTTTAACATAGCTAGATAAAAAACAACTGCTGGGAGAAGATAATTACTAGGAAGGCATAGACTGAACTATCTCCAGAACTCATGTAAGCCTGGGAATCATTTGAGTTCACATCAGAGTGGAGAAATGTTAAATACACATGGCATTTCATTAGAGAAACCAGAAGATTCAGGGTTCATAGTGGTATTGCAGACTACTATAGACACATGGAAAATTGAAAAGCCTTGAAAGAATCAAGCTGATCTACAAGTAATACACCCTGACAGAATAACATCCAACCTCCTTAAAGGAATACCATAAAATCCAGTACTCAGTGACACAAAATCACAATGTCCAAATTTTAATTTAAAAAAATACCAGTCATGTGAAGAAGCAGGGACATATACCCCATAACCAAGAGGTAAATCAGTTAATAGAAACAGTCCCAAAAATGATAGGCATGATAAAATTAGCAGATAAGGACTTTTAAAACAGCTATTATAAATATTTTCAAAGATTCAAAGAAAACCAGAAACACAAATGAGGACTAAAATGGTGTCTTGCCAATGGGTTTCAGCCCCTGACAAGTTCACTATGGATTCAGTGAGACCGAAGAATGACAATGGAACGTTCTTTTGGTAAAACAGTTTATTACCCATCTTGTCTCCTGGCAATAGGTTGAGCATTAGAATTACATCTGCATCCAACAGTCTGCAGGTCTGTAATCCTTCTTCATTTCTGCCTCCACCCAGAGCACTGGGCAGAGCTCTTTATATAGTGACTCAGTCAATAATAACTTATTACCTACAGGCGTGGAAGCTGTAGCCTAGAAGCAGGCCAGTTAAATCATCAAGTAGTTTAGGTTCAGGTGAGGATCCTGGCCATAGGAACTTCCATATTCCCCACAAATGGAATATATAAAAAGAAACAAATGGAACTTCTAGCAGTGAAAATATAATACTGGAATTGAAAATTTCCTTAAATGGTATTAACAGATTAGATACTAAAGAAAAAGAAAATCCATGAACTTGAAGACATAGAAACAGAAATGTCCAACATAAATCATGGTGTGTGGGGGGGTGAAAAACAGAATCTCAGTGACCCAAGGATCAATATCAAAGGTTTAACATACATGTAGTTGGAATTGCAGAAGGAAAGGAAGGCTAGAAAAACAGGGGGGTTGGGGGGGGGAAGAAAATGAAATAAGAATGACTAAGAAATTTCCAAATTTAATGAAAGTATAAACCCACAGACCCAAGAGTCTCACCCCAGAAACTCAAACCACACTAAGGACAAACATAATCCAATTGCAGAAAAACAGTAGTAAAGAGAAAATCTTAAAAGCAGCCAGTGTTGAGGGGTAGGGAATGCAATTGGTATCATTTATATCTTGAGATATTCCCAGATATTATACTCTTAAAATTTTGCATAAGGCAATGGTGTGCTCATTTAGAAAGCATCCTATAATACCACCACAAGCTTCAATTTGCAGTTAACACTTCACATTATCCTAATTAAAAGTGAAAAAACCGTCTTCAGTATTTGTAACAATTTAACAAAAAGCAACCTTGCCACTTAACTATGTCAGTATTGAAGGACTTTTTTTCTCTTGAATTGTAATTTTAAAATGAATATTATTTCTTATGATTAAACTTTCATCATTTCATGAACCTTTAATATTTTTATCTTACATTTTTATCTGTTAACTGATAGTGACAAATGTTTGACTTTTATATTTTTATACATTTATTTTTTAATTTATGATTTGTAATGCTTTCATAAATTTTGCATTTAAATTTATTAAGTATTTAGTTTAACTATTTTATACTGACTTCTGAACCCACCTTTAATATTTAAAAAAATTACTGTTTTTTAGTAAATACCAAAATATTTGTGTCATAATTTCACTCCATTATTGTCTTGCCTGAGGGTTTCAACCCTGGACAAGTTCACTATCGATTCAGTGAGACCGAGGAATGACAATGGAACGATCTTGGGGTTAAAGGATTTATACCTGGCTTTGTTCTCTCAGCAGTAGGTCAAACCCTAGAATCACCTCTGCACCCAGCAGTCTGCAGGTCCATGATCCGCCTCATCTCCGCCTCCGCCCAGAGCACTGGGCAGAGCTCCTTATATGGTGACTCAGTCAGTAACAGTTAATTGCCTACGGGTGTGGAAGCAGTAGCCCAGCAGCAGTTCAGTTACATCATCAAGTAGTTTAGGTTCAGGTGAGGATCCTGGCCATAGGAACTTTCATTTTCCCCACAACAACTCAAGAGAAATCACTCTGCATTTCTCATTTTGAGAGAAAATGTAATTAATTATATCAGTACAGTACAAAGAAAAATTCCAAGGTGGTAATAGCCAAAAGATTGATTCTTTAAGGGCATATAGTTTTGTTTTGATTTACTATCTCCATTCATTAAGGTATCTTACAACTGTAAAAAAAATGTTTTTTAACTTTTTTTTTTTAACTTTCTTACTGTAAAAAAATGTTAACTTACAGAAAACTGATAGCAATTCAAATTATTTTTGCCCAGTAGCATTGCAAATGAATTCTGTCTTACAGAAATTTAAATGGTTTCTATTTGGCAGGAAAAAATAAAACACAAGCGTGGATAAAAAAAAAGGTTCCTATGGCCAGGATCCTCACCTGAACCTAAATTACTTAATGATGTAACTGGCCTGCTGCTAGGTTACTGCTTCCACACCCACAGGCAATAAGCTATTATTGACTGAGTCACTATATAAAGAGCTCTGCCCAGTGCCCTGGGTGCAGGGAGAGACTAAGGTGGATTACAGACCTGCAGACTGCTGAATGCAGATGTAATTCTAGTGCTTGACCTATCAGGAGAACAAGCTGGGAAATAAACCCTTTCACTCCAAGAGCATTCCATTGTCATTTCTCGGTCTCACTGAATCCAGAGTGAACTTGTCCAGGGCTGAAACCCATTGACAGGACAACAAGGTTTTAAAATTCAGTTTAACAATCTTACTCTGTTATTTTTTTTTTGCCTGTCTAGTACATTTTTCAACTAGCTTTATTATCCCCCCAGTTCCCTCAGCAATTAACTAAGTCAATCCTTGACTTTGCTAATTTTATATTTGTAGAAAGTCATGTTTCTAATTTTTTTGAAAATTGTGTTTTGATAAAAATCAAATGCACACGGGGATAGTGAGCAAGCTCTGTTTCAGAGAAGGTAAGATCGCATTTCTGTATGTTTAACTCACAGTGAATGAATTAAACACTTGCCTCATTTGCATCATAAGATTAGTTAACCCACATGGGGATTTCTATTTTCAATAGATGAGAGCCTTTTCCCAAACAATCCCTTATGTTTATCTCCCCCAAAAATGTCCAAACACTGGGCACACAATCTCACTAGCTGACCTGCAAGACAAGTATACAGACCTTTTTCAGCTTATGTGTGTCACGATGCTCATTTTAAGAAAACAGATGGACATAAAAAACAAAAAAAAGGAAAAATTACAAATTTAAGACCCCCCAAATTCTTTCAGCCATCATCCTTTGCCTACAGTCCCTAAATTCCTTCTGACCTGGTGTGGATAAAGTGAAGGTGCCTGTGTCCAGGATTCTCACCTGGCCCTGGTAGGCTAGCTCACTACACACATGTGGGCAATATGTTGTTATTGACTCTAAAGAGCCCTGCCCAGTACCCTGGGTGACACAGTGACGCAGCTGCAAGGCTTCAGGAGAGCAGAGCAGAGGCTGGAGTGGTGGCAGCGCCGAGGACAGAGTCCCAGAGGACTGCTGTGTGGGCAGAGAGGCCCAGAGGATGACTGTGTGGGCAGAGAGGTCCAGAGGATGACTGTGTGGGCAGAGAGGTCCAGAGG
>JAQQAC010000477.1:6435050-6590147 GCA_029783875.1 Phataginus tricuspis
GGCAGAGAGGTCCAGAGGATGACTGTGTGGGCAGAGAGGTCCAGAGGTAGAGACCAGCTTGCTGCATGCAGACTCGCTTTGAGCGAAGGAGATTTTAGTGACTGACCTGCCACTGTGGAAATAAAGTTGGGTATAACCCTTTCACCCCCCAAAATTTTTACTTGGTCACATGAAATCCAAAGTGAGCTTGCCCGGGGCTGAAACCCATTGACAAGACAATTGGCAATGTCGGCAGGGTTCATTGTTGACCAAGGAAAAAGAACAGGTGCCCTCATGGGAGGAGTGTTTCAGCAGGCTGCCCCTATGGACAGGGAGATACTCGAGTGTCCCCCCAGTGGACATGTGGTACTGGGAAGGGGTGGAGGACTGAGGCCCACCCCAAGAGAAAGAATATTTGTTGCTGACTGAAATGGCGTCACTACAAAGTGCTGTGGAAATGGTAAATGATGTCGCGGTGGCCCGAGAGGAAGCAGCCCGGGGAGCAGCAGCATGAGAAGCAGCAGCACACAGGCTGCCAGGTGCCGTGGGGCAGGGGAAGGATGTAGTGGAGCCGTCAGCCCCAGAAATGGGGGAGCGGAGGTTTGATGAACAGGTGGGGGTGGAGGCCCTGCTGGTGCCGGAAGCATCGGCCCCTCCTCGGTGGAAACCCCACCTGGTTGAAAGCTGGTGGGAAGCCAGAAGGACTCGGCAACTGCGGGTTCCTCCAGGAGAGGTGCAGCCCCCTCCCTAGGTTGTGGAGCCCTCCATGCTCTGCTTCTATCCTCAGGCTCAAGCACAAAAGGAAATACAATCTGCTTCTCAAAGGAAGAATTTAAAGGACCCAATGAAGGTCATGAGGACCCAGATGTGGGTTGGTTTGAAAAGGTAGGAGCAGATGGAAAGAAATTGGACTGGAGCTGTGGCAACAACTGAGACCAGAGTAACGGTTCCAGCTGCTGAGGATGAAGCAGAGGCAGAGATAGAGCAACAAGACTGGCCTGTGTGTCTGCAAGACTTTTTGCTGGAGAGGCTGGAGAGGGTGGGTATTGTAAGGCCCACCCATGGCCCTTATGGTTAACTCATTTGAGCAGAACTGGTTTGAATACAGCCAAGATTACCACTTGGTGGCAATGGATCTCCTCAGGCTTGAGGATTATTATATTTTGTTGTAATTTTTGTTATTTGTATATTGCCATAGATAATGGAATTTAGTTACAATGTTCCGTCTTACTTGCACAGGGACTTACTTGCAGAGGATTGAGGGCACATAGATTGAGAGGCAAAAATCCTGGAGGGGTGGAGTGTGGATAAAATGAAGGTTCCTATGACCAGGATTCTCACCTGGCCCTGATTGACTAGCTCACTACACACATGTGGGCAATATGTTGCTATTGATTCTGTATAAAAAGCCCTGTGCAGTGCTCTGGGTGACATGATGTCACGGCTGCAAGGCTGCAGGAGAGCAGAGCAGAGGCTGGAGTGGTGGCAGCGCCGAGGACAGAACCAGAGAACAGCTGTGCAGGCAGAGAGGCCCAGAGGACGGAAGACCAGCTTGCCGAGCGGAGGAGATTTTAATGATTGACCTGCCACCGTGGAAATAAAGTTGGGTATAGCCTTTCACCCCAAGAACATTTTACTGTCATTTTTTTGGTCATGTGGAATCCAAAGTGAACTTGCCTGGGGCTGAAACCCATTGGCAAGACACCTGGTAATAGGAAGTCCCATTAGATTGTTTACTTTTACATGAACTTTGAAGTTACAAATTTGTCTCCTCTTTTTTCTGAGATTAATCTGAAACAAGTAGTATGTGGTCTTTATACAGGAAGTCCTTCTATAAAAGCCCATATTCTAGGAGAAGGATTCAAGATGGCTGTGTGAGAGGTGACATGGAGAACTCCCCTAAAAACCACAAATAGTACAACAATATAGTTGATTAATACAACTAACTTAAAACAGCAACAAGTAAGAAGGCTGAACCAGACTGCATACAGACCACATGAACAGAGCAGACCTCAGCTACTGGCAGGAGGAAGAGAAACAGAGTGGGGAGGGGATGGAAGCCTGGGACTGTTGAACACCTAGCCCTGGAGACCTGCTTTGTGAGTGGAAGCCTATATTCTGTGGTGCTCTGGGTGTTGGGGAGCTCGGATGGGTGGACAGCCTGGGAGACTGACATTCCGGCTGTTTGTGGAGGACGGGATCCACACCCGGCAGCTTTGTGTCAGAGGAAAGGCGGGCAGTCTGAGAGGCTTCCTAGCAGTGAGAAGGCTTCTGAAGGGGCGGGGTTTGCACGGAGCTTGCTGCACAGGAGAAGGGAGAGCTGGACGAGGTTGTCTGGGCGCACTCTGCCCAGCTGGTTGGGAACTTTGAGGAGCTTAAGGTGCACCATCCCCCTGGCTGCCTACTCAGCTCCGAGGCCCCCCACTGTGATACACAGCCTGCCAAGCCTTCCTACTGGCCTGCAGACACCTGCTCGCAAAACCGCAGTCACTGTGCTGGTGTCAGGCCAGCCAGAGGGGGCCCCGCCTACAACAGATAGAGTGTGTGCTCGGCCTACTGGCCCTGACATTGGAGACAGGCACTGCAGACGGGAATCAGGAAACAGATCTTTCCTTCCCCCAGGCACCAACTCCACTCCCCTATGACCCCCAACCTCAATCTTGGGGCTGAGAAGCTCCAGAGACTGGAGTTTCTGTGCACTAGTGGGCACCACACAGAAATGTGAAACGACAAAAGAACATGGTTCAGATCAAAATCTCACAACCCCAGAAAAAGGACCAAATGAAACAACTCACCAATCTTCCTAAAAGAGAGTTTAAAATAAAAATTATAAACATGCTTATGGAAGTACAGAAAAATATTCAAGAACTCAGGAATGAATTTAAGTCAGAGATTAAATCATGAAGAAATTCCATATCTGAAATGAAACATACAATGGAGGGATTTAAAAGCAGATGAGATTTAGTAGAAGAGACGATAAATGGAATAGAAATTAGAGAAGAGGAATACAAAGAAGCTGAGGCACAGAGAGAAAAAGAACCTCTAAGAATGAAAGAATATTGAGAGAACCATGTGACCAATCCAAACGGAACAATATTGGCATTGCAGAAGTACCAGAAGAAGAAGAGAGAGCAAAAGGAATAGAAAGTATCATTGAGGAGGTAATTGTTGAAAACTACCCTAATCTGGGGAAGGAGATAGTCTCTCAAGCCATGGAGGTGCACAGATGTCCCAATACAAGGGACCCAAGGAAGACAACATCAAGACATAATAATTCAAATGGCACAGGTCAAGGATACAGACAGACTTTTAAAAGCAGCTAGGTAAGAAAAAAGATCACATACAAAGGAAAACCCATCATCAGACTTCTCAACAGAAACCTTATAGGCCAGAAGGGAGTGGCATGATGTATTTAATGCAATGAGGCAGAAGGGCCTCAAACAAAGAATACTCTACCCGGAAAGGTTATCATTTAAATTTGAAGGAGGGAATAAACAATTTTCAGATAAGTAAAAGCTGAGAGAATTTAACTCCCACAAACCACCTCTACAGTGTATTTTGGAGGGACTCCTGTAGATGGAAGTGTTCCTAAGGCAAAAATAGATGTCACACAAGGGAAAGACAAAGAGTACAGAATATGATTCATAACATACAAAGAACTGAGGAGGAAGAAAAAGGAGGAAAAAAAAGAACCTTTAGGTTGTATTTCTAATAGCATACAAAGTGAGTTAAATCAGACTGTTAGATAGTAAGGCATTACCCTTGAACTTTGGTAACCACAAATCTAAAGCCTACAGTGCCAATAAGTACATACCTATCAATAATCACCCTAAATGTAAATGGTCTGAACGCACCAATCAAAAGAAATAGAATAACTGAATGGATAAAAAAACAAGACCCATCTATATGCTGCCTACAAGAGACTAACTTCAAAGCCAAAGACATACACAGACTGAAAGTAAAGGTATGGAAAAAGATATTTCATGCAACTAATAGTGAGAAAAAAGGAGGAGTTGCAGTACTTGTATCAGACAAAATAGACTTCAAAACAAAGAAGGTCACAAGAGACAAAGAAGGACATTACTTAATGACAAAATGGTTAGTCCAACAAGAGGATATAACTATTATAAATATCTATGCACCCAACACAGGATCACCTACATATGTGAAACAAATACTAACAGAATTAAAGGGGGAAATAGAATGCAATGCATTAATTTTAGGAGACTTCAACACACCACTCACTCCAAAGGACAGATCAACCAGACAGAAAATAAGCAAAGAGACAGAGGCACTGAACAACACACTAGAACAGATGAACCTAACAGATATCTACAGAGCTCTCCATCCAAAAGCAACAGAATGCACATTCTTCTCAAGTGCACATGGAACATTTTCAAGAATTGATCATATATTAGGCCACAAAAAGAACCTCAGTAAATTCAAAAAGATTGAAATTGTACCAACCAGCTTCTCAGATCACAAAAGTATGAAACTAGAAATAAATTACACAAAGGAAATGAAAAAGCCCACAAACACATAGAGGCTTAATAACATGCTCCTAAATAATCAATGGATCAATGACCAAATAAAAACAGAGATCAAGCAATATATGGAGACAAATGACAACAATAATTCAACACCACAAAATCTGTGGGATGCAGCAAAGGCCATGCTAAGAGGGAAATATATTGCAATACAGGCCTACCTCAGGAAAGAAGAACAATCCCAAATGAACAGTCTAAACTCACAATTAATGAAACTAGAAAAGGAAGAACAAATAAAGCCCAAAGTCAGTAGAAAGAGGGACATAATAAAGATTAAGGCAGAAATAAATAAAATTAAGAAGAATAAAACAATAGAAAGAATCAATGAAAGCAGGAGCTGGTTCTTCAAGAAAATAAACAAAATAGATAAACCCTTAGCCAGACTTATCAAGAAAAAAGAGAGTCTACATACATAAACAGAATCAGAAATGAGAAAGGAAAAATCACTATGGACACCACAGAAATACAAAGAATTATTAGAGAATACTATGAAAAATTATATGCTAACAAACTGGATAACCTAGAAGAAATGGACAACTTTCTAGAAAAATACCTTCCAAGGCTGACCCAGAAAGAAACAGAAAATCTGAATAGACCAATTACCAGCAAAGAAATTGAACTGGTAATCAAGAAAACACCTAGGAACAAAACTCCTGGATCAGATGGATTCACTGCTGAATTTTATCAAACATTTAGTGAAGACCTAATACCCATCCTCCTTAAAGTTTTCCAAAAAACAGAAGAGGAGGGCATACTCCCAAACTCATTCTACAAGACCAACATCACTCTGATACCAAAACCAGGCAACGAAACCACAAAAAGAGAAAATTACAAACAATATCCCTGATGAACATAGATGCAAAAATACTCAACAAAATATTAGTAAACTGAATTCAAAAATACATCAAAAAGATCATCCATCATGATCAAGTGGGATTCATCCCAGGGATGCAAGGATAGTACAACATTCAAAAATCCATCAACATCATCCACCACATCAACAAAAAGAAGGACAGAGACCACATAATCATCTCCATAGATGCTGAAAAAGCATTTGACAAAATTCAACATTCATTCCTGATAAAAACTCTCAACAAAATGGGTATAGAGGGCAAGTACCTCAACATAATAAAGGCGATATATGACAAACCCACAGCCAACATTATACTTAACAGTGAGAAGCTGAAAGCTTTTCCTTTAAGACTGGGAACAAGACAAGGATGCCCACTCTCCCCACTTTTATTCCACATAGTACTGGAGGTCCTAGCCACAGCAATCAGACAACACAAAGAAATAAAAGGCATCCAGATTGGTAAGGAAGAAGTCAAACTGTCCCTGTTTGCAGATGACATGATAGTGTACATAAGAAACCCTAAAGAATCCACTCCAAAACTACTAGATCTAATATCTGAATTCAGTAAAGTTGTGGGATACAAAATTAATATGCAGGAATCTGTGGCATTCCTATACACTAACAATGAACCAACAGAGAGAGGAATCAGGAAAATAATTCCATTCACAATCGCACCAAAAAGAATAAAATACCTAGGAATAAACCTAACCAAGGAAGTGAAAGACCTATACTCTGAAAACTCCAAGACACTCTTGAGAGAAATTAAAGAGGACACTAACAAATGGAAATTCATCCCATGCTCTTGGCCTGGAAGAATTAATATTGTCAAAGTGGCCATCCTGCCTAAAGCAATCTACAGATTAAACGCAATCCCTATCAAAATACCAATAGCATTCTTCAATGAACTAGAGCAAATAGTTCCAAAACTCATATGGAACCACAAAAGACCCCAAATAGCCAAAGCTATCCTGAGAAGGTAGAATAAAGTGGGGGAATTATGCTCCCTGACTTCAAGCTCTACTACAAAGCCTCAGTAATCAAGACAATTTGGTACTGGTACAAGAACAGACCCATAGACCAATGGAACAGAATAGAGAGCCCAGATATAAACCCAAGCATATATGGTCAATTAATATATGATAAAGGAGCCATGGATATACAATGGGGAAATGACAGCCTCTTCAACAGCTGGTGTTGGCAAAACTGGACAACTACATGTAAGAGAATGAAACTGGAGTACGGTCTAACCCCATACACAAAAGTCAACTCAAAATGGATCAAAGACCTGAATGTAAGTCATGAAACCATAAAATTCTTAGAAAAAAACATAGGCAAAAATTTCTTGGACATAAACATGAGTGACTTCTTTATGAACATACCCCCCGGGTAAGGGAAACAAAAGCCAAAATGAACAAGTGGGACTATATCAAACTAAAAAGCTTCCATACGGCAAAGGAAACCATCAGTAGAACAAAATGACATCATACAGTATTGGAGAATATATTTATAAATGATGCATCTGATAAGGGGTTGACATCCAAAATAGATAAAGAGCTCAAACACCTCAACAAACAAAAAGCAAATAAGCCAATTAAAAAATGGGCAGAGGAGCTGAACAGACACTTCTCCAAAGAAGAAATTCAGATGGCCAACAGGCACATGAAAAGATGCTCCACATCACAAATCATCAGAGAAATGCAAATTAAAACCACAATGAGATATCACCTCACACCAGTTAGGATGGCCGCCATCCAAAAGACAAAACAACAACAAATGTTGGCGAGGATGTGGAGAAAGGGAACCCTCCTACACTGCTGGTGGGAATGTAAACTAGTTCAATCATTGTGGAAAGCAGTATGGAGGTTCTTCCAAAACCTCAAAATAGAAATACCATTTGGCCCAGGAATTCCACTCGTAGGAATTTACCCTAAGAATGCAGCAGCCCAGTTTGAAAAAGACATATGCATCCCTATGTTTATTGCAGCACTATTTACAATAGCCAAGAAATGGAAGCAACCTAAGTGTCCATCAGTAGATGAATGGATAAAGCAGAGGTGGTACATATACACAATGGAATATTATTCAGCCATGAGAAGAAAACAAATCCTACCATTTGCAACAACATAGATGGTGCTAGAGGGTATTATGCTCAGTGAAATAAGCCAAGTCAAAAAAGACAAGTATCAAATGATTTCACTCATCTGTGGAGTATAAGAACAAAGGAAAAACTGAAGGAACAAAACAGTAGCAGACTCACAGAACCCAAGAATGGACTAACAGTTACCAAAGGAAAAGGGACTGGGAGGATGGGTGGGAAGGGAGGCATAAGGGGGGAAAAGGGGCATTACAATTAGCACACGTAATGCTGCAGTGGGGGACACGGGAAAGGCAGTATTTATAGAGAAGACAAGTAATGATTTTGTAGCATCTTACTATGCTGATGGACAGTGACTGTAGTGGGGTATGTGGGGGGGACTTGATAATAGGGGGTCTAGTAACCATAATGTTGTTCAAGTGATTATACATTAATGATACCAAAAGAAAAAAAAGCCCATGTTCTATATAAGTCATCAGGGCTTAACAGCGGGTGTCTGGGCTGAGAACATTCAACCTGGCACTGTACCCACTTCTGCAGAGATGCTGCCTTGGAAAAGCTATGGTTGCTATCTTGTGGTGATGGTGTATTTTATCCCTAAACAGTCAAAAGTTGAGGCCAAACTGGTGCCCTGTCTAGTACAAGTTCCAGAACAACAGCCTCTTCTTTGGCATTCGAGTCTCAGCCCTGCATCATAGCCCTGATAAAAGGGACTATAAGAATGGGCTAATGTCTTCTAATTGGAGTTTGAAAAATACTTAAGAAATAAGCATAAATTAATACATAAAATTATCCTGCCAGAGTAAATCAGGAATAAAGATCTGACCGACATGTCTGTCCAACTGTACAAAACTGGACTAATCAAATGACAACTAAAAAGGGAGATTCCATCATCATTCAACACTAGCTCTTGAATTAGTGATTTGGGCACTGGGTTTGATTCTCTGTAAGTAAATGACTTTGAATCCAGAGAAGGTGACTAGTTGTTCAAACAGCAGAAAGCCATCTGTATAGGACTTGCATAGGAATGCTAACTCACCGAGCCAAATCCCATATATGTCTCTGAGAAGCTTGGGAGACACAAACAAGGGAAGCTTATGCACATTTTTAGGTTTCCATAAACAAGGATGACAGAGAAAAGGATGAACTGCTGATGGTTTTCCATTTCATCCTGTGAACATTTCATTCTGGAAATTATCACCAGAGCTAACTAAGGTTGTTGGACTCACCATAATTAAACTGCTTGCAAGGAATGCAGCTCAACTGGTACTTACTTAGTTGCTGTTGATACTGCAAATTCATGCTGCACAGGGCAGGACATACTTCCACAGAGTCTGAGACAATACCAAATATGTACCTGCTACAACGTGGGCTTCCAGTCCCAGAATGCCAAAATGCAAAGGGAACTATTTGAGATAGATTTAAACTTCAGTTCACCTCCTTAAACTTACCATGATTGAAGTAAATAAAAGGAAACACCTGGAACAATCCTGTATCACTATTCAAACAGGATTCTACCAATATTTACTGTTTCTACTGACCACATTTGATGTGATATTTGCTCCTTACTTTATTTCCCACAATACATTAACTATTTCTAATAGAGGGAGTTAACCATGTAGTCTTCTGGGATCTGTAGCTAAAAATATTTAAGTAATTTTTCAGTCACACCAAATTCAATAAGACAAATATCATTTCCAATGTCATCAAGAAGCATATTGTGGTAAACAAAAGACACAACCTCGTTCTGACTGTTGACAAAAGCAGCATGTATCTGTTCTGAAGCATTAAATGTAGTTCTGGCCAGTAAACTTTAAGACAGAGGAAAGCCAGAAAATAGATAAAAGGGAAGCATAAGCTATTGAAGGACTGTAGTTGGTAGGTAAGGGACGGGAGGAAACTACATTATGAGAGAAAAACAAAAAAAACTAGTGTTTTTCAGTCTGAAAGTCTGTGTGACTATTTGAAACCTATAAAACTTACTAAATTAGTGGACTGGGGACATCTTTTTTTTTTTACTAATTCCAGTAATATTTGAGGTAAGAAAATGTCCTTAGAAAACAGAAACATGAGACTTTAACACATGTAAAGGAAAATATGTCATATAAGCAAGCCAATAAAAAATCCAATGCAGCACGCGAAGGTGGTGTGAGTTATAAAAAGGCCGACCTCCTGCCTCTAAACGTTTGGGGATCAAAAGCTCTCTTCATTTTATATTGTGTGTCTCTCTTGCTTTCATTCTAAGCTGATATAATTCATTAAAAATACTTGTGCATTTCTTATGTATGAATTTTAGCCAACTCCATTAGACAAAAGCAAGACCCACAGAGCTTTTCAAGATAAACCTTTGTATAGTTAGACTTCTTTTAAGGCTGCTGCGGGAGAATACCCTCAGGAATCTTAGAAGCCCAATTATTTAACTGAAATGGTGTGGTAGCAGGCATTCAAATCCTTAAAGGACCTTTCCTCTGTTTGAAGTTTTGTGTTCAACTGTCTTAAATCCTTCTGAGGTATTAACAACGATCTTACAGGCTCATCCCAGATTTGGTATTTTCCAGAAGCCATTTTTAAATTTAGTAATTGTATTTAGAGAATCTGGGTATGAAAAACGATTTTGTTTCAAGTCCACCAAGTTCTGTCTCTTTTTATTTAATAGTTTATTCTTTAGCTCATCTCTCCTCACATTTTATCACAGGCAATGAGAAAAAAATATCAGATGGTATTTGAATATTCTGCCTAAAAATCTCCTTAGCTAGATTGTTGAGTTTATTAGGTCCCTTTCCTCTTTGTCACATTATCACAACTATGTTGACAAACTTTCTATCATCACTTAACAATGTTCCCTTTATTTCAGCTTCTGATAATATTTTCCTCTTTCCTTTAAAGCTGTGCTCACAGTCTACTCAAGGCCTTTTGTGTTTCCTCTAACACTTTACTTGAGACCCTTTTGGCTTTTACTAATAGTTTCCTCAACACCTTTTCAATTTCTGCCCCCAGTCCAGTTTCCAAAACTAGTGCCACCAGTTGCAGATTCATGTTATGGCAGCATCCCATTTCTAGGTACCAAAATCAGTAGCAGTTGCCTATCGATACATAAACTATCCTCAAAACTTAGTGGTTTAAAGCAACAACAGTCATGAATTTTGTTCATGAATCTGCAACTTGGGCAGGACTTTGCAGAGACAGCAGGTCTCAACTCTATATGGCATCTGGCATGGACAGTGACTGGAGAACCCACATTCAAGATAACTCATTCCCATCATTGGTAATTTGGTCCTGTTCATTGACTGGAAGTTCAGCCATGGCCAAAAGCCAGAAGCTTCTTTTCTTTTCCACATAGAGCTCTTTTTCCAGGTGTTTTGCCCTTCCTTACAGCATGTTTCTAAGACTGAGCATCCCAAGAGAACCAGACGTCAGTGTGTGGCATTTTTTATGTTGTAGCCTTGAAAGTCACAGGTCATCACTTCTACTACAGTCCATTTTTCAAAGCAGTCAAAAAGTTCTAACCAGTTGCAAGGGGAAGAGATATAGACTCCAGCTCTTGATGGGGAAGTGGCAAAGTTTAAGAAGAGTATGTAAGGCAGGAGATATTGTTCAACCCATCTTTAGAAAATACATTCTGCTGTACTAAGTAAAAGATAATTGCATAAGGAAATTAATAGTGATGGGGGGGCATATTCCTTGTCAATGATGCTAAAACTATGGAGAAGAGTCAAACACTTTACATACAGCTCTTGTTCCTCTGAAAGTAAACAAAATCTGTCTGGATACCTTAGAGATCTAATCCAGTTTGGGAATCTTTTTATATCCATCTAAAATTGACAGATACTTTTGTGTGTGTGTGTGTGGACTCTGAAGAAGCCCTTGCAGATTTTGATTCCTCACTCTAGACGCTGTCTAAAATAAAGGATTAAGGATGGCAGCATGAGTGTTGAGACACAGGCTTCCTCCTAAAACTGCATGTAATATGAAAATATAATTAATACAAATAATCCTGAAAGAGCAACAGAAAAGAGGACTGCACCAGACTGCATACACCAGGAGAAAAAAGCAGACCTCACAGAACAGGGTACCATACCAAAGCTGTGGCCCAGTGGGACCCAAGCCCTTCCCTCACCCCAGCTCACCAGTGGGAGGAAGAGAAACCAAGCAGGGAGGGAGTGGAGGCCTGGGACTGCTGAATACCTAACTCAGGAACACAAACCTACAGTTCATGGTGCTTGCATAAGACTTTCGTAATTACGGGGTTGGAAAGCTAAGACAGGCAGAATTCCTGGAGAGACTGAGATTCCAGCTGCTTGTGGAAAGCAGGGATCCATATCCAGCTGCTCTGGGATAAAAGAAAGGTGGGAACTCTGAGAGACTTCCTAACAAGGAAGCCCTTAGCAAGAGGGCTGCTAAAGGGACAAGGACTGCACAGAGCTTACTGCTCAGGAGAGAGGACAGGTAGACAAAACTGTCCGGGTGCACTCTGCCCAGCAGGTTGGGAGCTTTGCCATATAGACTCTCATATTCAAGGAGGAAAAAGAAATATTCCTCCTTAGATGATCAGATGCTCCAGCTCCCTGGCTGGCTACACAGCTCCAAGGACCCCCCTCTGTGATACGGCGCCTACTGCACCTTTATCCCAGCCAGCCCCACCTGGCTCGCAAACTGGCAAACCCTACATTGACCCCTTACATTGTTTCAGGGGCTGAGCAGCTCCAGGGAGTAGAGCTTCTGGGCACTAGAGGACGCCACATACAAATATGAAATGCCAAAGGAATCTGGTTCAGAGTAAAATTATTAATACCACTCCTGAGAAAGACTTAAATGACATCAACCTCATGACTCTTCCTGAAAAGGAGTTCAAAATAAAAATCAATAACATGCTCATGGAGGTACGGAAAGACATTCAAGAACTCAAAAATGAATTCTGGTCAGAGATCAAATCGTTGAAGAGCACAGTGGACGGTATTAAAAGCAGATTGGACAGGGTGGAGGAGATGATAAATAAAATAGAAACTAGAGAAGAGGAATACAAAGAAGCTGAGACACAGAGAAAAACGGATCTCTAAAAATGAAAGAATGCTGAGAGAACTGTGTGCCAATCCAAATGGAACAATATTCGCATTATAGGGGTACCAGAAGAAGAAGAGAAAGAAAAAGGGATAGGAAGTGTCTTTGAGGAGGTGATTGCTGAAAACTTCCCCCATCTGGGGAAGGAGATAGTCTCTAAGACCATGTAGGTGCACAGATCTCCCAACACAAGGGACCCAAGGAAGACAACACCAAGACATATAGTAATTAAAATGGCAAAGATCAAGGATAAGGACAGACTATTAAAAGCAGCCAGAGAGAGAAACGAGATCACCTACAAAGGAAAGCCCATCAGGCTATCATCTGACTTCTCAACAGAAAACTTACAGGCCACAAGGGAGTGGCATGATGTATTTAATGCAATGAACCAGAAAGGCCTTGAACCAAGAATACTTTATCTGGCAAGATTATCATTTAAATTTGAAGCAGGGATTAAACAATTCCCAGATAAGCAAAATCTGAGAGAATTTACCTCCCACAAACCATCTCTACAGTGTATTTTGGAGGGACTGCTATACATGGAAGTATTCCTAATGTTTAATAGCTGTCACCAGAGGTAATAAAACCACAGCAAAGAAAGTAGAGCAGGTAATTATTAAGCAAATGCAAAAATTAAAATAACTATCTCCAAAGTCAATCAAGGGATAGCCAAAGACTACAGAATATGATACCTAATATATAAAGAATGGAGGAGGATGAAAAAGGAGGAAGACAAAGAAAAAAGAACCTTTATATGGTATTTGTAATAGCATATTAAGTGAGTTAAGTTAGACTCTTATATAGTAAGGAAGTTAACCTTGAACTTTTGGTAACCACGAATCTAAAGCCTGCAATGCGAATAAGTACATACCTACTGATAATCACCCTAAATGTAAATGGACTGAGTACACCAATCAAAAGACATATAGTCACTGAATGGATAAAAAAACAAGACCCATCTATATGCTGCCTAAAGAGACTCACTTTAAATCCAAAGATATACACAGACTAAAGTGAAGGGATGGAAAAAGATATTTCATGCAACTAATAGGGAGAAAAAAGCAGGAGTTGCAGTACTTGTATCAGCAAAGTGGACTTCAAAACGAAGAAAGTCACAAGAGACAAAGAAGGACATTACATAATGATAAAGGGGTCAATCCAACAAGAAGATATAACCATTATAAATATCTATGCGCCCAACACAGGAGCACCTACATATGTGAAACAAATACTAACAAAATTAAAAGGAGAAATAGAATGCAATGCATTCATTCTAGGAGACTTCAACACTCCACTTACTCCAAAGGACAGATCAACCAGACAGAAAATAAGTAAGGAGACAGAGGCACTGAACAACACATTAGAACAGATGGACCTAACAAACATCTACAGAACTCTACACCCAAAAGCAGCAGAATACACATTCTTCTCAAGTGCACATGGAACATTTTCAAGAATAGATCATATAGTAGGCTACAAAAGAGCCTTGGTAAATTTAAAAAGATTGAAGTTGTACGAACCAGTTTCTCAGACCACAAAGGTATGAAACTAGAAATAAATTACACAAAGAAAATCAAAAATCCCACAAACACATGGAGGCTTCACAACATGCTCCTAAATAACCAATGGATCAATGACCAAATAAAAACAGAGATCAAACAATATATGGAGACAAATGACAACAATAATTCAACACCACATAATCTGTGGGACGCAGCAAAGGCCGTGCTGAGAGGAAAGTATATTGCAATACAGGCCCACCTCAGGAAAGAATAATCCCATACGAGGAGTCTAAACTTACAATTAACGAAACTAGAAAAAGAAGAATAAATGAGTCCCAAAGTCAGTAGAAGGAGGGACATAATAAAGTTTAGAGCATAAATAAATAAAATCAAGAAGAGTAAAACAATAGAAAGAACCAATGAAAGCAGGAGCTGGTTCTTCGAGAAAGTAAACAAAATAGATAAACCCCTAGCCAAACTTATCAAGAAAAAAAGAGAGTTTACTCACATAAACAGAATCAATAATGAGAAAGAAAAAAAAATCACAATGGGAAACAGAAATACAAAGAATTATTAGAGAATATTATGGAAAATTATGTGGTAACAAACTGGATAACCTAGAAGAAATGGACAATTTTCTAGAAAAATACAACCTTCCAAGGCTGACCCAGAAAGAAACAGAAAATATGAACATACCAATTACCAGCAAGAAAATTGAACTGGTAATCAAAAACCTACCTAAGACAAAAATCCTGGCCTGTATGGTTTCACTGCTGAATTTTATCAAACCTTTAGTGAAGACCTAATACCCATCCTCCCTAAAGTTTCCCAAGGAGTAGAAGAAGAGGGAATACTTCCAAACTCATTCTATGAGGCCAGCATCACTCTAATACCAAAACCAGGTAAAGACACCACAATAAAAGAAAATTACAGACCAATATCCCTGATGAACATAGATGCAAAAATACTCAACAAAATATTAGCAAACCAAATTCAAAAATACATCAAAAAGATCTTCCATCATGATCAAGTAGAATTTATTCCAGGGGTGCAAGGATGGCACAACATTTGAAATTCCATCAACATCATCCACCACATCAACAAAAAGAAGGACAAAAACCACATGATCATCTCCATAGATGCTGAAAGAGCATTTAACAAAATTCAACATCCATTTATGATAAAAACTCTCAACAAAGTGGGTATAGAGGGCAAGTACCTCAACATAATAAAGGTCATATATGACAAACCCACAGTCAACATTATACTTAACAGAGAGAAGCTGAAAGCTTTTCCTTTAAGATCGAGACAAGACCAAGGATGCCCACTCTCCCCCCTTCTATTCAACATAGTAGTAGAGGTCCTAGCCATGGCAATCAGACAACACAAAGAAAAAAGGCATCAAGATTGGCAAGGAAGAAGTTAAACTGTCCCTGTTTGCAGATGATAATGATATTGCATTTTATGTAATATCATACATAAAAACCCCTAAAAAATCCACTCCAAAACTACTAGATCTAATATCTGAATTCAGCACAGTTGCGGGATTCAAAATTAATACACAGAAATCAGTGGCATTCCTATACACTAACAATGAGATAGCAGAGAAAGAAATAAGGAAAACAATTCCATTTACAGTTGCATCAAAAAGAATAAAATACATAGGAATAAACCTCACCAAGGAAGTAAAACACCTATACTCTGAAAACTACAAGACACTCATGAGAGAAATTAAAGAAGATACCAATGAATGGAAACACATTCCATGCTCATTGATAGGAAGAATTAATATTGTCAAATTGACCATTCTGCCTAAAGCAATCTACAGAATCAATGCAATTCCTATCAAAATACCAATAGCATTCTTCAACAAACTAGAGAAAATCGTTCTAAAATTAATATGGAACCAAAAAAATCCCCAAATAGCCAAAAGTATCCTGAGAAGGAAGAATAAAGCTGGTGGGATTATGCTCCCCAACTTCAAGCTCTACTACAAAACCACAGTAATCAAAACAATTTGGTACTGGCACAAGAACAGACCCATAGACCAATGGAACAGAATAGAGAGCCCTGATATAAACCCAAGCATATATGCTAAATTAATATATGATAAAGGAGCCATGGACATACAATGGGGAAACAACAGCCTCTTCAACAGCTGGTGTTGGCAAAACTGGACAGCTACATGCAAGAGAATGAAACTGGATTATTGTTTAACCCCATACATAAAAGTAAACTTGAAATGGATCAAGGACCTGAATGTAAGTCGTGAAACCATATAACTCTTAGAAGACAACAACATAGGCAAAAATCTCCTGGATAGAAGCATGAGCAATTTCTTCCTGAACACATCTCCTCCAGCTAGGGAAACAAAAGCAAAAGTGAACTCATGGGACTACATCAAACTTAAAACTTCTGTACAGCAAAGGACACCATCAACAGAACAAAAAGGAATACTATAGTATGGGACAATATATTTGTAAATGACATATCCGACAAGGGGTTAACATCCAAATTATATAAAAAACTCACACGCCTCAACACCCAAAAAGCAAATAATCCTATTAAAAAATGGGCAGATTATATGAAGAGACAGTTCTCCAAAGAAGAAATTCAGATGGCCAACAGGCACATGAAAAGATGCTCCACATCACTAATCATCAGGGAAATGAAGATTAAAACCACAATGACATATCACCTCACAGCAGTAAGGATGGCCAGCATTGAAAGACTAAGAACAACAAATGCTGGCGAGGATGCGGAGAAAGGGGAACCCTCCTACACTGCTGGTGGGAATGTAAGCTTGTTCAACCATTGTGGAAAGCAATAAGGAGGTTCCTCAAAAATCTAAAAATAGAAATATCATTTGACCCTGGAATCTCACTCCTTGGAATTTACCCAAAGAATACAACCTCTCAGATTCAAAAATATATATGCACCCCTATGTTTATTGCAGCACTTTTTACAGTAGCCAAGATATGGAAGCAGCCTAAGTGTCCATCATTAGATGAATGGATAAAGAAGAGGTGGTACATATACACAATGGAATACTATTCAGCCGTAAGAAAGAAACAAATCCTACCATTTGCAACAACATGGATGGAGCTGGAGGGTATTATGCTCAGTGAAATAAGCCAGGCGGAGAAAGACAAGTGCCAAATGATTTCCCTCATTTGTGGAGTATAACAATGAAGCAAAACTGAAGGAACAAAATAGCAGCAGACTCACAGACTCCAAGAAGGAACCAGCGGTTACCAAAGGGGAGGGGTGTGGAAGGGCGGGTCTTCAGGGTGAGAGAAGGGGATTGAGGGGCATTTTTGTTTAGTACACATGGTGTGGGGATCACAGGGAAAACAATGTAGCACAGAAAAGGCAAATAGTGAATCTGTGGCATCTTACTACACTGATGGACAGTGACTGCATTGGGGTATGGGTGGGGACTTGATAACATGGGTAAATGTAGTAACCACATTGTTTTTTCATGTGAAACCTTCTTAAGAGCATATATCAATAATACCTTAATAAAAAAATAATTAAAAAATTGACAGACACTTGTATTATATCTTTCTTAAAGATCAATTTGCATATTTTGATCAAAATAACTTACTGTGTTTTAGTAATGAGAAAAAAATGCTGATTATTTTTCCATCCTTATGTTCTATGTTACAAATATTTATTGAACTTCTACTACATGCCGAGCAAAGTGCTAGGCAAACTATGGTAAATTAGGCATGGTCCTCTCTTAGTGTAGTATGAAAGACATATGCTAAACAATTAAATACCCCATAGGAAGACAAATGAAAAATATTTAAGGTATGTACTATTCCACATGAAAAGTAATGCAGGTGGATGCTTACGTTACATTATGTACAAAAATGAAAATTCAAAACCCATAAACATCTGAACATAAGGGTTACATGATAAAACTCTTAGAAAACAACAGAAGAGTACATCTTCATAACCTTCGATTATGCAATGGTTTTTTGAATATGACATAGAAAGCACAAGCAGTGAAAGAAAAAACAGATCAATTGGACTTCATTCAACTTTAAAAATCCTTGTGCTTCAAGGACGCCATCAAGGAAGTGAAAGACAGCACACAGAATAAGAGGAAAATTTTTCAAGTCATACATATGATAAGGGATTCATCCAGAATATATTAAGATCTCTTGCAGCTCAACAGTAAAGAGACACATGACTCAATTTTTAAAGTGGTCAGAGAATCTGAATAGACATTTCTCCAAAGAAGATACACAAATGACCAGTAAGTACATTAAAAGATGCTGAATATTATTCAGGGAAATGCCCATCAGACCACAGTGAGATATTACCACCCACCCACTAGGATAGCTAGAATAAAAAAAAGACAGACAATTACAACTTTGTCAAGGATGTGGAGATATTGGAACCCCCATACACTGACTACAGGGATGTAAAAAGTTTCATATGGTAACTCTATTTCACCTTTGGTAACTCTGTGTTTAACTAGCCACTTTGGAAAAACAGTCTAGCAGTTTCTTAAAAGGTTAGATATAGATTTACCATATGCCCCAGAAAATACACTTCCAGATATCTACTCAAGAGAAATAAAAATATATGTCCATACAAAAATTGGCACATGAAAAATTCTTAGCATCATTATTCACAGTAGACAAAAGATGAGAACAACCCAAATGTCCATCAAATGAATGGAAAATATTCACACAATTAAATATTTTTCAACAATAAAAAGAATGAAGTACTGATACATGCTACAACATGGATGAGCTTTAAAATGAAATGTTAAAAGAAAGAAGCCTGTCACACAAGCTTACATATTGTATGATTTCACTTATATGAAATGTCCAGAATAAGCAAATTTATAGAGACAAAGTAGATATTAGTAATTGCCTAGGATCGGGGTGGACTGGGGAGAAACGGGGAGTGACTGCCAATGGGTACTGGGTGTTTTTGAGGGTAATAAAACGTTCTAAAATTTATTGTGATAATGGTTGTACCACTGTGAATATACTAAAACCCATGGAATTGTACATGTTAAATTGGTGAATTGTATGGTATGAGAATTATATTTCAAGAAAGCTGATGCAAACATACATAAAGGTATATGCAAGGTGGGAACACAGACAAAGTAGGGATCTCTGCTTGGTGGATAATAGAGGCTTCTTGGAGAAAAGATGCTTAAAATGTGTGGCACTGGAGTAAAGGGAAATGACTTCCAAGCAGGGAGAACAGAAGGTGCAAACAGGGAAGGATGGAGCAGTGTAGCCGCGTACAGCTGGAGCACAGCTGCACACTGAGTGCTCTCAAGAAATGAGGTTTGGAGATGCAAAAAAGAGACGCATTTGGACTTTAATTCCAAAACAACAGGGAGTCATTGGAAGACTTTGAGAACAGGGTTGAAGCGGTGACAGAATCACATTTATATTTAGAACAATTATTCCAACAATATAGAGGAATATGGACCACAGAAGAACTACTGGAGGCCGAAAGACCCAGTGAAAAACAGTGCAATAGCTCAGGCGAGAGGAGGGCCTGAACTAAGATCTAGCAGTGGAGATGATTAGATATGAAGGAGTTTGATTCTCGGGACATGTAAAGTAGGAAGATGCCTGGCAAAAAAGACAATTATTTGGTAAATGGAACTGGAACTTGGTGGGGCTTTTACTTAGCTATTCCAGCAAGGGAAAAATGTAAGAAGAAATTCAAAATGGCTAATGTTTCAAATGACATAATCTTTGCATAAAAAATTTCCTTTAAGGGAAAAAAATGACATATGACACAGTCTATAAATATATTTTTATGTGTTTAGAATCTGTAAAGGTGGACTTAAGCATATAAAACTGTTCGCACAATTCTTCTCATGGAGAAACCAAAAAAGTATTTTAATAATTATGTAAGCAACAAACCAGGGGTTACTATAGATATTGTGAAGGTTTTCTTTACAGTTATTTTTATAGATCATCATTAGAAGTCCCATAATTTTTGAGAAATAACTATAAAGTTTCACACCAGGAACCATCAAAATAGATGGGCTGGGAAGAAGTATCTGCTGCATATGTGATGTTTTCCTAGCATTGTACCAGAATATTTTGGAGATGTCTAAATGTTCCTTGTTTGAAGAAGAAACCAGGAAGTTGGCAGTGGCCATCGCTTCTCAAAAGTGCCTCTTCTTTTTCTTGCGTGTAATAAGATGTCAAGGTCATGAAATACTGATGTCCACACTTCCTGATTTTCAGTCCCTAAGATATACAAGTCATGGCTACGTAAGCATTACTCCCTTAGCAATCCTTGTGGCCCAGAGCTGTAAATTCTTCCCTTGAGAGAGAAGACGCTGACTGTTCCATTGTAAGGACTTAATAATTATTGTTGAAATTATTTGCAATTTCTACCGGTTGAATATTTATTTAACTTTAGATTGTATGTCTTTCAGAATTCTATCATCTTAAAAATTACTTGACTGTTATGTATCAATTAGAACTCAATATATTTGGAATAGTAGAACCTTTACAAAATAAATATAATGCACCCTGGATACAGTACATTTCACTTTTAATATATCTATGTTGATAATAAATTGACTTAATTTGTTAGTTATTCCCAAAGTGTTTTACCCCACCGGGTTAGAAATTTTAAAAAGGCTGTGTTTTGTATGGTTTGTATTTCAAAGGAATAAGTCTCCAAACAGAAAACTATAAAAGAACAACACGCCTGTGCATATGTGCATAAGTACACATACATACACATAAACACACACACACAACACATATTCTGGTAATCTCACTTGCCCAGCTCAGAATCGCTATGCTTAGAGAGGCTTAAAAACCTCAACTTAGTTGTCCATTAATTCATTTTGAAAAATAAGAAACAGGAGGATTATTCTAACAGGAGGGTTATTCTGGGGAATGTTGTTGGGTATTCTTTTTTTTTTTTTTTTTTACAATTTATTTTGGTATCATTAACCTACAGTTACATGTGCAATATTATGGTGATTAAACTACCCCCTTCATCAGGTCCCCCCCACCAACCCCATTACAGTCACTGTCCATCAGCGTAGTGAGATGCTATAGAATCATTACTTGTCTTCTCTGAGTTGTACAGTCCTCTCCGTGCCCTCGCTACCTTACGTCTGCTAATCGTAATGCCCCTTTTACCCTCTTATCCCTCCCTTCCCCAGTCCCTTTCCCTTTGGTAACTATTAGTCCGTTCTTGGGTTCTGTGAGTCTGCTGCTGTTTTGTTCCTTCAGTTTTTTTCTTTGTTCTTATACTCCACAGATGAGTGAAATCATTTGATACTTGTCTTTTTTGGCTTGGCTTATTTCACTGAGCATAATACCCTCTAACTCCATCCATGTTGTTGCAAATGGTAGGATTTGTTTTCTTCTTATGGCTGAATAATATTCCATTGTGTATATGTACCACATCTTCTTAATCCATTCATCTACTGATGGACACTTAGGTTGCTTCCATTTCTTGGCTATTGTAAATAGTGCTGCAATAAACATAGGGGTGCATCTGTCTTTTTGAAACTGGGCTGCTGCATTCTTAGGGTAAATTCCTAGGGGTGGGATTCCTGGGTCGAATGGTATTTCTATTTTGAGTTTTTTGAGGAACCTCCATACTGCTTTCCACAATGGTTGAACTAAATTGCATTCCCACCAGCAGTGTAGGAGGGTTCCCTTTTCTCCACATCCTGGCCAACATTTGTTGTTGTTTGTGTTTTGGATGTTGGCCATCCTCACTGGTGTGAGGTGATATCTCATTGTGGTTTTAATCTGCATTTCTCTGATGACCAGCGATGTGGAGCATCTTTTCATGTGCCTGTTGGCCATCTGAATTTCTTCTTTAGAGAAGTGTCTATTCATGTCGGGTATTCTTATAAAAACAGAAAAGGACTAAAAATAGCTACAATTAAGGATTCCAGTTTTCTGAAGCCCCAAAATCCTTTAAATAAATGATACAGGCTAAAGTATCTCATTATTGGCAATTATCCTAATTAATCATTTATGTGGTGCCAGTTAAGTATATTAAAATAATAGAGAAGATAAACTTCTGAAAAATGTACCTAACATCGAGCTTTTCCTGAATTAAATAAAGCTTAGGCAGGACAAATTCACACAGTCTTGATAGTGGTTTGTTTAACTATGAAATTGGAATAACATCAACTGTGTTTTCATTCCTATAGGGCTCAGATAATCAATACAATATTCATCTTGATATTTTAATGCCCTGCTATATATTTTTGCTTTATATTTTATTATTGTCATTATTACTACCTCTTGCCAATAGCCAATGTTTATTGAGCTCTTACCATATGCTAAGTAGTATATTAAATATCCATATATTATATACCTTATTAATCTCCCTTAATAAACCAACGAAGTAGGTGCTATTGTTATTCTCAAGAGAGTGAGGCTAAAATAAGGGAGAAAGAGGCAGAGCTAAGCCTGGAGCCTCTGTCTATCTGCCTCTAGATTGGACCTCGTAATGCTTGTGTTCTTCTACTTCCGTCAGTTATGTATATTTTTAGCAGCTGTTTTTCTTGTAAGAAGTGAACGTAGATGTCTTTGGTTTTGAGCAAACCGAGCGTAGACCAAACATGTAGGCCAGATCACATGAAAAACTAACTTGTTTTATATAAACTGAAGTCTCAAACTCAGTGTTGAAGACTAGAATGACATTGAAAGGGTGCATTTGTTGGCAAAATGTGATTTTCATCCAGTTCTATCAGATATTACAATGCACAGGTTCGAGGAAGGAACAATGTTCTCAGAGCAGAAAAGCGGAGTTCAAGCCATCTCTCAGGAAAGAGATAATTTCTAGGTCCTGAAAGGAAAGAGGGAAGCAAAAAAGAAAAGAGCATGAGGGAAATGCTGAAATTGAGAGCACCCCATGAAAGGAATGCATATTGCTCCACGTGTACCTGTGGTCAGGACTTTTCCATCATAGAAGTACTTCCTCATCCACCGATTTAAATTCAGGTTATTATTGATACCCCCAACTGTCTCTTCCTCTGTTCCTTCTATTTTTGTTATTAATTGGGAAGAATAAAGTCCTTTAAAGAAACTTGCTTTGCTGCCAGTTTTGCTATAATCAGCTAATCTGCAAACCAAGACACACTGTACATGGATTGCTACCAGTTTCACTGATGTTCCATACTCAGTTCAGGTTGGTTTTTTATGAAGCCAGGCATTCTGTCACTTGAATTTCTAAAAATAGGTAATTTATCTAGGGGTAGTCACAAATCCAAAACCTTTGAGAAATTCAGCCTATTTTTGAAAACTGCCCTCAAAATCGTGAGTGATAACTACAACTGTGCTCTGTAACTCACTAATTTCTGATAACAGATGAAATTCTTTTCGCTGCTGTGTGCCTTTCTACAAATCATTTCCATCAAATGTGTACCTGGAGTCCAAAGAAGCAGAACACATCACAAGAGATGGGCTGTTTCATTCACTTCCCTTTCCCATTAAGGGCATTACAGGCAGGCTGGACTATGCAAAAACTCTTCTAGGAAATTAGTATCTACTCTATAAAACGGTTTAGGATTATGCCTAACAGAATTGTGATGTTTGTGTTCTGCTTTTGGTTTCTTATACAGCAATGAAAGGGCACAGTAATAATAAATGTACCAAAATAAAAGTTATCTTTTGTGAAACTTGACTCAAATGTTAGAAAAATTACCAAATTAGCAAATAGTAAAATAAGGCCATACAAAAATTAACTTCGTCACTTGTGCCTTGTACTGAACGGTTGTTTATTGATGTGTGTTCAGTGAATCTAATTGTGATGAGATTTCAGAATTTAAATATAATAAAAATATGAATGCTCAAGATTTGTCATTAAAATGTATCCATTCTAAGACTAGAAGGGAACCAGTTTGTGCCTATGCTGCATTCACGCTCAAGATTCAGCCATGGTCAGTTTGAATTAATTGATTTGCAAGAGGGTGTTTGGCAGAGAGAACGAGAGCTTGCCAGCACTGGAGGAGAACGAGGGATGGGAAGGACAGCAAAGTGTCTTGTCAAGTGCTTTGCACCCATGGCCAAGCCCCATGGAGATGGTAGTAAAGGCATAAACCACCAGGGATGTTCTTACAAGGAATTCATGTGAGAAAGCTGGGTCATAAGCAGCACTGCTTTGCTGCCCACGAGGTAAGTTAATGATACAGCAAGAGAAGCTCTCCACTCCCATACAGCACGTCATCATAACTTTGGCCAGTTTATGACTCCAGTGGAAGAGCAGGGGAAGTAGCCCCCAAGAGAGCGAGCAAGAGAAGAGGAAATGACTTGGAACTGATAGGTAAGGACTATTATGAAGATATATGAATAACTCCTGAGGATTCCCCAATATAGATGAATGAGATTTAGAAGATGATATGCTTCAGCATGTGATGGAAAAAGATTTTTAAAAATGTCTATCATCATTAATACAATTTCATTTGTCCTTATAGGCTGGTGAGGTTTTGGAAAACACATTACATTTTTATTTGAATGTTTAGATGAATAAGCTTATTTTATATATCTCCATAGGTAAATAAGAGTATAGATTCTTTCTAACTAAACACAAATAAGAACGTTCACAACTGAGATTTATCTGATGAGCCTATGATTCAATCAAGAGTAATTTCTTCCCAGGCACAGGATTGTGATAGTTTTTGAACTGATTCATCGGATCACCTATTATCTGTCTAAAAACAACACCTCAAGAGATTTTCTTTTTACTTTGGGACTACAAAATAATAAAAGGAAATATTTGAGAGTTACTGTGGGGAAAATTGACGTTCCTATGGCCAGGATCCTCACCTGAACCTAAGCTACTTGATGCAATTGACCAATTGCTAGGCTACTGCTTCCACACCCATAGCTCTTATTGACTGAGTCACTATATAAAGAGCTCTGCCCAGTGTTCTGAGAGGAGGCAGAGATGGAGGTGGATTACAGACCTGCAGACTGTTGGATACGGATGTAATTCTAGTGCCTGACCTATTGCCAGGAAAACAAGCTGGGTAATAAACCGTTTCACCCCAAGAACGTTCCACTGTCATTCCTTGGTCTCACTGAATCCATAGTGAACTTACCGGGGACTGAAACCCATTGGTGAGACAGTTACCAAAACCAAACCATGAATCATCTGTGAGTTAATTTACTAAACAATTAACTCAAGAACACAAATAAGGTTGTAATGCATTTGACACAGGTGTAATTGTTTTTAATCACTAATCCCTTACCGGAAGGAATGGTAAACTTCTCCAAACACCAATGTTTGGTACAAATACCATACATGAATTGATCTCTTCTTTCTGTTGCATCTCCAGAGCTAGTTCTTTCCTTCTGGGTGTCATTCTGGATCCTGACTGATGGACTGCAGAAGCAAGCCCACAGACTATCTTCGTATTTTCTCAAACTTCAGTCAACCCAGTATAAAGACTAATTAGTAAGAGCAAGATAGCTCTTTGTTCATGCTGTTATTGCTGCCACATAGGCCCCTATTGACCCTTATACATTTCCAGGAGGCCTTGGCTGGTTCCCCTCATGGTTTCCCTCCTATGTTCTGTGTGGTGTATCCTATTTGTTCTCGGGTTTAACTTTGGGTTGCAATGAAAAGTTTCCTGAAAGGGCCTCTAAGAGGATATCTCCTTGCCAATAATATCTTTTCCTGCTTAACATATTTCTCCCTTTGAAGTACCTGGCAGACAAGTAGTAAAACCTACTAAACTAAATCCTTGCTGCTAAAAGTACAGTTCAT
The DNA here is from genome assembly GCA_029783875.1 of Phataginus tricuspis. Taxonomy (NCBI): domain Eukaryota; kingdom Metazoa; phylum Chordata; class Mammalia; order Pholidota; family Manidae; genus Phataginus; species Phataginus tricuspis. Next base: position 6,460,830 of record JAQQAC010000477.1, read on the forward strand.
GGACTATGGCATCAGCCTCACCTGAGAACTTCTAGAAAGGCAGAACTTTGGACCCCAGAAAGTAGCCTATTCAATCAGACTTACTCAATCAGAACCTTCATTTCTACAGAATCTCAGGTGATCTGATTCCTATACATATCAAAATTTGAGAAGGATTGCTCTCTGTGGTATTCCATGAGAAAATTTCGTGTTCCAACAAAATTTCTTTGTTGAAAATTGAAATGCAGTATGTTTACCCCTTCACATAATAGGAGAGTCAGTTGTCCTTTGCCAGTCCCTGGTGCTGTTGTTTGAAAGAGCACAATGAAGATGAAAAATTCAGGCTTGGATCTGTGATTCACATTTTCTTTCATTAATTCTTACTTTGCCAGACCTCATCTATCTGTTACCCTAGTTCTACCCACCACCATCACCACCACCACCACCACCACCACCACAAACCTTGTTGAACTGTGCCAAGCATTAAGTACATTTACATTCATACCAACAGCTCTATGGAAGAGGCACTATATATTCACCATCCCAGTTGTATGTAACAGATTTGAACCCAGTTTTCAGCCTTAACCCCTAGACCTAGACCTGTATACATCCTTGTCAGGTCAGCAACTCCTTGAGCCTCTTACCTATTGGCCCTTTTGTTTAAAACATTTTGATATCTTTTCTAGTGATTAGTGTTTTGTTTTCTGAAAATGGGCCTGTAGAAATATAGTGACGTTTTGCCCCTTTTATTTAACAAAAATGCTCATGAATAGCTATATTACACTGGAAAAAAATGGGTATTCTATTACATCGTGTGTATTTGTGAACACAAGGAGTAGCATTTACATTTCTGTATTTCATGAAGCCAAATGTATGACACTTGGAACTATTTTTAAAAGGCATAAAATTGCAAAGAAGTTTACTTGCAGTATGTTACACTGGCAAATTGCTCTTGTAGGAAAATTAAGAAATTTTTGCACATTACAATTAAGAGCAGAAAATAATTTTGTACAAAACATTAATCTCTAATTGCTTTAAAACATTCTTTTTGTTGTTGATGTCATACAGGTTGAAATTCCAAATTAAGTACACTTGTCATTCTATACCATTTTTATTGATTCCATGAAAGTGTATTTATGACATCAAGATTGATTCAAGGGATGTTTTTGCAAATCTAAATCAATAGGGACATCAACACAATAGAATGTATGGTTTCTAAAACCACAAGAATACAGAAATACTTAAACAATGCACACTTCTTGATAGTCATTCTGTCCTCACTTTAGTAGTATATTTAAAGTAATTTTCAAGGTCCCTTCAATTTTTCTTCTCTTTAGCCTATAGATAAATGTTATTTAAAATATTTTAGCAACACTTCAAATATTTTTATTTCTAAAATAGCAACATTCTTTTTTCAGTCCCATTTCTAAGACATTAAGTCTGCTCTTCAAAAGGAATTACTCATATGCATTTCAACTCATTATATTTACTGTGCTTTTCTATCCACTTAAAGAACCCTTTGGATTTTTCAAAAATTGCCAAGAAAAGAGACAATCTAACTCCTAAGTGTGTTAACTCTTTCAGAGGTCTAAACAATGTACTTATTAGATGTCCTTAGAATATGCTTATTCATTCTCTATATATCCATCTTCCTAAGCTCAGAACCTTATAAAAGGTGGGTATCCAGCATACTTCTATTGTGTAAACCAAGTGAGCAAATAAGCTAATCATGTTCACAAAATTTTTAGTCTCCTTTGGGGTATCCAAAAAGACCCCAAAGGAAATTGACCCTGATATTTGATATGTTTGAGTGTATTTCTAATTTATTGCTGAGTGCACAGACATTCTGTATGCAAGCTATTACTTATTCAAAGAGGAAAAGCATCAGTTGTGAAAATAGAACAAAGAAAACAAGGTAAAGTGCCTGACTTAATAGTAATAAATTGAAATTTTAAAAAAAACTGCAGAGGAACTATTAATTAGATGTAACATCTTAACTTTGTACATTTAAGATATAGCCAGAAAAGTGCTGATTAAATGCTTTCATTATTTATAAAGGATTCTAACAATCAGCCATACATAACTTACTATAAGACAGATCCACAGCCTTAATTATAAGATAGAATGTTACCTCTTCCTACTTCCTATAAGTGCTAACAATTCTCCCTTTCTAGGAAAGGAAAAAAGAGAAAAGGAGAACCTATGCTTCAGTTTTGTTTTATTCTTCCACTAGCACCACACTATTTGGACAGTGGGGGAGAGTAGTCAGCACATCATCACCGCAGGGATCCCCCAAACATACTTTTTTAACATTATTTTACATGCACTTGACTGCATTATTTTACTCTAAAAAAAGTTGAAGTATGTTGTAAACCTAAAATTGTTCTCAAAATACGAAGATGGCCAGCTGAGCAAATAGTCTCACTGATGCAATGCATGTTTTAAATGTTTCTGAAATTCAGCTTAATATTCTTAAGAGGAAAAATATGTACTTCAAGTCTGAGAAGCTGCCCGTTTTTTGTCAATGGCATATCGCTGACAGCAACTCCCAACTTCCAAATCATTTCAAGATTGTTTTACTTCTATGCCCGCTTTGTTCAGGCTCTTATTGGCAAAATATGTGAAAGCTAAAGACAACTTGGGTTCTTAAAAGCATTCCTTCATCATATACACAGTAATTCAAACTCAATTTGTGAAATCCAGATAACCTTTGCTAATATTCTTGATTGCTTGAACCACACCCTTTCCACTTCCATTCTTCAAAACTCTACTCAAACCACATCACCTTGGTAAAGACTTCTCCGGCCACCGAGGCCACTTTCTCAAATTCTTTTTGATTCTTCTTATTTTTCATTTGGTACTTCTAAACTTACCTATAAAAAAGGATACCTTGAAGAATGGATTAAAGATGGCTGTGTGAGAGGTGAGACAGAGACCTTCTCCTAAAACCATATATAATACAAAAATATAATACAATGACTCCTGAAAGAGCAACAGGAAAGAAAGCTGCACCAGACTGCATACACCTGGAAAAAAGAGCAGACCTCATGGTACAGGGTAATGTACCAAAGCGGTGACCCAGTGGGACCCAAGCCCTTCCCCCACCCCAGCTCACCAGCGGGAAGAGGGGAAACAGAGCGGGGAGAGAGTGGAGGCCTGGGGTTGCTGAACCCTGGAGATCTGTTCTGGGAGCACAAACATACACTACATGGTGCTCTGGTGATTAGTGGGGTTGGAAAGCTAAGACAAGCAGAATTCCTGGAGAGGAGATTCCAGTTCCTTGTGGAAAACAGGAATTAATATCTGGCTGATCTGGGTGGGCAGTCTGAGAGACTTCTTAACAGCGAGAGGGCTGCTAAAGGGCCAAGGATTGCACAGATTGCTCAGGAGAAAGGACAGGTAGACAAAATTGTCTGGGTGCGCTCTGCCCAGCAGGTTGGGAACTTAAACAATCTTCAGGTGCTCCATCCCCCTGGCTGGCTATGCAGCTCCAAGGCCCCCACCACGATACACAGCCTTCTGTGCCTTCCTCCCGGCTAGCCTGCAGGAGGCTCACAAACAGGCAAACCCTGCCCTGGTGCCAGACCAGCCAGAGGAAACTCCGCCAAGGCAGCTACAAACACAAAGCACAGAGGCTTACACCTGTGTGTTCAGCCCACTGGTTCAGGCAGTGGAGACAGGCATAGCAGCCAGGAACCAGGAAATAGCCCTTTCCTCCCCCGAGGCACCAATACCACTCCCCTACAATCCCTGACATTGCTTCAGGGGCTGAGCAGCCCCAGAGATTAGAGCTTCTGGGCATTAGAGGGTGCCACATACAAATATGAAATGTCAAAGGAAGCTGGTTCAAAGCAAAATCTCAACACAAGAGAAAGGATCGAGTGAGATTGAATTAATAAATCTTCCTGAAAGAGATTTCAGAATAAAAATCATAAACATGAGGAGGGGCTCAAGATGGCAGCATGAGCAGGGCAGCGGAAATCTCCTTCCAAAACCATATGTATTTTTGAAAATACAACAAGTACAACTACTCCTAAAAGAGAGACCAGAAGATACAGTACAACAGCCAGGCTACAGCTACATCTGCAAGAACTCAGCATCTCACGAAAAGGGTAAGATAACAAAGCCGTGACCCCAGCACTCCCCAAACCCCAGCTCATGGGTGGGAGGAAAAGAATCAGAGTGGGGAGGGAGTGGAAGCACAGGACTGCTAAATAACCAGCCCTAGTAATCTGCACCTGGAGCACAGACATACATTGCATGGTGTACTGGATATTAGAGAAATGGAAAAGTAAAATCCAAGAGAGAGACTGTGAGTGGGTCCCCACAGCCGGACACTTTTTAAAAGTCTTAAAGGGACAAGGGCTTATCAGCTGGACAAAATTGTCCCAGCAAACTCAGCCCAGCAGACTGGGAATCTTAAGGAACATCAGGTGTGCTAACCCCCTGGGGGGTAACCTAGCCCTGAAGCCCCTCACAGTGATAAACAGCCTGCCATTCAATCCCCCTGGCAGGTGCTGCAAGCAAACCGGCTGACCTGCCACAGCTGCAGAGCAGCTGGGAAACAGCCCTGCCCACAGCAACTACACAGAGTCTTCTCCCAGCACGCAGCTAACCAGGATAGACCCAGAGGCTGCCGCCAGTGAGCAGCTGCCCAGCGCAGACAGAGGAACCCAGAGCAAGGTGCAGAAGGCACGAAGGGGAACCGTTCTTGCAGGAGAACACCTCCTGTGAGTCTGCGACCCCCCGCAGGGCGCTAGGCTATCCCGAGGGCTGCCCCGGGATTCAGACTTCTCAACAGAAACCTTACAGGCCAGAAGAGAATGGCATGATATATTTAATGCAATGAAAAAGAAGGGCCTTGAACCAAGAATGCTGTATCCAGCACGATTATCATTTAAATTTGAAGGAGGGATTAAACAATTTCCAGACAGACAAAAGTTGAGGGAACTTGCCTCCACAAACTACTCTACAGGATATTTTAAAGGGACTGCTCTAGATGGAAGCACTCCTAAGCCTAAATAGATGTCACCAGAGAAAATAAAATGACAGCAAAGAAAGCAGACCAACCAAATACTAACTAAAGGCAAAAAGTAAAACCAACTATCCACAAAATCAGTCAAAGGAAACACAAAAGAGTACAGAATAAAACGCCTAACATATAAAGAATGGAGGAGGAAGAATAAGAAGGGAGAGATATAAAGAAATCAGACTGTATTTATAATAGCTTAATAAGAGAGTTAAGTTAGACGGTTAGATAGTAAAGAAGCTCCCCTGAACCTTTGGTAAACATGAATCCAAAGCCTGCAATGGCAATAAGTACATATCTTTCGATATTCACCCTAAATGTAAATGGACTGAATGCACCAATCAAAAGACACAGAGTAATAGAATGGATAAAAAAGCAACACCCATCTATATGCTGCTTACGAGAGACTCACCTCAAACCCAAAGACATATAGACTAAAAGTGAAGGGATGGAAAAAGATATTTCATGCAAACAATAGGGAGAAAAGAGCAGGTATTGCAGTACTTGTATAATACAAAATAAACTTCAAAACAAAGAAAGCAACAAGAGATAAAGAAGGCCATTACATAATGATAAAGGGGGCAGTCCAACAAGAGGATATAACCATTATAAATATATACACACCCAACAAAGGAGCACTGATATATGTGAAACAAATACTAACAGAATTAGAGGAAATAGAATGCAATGCAGTCATTCTAGGAGACTTCAACACACCACTCACTCCAAAGGACAGATCAACCAGAGAGAAAATAAGTAAAGACACAGAGGCACTGAACAACACTCTAGAACAGATGGACCTAACAGACATCTACAGAACTCTACACCCAAAAGCAGCAGGATACACATTCTTCTCAAGTGCACACGGAACATTTTCCAGAATAGACCACATACTAGGCCACAAAAAGAACCTCAGTAAATTAAAAAATATTGAAATCCTACCAACCAACTTCTCAGATCACAAAGGTATAAAACTAGAAATAAATTGTACAAAGAAAAAAAAAAGACATGGAGGCTTAACAACATGCTCCTAAATAATCAATGGATCAATGACCAAATTAAAACAAGAGATCAAGCAATATATGGAGACAAATGAAAACAACAGCACAAAGCCCCAACTTCTGTGCGACGCAGCGAAGGCAGTTCTAAGACAAAAGTATATAGCAATCCAGGCCTATTTAAAGAAGGAAGAACAATCCCTAATGAATAGTCTTAAGTCACAATTATTGAAACTTGAAAAAGAAGAACAAATGAGGCCCAAAGTCAGCAAAAGGAGGGACATAATTAAGATCAGAGAAGAAATAAATAAAATTGAGAAGAATAAAACAACAGGAAAAAATCAATGAAACCAAGAGCTGTGGTTCTTTGAGAAAATAAACAAAATAGATAAACCCCTAATTAAGAGAAAAAGAGAATCTACACAAATAAACAGAATCAGAAATGAGAAAGGAAAAATCATGATGGACCCCAAAGAAATACAAAGAATTACTAGAGAATACTATGAAAATCTATATGCTAACAAACTGGATAAACTAGGAGAAATGGGCAACTTCTTAGAAAATAAAATCTTCCTAGACTAACCAAGGAAGAAAAAGAAAATCTAAACCGACCAATTACCAGCAATGAAATTGGATCGGTAAACAAAAAACTACCCAAGAAAAAAACCCTGGGCCAGATGGATTCACTGCTGAATTTATCAGATATATAGAGAAGACATAATACCCATTCCCCTTAAAGTTTTCCAAAAAATAGAAGAGGAGGGAATACTTCCAAACTCATTCTCTGAAGCCAGCATCACTCTAATACCAAAACTAGGCAAAGATATCACAAAAAAAGGAAATTATAGACCAATATCCCTGATGAACATAGATGCAAAATACTCAACAAAATATTAGCAAACGGAATTCAAATATACATCCAGAGGATCGTACATCATGATCAAGTGGGATTCATCCCAGGGATGCAAGGATGGTACGACATTCGAAAATCCATCAACATCATCCACCACATCAACAAAAAGGACAGAGACCACATGATCATCTCCACAGATGCTGAAAAAGCATTCAACAAAATTCAACATCCATTCATGATAAAAACTCTCTCAACAAAATGGGTATAGAGGGCAAGTACCCCAACATAATAAAGGCCACATATGACAAACCCACAGCCAACATTATACTTAACAGCGAGAAGCTGAAACCCTTTCCTTAAGATCGGGAGCAAGACAAAGATGCCCACTCTCTCAACTTTTATTCAACATAGTTCTGGAGGTTCTTGCTACAGCAATCAGACAACACAAAGAAATAAAAGGGCATCCAGATTGGTAAAGAAGTCAAACTGTCACTGCTTGCAGTTGACATATTGTACAAAAAAACCCTAAAAAGTCCATTTCAAAACTACTAGATCTAGAATTGCAAAATGGCGATGTGAGAGGTGAGACAGAGAGTTCCTCCCAAAACCACAAATTGTACAAAAATATAGTTAATTAATACAACAAACCTTAAAACAGCAACAAGAAATAAGGCTGAACCAGACTGCAAACAGACCTCATGAACAGAGCGGACCTCATGAAACAGGGTAACGTAGGAAAGCCTTAATCTGGCGCAACCCAGGCCCTTCCCCCACCCCAGCTCACCGGCAGGAGGAAGAGAAATGGAGTGGGGGAGGGGGTGGAAGCCTGGGACTGCTGGACACCTAGCCCTGGAGATCTGCTTTGTGAGCAGAATCCTATAGTGTGTGGTGCTCTGGATGTTGGGGAGCTCGGACAGGCAGAGTGCTCAAGAAATTGACATTCCGGCCACATGTGGAGGAGGGGATCTACACCCGGCAGCTCTGTGTCAGAGGAAAGGCAGGGGGTCTGAGAGGTGTCCTAGCAGCCAGAGGGCTGCTGAAGGGGCGGGGTTTGCACAGAGCTTGCTGCACGGGAGAAGGGAGAACTGGACAAGGTCGTCTGGGTGTGCTTGGCCCAGCTGGTTGGGAACTTTGGGGAGCTTCAGGTGCTCCATCCCCATGACTGCCTACTCAGCTCCAAGGCCCCCCACTGTGACACACAGCCTGCCGAGCCTTCCTACTGGCCTGCAGGCACCTGCTCACAAACCGGCAGTCACTGTGCAGGTGCTGGGCCAGCCAGAGGGAGGCCCCACCTACAACAGCTAGAGACACAAAGCACAGAGTCTTACACGTGTGTGCTTGGTTCACTGGCTCTGACACTGGAGACAGGCACCAGAGATGGGAATCAGGAAACAGATATTTCCTCCACCCAGGTACCAACTCCACTCCCCTATGACCCCCAATCTCAATCTAGGGGCTGAGCAGCTCCAGAAACTGGAGTTTCTGTGCACTAGGGGGCACCACACAGAAATATGAAATGTCAGAAGAACATGGTTCAGACCAAAATCTCACAAACCACCAAAAAAGGACCAAATGAAACAACTCACCAATCTTCCTGAAAGAGAGTTCAAAATAAAAATTATAAACATGCTTATGGAGGTACAGAAAAATATTCAAGAACTCAGGAACGAATTTAAGTCAGAGATTAAATCATTAAGAAATTCCATATCTGAAATGAAACATACAATGGAGGGATTTAAAAGCAGATTCGATGTAGAAGAGATGGTAAATGGAATAGAAATTAGAGAAGAGGAATACAAAGAAGCTGAGGCACAGAGAGAAAAAAGAACCTCTAAGAATGAAAGAATATTGAGAGAACCATGTGACCAATCCAAACAGAACAATATTCACATTGTAGGGGTACCAGAAGAAGAGAGAGAAAAAGGTATAGAAAGTGTCACTGAGGAGGTAATTGCTGAAAACTTCCCCAATCTGGGGAAGGAGATAGTCTCTCAAGCCATGGAGGTGAACAGATGTCCCAATACTGGGGACCCAAGGAAGACAACATCAAGACATATAATAATTAAAATAGCACAGGTCAAGGATAAAGACAGACTTTTAAAAGCAGCTAGGAGAGAAAAAAGATCACATACAAAGGAAAATCCATCAGGCTATATCATCAGACTTCTCAACAGAAACCTTACAGGCCAGAAGGGAGTGGCATGATGTATTTAATGCAATGAAGCTGAAAGGCCTTGAACCAATACTCTACCCAGCAAGGTTATTATTCAAATTTGAAGGAGGGATTCAACAATTTTCAGATAAGCAAAAGTTGAGAAAATTTACCTCCCACAAACCACCTCTACAGTGCATTTTGGAGGGACTCCTACAGATGGAAGTATTCCTAAGGCTAAAAAGATGTCACCCAAGGGAAGACAAAGAGTACAAAATACGGTCCATAACATACAAAGAATGTAGGAGGAAGAAAAAGGAGGAAAAAAAAAGAACTTTTAGGTTGCCTTTGTAAATAGTATAAGAAGTAACTTAAATTAGACTGTTAGATAGTAAGGGAATTGCCCTAGAACCTTTGGTAACCACGAATCTAAAGTCTGCAATGGCAATAAGTACATATCTATCAGTAATTGCCCTATATGTAAATGGTCTGAATGACCAATCAAAAGACATAGAGAAAATCCATCAACATCACCCACTACATCAACAAAAAGGACAAAAAGCATATGATCATCTCCACAGATGCTGAAAAAGCATTTGACAAAGTTCAACATTCATTCATGATAAAAACTCTCAACAAAATGGGTATAGAGGGCAAGTACCTCAACATAGTAAAGGCCATATATGACAAACCCACAGCCAACATTATACTTAACAATGAGAAGCTGAAAGCTTTTCCTTTAAGATCAGGAACAGGACAAGGATGCCCACTCTCCCCACTTTTATTCAACATGGTTCTAGAGGTCCTAGCCATGGCAATCAGACAACACAAAGAAATAACAGACATCCAGATTGGCAAGGAATAACTCAAACTGTCCCTGTTTGCAGATGACATGATATTGTACATAAAAAACCCTAACGATTCCACTCCAAAACTACTAGATCTAATATATCTGAATTCAGCAAAGTTGCAGGATACAAAATTATTATACAGAAATCTGTTGTGTTCCTATACACTAATGATGAACTAGCAGCAAGAGAAATCAGGAAAACAATTCCATTCACAGTCGCATCTAAACAAATAAAATACTTAGGAATAAACCTAACCAAGGAAGTGAATGACCTATACCCTGAAAACTACAAGACACTCTTAAGAGAAATTAAAGAGGACACTAATAAATGGAAATTCATCCCATGCTCTTGGCTAGGAAGAATTAATACTGTCAAAATGGCCATCCTGCCTAAAGCAATTCAATCCCTATCAAAATACCAACAGCATTCTTCAGTGAACTAGAGAAAATAGTTCTAAACTTCATATGGAACCACAAAGACCCCGAATAGCCAAAGCAATCCTGAGAAGAACAAAGTGGGGGGAATTACGCTCCCTGACTTCAAGCTCTACTACAAAGACACAGTAATCAAGACAATTTGGTACTGGCACAAGAACAGACCCATAGACCAATGGAACAGACTAGAGAGCCCTGATATAAACCCAACCATATATGGTCAATTAATATACAATAAAGGAGCCATGGACATACAATGGGGAAATGACAGCCTCTTCAACAGCTGGTGTTGGCAAAACTGGACAGCTACATGCAAGAGAATGACACTGACTGGATTACTGTTTAGCCCCATACACAAAAGTAAACTCAAAATGGATCAAAGACCTGAATGTAAGTCATGAAACCATAAAACTCTTAGAACATAGGCAAAAATCTGCATATAAACATGAGCAACTTTTTTCTGAATGCATCTCCTCGAGCAAGGGAAACAAAAGCAAAAATGAACACATGGGACTATATCAAACTGAAAAGCTTCTGTACAGGAAAGGACACCATCAACAGAATGAAAGGCATATTACAGTATGGGAGAATATATTTGTAAATGACATATCTGGCAAGGGGTTAACATTCAAAATATATAAAGAACTCACTCGCCTCAACACCCAAAAAGCAAATAACCCAATTAAAAAATGGGCAGAGGATACAAACAGACAATTCTCCGAAGAAGAAATTCAGATGGCCAAGAGGCACATGAAAAGATGCTCCATATCACTAATTATCAGGAAAATGCAAATGAAAACCACAATGAGATTATCATCTCACACCAGTTAGGATGGCCAGTATCGAAAATACTAACAACAAATGCTGGTGAGGATGTGGAGAAAGGGGGACTCTCCTACACTGCTGGTGGGAATGTAAGCTGATTCAACCATTGTGGAAAGGACTATGGAGGTTCCTTAAAAAACTAAAAACAGAAATACCATTTGACCTGGGAATTCCACTCCTAGGAGTTTACCTAAAGAATAAAATTTCTCAGATTCAAAAAGACATACACACCCCTACGTTTATTGCAGCACTATTTACAATAGCCAAGATATGGAAGCAACCTAAGTGTCCATCAGTAGATGAATGGATCAAGAAGAGATGGTACATATACACAATGGAATACTACTCAGCCATAAGAAACAAATAAATTCTGCAATTTGCAACATAGATGGAGCTAGAGGATATTATGCTCAGTGAAATAAGCCAGGTGAGTAAAGACAAGTACCAAATGACTTCCCTCATTTGTGTGGAGTATAACAACGAACAAAACTGAAGGACCAAAACAGCAGCAGACTCACAGACTCTAAGGGACTAGTGGTTACCAAAGGGGAGGGGTGGAGGAGGGCAGGTGGGGAGGAAGGGAGAAGGGGATTCAGAGGTATTATGATTGGCATACATGGTGTGGGGGGCATCAGGGGGAAGACAGTGTAGCACAGAGAAGGCAAATAGTGACTCTGTGGCATCTTACTACACTGATGGGCAGTGACTGCAATGGGGTATGCAGGGGATAGAACAAGGGTGAATGTAGTAACCACATTATTTATGTGAAATCTTCATAAGAATAAATAAATAAAAGGATGCCTTGTTCTTCCATTTAGTTTATAGACCATCTCTCATTCATTTCTACATAGCATCTCCCATGATGGCTTGAATATAGCTTTCAAATGTTCAAGTACCCAAAGGGTTCAAATGGGAGAGGAAAAAAATTGTAATTGTGTTAACATTTTTATTTCCTTTATATACTCTAAGTGATTAGCCCATTGGCTCGGCCTATTATTGCAACTGTCATGTCTCTAATATTGATTATCAAATTCTGGGTGTCCTGTATTGTCGGAAATTAACTACAAGTGGCTACAAAGCCGAACAGTTAAAATCACTCATGCCTATATTACTATTAATATAGGGTGTTTGGTTTATATGTATCATTACTGTTATTAGAATCAACTAGTTAAATTGCTGGATAATTTGACCAAAGAATAATACCCTAATGTCTGTTCTTCTAAATCACTATGTTGTTTAACAGTACATTTCACAGAAAAGGTTTATTTGACCTCAGATCAGATGGCAATCATTAAGACCACAAAACTAGATGAGACCAAGAGGCATCAGCTCAAGCTCTTTCTTGAGGGTGGTCAAGTCTGAACTATATTTTTGAAAGCATCACAGAAACCCCTTTAGGAAAAGAGAATATCAACCTATTAGGTTATAACTGCCAATTCTTTTGGACCTTATTTGTTATCTGTCAAATCTAATCCAAATTCCTCATGTTGTAGTTGAAGGGAAAAAAACCCACTAAAAACATGTTAGGCAAAATAAATACTTTATTGTTTTATTTATTTATTTATTTAGAAATCAGCCTTTGTGTGGTAACTCATTTATAAACCTTTTAGATATTCTTTCAAAGAATATTGTTAACATCTCAACCACTTTTGATTAGAATTTCACACAAAGAAATATGAGTTGAAAATTATAAACGCTAAAAGAGTAATTCAAATAAATTTGGTTACTTTACACATTTATTTATTAACATGTATAAAACTAAGTAGGAAACCACTTTTTCTTCATAAAAACAAGTTCTCACTGGTAAAAACTGAATTAAAACCATCTATTAGAACAAATCTAAATTACTTCCATTTTGAAAAAACAAAACCAGCTTATTCATTTCTAGCCATTCAAGTCAGAGGCTCCATTATTTTGGCAATACTCTACTATTTAGTTGAAAACAGAAGAAACATCTCCTTATAATAAAGAAGTCTGGACAATATAACAAGTACATAGTGTTTAACAAAAGGCATGTTTTCAAAAGAAAAATACTACATAAGCTATAATAAAATTTCATTTGTCTTGGGTAAAGTAACAATGTTTACAGTGTAAGAACATTAAGTAGTTGTAGGTATCATTCTATCCTACTGCTATTAGTAACCTCCTCAAGAATTAAGAGCAGTTTTTACAACAGAACAATTTTTCTTCTTGGAAGTGACCCTAACAGTAGTGGAGGAAAAACCATTGGTTGCTTCAAGCTCTCAAAAAATGAATCAGTTATTGCACAGTAAATACCTCATAGAGGTCAGTGTTTTAAGAAGCTAGTCTGAAGAAATATGTTATTTATAAGTTGGTTAAGTCTGGAAGTTTTCAAGTTTTAAAATTAATTCTATATAGGGAATCAATTGAAAAATATCGACATACAAATAAATATTAGGCTTTTCAAATAGCTACAGTTTTGATAGTTAATTAAAGAAAATCAGCAAAGTGTCTAAGTTTCTATGTATGCTTTTGAAAGATGTGCATAGAATAAACATTGCACACTGTACACAGTAGCCCAGCTCCGCAGCAAGCACCTCCTGAAGCACACTAATACCTCCACCAGTGTATGCCCTCGGTAAGCCCAATATCACATATAATAGGTCCACGCCAACCTTAAAAAAGGAGAAATGAACATTAAACATCTTTGAAATATTATTAAAAGACTCTTTAAAAGGAGGATGCAAATATCCTTTAAATATGTATATATAAACATCCTCCTTTATCAATTATGAAATGATTAGATATGAACTGATGGAATATGTTTCTTTAAAATATAAAAAAATTTAAAAAGATAGTAAGAATTTGTGATGAATTCTCAAAATCTTGGTCCATAAACTGTCCCTCTGAAATAGCACTATAACTAATGCTATCAGAGTAGGACTCAGGTTTGAACGTCCTGATTTCCCCAATTCCAGCATTTATTTATAATAAAATTTCAGTAAAATGACACAGTATCAATAATCCCTTGTAGGTTAGTATTATGAGACATGAGAATACTCAAATGTAGTTTGTAACTTAACTTACACTTCAAATATAGTTTGCATGAGGTTTCCACACTCTTAATAACATTACATACACTCAAAAATAAAAATTTAGCTAGAGAAATAGACCTAATGTACTAAGAAAACAAAGCATTAATAACTAAGTACTAATTTACATTTAGCTAAACAAATTTTAAGTTTAGGAAAATTTACCTATAAATTCCATTTAATGACTGTCTTGCTTAGAATTAGATGCTTTGCTTGAAGATACGGCTGCCAAAAGTCCACTTACAATTTCCCGTCTGATTTCCCCAACAATAGACTCTTTAATCTAGAATGGAAGAAGAGAAAAATAAGAGTTTAACGAGACTATAATCCATTTTTTGTTTTCAGAAAAACATAAATAGCATTTAATTTCTGCAATCAGCTAAACCAGAGAGAAAATTACAACGTTCATGTAAACCTTCATGAAGTACTAAAAGGTAATGGGGATTTAATGGGGAATTATGGCCATCTATCTTCAGATCCAGATCACACTCTGAGATCTGGCATAGCATAACTCAAATAACTCGATTATAAAATATCACACTTCTTGAGTTAAGAATATTTAAAATGTTGGGCTCACATTCATGTTTTTTTATTAATGATATCTTTTGTATGGTAATTAACAGGATACTCAAGTGTTCTAGCTATTAAGAAAACTCATTAGTGACAAGATAATATATAGGTATATTGTTTGTTTATAACAACTGAAAACAAAGTATCTAAAGCAGCTGAATATTGTTCCAACCTAACATGCACATTTTAAGTGGGAAGAAGAAATGATCATTTAGTACAATATAAGACATGAAAAACACCCTTTAAACAATCATAAACTCTAAAGAAATAAATTTTTCTTTAATTGTAAGGTACATTTATCACCTGTCTTAAAATTTTGCCTCAGATAAGGATTTACCTTTTATTTTATTGTTGGCAAAGGCACAGACCTGGGGCAATGATACTCCATCGAGACTTTCTTCTCCAGAGGCCCAACCACCACACATGCCTATCCATGCCTTTTTCTCTCTAATGATACAGCATCACCTCCAAAGAGCCCTTTGTGAATGATTTAAATGCGTATTTCCTGAAATAAACCGATAATGCTTTCCCAAATTAGCACTGGAGACATACTCAACCAGTTTTTAAAAACTGTACATTTCCACAGTTTCCTGTGGGCCTGATCTATATCCTAAAATGTTTCTAAATACATCCTGAACACATCTCAACTGAAGTCTTTCCAAAAATCTGTATTAATCTGTCATGCAGAAGTGGTGCATAATACATAGGTTTATACGTAAGTATTCATAGAGACAAATGCTCCTTAGTTACCAACCATCTGTACTGGAATATATTTAAATAAATAGCTTCTCATTTTACCTTCTATCAATATTTCTAAGCTTTAATCATCAAAAGTTTCTGAAGTTCATATTCATTTCAGATTCATTTTTTAAACAAACATCTTAGCCACAGAATACAAGCACAAATGAAATGTGTTAAATCAGAACCTCTGGAAATCTGCATTTGTAAAGAACAATGAGTAGCAGTGTCTTTCCAGTCCAATGCAATATGGCAATCTTATTAAATCTCTTCATCCAAAACACAAACTTGCCAAAAAGTATCCTCTACAAACCAAAAATGTGTGCCAACATTTTTCAGGATACAGATATTACTGGAGTAAAGCATAAAATAATCTCTACCATGAAGGATGTTATAATCCACATGGGCACAAAATGAATGCTGTTTCATAAAATATTGAGGAAAAAATAATTTATTAATTTAATGACATAAGAACATAATGAATTTGGCAAAATGAGAGACCAATATTGACTAGAAGAGGAAAAAATAAAAAGTTTTTGGAGAATGGCAGACTTTAAAATAATAGGTCACAGTAAAGGACAATTTCAGATGATAGTGAGGATACAAAACTGCAGCAAGACCACCTTGGATAAGAGGGGAGCAAAAAAGGACCCTAGCTGACAGGGTAGTTCCTACCAAGGAGTGGAAGCAAATCTGATTAAGAAGGGAGAGTGCTGTACTGTACACTACTTCAGGGAGAGAACTGGGTCTCATTCCACAATGTATCCTGGCATAAATTAAGCCCTCAATGAAAGTCTGAATGAATGCATTGATGAGAGAGCGTGAGACTGAGAGAATGAAAGTGACAGAGAGTGTCAGACACAAAAAGGAACAGGAAGTAGAAAAACAAAGGACTACAGACAGAATAGCACTGAAGATGATAAAATGCCTTTAATTTATTGAAGGAATAAATGTATGGGCAAATAAATTAGTTCTAAAGTCTCCCAGGTTACAGAAGTTGAAAGGACTGAGTGTGAGAAAACTCTACTGGGATGGATGGTCAAGCTGCCTTTAAAAAATGAGCACAATTTTCAAAAAGTGGTATAGGCTGAAGGCAAACTACTTGAGATTAAGAAAGGAGTACTCATTGGCAATTTAAACAGACTGATTCCAAGTCCAAAGTATGAGGGCAATACATCCATTTAATATGCATCTACTGAGGGCTTACTTCATGGCAGCCATTATATCGAATGATCACTACAAGAAAAACACAGGCAAGTTGTGTAAATACTAAAATACATGTTAGAGCATGTCAGATGAACTGTCATAAAGATACTAAAAATTTATCATGAACCAAGCTTAGGAACTTCAATAAACAAAGAACTCTCCAAACACAAAGCAATCCATGTTTATTCTTTGATGTTTAATTTTGTTGAATTTGCTTCTGTGGACACAGGTTCATTCATTCCATTAAGTAATCTTTACTTTTTTTTTTAAGTAACTATAAACAGTTTCAGATCACTGATTACATACATACATCACAGACTACCTGGGCAAATCCAATAGAGTGTACTTTTTCCATAATACAACATACACAAATCTGCACCAAAAAGGGACTATCTTTAATCTGGCAAAAGCTTAGTTATTAAATGAGTGTATTAAATAATTGTCTGAAAGGATTTGAGTATTCTCCTTCAAAAGAAGAACTCTATCATATTAACACATTATAAATAATGAAGCATACCTGTTAAAAACTCCATATATGGTGAAATGATGGACACAAAGGCCTGACAGACATCATTGTTTTCATGCACCCATGAGTGCAATAAGAAAACTTCCCTGAAGTGTCTGCCAAACATTCTTAATCCTCACCTGCAGAAATGTTCAACCTAAACTTAATCTTTCCTTCCTGAAGAGTGGCATTGTTAATGGGGTTAGGGGCCCAAAATCTACTGGGAAGAAAGAATCTCATTTAATTTTCTTGGTAGCCCATAAAATAAGCTTAAAAAAAACTGGAATTCAGTACCATGCGTATTTAAGTAAAAGGATTACAGATTTAATAAGAATGGAATCAAGACACATCTGAATTTTAAATATTCTGGAAACAAACTTTTAACAGAAAACTATTGTAATTGGGCTAAGATGATATGAACACAAATTACTCTTTTAATTATTAATGACATTATTATAATGTATAAATATATGCTTATAAAGTACTTCAAAATAGTTTATTCTCTTAAGCACATCAGTGTTCCCTTTGCATCTTGTTTGATACATATTTTTTGCTTGGTAAATCCTTATTTATACACAGTAAAAGGGCAAATGTTAAACCCAACTTACTCTAAACTATGCCAAATTCTGAATTAGGGAGTTTCTAATTTAGTAACAAATACTGAAAAATTCCTCAAATATTTGGCTGCATGTCAGTTTAAATGTCTTTGTATTATAAAATCTTTCGTATTTAACGGGAGGTTCTAAAGCAGTATGACAGGAAGAACCGACTTTTCTGTGCACTATTTCTATCAGCCAAAGAATCAGTGTTCTGGTCTAGGAATACTTTACTCCTAGGAAATTGCTTACAGCACATATTAGGCTATCCATTCAATGCTTTAAAAATGAGGATTCAAGTGTGCATTAAGGGACTGTTTGTGCCAAATAAGCAACATAAAGTAGTTTTCAAGCCAAAGAAAGCTAAAGGAAAAATACATTTGTAGGGTAAAAAAAGGGCCTTAATACCTACTTCCTCAGTTAAACCACAGCATGGAGAAAAAATTATGTAATTTCATTCAAAAATTGATCTTTGATGTGGAACACATAAATAAAAATGATTATAATCATTCACAGCTAATTGAGCAAAATGGATGTACAGAGTTTGCTAAACATTAGCCAGCTACCACCAACTTATAAAAATAATTATATTTGTAGGACAAATAAATTTATAGAATTTAAGTTGGTAATTCACATTATGAAAAGTAATTACATACATGCAGTCTCTTGTGCTATAATGCTTTTTAAAATGTAAGTTTGTCTGAACAGGACTGAAATATTAGGAAACTTGAGTATAATGTAAATTTTGCATTTGCTTATTGTGCAATTTCACCCACAAGAAACACTAGTGAGCACAGATAACTGCATTCAGCTGAACCTAGGAACACACTACTCAAAATACACACACCTTGAGCGTCTACCAGCTCTCTCAGTTCACTGCGTATTATGCCATACCCACCCACATCAGCATTAAAACTTTCTGTTGGGTCTCTTATTACCCTCCTCTGCCACCTCACAGTACTCAAGCTGCAACCCTTCCAAAGCCCAATTACATTAAGCAAATTTCCGGAGTTTTTCAAGTGAAGTGCCATATTTATGCATTTCTTAACCATTTAACATGTATTTATGCATTTCTTAACCATTTAACATGTATACAACTCGGTTTTTATTGGTTTTCTTTTTGTTTTAGTATGTCACTGACAAAGTTTTGAGTGTTATGGTTCTAATACTATTTTCCCCATAAGCTTGTAGTTTTATTGCATAAATTTGCACAATGATTTTTAGGAATGTATACTCATATCAGTGCAAAACTCTTTATTTTTAATGTACTTCTCAAGCTGCTATAAATGATGGCACCTAATCCACATGAAGTATCTCTGGACCCAGAAGATCATGGGATCATCTGAGGGAAGATTCTGATCTGCTGCCACCATTCTCGACCTATAACCACTATAGTTCGTTCTAAGTTACTCACAAATTAATTCTAAAACTACATTAGGTTCACATTCCTGAATTTATTGCAAATATACAAATTAAAAATTGACAGCCACTGACTAATTTCTTTGTGTTATTTTGATGTTTTCCATTTCTAAATTCTTAGTTCTTGAATATACTAAATCTTTTCTGTGTAATTTTCAATTGTTTCCTGACTTAGTCTTGCTAACTTTCTTACTGGACTTGAAGGATTTCATGTCTCATATGAATATTTTTTATCCTTTACAGAGCAAATATTAAGAAACTTACAGAATTATTTTTCCTCTTGTTAACTAGTAGAAAGAATGAAAGATTCTTTCTTATCATAGATTTTAGTATCTCAGTTGGAAAGAACTATGTATAATTATGGTTTTTTCTTAGTTACTCTTAAGAAAAAAGGACAGTATGGAAAAAGACATATTCAAGACATATAATTTTTATCCTGTGCACTCCACTAGATTTTGCATCCAAAGACAATGTGATTTGAGAAGGAAAGGAAAAAAATAAAAAAACATCATAAATATGTATCATAGAGATCTCTCATTTTAAGTGAGATCTATGTATACACTAGTTCTTATTACTTACCGTAGTGCAAAAAACAATTTTACCAATCTTCTCAATTAACTTTTGACCTTTGACTACTAATTTTCCTAACTTTTTGCAGTCCTTTTGGTAGCCTAGAACTATGGTTAATGGTTTCAGGCTTGCAAACTGCTACCATCCAGGGCAAACCTTCTTTTCATTCTGAATTTCTATCTTTGAACAACTCATATAATTTCTACATTTCTCCACCCACTAAACCAAACAGATCAAATTCTTTATACTTTGTAAATCACAACACCATTTTCTCATGTCAACTGACATTATGACAGCTTTTATTCCCACAAGAGATCTTAATTGCAATCCCTCAATTTACAGATGTGGAAATAGAGATCTAAAGAGATTGTTACATGTTTATTTAACTGCAATTATTTAGAATTGCAATTATTTACACTGTATGAAATTTGCAGAAATGCCATTATAAACGTTTCTTAATAGACATAAGTTAGACCAATGGGAAAGTTAATTTAAAAGCTCTCTATAAATTACTGAACATGGCGAATCAAAGGAGTATCTATAAATAATGTTCAAATAAGACCTCTCCCAACACATATCACCAAATAAATTAATTATATGTAGATTTTACTCACTTCCCGTATAACTTGCTGCAACTCATCTTGCTCCAAGTTTTTATGCATTTCCTTAGCAGCTGGCATTAATGGGATTTTTCCACATCCCTTCTCTTCAGATTTTGGTCCTTCAGCCTCTGAGGCTTCTTCAGGTGCTCCAACTTCCTCAGAACTTTCTACATCTGGAGGTGTCTGTACAGAGCCCATTCTAGAAGGAGCAGTTGGTGTTAGGGCAACTGATGCTCGGTATACTTTCTTGCTTGGTACCAGACGGGTCTTGGGTCTGCCTGCTGAGTCACTAGGAGGTACTCCAGTCCTTCTGTTAGCATGAGAGGGACCGGAACATACAGAAGATGACTCTGATGTTGCTTGGGAGAAAACAGACTCTGAGCTTTCTCCAGGAGGAATTTCAAACCCCATTTCTCCAAGTCCTATGCCCAATTCACACTTCAGGTAAGACTGTTCCTGCATCAGTTCTGTAACCTGGAGATCAGAAAAATTGTAACTCCTCTTTCTTGAAATTAAGATTGGTAGTTTAAGATTAAAACCCTAGCTTGATTACTTGATTACTGCCAAAAATCACTTAACTTGTAAATATACTATTCTAATTAATTCATTTAGTAACTACTCAATTTCCTTTACAAAACCAGCATGGATAATTTAAATTCATAGCAAGCTCGTCATAAAATGTTTAACTAGAAATATATAGTTGGATGAAATTTTACTTGATACCACACGTCCAAATTACTTGTAAGGAAGAGTAACTAATAAAAAACAAAGTAGCTACTCATAATGCTTTTGCCCCCAAATGAATCAATTTGTTTCGAACATAATAAAAATCAGACTTTTGTCAGTCATCTTACAGATCGAACTGCCTAAAGGACCTGGAGTCAGACTGTGAAGGTACATTTCCCTAGAGTACAAATTAAATACCTTTTTTTGATGAGTCTATCTCCTCAATGGTAAGATAAATTACCATTTCAATTAACTGGCTTTCTAGTGGCCTAAGATGGCAATGGACTTTCAGAAGTGACAAACTCACCTCTAATCAATTTAACTAACCTACCAAATTCTATATTAAAACAAGAAACATGCCATCCACACTAGGAAAATTGTGTTTATGAACTGTTATATCCTTCCCTTCCCCAGTGATTCACAAGTAGAGAGGCTTACTGGTTCCATTACATTCAATGGAGAAGAGCATGACAAGTTGTCAGCGCTTCTACTGCCACACATCCCCTGAAAAAAGAAGAACAATATATGTGTGTGTGTGTAATTTTTCAAATTTCCAGTGTTTTATAAATACGTTTGTCATGTAATCCCATAAAATGTATTATTGTGATGAAAGGTACATAAAGATGTTCTGATTTTCTGCTGTCACCAACACATTTCTCAGAATCATGGATCAAAGCCTTCTATGGAAAAAGATATTCATAAATGATATGATATTCTTATTCTATGTTATACATCTATATGTGTATACATACACATTATGATTCTACTGATTCTACTTTGTATGTGCACCTGTGTATGTATGTAGCTATCCATTTATTTTTAAAATTGTAACTCCTCTTTCTTGAAATTAAGATTGGTAGTTTAAGATTAAAACCCTAACTGTGATTACTTGATTACTGCCAAAAATCACTTAACTTGCAAATATACTATTCTATATAAATGAAATACGTTGTTCAAATAAGAGAGAGGAAAACTTCATTATTTTAACATTTCAAAACACTATGTTCTGCAACTGCAAAGATATTGACAAAAAATGAGAATACATTACTGTTGCAAGTTCAAATGTCACGGAAAGGGACATCAAAAGTATGAAGTGATACAAAAGAAAGAGAAATGGTATTTCTTTTTATTTTCTTGATTATATACACTTTCTACCTTTACAAAGACCTAATTTGATTCCTTATAAAACACAAAGAATGTAAAAGAATACAAAATAAAGAAAAGGTTTAAAGGGAATAGCTATTAGAAGGCAAGAAAGGGAAAAACGTTTGAATGTGTTGTTTGCAGTCACATGGAGTGATTGAAACCTAAATTAGTCATATGTTAATTCATCATTTCTCCTTTAAAACCCCTAAACTTTTGTAGTGGTCATTTTCTGTTACTAAAAATTATGATTAAAATTTTTCAATGTATTTTAAAATACAGTAAAATTTTAAAAATAATTACAACTTACACATTCAACAGATGTGTAAGAAAGGCAAATTAAACATTCTACATGCCTCTAATGCCATTAAAACAAGTGCTTCTAAATTAAGGCATTTGTCCACAATTACATGGCACATTGCTTACTGAAAACTACCGACAACCTGCCAGGCACCATACCACAAGTGCTGATGGGCGGAACGGCGACGGCCCGTGCATGCGAAGCTGCTCCTCCAGCCCCAACAGCCGTTCTTCCAGCTGCAGTTCCAAGTCCTGGAGTTCCATGCGGACTGAATTTCTCAAACTCTGGAGCTGGTCAACTTCATACCTGTTGGTATGGTGATAGGCACAGGTTTGAAAAAAGCAGTCTGGGAGTTCACAGTCACACTTTCTCAAAATCTACCAGAAAGCACTGGAATTTCAAGTTCTCTACTAGCACAACAGCCACTGCAATACACGTGGCCACCAGGACAACTGGCCTTTCTTTCTCCACCCTCTCTCACACACATACCCCAGACACTAAAAATAGATTATGACTACTACCCTCCTTAATATATTGAGGGCCATGAAGTTTACTTATAAAACACTATGCTTAATTTTATTTACACTGGTTCAAAAAGGGCACATGGCAAAAGAAATAAAACCAGCCTTAAAAAAAGAAAGTTGACAGTGCTTTTTAAAATAAGAATATTCTGAGTTACATTAAGACAAAATGAACTTTCACCTTTCTTCCTCAGTCATATGATGATAAACCATGGTTTGCTGACGCAGCATTGCCAATTCTAAATCCATCATTTGCGTTCTGAACAAATTCAGGCTCCGCCTCATTACCTGGAGCTCCTGAAAAGTATTCTAGAAAATAATATAACAAAATTATATTTCTCAATCATACAAATTATTTATTTTGTGACACAAAGATTTGAGAACTTACTTCATGAAGAGGTAGGACGGGTGATCGATGAGTACTATACGGAGTAGCAGCAAGGTCAGGCCCTCCCATCACAGGGTACTTCAAAAAAGTGAAAGTATGATTACAAATCAATGTTAAAGTGATTACTTCCAAACTATCTATGGTGTTAAAAAGGTGGAATTTGGGGCCTACATTTTTCTCTGAGGCAAAAACAAACAAAAGCTTCATACTGTAAGCAGGAACCAAATAAAATGAGTCCCCAATGCTACCCATTACTCATATCTGTTTCAGGAGTAAGTCAGTCTACTTGGGACAAGGAAGGAGGAAAAGGAACATGTACAGTTCAAATCTATGTCTTGCAGGATTTCTCTCTTGCCTTAAGAAAGTAGAAAAACAAAAAAACTAAAAAATGTAGACGCAGCAGCCAATGTCATTCTGAGATTACAGAACCTACTGAGTCGGCTAGGGAGTAGCATGCAATCCACTCTCCTTAGGTATCAGACCATTGGGACTATTTCAGGCAGTAAAGAAAATAAAGGTAAAAGGAAGATAAAAGGCATTTCCAGCCTTCAAGTGTTCTCACAGTTTAAGAAAGAAACTGTAGAAAGTTCAAAAAAGTTATTATAATATTGGGGTGTGGAGGAGGAGTACCACGAAAGAAGGAAACAAAAATCCGGATTAGGTGAGTGAGTGCTTCTAGCAGTGGTGGCACCTGAGCTGAGCCCTAACAGTAAACAGGAATCGGTGAGGCAAAGGCAGGCAAGGGCAGAGCATTCTGGGTAAAGAAAAAAGTGGCCTGTGTAAAAGCAGACACCTAGGAATGCACAACGTTTTAGAGACCTACATGCAATCCAATATTGCTGGAACACACACATAAAGAATGTGTATAGAGAGACAGACAGAGGTCAGGTCAGGAAGAGCTTCTGTCTACTGAGGTAGAGTGGGGTGAAGATGGGTGAATTAATTAGCTGAATTATTGATGGAACATACAAAAGGAGAAAACCACATCTAGAGCAAAAGAACAAGCTGGCCTAGAAAGAAAGGTGCACCATTAGGGTGAGTAGGTGGACAGGGCCCTGGGAATCCACAGCTTCACATAATCACAGCTAAAAGTTAAGTATCTCACTCAAAGAAAACTACATTTTGTCAGGAGGAAGAAGAAAACACCCACATTCTGGTTAGATTGATAATCACCAGGACACAATTATCACAAGGATAAAAATGTATTTAAAAAATGGTATATTATGCTATATTACTTGAAGAGTTAAAATTTGTTTTTATTTTCAAAGTGGCTTCCTGTCTATTCATCACCGTAAGAGATATACTGTATACTTTCTAGGCCTAACTCTTGCTCAACACTGATCATTACATTACACTGTCAATTCCATTTCCTTAATTGTCTAAATATAAGGAAATGTGAAATGTGAAAGGCAAAACTAAAACGGCTTATTTACTTTCAAAGTTTTATTTTGGAAATTATTTTCCAGCCCACAAACAAATCTGAATGCAATGACTTCAAAGGTAGCAAGACACACACACACCATGTCCATTCAAATTCACCCTTTACCTGATCTTTTCTCTTCTGGGGTAGTTCCAGTCTTTCAACCCAGTGGAAGCAGACTAATTCTGTGCCAGGAGACCAGCATCAGGGGTCAGTAGATGAAGGGAAAGCTTAGTCAGAGAGCTACGAGCAGAACCAGGAGAACGCACGGCGACACAGAAGCCCGGGGAGGGAAGCTTAGAAAGGAAGAGGTGGTGAACACTGTCAACTGGCAGAGAAAGGAGAACAGCACTTGAGAGGGAGACTTCACTAACAAGGGCCACTTCACTTAGACAAAGACAACGGAGGAGAGACTAAAGAAGGGGGACACCTCATGAGCAAAATCACTTTTCTAGAAGGGAGGGAGATATGAGCAGAGACTTAACCTTGTTCAGAATTCGTTTCAGCTTTTCCTTTGAGATGGGAGGGGAGAGTACAGGAGGAGGGCAGGTACAAGTGTAGGCACGTTAAGAGATGAAGCTGAGGTGGTTCATGCCTGATAGGTGTGCACTTCTCAGCGAATTAAGAGGTGCTCACGTCAATAAAAAAGTTAAAGATGTACTTTTTATCATACCTGTGAAAGATTCTGTAGTGAGTTTCTAATATCATGCAACACTCTTCGCAACTGCATCTCGATGGCGGAAGGAGGGGTCGCAGAGCACACTCGGTAAGGATGGGCAGCATGGCCATGTGAGTAAGGACACCTGAAAGGGGAGCTGAAGGCGCTGCAGGTGGCACCTGATGTGCTGGGAACACTGTGAGTGCTCAGAGTTCTCAGCGGCTCACACAGGGGCCTTTCCTGCCACTCCGAGTGCACAGAGTGAAGGGAGCAGGTGGACTGAGACAGAGGCGCCAGAGCACACGATGAACAGGTGGGAGTCCTCTGATGATGACATTCTTCCAACCGGTTCCCCTCACTCTGAGAGGCTGCTTCTTTCTTCACAGATGATGGAGAGATGAAAAGAGTGGACTTAACTAAAGACTGACCATTGTGCTCAGTTACCTCTAACTTCTGTTCCTCTTCAGGTGTGTACTTATAGGTGAAAGAAGGTGGACTGCATCTGGTCTCTTTTCCTGGAGACAACCGAACGTTGACAGAAGACACAACCCTTACTGGGTTTAGTAAGGTGGTCGGTAAAGACTGAGACCTTCTCAGAGGATACCCAGCTTTTGTAAGTAAGTACCTCTTTTTTAACAGATCTTTTGATTTTATCAAGCTACGCCCTACTCTTTGATTAGACAGACTGCAAACCTTCATTTGTGCTCTTTGCAAAGCTGTATTAACTCTGTCCACAGAAGACGGAGGCCCAGTTGTAGTTTCCGAGCCCTTCCCACTGCACTTAGCTTCAAGAGATGCCAGTGAGGTGATAATATGGTGTGTGGCATAGTGGGCAAACTCACATTCACTGCTTTTGTCCCCATCACTCTCAGCACTTGCTTCCCTCAGCAGCTCCACTGGCTGGGCTTCAGAGAAAACCTCTTCCATTTCAATGATCTCAGTAAGGGGGCCCCCTGCACTACAGGTAGACTGTTTACTTCCTGTGTGCTCGACAGTCTCACTGTGGGGGAGATCCTGGCTATCTGGTCTTCGCTCTCGCCCCTTCAGAAGAGGGACAGGACACTCTTCTTCTGATTCATTGAAATGAGGCTGGTCTTGTGCTGCAGGTGTCACATGGTCTTCACCAAATGACGTGACTGTGCTCTCGCTGTCACAACTATCAGCACTACTCCCCATGGCTTGCAGGGACTCAGGAACCTGTGAAAGGAAAACAGGAGGGAAAACGGAGAATTAAAATGATAAAGTATCATCAGCAAAATATCGAACTGAGATGATGCTTCTACACTTTTAGGGTCTTCCACTTCAGCTATGGCCCTAGTGCTGCTCTAAACTGCTTTTACTGCCACTCATCAGTCACTCCTCCACTTTCTCAAAGATTATTCCAGATCCTTACTAATTTTCCTTAAATCCCCTTTAAACACCCATATCTTTTTCTTCCAACACATGACATTGACATACAGAAAAAAATGAACAAAAATTTCTTAACTTTCTTCTCCAACACCTACAAACTTCCCCATATTTCTCCCCACCATTCCCTCTTCTCCTTTTGAAAGGAAACTGGGTGTCCTTTTCTCAAAGCTACTCCTTCCAACCTGTGCTTCCAATCACATCCACTCCTGGACTGACTGGAGTGTTTCTCCAGTTTCTAGATTTTTCTACATCAAATTCTCCTCTTAGACCCCCTTCCCTTAGCCAAACAACTTTCCTAAGGCAATCTCAAATGAAAAAGATAAAAAGAACTAGCACCCTTAACCTATCGCCCTTGTTTGAAAAAACAGTCAATACTCATGTCTTCTCTTCCTTATTATTGGTATACACCCCAATCATGCTTCTGCCTCATTTACTCCCTCCAAACTACTCAACCACCCAATTTCTGAAGAGCCAAATTCTCACATTTTCACATCATATTCATAGCTTTCCTTTTATAAGTCTCTCCTCCATCTCCCAATTTTTCTGTCTACGAGATTTTTCTGATTATCCTTTGACACTTTTCTTATTTGTCTACCCCTTAAATACTACTAAGTTCCTGAAGGCTCTTTTTTGAGTTCTCTTCTTCTCTACTCCAGTTTTCCTTAAAAATTTGCTTATAGATGTTTTAAAAACTTTGAATGTACATTCTGTGTACTATACATGTAGACTGTAAGTTCCTTGAGAATAAAGATGTGCCTAGTTTCTGGGTTATCTAACACACTCTGGCATAAAAGTCATACAATATTCAGCAAGCTATGTAACAATACTTAAGGACAGTCATTAAATAAATAATGGTAAAATACTGAAACACAATGACAGTAAAATATTAAGAAAATAACAGAAACAGTTAATGATCAAAATAATCTGTTTACTAGCTGTCCATAAGAAAGGAGAAGTTCTTTGTAAATAGTCAGATGTAGAATCAGTGAAACCTAAAATATGTAGTCAAATGTTTACATAGCATCTGTATCCCAGAGACTTACTCTTATTGTCATTTGAAAAATAAAGATTAGAGAGAAGAAAAGATGGCGGCGAAGGAAGTGAGGCAGAAACCTCCTCCTAAAACCACACCTAACACAAAAATAAGCAAGTACAACTAATCCTGAAAGAGCAACCGGGAAGAAGACTGTGACAGACTGCTGACATCTGGGGAAAAAGAAGACCTCACAGAAAAGGGTAAAGTAGCAAAGCTGAGATCCAGCAGGACTCAAGACCTTCCCACACTCCAGGCTCACCGGTGGGAGGAAGAGAAATGGAGCAGGGAGGAAGCAGAAGCCCGGACTGCTAAACACCAAGCCCTGGAGATATGCTCTAGGAGCACGAACCCACATTACATAGTGCTCTGGAGTTTAGTGGGGTTGGAAAGAAAAGACAGGCAGAATACTCGGAGAGACTGAGATTCTAGCTGCTTGTGAAGAACAGGTACCTACAACTGGCCACCCCAGGACAAAAGGCAGGCAGTTTGAAAGACTTGCCAACAGCGAGAGGGCTGCCAAATAGGAAAGGATTACACAGAACTTGCTATTCACGAGAAAGGACAGGTGGACAAAATCATGCTGGCACACTCAGCCAGCAGGTTGGGAACTTTCAGGAGCCTCAGAAGCTCCATCCTCTTGGGTGGCAACACAGCACCGAGGCCCCCCCACGGCGATATGCAGCCTGCTGTTCCTTCCCCCTGACTGGCACCAGATGGCAAACCTGGTGCCCCCAGCATCATGCCAGGCCAACTGGAGGGTGGCCTCACCTATGGCAGCTACAGAGGCGTAACACAGAGGCTTCTACCTGTGTACTTTGCCCACTTGCCCTGGCAGTGGAGGCAGGCACTGCAGCCGGGAAGCAGCAAAGAGCTCTTTCCTCCTGGCAGACACCAATGCCACTCGCCTGTGACCCCTGACCATCGCGCCAGGTGCTGGGCAGTTCCAGAAAGGAGAGCTCTGGGCACTGGAGAGCACAACCTACACAAAGTTATTATTCCATAGGAATCATTAGAAATAAGAAATGGCAAAAGAATCTGGTACAAACCAAAATCCCTCAAACACCAGGAGGGCTAAGTGAAACTGAGATCACCGATCTTCTTCATAAATGTTTCAAAATAAAAATCATAAACATACTCATGGAGCTACAGAAAAATAGTCAAGATCTCAAGGAGGACTTCAAGAAAGAAAGAGAAATTGAAAAATACAGAATCTGAAATGAAACATACGATGGAGGGATTTAAAAGCAGATTAGATGATAGAGGAGATGGTAAATGAAATAGAAATTAGAGAACAGGAATACGGAGAAGCTGAGGCACAGAGAAAAAAAGGTTTCTTGGAATGAAATAATAATAGGAGAACTATGCGACCAGTTCAAATGGAACAATATTCATATTCTTGGGGTACCAGAAGAAGAGAGAAAAAGGGATAGAAAGTCTCTTTGAGGAAATAATTACTGAAAACTTCCCAATCTGGGGAAGGAGACTCTCAGGCCATGGAGGTGTACAGATCTCCCAACACAAGAGACCCAAGGAAGACAACACCAAGACATATAATAATTTAAATGGCAAAGATCAAGGATAAGGACAGACTATTAAAAGAAGCCAGAGAGAGAAAAAAGATCACATACAAAGGAAAACCCATCAGGCTATCATCAGACTTCTCAGCAGGAACCTTACAAGCCAGAAGGGAGTGGCATGATATACTTAATGCAATGAAGCAGAAGGACCTAGAAACAAGAATACTTCACCCAGAAATATTATCATTTAAATCTGAAGCAGGGATTAAACATTTCCAGATAAGCACAACTTGAGGGAATTTACCTCCCACAAACCATCCCTACACTGCATTTTGAAGGGACTACTATAGATGGCAGTGCTCCTAAGGCTAAATAGCTGTCACCAGAGAACATAAAATTATAGTAAAGGTAGTAGACTAATAAATTACTAAGCAAATGCAAAATAAAATCAACAACCCACAAAGTCAGTCAAGGGATACACAAAGAGTACAGAA
The DNA here is from genome assembly GCA_029783875.1 of Phataginus tricuspis. NCBI lineage: Eukaryota > Metazoa > Chordata > Mammalia > Pholidota > Manidae > Phataginus > Phataginus tricuspis. The sequence continues at coordinate 6,490,824 of JAQQAC010000477.1, forward strand.
TATGACACCTACTATATAAAGAGTGGAGGAGGAAGAAAAAGGGAGAAAAAAAAAGAACCTTTAGATTGTGTTTGAAATAACGTAATAAGGGAGTTAAGTTAGACTGTTAGTCAGTAAAGAAGCTGCCCTTGAACCTTTGGTAACCACGAATCTACAGCCTGCAATGGCAATAAATACATATATATCAATAATCACCCTAAATGTAAATGGTCTGAATGCACCCATCAAAAGACAGAGAGTTACAAAATACAAAATGGATTAAAAAAACAAGACCCATCTATATGATGCCTAAAACAGACTCACCTCAAGCCCAAAGACATACACAGACTAAAAGTGAAGGGATGAAAAACATTTCACGCAAATAATACGGAGAAAAAAGCAGGAGTTGCAGTACTTGTATCAGACAAAATAGACTTCAAAACAAAGAAAGTCACAAGAGACAAAGAAGGACATTACATAATGATAAAGGGGTCAGTCCAACAAGAGGATATAACCATTATAAATATCTATGCACCCAAGACAGGAGCACCTAAATACGTGAAACAAATACTAACAGAATTAAAGGGAGAAATAGAATGCAATGCATTCATTTTAGGAAACTTCAACACACCACTCACTCCAAAGGAGAGATCAACCAGACAGAAAGTAAGTAAGACAGAGGCACTGAACAACACATTAGAACAGATGGACCTAACAGCCATCTAATAGACCTAATAGACCTAAAAGAGCCTCAGTAAATTCAGAAGGATTGAAATTTTACCTACCAGCTTTTCAGACCACAAAGGTATGAAATTTGAAATAAATGATGCAAAAAATAACCAAAAAAGCCCACAAACATATGGAAGCTTAACAATATGATCCTAAATAATCAATGGATCAATGACCAAATTAAAACAGAGATCAGGCAATATATGGAGACAAATGACAACAACAGCACAATGCCCCAGCTTCTGTGGGATGCAGCGAAGGCAGTTCTAAGAGGAAAGCACATAGCAATACAGGTTTATCTCAAGAAAGAAGAACAATCCCAAATGAACAGTATAAACTCACAATTAAGGAAACTACAAAGAGAAGAACAAATGAGGCCAAAATCAGTAGAAGGAGGGACATAATAAAGATCAGAGCAGAAATAAAAATTGAGAAGAATAAAACAATAGAAAGAATAAATGAAACCAGGAGCTGGTTCATCAAGAAAATAAACAAAATAAACCCCTAGCCAGACATATCAAGAAAAAAAAAAGAGTCTACACACAGAAACAGAATCAGAAATGAGAAAGGAAAAATCACTATGGAAACCACAGAAATACAAAGAATTATTAGAGAATATTGTGAAAAATTATATGTCAACAAATTGGACAACCTAAAAGAAAAGGACAACTTTCTAGAAAAATACAACCTTCTAAGACTGACCCAGGAAGAAACAGAAAATCTGAACAGACCAATTGCCAGCAATGAAATTGAACTGAAAATCAAAAAACTACCCATCAAACATTTAGAGAAGACCTAAAACCTATCCTTCTTAAAGTTTTCCAAAAAGTAGAAGAGGAGGGAATATTCCCAAACTCATTGTATGAGGCCCACCATCACTCTAATACCAAAACCAGGCAAAGACACCATAAAAGAAGAAAACTACAGTCAAATATCCTGATGAACATAGATGTAAAAGTACTCAACAAAATATTAGCAAACCAAATTCAAAAATACATCAAAAAGATCATCTATCACAATCAAGTGGGATTCATCCCAGGGATGCAAGGATGGTACAATATTCGAAAATCCATCAACATCATCCACCACATCAACAAAAAGAAGGACAAAAATCACATGATCATCTCCAAAGATGCTGACAAAATTCAACATCCACTCATGATAAAAACTCTCAACAAAATGGATACAGAGGGCAAGTACCTCAACATAATAAAGGCCATATATGACAAACCCACAGCCAACATCATACTTAACAGTGAGAAGCTGAAAGCTTTTCCTCTAAGATCGGGAACAAGACAAGGATGCCCACTCTCCCCACTTTCATTCAACATAGTACCGGAGGTCCTAGCTACAGCAATCAGACAATACAAAAAAATAAAAGCATTCAGATCAGTAAGGAGGAAGTTAAACTGTTACTGTTTGCAGAATAGAGAGCCCTGATATAAACCCAAGCACATATGGTCAATTAATATACAATAAAGGAGCCATGGATATACAATAGAGAAACTGCCTCTTCAACAACTGGTGTTGGCAAAACTGGATAGCAACATGTACGAGAATAAAACTGTATTATTATCTAACTCCACACACAAAAGTAAACTTGAAATGGATCAAAGACCTGAATGCAAGTCCTCAAACCATAAAACTCGTAGAAGAAAACATGGGCAAAAATCTCCTGAATATAAACATGAGTAATTCTTTCCTGAACACATCTCCTCGGGCAAGGGAAACAAAAGCAAAAATGAACAAATGGGACTACTCAAACTAAAAAGCTTCTGTACAGCAAAGGACACCATCAACAGAACAAAAAGAAATCCTACAGTATAGAGAATATATTCATAATGACATATCCAATAAAGAGTTAACATTCCAATATATGTAAAGAATTCACATGCCTCAACACCCAAAAAGCAAATAACCTCATGAAAAAATGGGCAGACGATCTGAACAGACAATTCTCCAAAGAAGAAATTCACATGGCCGACAGGCACATGAAAAGATGCTCCACATCCCTATCATGAGGGAAATGCAAATTAAAATCATAATGAGATACCACACCTCACACCAGTTAGGATGGCCAACATCCAAAAGAAAAGGATCAACAAATGCTGGCGAGGATGCAGAGAAAAGGGAACCCTCCTATACTGCTGGTGGGAATGCAAATTAGTTCAACCATTGTGGAAAGCAATATGGAGGTTCCTCAAAAAACTAAAAATAGAAATACCATCTGACCCAGAATTCCACTTCTAGGAATTTACCCAAAGAAAACAAGATCCCAGATTCAAAAAGACATATGCACCCCTAAGTTTATTGCAACACTATTTACAGTAGCCAAGATATGGAAGCAACCCAAGTGTCCATCAGTAGATGAATGGATAAAGATGTGGTACATATACACAAAGGAGTATTTATTCAGCCCTAAGAAAAAAACAAATCCTACCATTTGCAACAACATGGATGGAGCTTGAGGGTATTATGCTCAGTGAGGAGAAAGACAAGTACCAAATGATTTCACTCATTTGTGGAGTATAACAACAAAGCACAACAGAAGGAACAAACAGAAGCAGACTCATGGACTCCAAGAAGGGACTAGCAGTTACCAAAAGGAAGGGGTAGGAGGGTAGGTGGGAGGGAGGGAAAAGGGATTAAGGGGCATTACGATTAGCACACATAATGTAGGGGGGTTAAAGGGAAGAGAGTATAGCACAGAGAAGACAAGTAATGACTCTATAGCATCTTACTATGCTGATAATATGGGTGAATGTGATAACCATAATGCTGCTCCTGTGGAACCTTCATAAGATTGTATATCAATGATAATAAAAAGAAAAGAAAATGATTAGACTTGATTAGATTCAGTTTGAGAAATAGAACTACTGAAAAATCACCTAAATAGGAAGAAATTAATCATTATGCCTATAACAGTAGAAAATTTTACCTGAAGCTGATTAAGGGAAAGGCAGTCTGTTGAATCTTCAGCAAAACCACTGCTATCAGAATGCTGACTTGCAGTACGTAACAGGTGATCTATGAAAGGAAACGTAGTTATGCAAGACTGCTAAATATGATTTCAGTGAAAGCAATAGTACACACATATGATACAAGATTGATTCCTTCTTAGAAAAATGTGTACCATATATGCAAAACTGTGGTTTCAAAGCAGACAAGATAACTTGAATTCAAACAAAAACTGAATCAGATCAGAAATTCTCAGTGTTCAGTGACTAATTAAACTCCATTTATAATATATTTTGATAAATCTAATGAATGTCTTATTCTTGGAGGACAAGTGGCCAAAATAAAAAATGGTTCTAGTAAAAATAAAAGTCCCAAAGTAAATCACTTCCATAATATAAATATGTAACAAAATTTAGTAGGTGAAATTAGAAGTTTAAAAGTAGTATGTAAAAACTTCTATTATCTTCCTAATAAAAAATAAGAATATAATTAAGACTGGTAATTTGTATCAAGGTATTAAATGTCTCCGATGCTGCAAATGATGCAACACTTGAAAGTTATGTAACAATTATTTTATACCAATTGCATTAAACAGTCAAATAGGTTCAACTAGCACATAATAAATCTTGTAAAAAACCCTGTTTATTTTTCTGTCTCCAAACTGTAATTTCTGGTATGAATCCCCAAAAATGTTTTAACCAAATAAAAAGGTGAACCAAGCACAGCAAGAATGACACAACAGTCAAGTTCTGTAGAACTTCAAAAGTAACAGGCTAGTTTGTTTACCAAATCCACATTCAAGATCTGAATGAAATAAAGAACCCATTCGTATACTTGAATTAAAATCCAAATCAATTAAAATTTGCCTGACTTTGAAAAATTATCTCACTGCAGCTTCAGTTTAACCTAGAGCTCATTAACTATCAAGAATAATTTTGTGGTGATGTTTTGAAGTTAACAAAAACTGCAAAATGAAATATAGGGACTGACCCCATATCCTTGATAAGTGTAGGTAAACTGGACTAATTGTGAAACAACTGGAATAAGCTGTTAGCATAGGTACAAATTATACATTATACTGAGAAAATTATTAACATCTCATGTCATAGCATGTATCACCGTAATTGTGTTTGCTTAACATCTTATGTCATAGCATTTACTACCATAATTATGTTTGCATATCTTTTTTACTATATTATTAACCTTTTTTTACTAGATCATGAACCTTCTGAAAAAAAGGAACCTCATTTATTCTTCATTGTACCTAGAACAAGCTAAAAATAAAAATGTCTGATGAATGAATCAATGATAAAGACCTCTTTAAAGCAACAACAGAATTAAGCAGTCTCCTTAAATGATTTAGAAGCACAACTGTCTACCTGGCTGGGCAAAGGGCAATTGCCAGATAGCCCAGCGAAGCCCGAGTGGACAGCTCCACTAAGGTTCTCTTTGCTCATGAGTTTATTGGCAATGGAGTACAGTCTGCGCTGAGTTAACCTCTCGGTGGTGAGCCCCACCTGAGTTCACACAGGATGGGGCAGACTGTAAACTGCTTCAGCTTCAAAGCAGGTGTCAGGCAGAGGAAAGAACAAGGAGGCCTGGGTTCAAGTACTAGTTCTATCTCCATAAGCAATAACTTCTCTCCTCTGCAGATGGAACAGTAATTCTATCTACCTCACAGGGTTACCTCAAGAAGTAAGCTGTAGGTTAAACTACTCTGTAAACTACAAATCACAATCTAGGTTCCTTAGGCAGTCATTTCATTTCCGTTTCACAAAAAAACACAGTTCTCCACAGAAAAAGGTGGAAATAAGAATTAGACCGCTGTCCTAATTGAAGAGTTACATTATTTCTAATTAAATTAAGAAGCTAGAGCAAACATTAGAGAACAAAATATGGAAATTTTATTTGTCCAGTATCATAAACAGAACACTTGTACACTCTGCTAGAATAAAGAAAATGCCATTTGTCTTCTGTAATAAAGAAAATGTTGGACAGCTCTCAACATATCTAGTGAATGTTAGTTGTGACATGAGTTGAGTTACTAAATCTCTCTTGGCTGGACTGGGTTTGAGATTAAGCTCATTGTAACTTCAAAAGTCTTATTACTAAAGTGCAAAGTATTTTTATACATGCACTATAAGCATTTCCACCAAACTTGTGAAATGAATGTATTACCATTGATTCTAATTCTGCAATTATGACTAATCTGATATTTGCATACACATTATCTAAATATGATTAGGCTACCTTCAAAAATAACTAAAACACTATGTTGTTCTCTCTCCCACAGGAACACACATTTTACTGAGAATTTGTAAATGTGATTCATAAGAATGTAAACATTTTTACCTAGGCCACCAGAAATAAGAGACCCCATATTGCTAAGAGAAAGAAATCCAATTGTGAATACAAACTACAGTCCATCTTTCCAACTACAGGGAGCTTGCTCTTGAAATATCTTAAAGTATTTATACTCTTTTAATCCCCTGCCCACCTACCCAATGCAAAGATGGCTGTGAACTCTGCAACACAGCTCAGAAACATATACATATTATTTATGAACCTGCAAGGGGAAGAAAATTAAACAGGAAAGTTCATTTTGTGTCTGACCAGAACTGCAGTGACCTAGTGAGAGCAGAGCTCTTATTTCTTAGTACCATACCCCAGTAAAAGAAAAATTAGATGCAAATTGTCTCTTATGAAGCCATTTTACAGATCAGGAGAGAATTCACACATCATTTCCTATTCTAGGACTATACATATGAATCTTTGTTTAAAAAAATACCAGGGTGGTTCAGCATGTGTAAAGTTTTAAAAATAAACAGTCCTACCTTCAGTGGTCATTTTAACTTCTTTACTGTCTCGCTCCTTTTCTCTCAATCTCTAAAATTTGTGACTTTACAAATCAGACATGTGTTTTTTTCTTGTTGCAAATTAAAAGTGAAAGAAAGGATTCAAAGGATCTTTGGTCAATAATTAATAATTCAAGAGAAGAACGATATCTCCAGTCATTCACCTTTGATCCATAGTTTGAATTTAACTAGCTTATTGCTGAGAAATTGGTGTTTTTTTGCCAGAGGCATATTCATGTATTATACCTAGGAACCATATTTAAACAATGAAAACCTAGAAGTGGGTAAAACAAGTATGTATTTCAAACATAGCCATGTAAAAAGTAGGCCTGAATCCACTGCTCAATCACTTCCATCTAGCCCTATGCAAAACTGAAAAATATTTAGAGTACACAGAATTGAATAATGACATCATTACAGGATAAGCAAACTAAAATTACTTTATGAGCACAAAAGTCTTCAGGAAGGTAGAAAAAACTCTATAACCTAACCATCATGTATTTGCCTACCTGCTTTCTTAATCTTTTTACACTTGTAAGTACTACAAATACTAATATATAAAACCACTTTCCAAATCACTGGTGACACTTTGGTAATGTGCTTGGGCTAGTGGATAATGGTCTACTTACCTCGTTTTGACTTGGTAAGACCCAGCTGGTAAGCGGCTGGAACATGAGGAGCTTCACCCTCCGTACTTTGAACCTAAAGAGTTTTAAGTAGTTAAAACTTGAAAAATCTGTGTCAAAGAATACATCTTGATATTTATTTACTAATCAACCTAACTTAAAGGGTACTAATGCCTTATATATGCAAAAATTGCAAGATATCTCAAAATTGTCAGAATACCCCAAATCTCAATTTTATGATCTGTTTTCCACTGAACAACAGGGCTGCAAGTTTGTAGCTAGCAAAGAAAAATGACTGCATGTATAAACTACTTCATTAAAAAAGTTGCTATTAAATGAAAAATAGATCCACAGGAAAACGTTCTTCTCTAAATTTTAAACTTCAAAGTGGAAGGTCAATCCTAGGAGAAATGCTAACACTCACTGGAGCAGACCACGTGTGACACACAGTTGAGGCAATTACAAGTCTTCCATCTTTGAAAAATGGAACATTATGCTCCATTACAAAATGTTATACAATCCCACACATTTTCAGGTATCAAAAACTGCTGTGTATAAGACTGTTTGTTCTAACATAACTGTTAAGACACAACTTGGAAGTTGTAAGCAGAAAAACTGGTTTCATTACAGAACTAAAAGTTGAAAGATTTTAACCATAAATCCTCTGAAAATATATTCAAAAGGTATCAAACCCATAAAAGCTTTTTTCCCTCAGCTGCACAACTATGTAAGTTAGTAATTTTAAGATTCCTTATTATCACATCAAAGCCCCCAAACTCTTTTCTAACATAATGAACTCTATAAACATTTGCAGGGAATGGATGGGATACTAACTTCCAACACTCTACCCTGTAGATTGTACTTAAAATAACAAACAACATCCTAGTAAAGTGGGCAAACTAGTCCAAACGTGGATTTTCAACCTTGAACAAATCAGAGAGCAAACAGCATATTTTAGGTAAAACCCTGGTAATTTTGAGCTATGAATACATTCAAAAATAAGAACTATTCCATAGAAGAAAAGTGAATGACCAACATGAGAAAAAGCCCACAGGTTAACATTATTACTACCCAGTTTAAAAATCGACCTGATTTGTGATGTTCTACACAGTTCCATGAATCCAGGTTTGTAAGTCTTTTGAAAACTGAAAGCACACTGGTCATTTAAAACCATCACCTATTAATCATGTATAAAATAGTTTCTACTATTCTTTGTTATTACTGAAAAATTATAATGTATTCTTCAAAGCAGCAGACATAAATTCAACAGGAAAACCATTGTTTTGTGTGCAAGGAAACAAAATGCACTTCTTTTTATATTCAACAAAAGGTCTATTATTAGTCTCTATTAAGGCTTAGCCTAGTTCAAAGTTTTCTGTAAATACCAAACAGACCAAAAAAGTGTGACAGAAAGCTTAGGCATAGTGTTATGACATACTAAATTATACTCTCTCATTTTTAAATGGAGAGTTATCACATATTCTATTCCTTGGAGTTATAAAATAAGTCACAAAATAACATGACTTAAATGAAGATGTATCCTCATATATACTAGTCTTCAAGATGCTACTCTACTGGGAGAAGTCAAAGAGGACTCCAAGGTTTTTACTCTGAGCAAACAAAAATGAAGTTGCCATTTACTGCCTTAAGGAGGGCTGTAAGAAGTGCAAGTTTTAGAGGAGAGATTAAGAGTTTAGTTTTGCTTAGACACAGAGAACAGGCTGGTGGTTGCCATCAGGGAGGAGGGTGAGGGAATAGGTGAAGGGGAGAAACATTAGTGAGAATGCCTGATATCTTAATCTGGGTAATGGTTACATGAGTGTATACACATGTCAAAATTCACTGACCTGTACGCTAAGATTTGTGGATTTTATTGTATGTACCTGAATATAAAAAAAAGGAGAGTTTGGTTTTGTACTAAAAAAAAGATGCTACTCTATAGCAAAAAACCCTGCTCCTTCCATCCTTTATTACAAATTATAATTGCAAACTCTAAGTAATTGAAAGAAAGGCTCTTTTTTGCTGAAAGAGTCATAATTTGCTAATAAAACTACTAAAGTCAGGATCCTTCTTCCCACTTACTTAGCAAAATCATCAATCACTTGTTGAAGACAGACATGCTAGTGATAATGGTTGAATTTCATAGCTTATTATGTTTTAGTATTGGTCACAGTTGTGGAAAGAAGAGCAGTCAAATTCAAGATGGGGTACACCACAGAAAATTATGAAGCAACACAGATTTACAGAGCAAGAGTTCCTCTAGTCAATGGTTTCAAATCCTCAGTAGGATTCCGGTCGTTTGCTACAGGCTGCCTTTCATTAAATTAACTATAGCTAAATATTGGTAACTGAATTGAATGGATAATGGGTGTTCATTACACTATTTTCTCTACTCTTTGGTTAAGTTAGAAACTTTTCATAATAAAAATTACAAAAACAAAAAACACACCAAATCAAAATGATAAAATCACTGGTCTCAGTATTTTGGGATTTAAAACTGTATGAAAGCAACTTTAGAGTAACCCATACATTTGAGTTATTTTTAAGTGTTTTAATAAAACAAAGACTATACCTTTTGAAATAAAAGTCCTGCTATGTAAGTACGTACTTTGTTTTTTTAACATGTCATATTTACCTTAACTAAGATACATCTTCCAGGCACAATACTATTGTACTGTGTTCTACAGAGCAGCAGTTATGTGGAATGTCCTAACTCAAATAACCCTTCCTTCTAAGGTTTAGAGACCTGTAGAGCAGCTTTTAAAAAAAGAAAATTTAAAGAAATGGAGATTTATAAATTATAATTCTAATTTTTAATGACATTTCAAAAAAAAATTCAAAGGAAAGCATTATTTTTCCAAGTATGGGGCTGTGCACCAAATGGCGTTCTTGTCCAGTATCTGACCCTATCAAGCAATCTGACCTTTATCAAGTCGTAGACTGTAGTCAATAGTAGCAGGTTTGTTCAAATTCCTGAATTCAAGTTTTATTCATGCTATTTACTGGCTCAGTAGCTTCAGATAACTATTTGAATTATCTGTGATAATTACCTCAGTTTTCTTAACTGCAAAATAATGACTGAAACTCCTACATCACAGGACTTTAGGATGATCAAATGTGATATTTAAGTATTTTGAAACAATGAAGTGGTAAAAATTTACAGCCACTCTCTCTGCCATCCATCCTCCAGGCCCTCCATACACTGACACCCGTGATGCTGCCCTCCAGTAAGGCACTGATACCAGAGGGAACGGTACATCCCTCAGAGAGAGGATGGAGAAACACTGCTGTCAAGTATATTGGGGAGGGGAGGGGGATGTTTCCTCATCTGCAAAGGGAGAAACCTGGAAAATGAATTCAAAGATCTCTTTCTGTGTGCTACTTTATGATTCTATTATTTGCTGCCAATTTTCATCTTAAAAAAACCTTGCAAGTTGTACCTATACACACACACACACACACACACACACACGGTTTACTTTTTTACTGTCAGGTAAATATGTTTTTTAAAGAAGTTAATTAGGTCTTTCAGATAAATATCAAACAACAAAACTAAGTGGTTAACTGGGCTTTGAAGTTAACAGACATCAATGCATGTGTCATGTTAGAGTTCATATTCTATCGCAGACACAATACATACAGTTAAATTTGAGAGGCCAAAGGAACAATTTAACTATCTGTCAAGTATCTGACTGATTTAGGATTAACTCAGGCCAATAAATAGAAAAGAATCCTGAAATTTAATGGCTAAAAATAAGCAATGAGATAATTAGTTAAGCAATGATACATTAGTGAAAACAAGATTAAAAACACAAAAACTTCAGTAGCTTAAATAATTATATGTATTTCCAATAATATCTATATTTGAATATAAGTATATTTACAGAGCGAGAAGACACAGAACCTATTTACAGCAATATACAGATAAAGGTTCTCCTTCTTCTAACATTTAAGTATAAGGAATTTTTCTTTCATACCTAAAAGATGAACAATTGCTTATTGAGTAGGATCATTTTGGTTTAACTGTGAATCATCATACTACTAATCTATAGCTTTAGAGAGTTACCAGGATGTATTCATTCAAAATAAAGCATTTCAAGAAGAACACAAGAATTATTTAGGAAATCAGTAAGAATTAGAAAACCTAGGAGAAGGATTTTACAACTTTTAGACAAACTAGAATGTTTTTAATAGTCTATGAAACATTTTTTATGAAGCAAACTTACTCTTAATTGAAAATAGTCTCTGGCCTTTTATTTTCTTTTTCTTAACATAAGAAATTGTCACTTTGATTCTCAAAGGCCTGGGTCTGTCGTGCCATCTATATAACTCTTTACATTTAAATATTTTCTCTCTTTGCTCATGCTGTCATATCTTACCTTCTGCCTCAGAGATTAAGCAGCTTCATGCACAGAGCCATGTCCGCAACATTTTGTCTTACCCAAAGAAGGTGGCATTCAGTTAATCTGTTTGAGAACGGGTTTACTGAGAGGGAGAGGGAGGAAGTGTGCTCTTAACTTACATTTATTCACTGTTATTACAGGAAGAAAGTTCCCAGTAGGAATCAAACCTCAAGGGAAAGCAATCCAAAAGAAAACAGTAACAACCTACTTTGAATAGGATCTAAAAGTTTGCTTCAGTTAAGATTGTTCTCTTCATTTGTCAGTATGACTCAAATCATGCTTGGGAGAAGAGGAAATTAAAGAAACACATTATTTCCCTTCTTTATCCATTGTTCTACATGCTCTCTAAAGTTCCCAAAGGTATAAAAACAATTCTAGGAGGTTTTTATCTGTGTTTCAAATATATCTAAAGAACAAGGATTCATTATCCTAAAAATCCCTCATATTTACAATGCAGCTACAGTTGACCACATACTCTTAACTCTTCCATGATTCTTCAACTACTTATTCCTGCTATCCTATACTTCAAGAAAATAATTTCAATGTCACATTACTTTCTTGATATTTCATTTATTAACTGCTTTTGCCAGTAGAGGGAGCCAAAAATAATCGGTCTACCATTAAATTTTAACGCCACAAAGGTGCATTTATCTGGCCATTTTCTTTTGAAGTTTTAAAGACCTTTTGTGGATAGTACCAAGAAAAATTTTTTTAACTGTATCTTAGGATTCATGAATTCTAGAAATTAAAAAGCAACACATCAGAATGTCTTCACCTGAGTCACTGATCTAACATAAATCTGTTTAAATTTTTATACTCTGCTAATTGTATTAAAACAAGGAAATTCTTATCTAATTGTCAATAGAAGAGGGGGAAGACAAGAAGTTACACTTGAAAGGTAGAACAAGTTAGATCAAAACAAAGTCAAAAAGGAATCAAATAGTGAAATAGAACAAAGGAGTTTTAATTAAAGCAGTCATATAATAATTTTCTAAACTCCTTATAATGAGAAATATTAGGAATTAAATAGGATAAATATTAAAACATAGAGAGAAATAAGGGAAAAGGAAGTTTACACTGTAAAATATTTCAAAGATTTGCTCCTGCTCCTTTTTTTTCACTTTTTAGTTAGAAGTATTAAAAGATACATTCAAAGATGAAGAAACAGTAAATAGCTATAACAGAATCAAATTTTGCAATAAATGAAAAATCTTCACTAATGTGAGATACATATTGAACTAAGTGGATATTTGTGAAGAAAATTAATTTATCCTGTTTTCTAATTCCCTAAAATAATGGCATGTGATTCTTAAAACTATTGGGAGCTATTATTACTAAAACTATCTTGTAACAAATTTAAAAAAGAATTGCACATTATATAATTTATAGCCACAACTCCTCAGGAGTACATATATGCCTCAGTTTCCTCACATGCAAAATGAGACTACCATTGCCTGCCTCACAGACTGAGAGAGAAGTACATCAAGGGCCTGGTACAAGGTCTGCCACAAGACAGATGCTTGATAAACTTCTGTTTCCTACCCCAAGCTATATAGTTCCAGTGCATAAATATCAGTTCGATTTAAAAGCAGTTTTAGCTGAACTTCACGAAAATAAGTATCTTTATACTGTCCAATTCAAAATTTGTGTACACACAGGAATATCACTAGGCAAAAATAAAAAGAAACCCAATGCTGGTCTTCTGAGCTTGCAGCAATTCTATGCAGTGGCCTTTCAACCCTTCGTCTTTGAGGTTTCCTACCACCCCCTTCAAGAACATAGTATCTTCATGTTCTTTCCAGTCCCACGCCAAAACCTATGTCTTCAAAGCCTCCTTCACACTTACCCTTTCCACTGAGACACTTTAAGAACAGCTTGCCCAAAGGCACATAACAATTCAGTGGCAGAGACAGAATTCAAACCCATTTGACTTCAGAACCTGTATTTTTAACTATTAGGAATATTGACTTGAATTTGAATATTCTCTCTCAGGGCTTTCTCAGGACATCAAAACTGAGATAGAAAGGGGGTTAAAGTTTCTAGCAGCAGATGACAGCTCTAGAGGAGCTGATGAACTGTCCTATTGCCTTGACAAGGGATAGTCCTATGACCAATTCTTGGTTTGTGAAACACAGAACAAAAAATCTAGGAAGTTAAAATTAGGATGATCTTTTTCTAGTAGCCATCTTTCATTTTATAAACATTTTTTGGCACCTTACTTTCCTAATTTACTCTTTGCAACAGGTCTTAGTAATTCTTTACCTACCTCTTCCATTTCAAAGGAGTCCTTCTGCTGTGCCATTATATTTCTTATGGACGGGAGCGTCAGTGGTGCGCATGGCTCTTTTTCAGGTGTGGACATATGGACACTTTTCAGCTCGTTGCTATTTTCCAGCTCACAGGGGCTGGACATGTTGAAATCAGATTCTGTAATAGCAGATTCCTCAGCCAGTTTATTCTCATGACTTCGAGTTTCTTTACCTTGCTCACTTTCAGTTTCTTGGTTAAAATTACTGTTTGCTTTATCAAAAAGTCTATCAATGTCAGCATTCTCTGTAACAGCTACTGAACTACCTGGTACTTCTTCTTTAACTGTAGCCAACATGGAAGATGACTCTTTCTTCTTTACAATTTTTTGAGACTTTTGATCATTTTTATTGCCACTTTCTTCTATCACTGAAACATTCAGAATCTTTCCTTCTTCAATTGCTGGGGACAGGCTACTACCTTCTCCTTTCTCTGTTTTATCAACACATAAATTTAGTTTTGACAGTGTTTTCATTAAACGATTTGCTGTGTTACTTCGGGTTAAAGGTGGAGGTGTGTCTGTCTCCTTGTTAGAGGTCACTGAAGACATACTTCCAATTCTCTGCAGGGGAGTCCCAGAGACTTGGGAATATAAAGAAGAAAACGCATTGGCCACAGTAGTAAGCACTTCAATTTGACGAAAACGGCCTACAAAAAGAAAAATACCATTAAATTATATACATTTTGCTTATATATGTGTATGCACACACACACACACACATTAAACTATTACTCTTGTTTAGAACTCCACAAACTGTACTTAGAGCACTAAAATCATGAAACCAGACTTTTTTCCTTTTCTAACCCTTAAAATTCTTCTGCATTTACTGGGGAAGAGGAAGATTTTTCACTTACCTAAGCGCTAGAATTTACATTTTAAAAAACCAGAAAAGAAGCACAAAGCATGACAACACTGAACAAAAAAGAAAGGACAAGCTATTGACCTCCAGCTGTGATTTTGTTTTTAGGTCTCAGGACTCCGCCAAGAACTCAAATGTTCATTGAAGAAAATGTACTTAAGTATGTATTATATACCTAATTTGTGGGAGGTGTAGATTATAGATCTCTTGTTGATCCAAGAAACAACTACGGACCCCATTTTTGGAACTTTTGGTCAACAGAGAAAAATAAGGGAAGATATAATATGAATAAAAATGATCAAATCAGCCATACTATTTTAGATTTACAGAAAAGTGCCTGAAATTGACTGCCCTCATTTAATAGTAAAAATGCTCCTCCCCTACTTCTCTCCTTTTTGAACAAAAGCAATCTGGAGGTAAGTTTAAGTACAGTGTTCTGTAAGTCAGTAGAATGGGAAGGACAGGAAAGAATAGAATAATAAAAATTCAGAAAAAGTAAAACAGCTATTAGCTTAAACTTCAATAATTAAATTTCCAATGCTATTCCTAGAAATTAGTAGAGCTTTAAAAAATAAGTCCATTTTGCTGTGGATACTATAAAATTTAAAAAATAATACGTTAACACTTAAAAACCTTACTTGTTAAAGCATAATTTGGGTTTTCTACTTCCATCCGTTGCATTTGAGCACTCAAAAATACTTTAATATCTATCCCTCTGGCAAATGATGATGAATTAAAAAATCTGGAGGGAATTTTAGAAGCAATATCTGGTTCATCTCGTCCAAATCCAAGATTATAAAGAATTTCTTCAGGATCTTCCTCATAAAGTTCCAACAACTCTGAAACACTACAAAAAAAAATCAAGATACAAGAAAAGTTTATAGTCCACATCACATTATAAATGAATTCATACTCTTGCTTTACTGTGATATTTTTTCTACAGTTTCTGTTCTTTAAATCATTATTTATTTCAGCATATTTATCTACTGTGTACTAAATGTGATACTTAACCCTTATAAGGGGTCCATTTGCTTAAGCTGTTAGTATTGGCAAAAGAACCAACCAGTAAGACATACAGTAAGAGAATCTCTAAGTGACTCCTCACCTTATTTTTTCTGTCATTTTAGAGTCCCAGTAAAGCAGCTAAAATAATTAGAGGACTGGTGAGGGAGAATAAGAACTAGATTAAGGAAGAAATGAAAAAGGAAAATACACTAGGAAGTTGGTAGAATTTTGGTACCAAGGAACAGTCTGCAGAATTTTAGCTTCTCTGCTACCTTTAGCAGTCCTAGAAGAGGCAGTAAAGGTAAATAGCCTTATCTCAGAAAAGTGAGGGAAGAGCCTACTTTGCCCCTTTCTCTAACCACTCCCACTCAGAAAGTGGGAGGAGTGAGGTAAGGAGAAATGGGCTACACAAAGGCATTTTCTTGCTCTAATTCTACCAGGAATTAAACATTTATTGTCCCTCTGTCTCATATAGGTGATCATGCAAGCTTTCTGAGACTCACTGAGGAATACAGGAATGTTAGAGATGGAACCTGAACAGAAGGAATTATCAATGTTTCAAAGAAAATGCTCAGATTCCAATACAATACTCTGCATAACATTTTAAACTGGTTCCATAGGTACATGTATCTACTTACTATAATATATAGTTTAAAGGTCTTTGATTTAATATGTTAAAATAAATCTATGCTTAAGTATCAAGTTTTAAATTGGAAAGGTTTTTTTTTTTTCTGATTTTTAAGTCAAAGTAACTCAAGACCCTAAAAGGAATGGAGACTTTTGGAAGCAGAAGTTATTCCAGTATGGCATTCCTCTTTCAAGTTGTTGATAGGCCTCAAAATATTCATTAATAGATTCCAGCAGCATTATATACATACGTGTTGCTTTTATTTAATCTTAATTTTTTAAATAGAAAAAGCTCCTGTCAGTTATGCTGATCCATGAAACACTTTGGATTCCTTTGATTTCATACTACCAAGCCAAATCCAAGACTGAAAAAGTGTTGAGTAGGTCACCTATAACACGATGTAATTATAGCATAATTCCAGAGTAAGTTACCTTGAGACTGTCCCACTACTCTTTCCAGATCCAGTGGAATTCATACTTCTCCCTTTCTGATGAAACTGTAGTCTTCTCTCTTTGGCCAAGATATTATTGCTATAAACAAAATTAGGTTATATAAAATCTTATTTTCATAAGTGTTCTGCATTTTCAAAAGGAATAGAACACAAACAGCTACCTACCAGTTTTCGATTTGTGCATCACTGTCATGGAGTTGATTGGCTACAGGTGAAAAGAATAAATGCAGAGCACGGCTGTTAGTACTACAGTGACTTTTATGACACAATCACCAAGAAAACAAATCAGCCACAGTATTATAGCTGAATGTCTAATATGCAAAATTCTTGTCTTGGTTCATTAAATCTGCAGAATTACAAGTAATATACAGATTGATAAGAAACAGAACCTGTAGCTTGGGTGTTTTTGTTTTTGTTAGCACTGTGAAACTACCTACACTTCCACTGAATGTTTAAAACAAAAAGTCATAAAGATAACCAATTAAATTTATTTAGCAGTTTAGAAATAAGGAAATAAATGGCACATGTGGTTCTAATTATTAAATTTAAAAGGTGTTAATCAACAACAAGAGCAAAAACATGACAGCATTAAATAAGCATGGCAATAGTATACATCAATTTCTAATGTGATTTTTTAAGGTTGAAAATTCACCTGAGTTACAACCGATTTTTTCATTCATGTACTTTGAAAATTGCTACTCATTTCAACTTAAGTTTCCGTTTAAAAATTGCCTTTCAACTTTGTCATACTTAGAAATTCTACACAGATAAATATTGTTAATGTCAAGTTTAGAGTGAATTAATTTACTTTCAAAGAATGATATTAATTACAAACATTTCTATTTCACCATACCAATTTTTTTCCATTTCTGATCTGCAAAGCCATGACAATTTCTTATGTTTCTTTGTACATCCACCAAAAATTGCCTAACACATAGCATTCAATAAATATTTACTGACTGAATGAAAATAATCATGACATAATTTTCAGTAAAATAGCATAATAGATCCACTCTTCTCTGGGACTCCCTTTCAGGTTTTAGTTCCAATACAATCACTCAGTGTCAATGAACAGACAGAGCAGAGGACTTTTAAGGCAGTGAAACTACATTGTATGATATTATAATGATGGATACATGTCATTATATATTTCCCAAACAGAATGTACAAGACCAAGATTAAACCCCAATGTAAACGATGGGCTTTGGGGTAATCGTGATGTCTCCCTGTAGATTCATCAACTGTAACAAATGTACCACCCACTCTGGTGGGGATGTTGATAATGGGGGAGCCTATGCATACATAAGGGCAAGGAGTACCAGGGAAATCCTTGTACCTTCCCCTCAATTTTTCTGTGAACCTACATTCTAGACAAATAAAGTCTTAAAAAAAAATTCCATATTATGAAACTACTAAAGCAAATATCAAAAGTGCTATTTAGAATAATACTGAAATGCATTTATTAAGAGTTGACAACATGCTCAATCATACTGACTGGGAAGCAGTACATTTAAGTTCTTTATATAATTTATTCCTTGAAAGCATATTAACAGAATAAAAGCTAATATATTCACATATTCTAGAGTTTTCAATGTTAAAAGGTTCTAAGTAAGTGATAAGTAATCTAAATTCAGACTGAAAACAGCAAAAGATCAAGGATAACAAATTCAGTGGACAAATTAACTATTCAAGCACTTATTATTTAAAAAGATTAAATGAAACCCTTTTATTTTTATAAAAAGCACACATTAACACAACCCAGCTACATAGCTACCAATAATCTTAAAATACCAGTGAAATAATAAAATAATAAAAAATTATTGATTTCACATTGTGAAAAGCATTATGAATCCACAGGAAAAGATGACATAATCTGTGCAAATTTAAACACAGCACAACACACTTTTAAAATGCTAATGCAGTCTAGAATAGACATCAGCATAATTACTTTTAATTAAATTCTAGTAACTGTTTTCCATTTACCCTTTAATGTTCTAAAAATCTAGAAAAAGAGGAAAGAGGAAAGACAGGAGACACTTGAATGCAAGGAGAAAGACAAACTGCAGCTGTAAGTCTAATACAAGGCTACCTCATACTAAAACTAAGCTTCATTTAGTTTTCTCAATATTTAAGCACCCTTCCTTCCATGGGACAATTCTCTCAGTTATTTCACTACTGTTTGCCCCCCAAAGAGTTCCTTTAAGCACTTAAGTCCAAGGAACACATAGAGACATATCACAATGGTTTTCAGAGCCGTTCCTACAAGTACCCTACAGATTCTGACTAGGTTATTAACATAAAAAAGGTTCTGTAAAATGTGTCTGAGCCATTTTTAAGGTCTTTAAATTTAGCTTTGAGAATTGTAAACCTGAAGCCAGTTGACTTTAAATTTTAAAACCATATGAAAATATCATTCTTCCACACAAATACATACCTTCAGCTCCCAATGACAAATCATCTTCAAAACTTCCTCCATTTCTCACTACCACACCTGAAAGAAACATTATAAGATTCATCCTGGTGTTCTGTTCTTCCTGCCACCATATAAAATCACTGTTTTAGTTAAAACAAATTGACCAAGCAAAATAAGACACAGTAAAGTGTTTCAGACTTGAATGTACTCGTGAATTATCCTGATTACATAATTTCAAGAAGCATGTATAAGCTTTTACTGTATTTTAAAGAAACCATGATTTGCAGCCAAGTGAAGTTGTTAGAAGCCCTGATATACATACAGGCTATTTTATACTTATGCTTCTGAAGATGTTCAATCAGATAACATCTTACCCAAGAGTTTCATGCAAACACCGGATCCCAGAGCAAGCACTCCTTTTACTTCCCTTATTTTAAGTCAGGAGCTCAAGCTAGATTTTCTTTACTACAAACGTTTTTATATGCTTTGCCACTAGCTGCATATTCTTTTTGTACTTTGAACTTTAGAATTCTGTCGTGCACAGGTGATAAAATTTCAGGTGTGGCAATTTCAGTTAATGTAAGCAAAATGCTGCACTAAAGCTAACCTAGTTCACTTAATATATACTTTCCTTATGTTTACATATATTTCTATACTTAATTAGTCTTTATAATACCTAACTGGACAATAAAAATATGAGTTTTACATTATAGAAAGGTTTGCTAATTTGCTTAAACTACCCATTGCTTGTAGTTTATGACAAGATTCTCCCTTTTGGCTTTTATTTCAGAACTGCATACTTTATAAATACGAACATCACTTTTATAATACATATATATATATATTAGAGTCTTACTCAGAGGACAAATACATCTATAGTCTTAGAGGACACATAAAGTAGGACCCTCATAAAGAATGTAAGATTTAGAAAGGCAACTTTCTCTTACCCTTGAGTGTATTACTGCTTTGCTCATCCAGTGAGGCTCCCAAAGGGGTACTGAAACCACATAAACATATAAACTTTAGTCTTGTTGTCTGGAAAGCTGTCACTGCACAACCTTATACTTAAAGGGTTATAGCTAAGCAAGCTTCTAATCAGTTTAACTCTCCTCCAGAAATATACCAGGAATGCGAGTGGATTACATAAGTAATATCCTACTAAGCAAATACCAATCATCAAGTCATTTCACCAGAAATGATTTAATCACACGTCTGATCTGCCAGCAACTAAGAGGAAGAATTGTAATTACAATGATATGAACTGGCATTTTCTTTACAGAAACAGAGCAAGAAAAGCAGAAAGGCAATAGGCATTAAGAAAATGTCTGCTCCCCTCAATCTCTTCCCTAGAAACAGGTAACAGAATTAATAGAAAACAATCTTTATTTTAATCAAATTAAAAAGTCAGAGTCTAGTTAGAAATAAGGCTCCAGTTTTCTTAAACCTCATCTGTTAAATCACTAGCATTTCAGAGCACCACTCAGCACCTCCCTTACTCCAACTACTGTCTTTGTGGTATAAATTGAAAAGCTTAAGATTTACCTTCCGCCTTTAAAGATATATATATTGTTCATTTAACTCTGAAAATAAAATCACTAAAAAGTCAATTAAAATCAACCTTAAGAACTAACTATTGCTAAAACTCTTTCAATTCTTGTAGTTCAAACAGATAATTTAAAAATCTTTTTTGTGCAAAAAATTTTTTCCACTTCTTTCTCAAAACTAAGTTAATACTAAGAAACAGACTATTTTATTTTGAAAGTTCTATTGTGATAGAAACCTTTCATCATGTTACAAATTCACATCAAAAATGGGATCATAAAAATATCAGTTTCAAAGAAATCCTGAAATACCAATTAAATGTTAAAACTTTCTGCAAGCAAATATGTAAGAAATGGCAGTTCTTTTGAAAATTAGTGCTTTTGAAATGTAAAAAAAAAATCACAAGCAACTACCATAAATATATTAATAAAACCTTTGACATAATTTTTGTATACATTTTAATAAAACTCTAATTTATGGCTTTAAAAAGCCCTTCCTCCCTGATGGCTATTATTTTAGTTACAACAAAATACTGTATTACTCCTGCAGATGTCTCTACTGGTCTGTGCACTTACAAAAAATGGCAAAGAAGCAGATTTCAACTGGCATTCTTCAAAAACAAGTCTTTAGCTCTTATAAGTGCTCTCTTCCAAATTGTATCAAAAATTCTATCCCTTCTTAGATGCTAATTCAAGCAATTTGTCTCCACTAAGCAAAAAAATGATTATCAAAATAAAGACTCCTTTTAAGGAAAGACAACATAGTATCTTTTTTCAGGATATGGACAGCAGTAAGAAAAAAATATTTGAGAATATATAGAGCAAAAATGCTGTCTTCAGATCATTTGTACATAATAATATACAAAGTAGATACATGCCCAACTCTGGGAAGATCCTAAATTGTTACAGGAAAAAAAACAGTTGCATATATCCTAGCAGTGAAATCTGTGATAACACAGTAAACATTATAAAAGGCTATTCCTTCTAGCTTTCCCTGATACAAATGAATGTCCCTTTTGTACAGAATACGTGCAATTGTAGGGAACAAAAGGGGATCCTATGAAGGAAACCTATGAGGGAAAGAGCCACAGTCTATAGAATCTGCCTACTTAAATCAAGATTAGCAACAAAATTTCTGGAAATTTCAGAGTTGATGTGTCCGGTGAATGATAACATTACCCTACTACATTTATCCCAAAAGATGCACTTATTCACTGTGTATTTGTTATGCTCTCTTACACAATTTAACTCCTATACATCACACAACACAATGCAATTCTTTTGATCTTAAACCTTTTTTTGTTCATCTTTAGAAGAATGTCCATATATTTCATCCTATCTCAAAGGGTGCATGACACTCCCAATAAAGGTTAAGATTTGTATAGTGAAGAGTGTTTAGTAAGGCTCAGGGCAATTCATCAAAACAGGACATCAATAGATTAGTGAGCAGTATTTTATCTGTGTTTCGGGAAGAAAAATAAACTGGCACATAATGAGAATCCCTCCTCCTTCCTCCAAAAAACTTTCCTAACTCTGGTACCTTAACAAAAGATTAAGAGAAGAAGCCCAAATTGAGATGGCAAATATATGCGCAGAAGCAAGCACCTTAACAAAAGCTAAAAAGCAACATTCTTCGTACAAGATTTTACAAGTAGCAAAAAAAAATCAGAAAAAAATTAAGTACAAAACAAGCATATTTTACTGTAAGATTTAGTTGCAATATGATTCATCTCCTCTGTACTTTATAAAACATATTTGTACCAGTTGCGGAAGCATGTAATTAAACAGATATATGCAGTATGGATGCCTGCAAAGCTCTTATTTCCCGTCTGTGAATTCCAGTGCCATATGACAAATGCCCGTCCAACAAGTTCACTACAAGAAAAGTTAGCTACTTTTACTAGCTCGCCAAACAGAATTAAGGCACAAAAAAACCCCACGAAAACCCACTTAATGTAGTTAGTAAATTAAACTCATCTAAAACACATGTGAAAGGGAAATTATTTAATGCCAAATGGACAGATGTCAAAAAAAAAAAAAGCAAAAAAATATTGCATGAAATGTGAAAAGCCCTTCGAGTAAAAATAAGGCAAGCCTAACAACGTAACACAATTATGTTTTAGGTTTTTGATGCTAAACTAACTTCATGCGCGGGAGCTGAAGCCTTAACCAATGTAAAATCAAGTCACCAAATAATCAGTGACCACCGTTTCTAATCATTTAAAGGAAACCATCCGCCGGTTTCCACTCCGGTTTATAGCTTACAACAGCCATGGGACGCAAAAGGCCTGAGGCCCAAGCCACTCTGCTCGGAAGTCCCGTCTGCATGGATCTCCCACCCGGACACGAGCGGCGAACGCGACAACTCACCGGCAGTCCTTGAGCCATATCGCGATCTTCTCGTTAGGCACGTTTCCTGCGGGGCAGAGCGAGGGGACACCTTGTTAGCGACCTCGGGCGTCCGACAGGGGAGTCACCCTGGACCTTCCCGTGGAGGAAAATCCACTGGGGGCAAAGTGCAGCCTAAGCCACACGTCTCAGTGTCCATCGGAAAGGAAACGAGACGGCTCCAGGCTGTCTCCGTGGACGCCGGAGACCCTGACGGGTCGCGCGCGTTTGAAGGTCGGAAGTGCCCCCTCTCCCCGGGGCCTATCAAGCCCGGGAGGATCTTCCCGAACTCGCAGCAGGGGCCCAAGGCGCACGAGACTCCCCGCCCGCCAGCCCGCGCCTCCCCGAGGCCCCCGCCCGCCCTTCCGCTGGCGCACAGACCTCTCCCGGCGGCCGCCGGCAGCTTCGCGCCCGGGAGGTCCTCGTCGTCGTCGTCGTCGTCGTCGTCCTGCGTCGTCGCCTCTGTGGACAGGTCCTCCGTCTCCGACGCCTGCCAGGAGCCGCGGCACTTGGCCCAGGCCTTCCTCCTGCGACTCGCCACTAGCCACTCCAGTTCCTCCTCCGCCTCCGCCGACGCCACCAGGGGCCGGTCCATGGCCGCCCCGCAGGCTCCGCTGCCCCAGACGGAGCCTGCGTGAGACGCGGCGGCGGCGGCGGCGGGGACCCCCGCCCCTGCTGTCAGCGCCCGGCCGGGCAGGGGGCCCCGGAGAGCGGGAGCGGGCGTGGGAGAAGGAGGAAAGGGAGGAGGAGGACGGGATGGGAGGGAGGGAGGGAAGGAAGGGGAGGGAAGGGGCGGAGGGCCGGCGCCTCACATGAAGCCGGCCGGGCGCTGCGCGGGAGCGCGAGTGGCCCGAGCGAGCACGGGTAGGGGCGGAGACCCGGCCGGCCCCCACGCCCCGCCCCCCGGCCTCGGCCTCGGCCTCCCGCCCCCGCCTGACGCGCCCCGGCCGGCCGGTCCGCTGCGTCTGCGCGCCCCTCCCTCGGCGGCGTCCCACGCCCCCTTCCGGCCGGAGCGCGCGGGGCGGGCGTGGTGTGGAGCGAGCGGCCCCGCCACGGGCCCCGGAGCGGGTGAGGTTTGTGCGCGTGCCCCTTGGTAACCTTTTCTCGGTTTCTCACCCAAAAGAGAAACTGTGGAAAGGCCACGTCTCACTAAACGCTCTGCTCACCGCGTCAACACAGTGCCTGCCTGGGCTCGCTGAAAGCTACTCTTCAAGGGGTCCAAAGAATTGTGTCCAAGGAGTTGTAGATAAAGCGGAAAAAACGAGGCGCGTAATTGGTATTTCTCGTCAAAATTGGAAAAGACCAAGCTTCGTGAAGCTCTCCCATCATGTTTGTTAGTTATTTATCATAGTTGTGTTATGTGTGAAAGTCAGTTGAGAAAGAATATTTAATGTGGGAATTCCACATTGAAGTTGGACATAGGTGAAGGAAAATAAGAGCAAGGAATGGAAGACAAAATGTTGAAATATCTGCTTGGATTTTGATGCTACAAGACGTTTCAAGAAACAGATAATGTCAAGGTTGGGAACTTTTAAAAATGGGTCTGAGCATTCCCTTTTGTTATTTTTAAGAAGTCTCATTAGCAGGAAGACTATATAATCCTATTCAAACTCAGTCACAAACTTCTGGTAGTTTACCATTATCTACAAGATCATATCCAAAATTCAGTTTAACTTTCTGGAACCATCATATTTGGGGCCTTATGTGTATTGTGAAATAAAAGGGGAGCTGAAACAGTGATACTAGGATCTCCTTGGCTTGAAATTTCACTAATCTTTATTTTGAATCTTAAGGACCTCCTAACCTTCGAAAATTCTAGATAGCAAAACGCAGTTAACAGTTTAAAAGCCCTCCAAAATAGGCCAGAGCCTAGATGCCTGCAGGAAAGTTCAGCAAGGGAGAAAGTGAGGAAGGTACCCCGAGAGCAGGCCCTGGAGGGTTGGTTAAAAGTCACAGAGAACAAAACCCACTGTCTTCAGTTTCGCTCAGGGCTTTGGAGGACCCAGCCTTACTCATCTGCTGTTCCCAGCAGTAGGCTGCCGATTCTACGTCCTTGCCTTTCAATTCATTCCTGTTCTTTTTTGTCCAATACCTTCACGATTTTTCAAGAATCAGGTGAGCGAGAATTTTTCCTAGACTACATCTTTCCACCACTACTGGTCACATCACTCCCACAGTTCCCTGATATACAACTGAATGTCTGTATCATTTATTTTGGGACTAAAATGTGCAGTATATAATATGACTGGCCTCTGCTGGTATATATGACTTACCAGCCAGATTGTAAACTGTGAGAGAAAAAACATTATTCTATATTATTCTTGGACCCCTTATACTTTTAGTACAGTGCTGATCCAACAAGTGGCAATGAGTTTTCTTGAGGTAAATTTTTAAATCTTTATTCTTCTGAATGGACAGTCATATGGATGAAATACTTGTTTCTCTAAGTCCCATTATCTTTTAATTTTGTTGTTTAAATACTTTTAAACAACAAATTTTTGAGAACGGCAATAGTAAACCACATTTTATATTTAAAAGCCAAGCCACCATTCAAATAATAAAGGGGAAAATATGCCAGCAGGTAACGTTACACTAACATTAAGCATTCAACATAATGTTGCATCTCCAATAGCACAATTTTATGTTTTCTTCTACGTGATAATGTTTAATGAAAAATGTTTAAGGTAGAAATAACTGAGAAGGAAATTCTTGAAACAGCAAGCTGTTTTGAAAAGTTAGGGGTTTTAATTGAATTCTCAACTCAGATTTTAAAAATGCTCAAGGTGTTTCATTTATTCAGTAGTGAATGCTATATCACACATGAGGAGAGTCTAGGTGTTTGCTTCTTCAAGGAATTTTTCAAACAAGTACTATACAGTAGACCACTGCAAATCCACATTGCAGAAGCTCTGCATAAAGAAAAATCACGGAGTCACTGATACTTATAAGATGGAGGAAGAAACAAATTTATATTAGATGTGGATAATTCCGTCCAGCAGGATGTAGTGGAAACAGTAATCAGACTGAAGTTTGAAATCTGTTTCTGTCTCCTCCTACTTGTGTGGCCTAAGGTAAGACAGCTAATATCTTTGGACATCATGTTCCTCATTTGTGAAGCAACAATCATGATAGCTACCTTCCTAAGGGGAAGGGAAGATCCCGTGGAATAAAGTAGGTGCTCAGTAAAGCTATTGGCATTACTATATTGTAGAAGACAAAATCCAGTTAATTCCACACGAGGGAATTATTCTCATACTAGTAAGTGACATCCATCTTCATGCTTACGCAGCTTAATTTTTTTAAAAGTGTAAATTCAGGCCAGCACAGAAAATATACTCTGGTTAAATTAGGCAGTTTTAGATGGAAAAGCTGACATCAAAAGTGAAACATTATGCTCAGTTTAATTGCTTTAGTTACTTTTTGCTTTTCCAGACCTTAACACATGCTTCAAAATTACAAAACAAGATTTACTGTTGGGTAAGCCAGTGACGGTATTGTTTCTTTAATAATATTTATGTAATCAGAATTTTTATTTTGTGTGTCATAATCTTAATAACTCAGAATCGGAACAGAAAGTGGTAACAGTAGTTCACCAAATTTTCACCCCTTATTAAGAGAAAAAGGAAATGTAAGGTGTAGGGCAAGTAGAATTACAGATTAAAAAAGCAGTAGCATTTTATATTTCAATAGGATTTCCTGAAAAGAATTCTACGTGAAATAAATTTGGAAAACACTGCATGTTATAACTTCACCTTCCCCCACCGCACTCCAGTCACAGTGAATGTTAAAACTTGAGAAGTAAGTACACAAGATTTACTTTTAAAAATTTAGGTTAAAAAAACCTATTCAACCTAGTATTTCTAAAATTCATTTCAACATGAAATCTTTTATGCCCCCTCAATAAAGCTATTAATATTTCCAGGGATACCTGGATTCCAGGATTCAACAAGTGAATTCTTCAAAAACTTTCAAAGATTTATTTACTAGATAAATTCCTTTAAGTCATTATTAAACATTATTAAAGAATTTCTGATTATTCGGTATACTTTAAATAAATAAAATCACATATTTATAGTCTATAATTTAAACCTCTTACTTACTTTTTGGGTTTTTCCCTATTAGTAAAAATTTAAGGATTATTAGTCATTGTCCTCGTACATAAGCATTAATATAGCATAACAATCTATTTTGATTTCTCTTATTTTCTCAAGTACATCCCAGAAAGAGAAACAGGTGTTAATACCACTGGAACTTGGCCTTACAAATTATTTACATAATCTGGGTAAATTTATGTACTTTCTGATTTTGTGGATGTTGAAGACTTGTCATTTAATCACTCATTTCACCATTTCCAGATTACAGTTTCTTCAGTTTGCCACATGATGCTAAATTTATTCTTTCCATGGTAAAACTTTGTAGACAGCTGGTTTTCTTTTTGGTGGCTTAATACCCTGTTGTTTCTGAGCAACAGGTAAGAACAGCTCATCTATTCTTCATCAACGAGTGAAGCAAGATTGTATAATAGAATAAGCTTTATTTGGTCTGTTTCATGAGTTCATGAAACAACTCAAATGAGATTTTGAAATCATTTATAACTGTACATAGTTACACAGAGGAAAGTCAAATGTGAAGCCTTAATTCATCTGTGAAGCCATAATGCTCAAGTTTAGATCAGTCCTTTTTAAAATTTCTCTTTTCTGTCCTGCTTTAAAATATTGCCTTTAAATATCTCTGACATTTTGATTCATAAGAGCTTTTGAAGAGCTATATCCATCATCAAATATTTGCTCAATCTATACCACCTGATATTAAACATTTTTTCTGTAGTATACAACAGAGGGATGTCATTGTATTTCCCAGTTTTAATACTATCATATTCTGTGATCAATTTATTGATACACATTTTCTTCCTAATTTTAGTTCTAGCTCTTCTGTGTATGATTATTTCCTATTTGAGTCCATTTAGGATATTTAAAAAAATTATTTTTTCACTCTGCATATAGTTGGAATTATGTATTTACATATAAATCTCCCGTGTCACATCTTATGAGAGTCAGAAATAAGAGTTTGGAGAATCAGAAAAAAGACTTCATGAATCATGAATCTAGTTACTACTAATTTAACTAATACTAAAAGCTTTAAATGGTACAGACCTTATGAACAGTTATTTAACACACACACACACACACACACACACACGCACACACACACACACACAGTCTCTCTTAAAAATAATTCTGATATGTGCTTGAACCTGAATAAATACATAAACTGCACTGGCCTCTCCCACATTTCCCTTCTCTAATCTCCCTTCTGCAGCTCCTTCATGCCCATCTCAGAACAAACACAATCTGCATTCAGAACAGGACCGTTTGCAAGTTGAATGGAGTTATTTTGGGTGAGTCATTGAAAACACAGTACAAAACCTTTCCTCACTCACAAGAAATGCATTTTTTAAATAAAGCCAAAGCGAACAAGGCTTGGCAAGTTTGAGGGTGGCCAAAATGGGGAGAGAGCAGGGTTTCTGCCCAACTCAAAACAGGATTCTGTTAAACAATTTTTGGCTATTCTTTACATTAAATTCTACCAATTTTCCCTTACTATCGCTAATGAAAAAGTACCAGATTGAGCAGATAGGATGTCAAAACAAGGACACTCCATTTCAACCAGCACTCTGATGGTGAGCAGAGCCAGTAGATCTCTTAGAGCTTAGCGACAGTTTGAATACCCCTTTTGGTCATTAATTCAGAAGCTATAAGATGGATCCACTTACTAATCTTTTTCTCCTGATTAAGTCAGTTTTCACAAATTGATTAGGCAATTTTTAGAAAGTTGAATTTAAGATTTAGTATGCAGTCCTTTAAAATTGCTTTTGAAAATGAGTGAAGTTCTATGACCGTTAAACAATAAAGTATTAAAGGAAATAGAGCTATAGAGACAGAAAATAAGCTAGTTCCTGAGAAACCTTTAAAATTGAATTAAGTCCATACAGTGGATTAATAAATTTTGGATATTTAACATGCAGGTATTCAAGATTTATGAATCAGTGTAGATTCTTATTTATAAAGTATATTACTCACCCTTTATCCTGCAGAGAACTTTCTAGCAGAAATACAAGTGGTTACTCTTCCACAACCTGCTGCAAATCACTTAAGGCTCACATCTCATGAATGAGGAGAAACCTAGAATCAACAAGGAGACATTTTCAACAAATAATGGTAATTCAGAACCCTTTTGTTAAAATTTTGATAGTCCCTGAAAGTCACCTTTAAACAGTTTGACCCAGCATGTTTCTGTGTGCTACTGAACACCGCCTATAGGGGGCCCTACATTAGGTCTGTTCCCTGTTCACAAGAGTCTATTCCCAAACTCGGGGGGCAAGCCAGGCATTATGTAATAATGCAAGTAATTCTCCTTGAACTCCCTGTCAATTATCAGTTTCCACAAACCAGGGAGGCAATTATTAGTTAAACAGAATGAAAATTCTCTGTTTGAAAGTTAATCTGGCTATGGAAGCAGTAGGGTCATAATAAACAAACACATATTTCCTGCTGCAGTTAAGAGCATAGCAAAGAATTGTTTTCCCACATTTGGGGGAATTTTTTTCCTTTTCTTGTTTTTTACGGTTAAGCAATTGTTTTTAAATTATAAAATAAGAACTTATAAAAGCCTTCAAAGCATATCTTACCTAAGAGTGATTTTATCACATTTAGTTGTATTCAAATATAATCTACAAGTAATCAAAAGCTAAAGGGACTAAATCTCTATTGACAGGCACCTCAAACTAAGAACTTCTCAACAATTTTGTTTCAAAACACAGAAAAGTGAAGCAAACCTCCATTAAAATTTCTTTGGGGCAGGCAAGTAAGTTTATTACTGCTGTTAGGTAGCATATTTGGCCTGGATTACATTAGTGCTAAATTAAACAGCTTGAAGTTGTGTTTATTAATATTAATAGACTTATTGAATAAAATAACTAGAGGGTAAAGGTCAGCATGCAGGTTGTTTTGCTTAATTTTAAAAAAATCCCCTGAGCTTATGTCTTTCCATTTTTTTTTAACAAGTCAGCCCAAGTTGGCACCTTAAAACCTTTAAATACTCTAATTACAAGAGTGCTGATAGTCAATCCGGAGAAAAGCAGTTATTTCAAGGACCCAAGAAAATAACAATTTTAAAATGGATATTTTTGACTGAGCACTTGCTTTGTGCCAGACACTGTATTTAGGACTGAATTTACAGCATCTCAGTATAACAGCTTGTATTATTCTTACTTTATAGTCAGGGAAACTGAGCTTCAAAGGTTAATACTTGCCCCAGGCCAAATTAAGTGGCAGAGTGCAACCAGTTTTCCCCTGCAAAGCCCTGTTCTTACTTTAGATGTATGACTGTCTCCTAGTATCCCAGGTCCACTGTTAGAGAAATTATAATCACTTACTCTCATCAGACTGAGGGAATTCCTCACTTAGAGCTTATGTGCAAAGCGTCAGTGTGACTTACAAGTGGAAGGAATCCCAGGGAGGCCATTACCTGCTACTACTCCCTCATTTCTCAGGGGAGGAAAACTGAGCTCTGAAACTTTGAGTAGCCTGCCTAAGGTCAGCCATCTAGTTAGTGACTGAATTAATTAGGGACAAATATCCATATTGCAAGGTCCTACAAACATTGATAAAGGGAAAGGTTACCAAATCTTCTGAAAAACTCAGAATGTAAAAACAAAGGTTTTAGTATCCAGGCTTCTTACCAGCCACGTAATATATTACAATTTGTCAATGAAGGTGATACTTCTGGCTCCTCCTAGCCATATTTCTAGAGAGAACTCAAGGTTGGGAACAGTGAGAATGTCTGCACACTTGAATCTATGATTCAGTTTATGTTTGAGCCCTTCTAGGATAACATCCTATTCTCTATTAGAAACAAAACCCAAGACTAACATCCCTGACCCAGTTACATTCTTATACTCAGAGGACTTTCCCAAAGGGAACCATGTTAATGATCAAGAAGAAAACTTTTGCTTCTCAGCCTGAAATCTGTTCTTCCAAGCATGCCTCAACTGCCCAAAATGAGACCTGAAATTTTAAGATTTCACCTAAGGACTATTTAAAACTATCTTGAAGGAAAACAATATTCAGGTACATTTTCCTAAAGGATAAAAATTCAGCCACTACTGTGACAATCTAATATGTATTATGTGTATTTCAATATATTAATATTTACCCATGATTCAAAGCAGAGCAGCAAAGAGCTGGGTGCCTTGATAATATCAAATGATTTCCAAAAGATGGTTTTTACGAAATCACTCCGTGATTTGTGCAATGGGGCTATATTGATAACTGCCTATACTGATTCTCAATATGATCAATGACATGAAATGAGATACACTATCTGTAATAAGGAATCTTCCCAGAAGTTATCACCCTTGTATTTGCTTTAGAAGGACTTCAGAGAATTATTTTTTACAATATTTGTTCAAAGAGTAGAAACAACTGGAACATTTTTTTTTAATTTGATGGGCAGTGGACTTGGATAACTGACAGACTTTCCGTTTTTAACATTGGTTGCTAGAAAATTGAGAGCCAAATTTGTGGCTCACCCATGGTAGATGAGTAGGTCATCATGGTATGTATCTTAAACCTTATCCATAGCTTTATTTTGTCCCCACCCTTTTTTTCTTTTTATCAAAATACTATTGTAATTTTTGATATTCCCTTTCTGCAACATGACTGAATAACTACATTAAGTATATAAGATTATGCAAAATTGTATGTTTACGATACAGATAATATACATTTATAGGGGAATATCAGGAGGGAAATGATGTTCTATTAAAATGACAATATTATGGCTAAATTTTTTCTTTTATTTCCCAAATTTTCGGAAATTATATTTCAATTTAGGTAGAAAAAGTTTTTTGAACTTTGAAAGCTCCATCTGTTTATTCCAGGGATAGAAAAAATGTAGGAAATATATGTGCATGACCCCACACAATGTACATTATGTTAAAACAAGCAGGGAACTGTTATAAACTGAGGTTGGAATAGTAGGTGGAAGCCAGATCTCAAAGACGTTAGTGTGCTAGTCTAAGGGATTGTATTATTGTCAGTGGGACATTGGAAGCAGCCTTCAGTTTTTAACTAAAGTGATTTACTGAATAGTAACTAGTAACCAAATAGTTGATCTAGTAGAGTATGGGAAATCCTCAGGCAGGGAAACCAGTTAGGAGGCTTATTAGTATGGGAACTAGAAGAAAGAAGGTTGATAAATACTTGAGTTAGACCAGTGCAGATAAGGGCCGCAGTCAGATTTGACAAATTAGAAATGGGTGGGGAAGGAGAAACAGATGATCCCCTAGGTTTGTGTTTACTAGGTATTGCTTCATTCATCATGATAGAGAATTAGGAAGGACTGGGTATTTGGCATTAATTTATTCGGAATTAAGGAGAACAAGAGAGAAGAAAGAAAATGAGTTCATTATTGGGCATACTGGATGTGAGGTGCTTATAAAGCATATAGATGGAAATGTAGCCCCAAGCATTCATGGAATCATTAATATCAGAGAGCCATCTTTCTATATGATCCCAGCCAGCCTTCTTCGTATTTCTTAAGCTCTTCCAAACCTACTGAGGCAGCAGTCATCAGTGACTTCTAAAATGCCAAATCCAGTGGATCCTTTTCAGTCCTCACTGTATAGCTCTCCTTATAGCTTTTGTCAAAATTTATTATTCCTTTCATTTCTTTCTTGATCTCCATTTTCATACTCTTCTACTTTTCAGTCTCCTTCACTGGCTTTCATTATTTTACCAGCTTTATGGTTGTGTTCTTGAGAACTCCCCTCTGCTGAGATCACACACTCTGCCTTACCGAGATAGAGAAAACTAAAGGTGGAGGAATCTGGGGAGAAACAAAAGTTTGTTTAATATGTGAAGTTTGAAAAGCCTATTAGACATCTAAGTGGATATGTTGAGTAGGCATTTGGATATATGAGTATAGAGGTCAAGGGAAAAATCTGGACTGGATTATAAATTTGGGAGTCATCAGCATATAGCAATATCTAAAGCTAAAAAACTACTTGGGGCCAACAGGAGGAACTGGTGAAGAATGATAAGAGATACTCAAGGATAGTATCATAGGTACTCCACATCTTAAAGGCAGATAAATAAGAACAGTTGAGCAAAGGAGGCCAAGAAGTATCAACTAGCAAGGTAGGAAGAAAACGAAGAGAAAGTGGTGTCCAGAAGGCAAACTGCAAAAAAAAAAAAAAAGGTTTTGAAGAGGAAGAAATGATCAACTGCCAACTTCCTGAGAAGTTGATTAAGATGAAGACTGAGAACTGACCTCTGGATTTGGCAATATACATGTTATTGCTGACCCTGACAGTAATTGTGGTAGAATGGTGGTGAAGCCTTGATTGTAGAGAGAATATGTGGGGCTAATTCCTTTTAGAAGAGGAAAACAGGAAATAGAAGGGGTATTCAAACTAAAACAACTAACGTCTTAACATAGAACAAAGGAGCAGGAAAGCCATTATACAAATACATGGCCATTAGAATCATGAATATCCATGTCTGGATAAGGTTGGGAAAAAGTCAAGTTCTAAAGTTTTGACTGCTCTGAGTTTATTGATTCCCACTTAATTTTAATATTAGACCTTACAATTCTATCATTTCTCAGTAACGCAATCATAAGTGAGGTAAAGATAGAAACAGTAAATGTAGACATCTGCTTTAGAGAAGGATGAAGATAGGAAAATAGCTAAAAAGGAAATGTAAGGATGAGGGAGGAAGGATTTTTGGTTACTTTTGAGGGGAATGCATGAGATTAAAACATGTTTATTGGTTAAAAACAGGAACAAGTAGGCAGGGAAAAGTTAATATACACAGGAAAGGTTAGGTATTTGAAGGGATAAGATCTTGAAAAGAGGAGGAAAATTTATTTTAGAAAGTCATTTCTGTCTTTTAGATTGGAAGGAGATACAAATGCATCAATGTAGTTAAATTTTCAGGGGAAGGTAATTTAAAGGCATTCACACCTAATGTCCTATAGTACTCTGAGAATGAGGCCAGACTATCTGCTAAAGTGATGGAGGGTGAGTTTTTTGGAGAATTAAAGAGAGTGAAGGTTTGGAACAGCTGTTATTAAAACTGGAAACAAAACTAAAAGAGAGAAGTTAAAATACTTGTTTATTTAACAGTTATATACCCCTCTAAGCAGCTTATAAATATTAGCTTATCATCATGTGAGATATGCTCGATTATTATTCCCTTTTTGCAAAAAGAAAATGAAGCACAAAGTGGCCATGCCATTTCTCTAAGGGCACCCAGCTAATAAGTGTCCTCGAGGAGCCAAGAACTAAGTTTCAGTGGTCTGGCTGCAAAATCCATGCTTTTAACCACTTCACGGTGCTGATGGTAATGATATAACTCTGTTTAGCAGGCTTTAGATAAACAGGTTTTGAATTCCAGGAGAGGAGCTCAGAGGTTGAGTGTGATGGAAGTTGGGGGATTAGTGGAGGAGATAAACCAAAAAATGCCAGCTAGATGGGAGAAGTAGGGCAAAAGGGAAAGCAGGGTCACAGAAAGGCTCTGAGACTTGAATCTTTGTTTCTCTCCTGATGTCTGGGATTCCTTCTGAAGACAAAGAGTTAGTTTAAAAGAAGTAAAGAAGAGGGATAGTTGAAAAGAGCAGGAACTCAGATTAAAACAGTATGATTGTGAAGTGTAATCAAGAGAGGTGAGGTATTGCTGGGGATGACTAGGAAGCACTGGGGTGTGGCCCTGGTGGTAGATGACTTAAGTCCAAAGGAGTTAAAGGCCTGTACAGCACAGGAGGTCAAGTGATGATGATTCTAGAGGGTTGGGTGGGGCATCTCTATAAATACTGAAGTCACCTATGAATCACTGAAGATGAGACAGGAAGTGGGGTAGAGAAACTAGCTGCAGAAACTAGTGGATTGCAATGTGAGGTTGATGAGTGAATGAGAAGATGGCATAAGATGAGAGACCAGGCTGACATAATAAACACTCCTAGCTGTAGTCATGAAGGCCAACCTCTCCTGCAGCTGCCTGCCTCAGTGAGTGTAACAGGAAAGCCAGAAGTGCTCTGTCACTAAGGTGCCTGAACTAGCAGCATTCCTGAAGAGCTTTTTAAAGGGGTTGAACTTTTGAAATGGTTGAAGCCTTAAAATTACCTCAGAGGTTCAACACATTAGCAAAGTAAATATTAACACAGATTAGTTTATCTATTCCATATAAAACCATTATCACTTACGTACAATTAGAGCCCTAAGGATATGATAAGTTTTAAAAGGTGGGAGAGTGTAAGGAGGAAGGGAACACAGGTGCAATTTTGCCGTGAGTAATGTGAACAGCTAACATAGGGCAGGAGGAAAGGATCAGCAACCATGAATATAGAGGGCTTCCAACATGTGCCCAGGACTAATGTGGGGAAGGGGTATTGTACAATATTCTTCTCTTTGTTCAGAATACTCAATAAAAATCATTTTAGTTATTTCAGACTCAGTGATAAGAGCTTTCCCAGTTCTAAGAAATTATATATTATTATAGTACTAACTTATTGTTAGAGGAAATTAGGTTTTAACCAACAAAAATTCAGATTTGCCTTGGTGACCTATATTGTTAGATATCTACCAAACGACCACTCCTCCACATTCTTCCTTACCAACAGAATCATTTTTATGCCACTGGATATTGGCATCTGTACATAACCCTAAGAAATATGGCAGCTATTTTGTAACAATGAGTGAAGCTAGCCTACAAAGAAAAACCAAAATACTGGTAAGTTTCCCAGATTTTGGAAACAGTAATTCAGGAATCCAGTTAAATTTTAAATTTCAGATAGTAATATTGCATGGGACACACACTGTTTAACTAAAATTCAAATTTAACTGGATGTCCTGTATTTAATCTGATGACCCAAGATGACAAAATACTTAGACCCTAAGTCATTGGTGAAGTAACTGAGCTGTGGAATTAGCCAACTCAGAACCA
Source organism: Phataginus tricuspis (assembly GCA_029783875.1). Taxonomy (NCBI): domain Eukaryota; kingdom Metazoa; phylum Chordata; class Mammalia; order Pholidota; family Manidae; genus Phataginus; species Phataginus tricuspis. Next base: position 6,526,971 of record JAQQAC010000477.1, read on the forward strand.
CCTTAACTCAAAACATTTTAATATTGGGTAATGTTAAAATTGAGCCAGTTCTTGTTGCATTTTCTGTTACTTAGAGTCGAAAGCATCCTTTCTAATGCAGTTTTATTAGCCCTCTCATTGAACAAGTCAGTAATACATATTGTTCATCTCTAAGTATCAACTCACAAATTCAAATTTGTATTTTCAAAAGATCTCTTACTTCTTCAGTATGAAATATCACTGTTTTCAGAATTCAGTTTTACATCTTTGTGTAGTCCTCCATAAAAAATATTTTTTGTGAAATACATAATATGCAGTATCTTCTATGCAGTTTAGTTGGATTGGATATCTCTAAGATCTCTCAAGTTCAGAAAATTATTAGTTATTATAGGACAAATGAAGATGTGCTAAAGACGTACAGATATTTTTATCCTTGGTAAAGCACCTAACAATAAGGTCATACAACAGAGATAATCTGTGTTAAATTTATTTATGTAACAAAGGGCTTGGAGAGTAGACACTTTATATTTATAACACTACCATAAGACACATTATATTTATACCACCACCATGAAAAGCAGTAATTCAACAACTTCTACATGGTGTTTTTGAATACTGATTAGAATGAAGTCCTTTATCCACAGAAATATATGGTTTGGATTCTTAGTGTCAACAAAACTATAGCCTCAGGCAAAATAAAAAAGAAAAACAATGGGAAATTTCTAAGTACTATTCACAGAATGTGTAGCCCTGGAAGTACCAAAAGTTGGCATTTTCCATCCATTTTCAAAGGCTTATTAGAGAGCCAAATCAGTTTGGGAATGCTCTTAAAATTCTTATTTTTTTACCATGAGTATAACAACAGTGATTCAAGAACAGAATAAGTTTTACATGAACTGACCTTTCCTGGTCAATGGGGAAATGGCTTGAGTTGACAGGCAGGAACATTTTTACATGGTGATTACACTTGTGCACATGTGTGCACAGCTCTACAAGTGTATGCACATGTCTGTGAATGTATGTGCTTGCTTATGCTTGTGAGTGATCCAGAGGTATTAGATCAAGAATGCTCTGCACTTTCTTCAATGCCCACTCTCAAGGCAGATTCAGCTGCACCATATGAGAGGAGGGGAAGTCAATTTTACAAACGATTTCGAGAGCTGGGCAATGAAGAAGAGCTATCAAGAAATTTATAGTTGACATTGCTATCTGGCATATCAGTACTCTTCAAAATTATGCTCTGATCTGAAACTAACCATCTCATCACTCTTCTCCCCTCTTTCCTAACACAATCTTACTTAAATGCAACTCAGCTCTGTTTCCAAGCTTGAATTCTAAGAAAAATAAAAACATGCAGTTATAGAAGTCATTCATTTTAGAATACTGTCCAATTATCACTATTCTCACCCAAACATAACTTTTGACAGACTTCTCATGTACACCTTTAAATAGCATATCATTGTTTCATTCAGCAAAACCAGATAACTTCCAAGAAGGAAAAATTCTGCTCCTTAGGAAAATAATTTTGTCTGTATCCAATTTTAGAACGGAGAACCATAGCACATGGATGCATGCATTCTACCCACCTTCACGGTGAACTTGGGAAAAGAAAAAGAAAGGAGAAAACATCTTACATTTCAATTGGATGGTCTGAAGACACTGGAGATTGAAGAAATATATTTAGAATTTAAAAAATCTTTTTGTAGGACAATCGTTTAAGATCTATTTAAACCTATATAATGCAATGTGTTACTTTAAAAAATGGCTTATCTGCTTTCCCCTAAAAATGAATAATAATAAAATCAATTTTCTAAGAACCATCCATTGACCTTGAAAGGGTATTTCCTACCCACTAATTTCTTCCATTATTTATTTACACTAGGTAAAATTTTGTCTCCACATCTTGCATAGTGAAGAAATAGAAATAAAAGCTGTAAATGGAAAAGAACACATCTCCAGGGTCATTTCATTCAAATTTTCATAAGGAAAGTTATTTCCTCAATTTTAATTATCTAGTAATATCCATTATTTTTCTAATGTAGCCAAATAATATTTCTATGCTACCCTGAGACTATTTTATTTCAAATATCATTTCTCAAATCAACATTGCTTACCATTAAAATAAATCTGATATGAAAGAGATGGATTGAGTCATAGTGTATGCTTCCTAAGCTTTTTTTCTGTCAACACAATTGTGAGAGCTGTAGAAAATGTCCATGTATGTCTACTTACACATATTATTTTATAAACAATTTTGAAATACCATCTAAATTTTTTCTAAAGTCTCTTGAATATTCAGAATACACTGCCAGCTTGCCAGCACTAAAGCACTTGTAATAATGCCCTTTGCATACTCTAAATTCAAGGTCATCTATTGCCTTCAAAGTGCTCCTTCAGTATGACCCTGCTTTACCAATTCAAGCTTAGCTTATATCCCACCGTCACAAACACTTCTCTCCATTTGGATTTGTCTTCTTTCTCTTCAAAAGCATGGCCTCCCCACCTCTTTATCTCTGTTATTCTCTACATGAGGAATGCCATCTCTTTTAACTTCTACTCTTGAGCACTTTTACAGAAAGATTTTTTGAGTCTTTTAGTCCATATGGTACTCTTACTTATCCGTATGTCCATTTAGCATTCCATTGTTCTGCTTTCTGTTAGTTTATTCTTATGCTTTTCTGTCTGTTCCACCTGTCCTTGTATTCTGAAACACATTATAAGTTTATCTAGCAAACTTTGTTTATTCATTGTTTATTTTTGTATGATTCAAATTTCTGGAAACATTAAGTCAATAACCAAAATACAAGAAAAAAGAAAAATAATAACAAAACAAGGTTTTACTTATACAAAAACTACATTCAGGACCCCTTTTTCCTTATTTTTTTGGAATGTAATTTCTGGGTGTTTCTTATGATAGCTACTAACAGTGATAGCACTTCAGATTTGGATCATTTCTGGGTGTTTCTTAAGATAGCTACTAACAGTGATAGCACTTCAGATTTGGGTCCCCATGATGTTCCCTGTGTAACAGGTAACACAGTGGTTTTCAAATTTGTTTTTTTCAGGAACAGAATTTTTTTTTCAAACTCATTCATACCCTTAATTTCAAATAGATTTTAGAGATGCAAGTGGAGCAACTCTTGTAAAGAAACTGCAATAACAACATGGACGGAGCTAGAGGGTATTATGCTCAGTGAAATAAGCCAGGCGGAGAAAGACAAGTGCCAAATTATTTCCCTCATTTGTGGAATATAACAACGAAACAAAACTGAAGGAACAAAATAGCAGCAGTCTCAGAGATTCCAAGAAGGAACTAGTGGTTACCAAAGGGGAGGGGTGTGGGAGGGTAGGTGGGGAGGGTGGGAGAAGGGGATTGAGGGGTATCATGTTTAGCACACATGGTGTGGGGGGTCATGGGGAAGACAGTGTAGCACAGAGAAGGCAAATAGTGAATCTGTGGCATCTTACTACACTGATGACAGTGACTGCATTGGGGTATGGGTGGGGACTTGATAATATGGGTAAATGTAGTAATTGCATTGTTTTTTCATGTGAAACCTTCATAAGAGTGTTTATCAATACCTTAATAAAAAAAAAGTTAAAAAAAAAAAAGAAACTGCAGTGTGTCAGGGGAAGGTGAGAGGTCCTGTCTGCTTAGCCCTTCCACAGCCCCACCAGTAACTCCTGTAGCTCATTGGAGGAATTCTGGAGGCACTTTGTAGCAGAAACCTTTGCCTTGGCTTTGCTGTCTTCTTTCTGTTCAGGCTTGAGCAAATCTCTTTCCTCAACCTTAAAAACAATGAACTTTATCTTCAAAGACTATTCATATAAACTACAAAGCCTCATAATGCAAGTAGCACTCCAAACAAATGAAATAAAGATTCATTCCTAGTGGTGTTTTTGGTCAATACTTTGAGACTCTTTATTAGAAAAAAAATTGGTTGGTGTTTCCTTAAAAATTAGTATCAAAGACTGATTAAAGATTTGAATAAATTTTGAGTAAATTTTTTTATTTAGAGTCCGGCTTGTGAGTACTTTTTGTTATTAGTAAATTTCAGTTTTGAAAAATTCTACCTTGAGGTAACATTTAAAAAAGAAAAAAGAAACCAAAGTTCACATTCAACATTCACAACTTCTAATCTTCTGTATTCCTTCAAGGAAGCAAGAAGTGTAACATAGTGTTCCCACATAGCAACAATCTGGTATAAATATTATTCAGATATTTGCTTTGGCCAGTGTTCATTTAAGAGAATTTGAGAAGAAGTATGCAAATCCAGTGTCAGATACCATTAAAGAGTGCTCTACTTCCAGTTAATAAAATATACTGGTGAAATTAGGAAATTTCATTTTGGTTGTATTTAAAAACTGTTTCTACAGGGTACTGATTCATTTATAAATGGAAAAAAGTCAGGCAAAATACCAGAGCAGTAAGTTCCACTTGATTCTGAGCAATGTGTTAAATAAACCATTGCTGCTTTTAACTGCAGAGTACTTAAATATAACTACCAATGTCTATTATTTTTTTAGAATTCCTGGTTTCCCCATCAGATAAACTTGATTCAGATGTCAGTATAACAGTGCCCTTAGCTGTCAGTTTGGCTAGATCAAAACAACTTTTGATACTACTAATCTTTTTACCAAATTTTCCCTTTTGCCAAATAGACTTATAAAATGAAAACCTCAACAACAAAAAATCCAATTCATTGTGTATTTCTGTGTGTATATATGTCTCTGTGTGTGTGTATATGTATATGTATATATATATATATATATATATAAAATTTTGGAAATATTTATTGTTAAACTAAAACTTTGCAAATAAAACTTTGGAAATATTTATTGTTAAACTAAAACTTATACAACTTACTGGAAATGTAATTGTTTTTTACCATAGTGACCTTATTATTAATGATTTATATAAAATTTAAATTACTTAAATTAAGAATCATTCAATTCATGCACATTTTTATTCATTCAACAAATAGCTGCATTGTACTTTTTGTACATGGAGATTTACTTGTCCCAAATAGGAATTGCGTACTAAGATTTTGTTTCTGATACCCAGAAACTTCCAAACTAACGAGGACCGTAACGAGGCACTGCAGTATCATCTTAGTGGTACAGGTAAGTGATTAAAATACCACTTTAGAAAAAGTCAGAAAGTGAATAAAGTCTGAAATTAATCAAGGGGGAACTTTTTTGCCTGGAGAACAGTAAGAGATTCCTGTCACACTTTCTCTCCCCTCCTGCAGAACTAATAACAATCAGCTTTAAGAGCACTGTCATTTAAAAAAAAAAAAGTCTGGCAAGAGTGAGAAGAGTGATTTTGACTTAGGAAAGTCTGAGGGAGAGGGGAAGGGCAAAATAGTAAGATAAGAAAGAATAGGAACTAATATTTATGGAGTACTTAGCAATTGAGCTTTTTTTGTCTACTGTGACATTCTGTCCCTTCCTAAAGGGAACACAGCGGCAAGCCATCAGAATCACTGAGGTGTTGGCAGAAGTGGGAACTGGACGAGTCAACTAGGATGATCTTGGCTCTGTTCAACTTTGTCCCAATTGACTAGTCCTGGAGAGAAGAGTATCTAGCACCAAACTAATGGAGTGTTTAAAGTAAGATTTCTTTCCAATTATATTCATGCCTTGAATTAAGCAGATGATCAATGTTTTTATTTGGCTTAGTTAGCTGTAATTTATAAGGAAAAATGAGTATATAAAGGAAATACTCAGAAGATGTATTATGGAATAAGTTTTTGGGATAGATGCCACCTATAAGCACTTGAATATAATTGCAATTGTTAAGGTCCACAGTATGTATAGTACTGCCAAGAAAAGACACTTGAAATTGGTTTTGTATTCCTTTTTAGAAAGATACTAAGTTTGGGGTCTTTATAGGAAAGATTCCATTATTTTTTAAAAGCTCAAATACCTCAAAATAAGAACTAAATGCAAAGCATTTTGACAGTAAAAATGTAGTTTCATTTTCTAAAAAAAATCTCTAACTTTACCATACATTTGTGTTTCATTTATCAGGCAATAATTTGAAGTTAGGTATGCCTTCCAAAAAATCTATATTTAGTTCATTTGCATATTCAAATAGTGAGACTATTATCATTGGTACAATTTTATATTACATATCACAGAAATATAGCACATCTTGTCTGAAGATATTTCTAAAGAAAAAGCCAGATATTTGTGTTCAAGTGTAAAACCCCCTAATAGGAAACAATGTACAGAAGTAAAGTTAAATCAGCCTTAGTGCTTTGTTAAAGCTGTAAGATTTGGTAGTTGCTTCTATTAAGGGCAGCTAAGTGCAAGCTAAGATAAAAAACTGATATGAATGAAATCACATGCCATACTAAACCAGAACTGTATTAGTTTCTCTTTAAGAGCAGACTTTTTTTTTGTACTTCTCTGAGTTCATGCTAGTCACATCATTATCAATAAATCAGAATTCCCCTGATTATTGTCAACATGCATATTTTGATATGCTGCTCTTATAAAATACTAATATTAAATGCTGTGAAACTCTATGTCACCTCTTGTACAGATTTCTCATAGAAAATGTACATGCAGTATATCACATATTATTAATTTTGACAACATAAAGTGAGAAAAATCAGTTGTAAACTGGTTATTTAAATATTGGTTCCTAAGGACAAATTCCTATATATGGAACAGGGTTAGAACTTTTTTTCATTTAGAATCCAGATAGTAAATATTTTAGGCTTATGAGACTAATGGTGTCTGTCACTACTCAGTTCTGCCACTGGATCATGAAAGCAGCCATAGGCAGTACATAAATGAATGAGCATGACTATCTTCCAATAAAACTTTATTTTAAAAAACAGGTAGTGGGTCAAGTCTGGCCTCTGAGCCATGGTTTGCTGGCCACTATTGTAGAACATTTAAACGTTTTACATTTTCTCTGTTTAAAAATGATGATTGAACCACACTTCCGCCTATCGTTATTATATATTCTTATATATGTAATGCATATATATTACATATTACAAGGAGATTTGGGAGAAAGCACTTTAAAAACTAGAAGTATTTGTCAAAAGGTACAAACTTCCAGTTAAAGATGAGTACGTCCTAGGGATCTGATGCACAGCATGGTTTTCATAGCTGATAATTCTGTATTCTATACTTGAAAGTTGCTAAGAGAGTAGATTTTAAATGTTCTCGCCACAAAAAAGAAATAGTAATTAGGTGACTTGATAGAAGTGTTAGCTAACACTATAGGTGCTGATCATTTTGCAGGGTGGAAATCTTCAGCAACATGGAAGTGCATCAAATCACTGTTTTACACCTTAAACTTACACAGTGTTATTTGTCAATTATATCTCAATAAAACTGGGGGAAAAAAAGAAGCATTTTCATCTGTAAGTGAAAGGCAGTATGATTATAAACATGAAGATGTTCAAACACTCATATGTAAATGGGTATTTTCTACCTTCAAATATCAGGATGCCTTTCTAATATTCTAATGGGTGAAAATTGTTTCTAACGTGGGGAGATTTGGAAATATCATTATTTATTACTCTCTATTGCAGTTAATTCTACCATAAACAGGAATTTTGTCTGAAACTAATTTGGCATATTTTAACAGCATATTTCAAGTACATGAACCAGTACCATTTCTTTTGTCAACTTCTACACCTGAAAAATAGAAAGGTACTAGTTTTTTTTTTAATGAAATATAAATCCCATATCCAACAGTCCCACTACTTTACTATAAAACCAGTATCACTGCCATATGATTATTGGGGGATAAGGAAGTTAGGAATTAAAAAAAAGAATAAGTTCAAGAAGTGACAGTAACAGCACTGTTGACAACAGAAGCTGGTATCATCTCCACAAGGAAAAGTAGAACACTAAACCTGAAATTCTCTGTAAATTGGGAGATACTAGTTCTGACCCAGGCTAAACAAAAGACATTCCTTTATATGATTTCACCTTTATGTGAAGACTGTGTGGATTAAAAATTGTGATTTATCTGTAGTGAAGAATTCAGATTACAGTAACAGGTCACTCACAGATTCACATTAAAACATTTCTGCTTCAAAGACAACAACAATAAAAAATTGCTTCACAATTTTAGAGAAATATCTTTTGTAGCTTTCAGTCTCAAAAAAATATGTAATTTATATAAATCATGATATCCACATTAAGAGTTCTTAGAAATACTACCATACTTTAGATACTTGACTTTAAAAAGTTTTATGATATATTAAATCACCAAAGGAAACATTTCTGGTTAAGCAGGTGCATATTACATAATTCGCATTTTTAAACACATATAAGGGAGACTGTGGTGTTTTAAAAGATAAGGGAACTAACAATTCCAGTACATTATCATTCATTTGAATTGGGATCAAACATTAAACAAGTCAGTGCTAATCAGGTGTTTTTCTGACCTATATAAAATGATTCAACCCTCCCACATCCAGTGACTGCAGGAAAAAAGTATTACCAAATTGCTTAATTACCATTTTATCCTCTAGCCCTGGGATGCTCTCTTGACTCTCAAGTCTGATGTGGATTTGATGCATACTTCTATTTTAGTACTTATCATATTACATGATGGATATTTTATATTTTTATACACACATTAAATGACTTATTTAATGGCAGAGTTGTATCTTAATCATAGCATCCCCAGTGCTTTAACACAGTGGTTGGCAGTTTGTAAAACTTTACTGATTAAATTAAAGACTGCAACACAAGGAGTTCCACTGTCACTTATATTAACATTGTTAAGGTATGTGGCTTCTTAACATGGGGGCGCCACACAAATAACTTTTCTAGAAACTAACCGGGGAGGCATTAGATGGACAAAGTTGTCTTTCAGAATAAAGAAGGTAATGTGCTGAAAATTTCCTAAGGTATCCAACTAGCTTATATTTGAATTACTTCTTACTAAATGTTTTTATTAATCAACCTGCACTATTAAAATCCACTATTATCCTGAGATCATCTATTGTTAGGATTAGAGTTTAAAGAGCCTTAAATTAAGCCAAGACAACTTTGTAGCCCATGGGTAGGGCATCAAGTGTAACCAGCTCTATAGCTGATGTGTTCCTGAGAATGGTTAGATTAAAACTCTGAAAATAATATTTGTCAAGCAGGAAGTCAGGAAGATACTTTTCCATTAGAAACAAAAAAGTTGAGCATATAATTCTAATACAGATAAGTTTCCTTAGGAAAGAATATCTGGAAGAGGGAAGTAGAGGTGATTTCTCTCAACTGTTAATGAGGTTGTTAGCCCTATCAAGATTATACTACCAATGGCCACATCTGACCTTCCCAGGCCTGAGGCATACATTTATGTATTTATGAGGATTTTAACCCAGGCCGCAAAGTTAATAAGTACCAGCCTGAACATTTGAAGATACCGATTGTTCGGGACCTGTGTGGACATTTGTCATGTACAAGCGTTTGTGCTGCCTCTTCTTGACATGTAGTTTCACAGCCAGTAGAAGAGAACTGCTTCAATTTCATCCCCTTAAAATCAGGCCCAGCCCTAACCCAAATTCCCCATTCTGGCCTCGATGACATATTGCAAATACGGAGTGATCTGTGTCCTCTTTCCCAGCCTTGTACCTTTGCATGCAGAGCACGCTCTCCCCTCCTTTGCCTGCTGTTTCCTCTGTTGAGGGCACTGTATACCCTACCAAAGCCCACTATCTAATTCCCACCCATACTTCGAGGCCCGGGTTAGCTGTAAACTATAGCTTTCAGGCTGGGTTAAATGCCCTTTTACCAGTCTTTCTGGAGCACCAGTACAGAATTGTCCATTCACTTCTTTTCTCCTTATTTAAAATGTTAGCTTGAAGACACTCCAACGTCTTACCCATTATCATCTTTCCAGCAATAAAAAAGCAGGGAGGCAGCATGGAAAGAGAGTGAAGATTTTGGGCTTGCCGAGGCTGTAGGGCTTAGTGGCAGTGGCACTTAGAGCAACTCTCAATCTCTCTATGGCTTGGTTTCATCATCTGTAAAATAGATACATTTGGTCTACTTTGCAAGGTTGTTACGAAGTACTCCAATGCATACTTGATGCCTTTTCTAAGCATTGTACACACTTTACATGCAGTACCTCATTTACTGCTCTGCACAACCCTATAAGGTAGATAGTACTGCTCTTCATATTTTATAGTTAAAGAGACTGAAGGAGAAAGATTAAGTGACTTGTCCACAGATACCCAGCTAATAAGGGCATAACCAGGATTTAAACCTAGGCAGTTTAATTCCAGAGCACTAAGAAATTCCATTTTGCATTTCACTTTGTTTTATAACTTCCAGAATGTGATTCAAATAGTTGGATTGAGTTACCAGTTCTACTCCATAACATAAATTGTATTTGAGAATCTTCATTTTCTTTAATTTTCAGCTTTCAAAAAGTCTCCTGAGGCAGTACTTTTGCTTTCTATTTAGATTAAGTTTAATGTAAATTGTATATTTAGAAAGAACTGTAATAAGGGCAATACCATCTTAAAATGTGTATTTTATTCCAATTTAAGGAGCAATGTCAAATATTTAAAATAATTACAGTTTTCTTGCCTTAACCCCTAAGTCTATCTAATAGAGCTAAACATATAAATACTTTAAATTATTGCTTTACTTCCAGTCTGACCTTGATATTAACTGCTCTCATTTAAGATATTACCTCTTTTGCCTCCCAAATCATGCTCGTTTTGTCTAGTAAGGTCACTCAGAGAGGAAGCCAAATACCTCCGCTTTCTGTCCTTCTTATTCCTGTTGTCAGTGTATTTGTTATTAAAGTTTATTTGCACAGTTGTTCATTCTTACTTCTGTTTGCAGAGAAAGCTGACCTTGCAACAGATCCACAGACAGGAGATTAAACAAAGAAACAAACTATAATAAGAATCAGAACTCCCCTTACATTAAAATTCTCAGTTCTAAATAATCCCTTTTTCAAAACCTAGCAGTTTACCTTCTTTTGAAGAGATCAGATAGTTGCAGTGGGTCTTGAATGTGAAAGGTTGGGTCTACATTCCGTAGTTACTGGAGAGCTACTCGTGACAGGACAGTGTGGTGTAAAATGCTTTACAAAGATGAAGCTAGCAGGTATCAGGAGGAACTGAGAAGGGAGTCAGGGATTGAGACTGCAGCTAGTAACCTGCCTCAATATTGCAGACGCAGGGTGTTCTCACCTGGGGAGGGGCAGAGAGGTGCTTTTGAAAAGTAATGTGAAGCAAGAACCTATCTAAGGTCTGACAGGTTAAGAGTTCAGGTGAAGAGGGAAAGGGAAGAACCATGGGTTTCTCTGTTTCAAGGATGAGTGACCAAAGAAAGAGAGTTGATATGGGCAGCTGGCATGGAAAGTGGTGTAGGGTCCTGGATAAGAGACGTGGAAGATGATCAATTCGATTAGAGACATGTTTCATGTAATAGTAGTACATTTGCATCTTATATCTTACATACAAGAACAAAATTGTGAGTTTAAAATTATATTCTAAAAATGCAGTCTTACTCAAATACTTTCTTCTAAGCAATTTCTAAGTCATAAAAAAATGAGTCATAAATTTAAAAAGTAGGACCTATAACTTAGTCCTATAAAAAAAACAGAATGCTTTTTAAATATCCAAAGTATTGAGACATTATCACATATTTCTCTCTAGAAATGACATATTTAAAGATATTACATATTTCTCTCTAGAAATGACGTATTTAAAGAACAATCCCTCAAATACTCCACTGGCTGAAAAATAGTCCTTTCAAAGTATGTCCTCTGTCTAGTGAATAATCGAATGAATATGAATGTGTCAGTGGATAGCTAGTTTTAAACTTTACAAAACTGATCAAAAGTAAAAATGTGAATTATGGAGCTGTCCATGTATTTGTGACAATTACTCAAGAAAACTCTAAGGGAGTGAGATTCAACACAGAAGACCAAAGGGTCTAGGACTATATCTTACATTACAACTATATTTAAGATATGGGAGAGAAGAGAGCAAACCAAGGTAGAAGGTTAGTCATGTCACTGAAACAAGAATAAAGGGTAGACTGTGGTTATAGATGTAATAGAACAGCAGGAGAGAGGTAGAAAAAGTTGCTGAGTTATGTGTGTATTTTAGTGGAAAAGCCAATGGTAGAAGAGTATGGAAACTGCTAAAATAACAAAACTGGATACATGCATAAAGAAACAATGTTATACAGATGGGCTTATACCTACAATTTACAACACTGGTTTGGTTCACAAATGCAGGTAAGCCCTCACCTTGCATATTAGCCCTTACCTTCATTCTGCAGCCTGACAGTGTATCTAGTTTGCTTAAATTCTCAGTGCAGCAGACCATGAATCATTGTGCCAATCACAATTCAGGAACCTTTCTTTATTTGCCAGGTATTGTTAGAGTGTGAAAAAATGAAATCAAGTGACGCAAGTAGCTTTTCTGTGGCCGTATTGTTTGCAAAGCTATGACTGGATAAGGTCCAGTAATACCTTTACGATGAGTCCAGACATAAATAAAAAAGCAATGTGTATCATGAAAGAAACTTCTAGAAAAATCACGATTTCATAGTTTTAACTGACCATAGAAATAAGAGCCCAGACCATTTCTAGTGAAAAAAAATTCAGGCCAAAGGAGGTCAAATGACCTGCCTGGGCTCACCAGACAAGTTATTGGCAGAGCTACAAACAGTAGTTAGTTAAGTATGATTTTTGTTCCTAGTGCCCTGCTCATTTTATGAGCCATCCTGCCTTCACGTGAATTCACAAAACTCCCAGATGCCAACAGCTTTAGCTCTGACTTACTCTAAAAATATCTTTTTTCTGTACAAACCAATCTGGTTAGAACATGCAAGCACCTTTTGTGTCTGCGACATTCTGAAATTAACATTTTCTACTATTCCAAGTTTTAGTAAGCAAAATTTTAATCAAACATTTGATATCAGGTGTTTAAAACAAATTAGTTCAGTTAAACATCTTCCCAGATTTTATCTGTCTGTTGTTCAGTTTCACAGGTTAGAAACTAGAAAACACTTTTCCTTTCCCATGAGGACTTTGAAATGGTTTTAATGATTGATACAATTTGCACACAAGAATGAGTCTATTTTTGAATACTCATCATTTTGCAGTGAGACAGCATATAGCTCACGTTTTTGTTAGGTAAAGCCAGTTCACATTCTCCCTCTCCCCTCTCCATCTATCCTTGACAATTAAAACAATTCTCCAAAGACATTGAAAACACAGGACACTTTTTTTATGCTGCTGTCTCTAAACCATGTCACTATGTCATCCCATGTAAAGATACTTGTTGTTAATGGTAGGAACAATATCTGATGTGGGTTTGTTTGGTTTTCATCCATATTTATGGTTTATATTTCACCTTATTTTTCATGAGACTATTTCTTATTAGTTCAAGCTAACATTTAACAACACCTTAACAAAACAACCAAAGTTAATTCAGTACACATAAACACCACACACACACTGTAATCCTTTTGCAAATGTCAGATACCTGCAGATAGATAATGGTCACCTAATGCTCTCTATATTCTTGAAGTTTCATTTGTCAGGCCTATTAGAATAGAGGGAACACCCATGTAAGTGTTACAATATAGTAACAGAGGAGGCAGTTTAAAATAAGAGCTAATTTATTTTCTAATTATTTTTCAGAACTTCTAAGAGTTTTCTGCAGTTCACTGCTTAGTAGTTATGAGGTTACACAGGCCAGGGGAACATGCAAAGGAGTCTGACTAGGCAGGTAGGTTCTGGCAAATACCACACTTCAAGAGCTTCAGGAAGATCTTGGGAGGTGGACAGGCTGGGAGGGGCAAAGTTATTGTACTTCAGGCTGGAGTCCAGGGAAGTCAGGTAAGGCCAAGCATAGCTGGCAAAGGCCATTATTCCAGCTAACCAAAATCCAGGAAGTCAGAACAAGTTGGAAAGAAAGGTTCTTGTGAACAGGTGACACTTTGTCCTTCCTGCTGTGTATGGCCATCACAGGTCCCTGATCGTTTACTGCTACCACAAGGAGGCCAGAAGTCTGCCTGGGAATTCCACCTCTCACTGAGGCGCAGTGTAGGGAAGCCCTGGCAGTCCTGGGTTTTTTTATCTTGTAATCCAAGTGCCTGATTTAAGCTTTGATTACTGAGGAATCCACTTCAAAGACACTATCTCACATTGCCAGCCATAGACTAGATAAATAGCCAGGACACCTTCCCCTAAGGCTCCTCTGATTTAGAAATCTTGGTTGATTTTGATAGATAATGCACCCATTGAGCCATTTGTCTTTTCTCTTTCTTGCACTTTAAATTCCCATTCTTATGTTTTAAATTCACAAATAAGGAGTGAGTATGTGGAAGCCCTAGTACCCCACCCTTGAACCAGTAAAGGTAGAACTCAAGGCCCCTGTGTTTGTGGTCTCTGCTTTCTCGCTTTCTCTCTCTCTCTCTCACCTCTCCCTCCCTCCCTCCTCCTTTCTTTCCCTCCTTGTGGCCTTGTTGTGACCCCAGGTATGTGTAATTTCCAGGTCTTGGAAGTAATAAACCTCTATATTTTCAGTTTCCTGATGGTTGTTGCTTAAGGGCACTTTGCAATCATAATAAGAACTGCAAAGGCCAGTTCAACCACATTAGTTATTGATAGGCTGAGACCAGCACAAAACAAAGGGGAACCAGGTTCACGTAGTACACAGAATTTTTGCCATTTTAGATCACACATTTCCTTATTTCAAACTATGCTGACAGCCTTGAAAGGAACTTACTGATGGTATATACAGATCATACTCTTGATACACTAATTAAAGCTAACAAGATTTAAATATGTGATACGTATAAATATTATGAGAGAATAGAAATAATAAAATGACAGTAGATGATAGGGTGAGTCCATTATTTCACAAGCAGTGTTATCTTGGGCAGGTTATATAGCCTTGTTGATCTCATTTTCTTTACCTATAACAATATTTAAAGCCATACAATATAGAAAACAGTAATCAAACTAAAACACTAATCCCTGGGCCAGAGCCAGTATTAGTTATAAATTATTTCCATTAATTCATGTATTGTTTTGTTAGCCAACAAATACTTACTGAAGACCCTACTATGGGCCATGCTGTGATCCAGGTTCTGGTAGCAAGGTGGTGAGGCAGAAAGCTGTCTTTGTCCTCAGGGAGCCTGCATTCCCACTTCCTTTCTGTTTGTTTATGTAGGCCAATTACCCACTTTCTTCTTCATGAAATATTTGAGAACATGGTAGGTAATAAGGAAACCCACAAAATATCAGTGAAACACCCTGTCTCAGTACAAATTCTGGCAAATCAGATCACAACAGATTATATTCACAAGTTCAAGTTATCCAAGACTATTAAATACAGCATGAAACCTTAGTAGTTCACATACATATATTTGTAATACTTGCTCAAACATCTGATTCATTTTACTAAGAAATACTCTGTAGCATCTTATTTATTTTGATGATTTCTATTACCTATAATCAAGTCTTTGACATCACTTCTGAAATACAGACACTAGATGAAACATTACCCTTTTAAAAAGTTGAAGCCACATTCACACATAAAAAGTAACTTTTTCACATGCTTCATTTTGTTGATTATCTCCTTTCAGTATCATTATCTCCTTTTCAATATCAAATGTAGTTAGGCCTTCGATATTTTTCATTCAAAGACTAAAGATTGATCTTCAATTCTCTCTATTGCCAAAGATAGTTGGAAGCTCATAAAGTTAAGGGGTTATGAAGTATTAAGAAAATCCCTTCCAAAGTGCGGACAAGAAGAGCAGGAGCTCTCAGAGGAAGAGAATGTGAAGCCCCCAATGAGGGTGGGGGCACCTAGTTGAAAGAGGCTCCCCTGTCAGTCCACTGCTAGGTACTGCTCAGCACAAGGTAATGCTTCTCATTTTCCCACAGTGCCATGCAGCGTGGTAAGGAGTGAGATGAAGTTGATCCTTCAGTACAGAGATGAGCCTTTCTGAGTGGGACTTCAGACTCTTTATAATGCATCATTATGTATTTCAAGTATTTAGATCTCCACAGTCAACTGATAGTTGAAGTGTGCCCAATGACAAATGTGTCATATTGCTCATCCCTTTGGATCATCCATAAGGTTACACCTCTCTTAGATATGACAATGGGTGTGTGATTACACATTGAATTTTATCTTTAAATGATACATAGGCAGCAATGCTTGACATACACACACAGAGTATGGCTCTTTGACCCAGGCAAGAAGGGATCTCTGTTCTGGACCTGATGCTTCAGAGAATCTCATTACCTTCCCTGACTACAGCTCTTTATGCAAGACAAAGTCTCCAAAAACTGAAGGACTGTGCCTACCCAGAGCCTGAGCTATGCCCCCTTCTCTGGTTACCTGGATTTCCAGAATTCTCCATCCAAATGGACATGAGCCTGCTTAAATTTCTTCCCAGATCTGTTCCAAGGCATAGATTTTTCCATCTGTATGAAACAGCCAAGGCATGAGGGCTGCCCAAGGGCACCTGTCTGCAAGGGATCTGATATGGATCTGTGGGTAGATATGGTCACCCTGCACTCTTGAGGCCTCTCGCCTTGTGAGTCAGAGCTGGGGAAGAGATGAGAAGAGGGCCTGGGCGGTGGGCTTTAGAGCAGGCTCTCCCAGGGGCTCCACTTTTTAGACATGAAGCTCCAATGTATCAAAGAATTTTAAATTTGAAAAATTTACCTGAAGGTATGTTTTTTTAAGGTAAGAGGATAGAACACACTTCATTCAAAGATATTTACCAAGATTTATAATTTGATATATTGCATGTGGGCGTCTGTAATCTCTTTCAAGTCCCGCAAATATTAGGGAAGGGAGTGTGTGTGTGTGTGTGTTTGTGTGTGTGTGTATGGTTTTTTTTTTTTTTTGTGTGTGTGTGTGTGTGTGTGTGTGTGTGTGTGTGTGTGTAAAATGGAGTTCATTAATTCTCCCTAACATTTCTGGTATACAAATTCCCAAGATGCCTAAATTTTATAAGGTGTGCTGCAGACTGTGATTTCATGTTAGCTCCACATTACTTTGGATTGCTTTTCCCAACATGTCTCAGCAAAACATTATACAACCTGATTAAACAAAGCCTCATTCCCACACAGCTCCACCTTCCTTAGTTGGCAGAGATTTAAACTGGTAACACCCTTTAAAGACCATCATTCCAGCCACATTTAAAGGAAGTAACCATCAAGACTCAGTACAACCTTTCTTAAAGTTGAAATCTATTTCCAACCACAGGGCAAGTAAAACCAAAGAAAAATATCCCTAAAGGAATAACACACTTAAAACTTTTCTTACCATTCATCCTCTCCTACTAATTTTTTTAAACCAAAGCCGTACCAATTAAATCAAACTAAAACAAGAACATAGAAGAAAAGTGGGGATTCAACCACGGGAAGTATTATCTCCCTAATACATTTAAGCCTTAATAACAATACACTGGTAAATATTTATTGAGAACCCTCTATAGCACTAGGATATGCTCCCAGGTGATGGCAGTCAAGATATATATATTTATAATACATAAAAGTGCTAGGCAAGTTATAAGAGTTTTAATGTGAGTTCAAGGGCAGAAAGGATTAATTTACCTTAGGCAATGGATAGGAATTGAATATATTTGGTGAAAAGGCAGGAGGGCATTCCATAATTGCATTTTAATTTACTTGAGGATATTCTGAAATACTCCAAATTTAAACATTCCAAGGTATTAAATTTTTCACATATACAGGCCACTCAAGATCTGCCAACTGCCTAAGGTAATCTGAAATAGAGATCGCAAACATGAGTAAGGAGGAACAGAGAAAGACTGAGCATTGATTTTCAGGACATTACTCCTGAAAATTGACAACATTTTTAAGAAAAGTAATGGCTGTCAAATGCATTGAAATTTTCACAGCAAGTATATCTTCTCTTTGGATATTGATATTTGGTGGGAACATAGTATATAGGCGACAACATCTGATTGTCTAACATTCCCTAATGAGTCACTGAATTACCACAGCCAAATGTGGCCTAAGTGGTGAACTGTCCCCGTGACACACACCCAGTGTGTCAGTCATAGCAGATGATGCTCAAAGTAGACTGTAAGCCCTCCAAATTCCTTAACATGTGACTCCTTGGAATTAAGTCATCCCCGTGGCATTTGATACATTCTATATTGTCAGAATACAAAATGTAGTTATCATAAATCACTGAAGACTATCTTTACTTGCTCAAACCATTGTCCAGTCCCTAGTGAACCACAAATATGGTCTACAAATTATGATTTGGGAAATATCATCATAAGCATTCAGTTAAATTTTGTTGAATGGATTGAAGTTGCAACATCAGAAATAGTGCTTCATCAAGAAAGCAAGATGTAATGTTGGAAAATGTTTTGATATTTTGTTGTTTCTGTCTTAGTTTTAAACTTATCTAATTTTGAAACATAATCTAAACTGAATTTTCTTAGTTATGGTACAATGGATAATCCATTATGGCAAAGTATTTGTAGAAAAGAAACTGGTGGAATTAGGGTGGATACAGTAATTATGTTGTTTGCACTATAAATTCAGAGAAAGAAGGAAAATTTGAGCTGAAGCAAGCATGTTCCATCTCAGGTCACTGCATTTGCCATTTCCACTATATGGAATAATCTTCTCTAGTGCATCTGCAGAGATAGTTCCCTGCAATCTTCCTTTAGTTTCTGACTAAATGTTGTCTAATCAAAGAGCACCAGCTACTCTATATAAACTAGCAAGCCTTTTCTACATCATCCTCTACCCTGTTACTGTTTTAATTTATTGTTACCATGTATCAACATCTCACATATTATACATCTACTTATGCACTTTTACTTTTTCTTTCTTTTTTTTTTTTTTACTTCTTCTCCCTATAATATGTTCCTTGAGGACAAAGGACTGTTTTATTCATTACTCTATTAGGTGTTAATATGTGCTCAAATATTTGTTCTTGAGGAAATAAATGGATAAATTTCTAGCTCTTAGCAAGCCAAGATTAATCACTTCTAAGAGTTCTCACCCATTTTAACCTTAAATACAATATATGATATATTTACTTTGGGTAAGGGAAATACATCCAAACACCTGAGATATCCAACAGAACAAAATTCACAACATATTCAGAAACAATAAGAAATACACTGTTCATAAAAACCTACAGAACCAAATACTGATACCTGAAGCCTCTCTGAGCTGAATTTACTTAGAAGAACACTCCATGACAGAGAGCTAATATAACTGCTACTTTAATAGCTTCCTAGTGTGTGATTTAAAAACATATTCAATTTCAACAAATTGTGCCGGGATAACTTGGTATCTACATGAAAAGGAAGGCAGTTAGGTAACTATTTTACACCATATACAAAAATTAATACAAAATAGGTCCTAGACCTAAAGTCAAAAGCTAAAATTATAAAACTCTTAAAAAAGAAAACATAAAGGTAAACCATTGTAACTTTGGGTTAGGCTACATTTTCTTGGATATATACAGAAGAGAATTGAGAACACATTTCTATACAAAACTTGTATGCTAGCAGCATTATTCATAACTGACAAAAAGTGGAAACAACCCAAACATCCACTAACTGATGAATGGATAAACAAACGGTGATAGATCCATATAATGGAATATTATTTGGCAATAAAAAGAAATGAAGTATTACTTACACATGCTACAACGTGGATGAATCTTGAAAATATTATGCTGGTGAAAAGAAGCCAGTCACAAAAGGTCACATATTGTATAGTTCCATTTGTATGAAAAGTTCAGAATAGGCAAGCCCTTTGAGCCAGAAAAAAAATGCTACCTAGTGCTGGGCTAGGGCAGTAGAGGTGGGGAATGGGGAATGACCACAGATGTGTACAGGGTTTCTCTCTGTGGAATGATGAGAATGTTTGACAGTTAGATAGTGGTGATGGTTCTCACAACTGTGAGAGTTTACTAAAAATTACTGAACTGTATACTTTAAATGGATGGATTTTAATTTAGATATAACTTACTGTATCTAAATAAAGCTATTTATTAAAAAAACATATGGACAATTCAAGTAGGAACCACAGCTGGATAGCAAAATATCACTGCTGACACTGAAGTTGTGCTACATGATAGGGTTATATAGAGTAGCATGAAACCCTCTCCTAAGCGGTGCAGATTATACAAAGGCAATGAAATTCTTCCCTTGAGGGCCAGTTCTATTCACAGGCCGAGCAAGAGCTTTGGGTTTTAGAGGTGTATTCAAAAGCTCATTTGCTCAGATTTTCCCCTCAGCTTGTTGCTTCAGGGTCTGAAATGCCTTTCATAGGTCATCCTGTGGAAAAGCCATGAAGGACTTTATTAAAACAGAAACACTGTATGTGGAAATGCATAGTACATTAACTTATTAACACTCATAAGAATAAGCTTATGAACCTACTTAGCCAAGCATTTCAGTAGGCCCTGAAGGAATGAAATGTTAATTATAAGTGGAAGGAAGAGAAAAAGACTGGGTACCTGGCCCATTGCCCAAAGCGCTGATTTTAGAAGTAAAATCTGAGAAACAGATACAAAATGTGGGATGCACTTAAGTCTGATTTTTTTGTTTACCATAATTCATCCACCTTGCCTTACCTTTCCTGCCTTATAAATCAACTCTGGCCATATAGGCTACATTTATAACATTTTATTCTTTTGTTCTTTAAGGTTTAGTGGGCAAGTAGTAAATCTAGGATTATAAATCATAATCCTTGGCAATGAAAAGCCACTGAAGTGTTTTAAACTAAAGGAATTATCATAATCAAGTGTTTTAGAAGTATCATCTGGCTGCAGGGTGGAGAACAGATTTGTGGGAACAAGAATCTCTATAGAGAGACTGTCTAGGGACCAACACCCACTGAAGTGGCACAAAGATCACTTCAAAGTGAAAACATCTGCATGAAGAAATCTCATCTGAACTTCCTTTATCTGACTAAAGCAAGGCTTTATCAGAGCCAGCCTCCACAAACCCCTTCTTCAGGGCAGTCTTCAGTCAGGGTGGCAACTGACATTGGGCTCTGGGAAATTCCAAAAAATTGTGTCAACAAGCCCCATCAGAACCTTCCATCCTTTCAAGCCATGAAGTCACACTTACCACCCACCAGCTTTCAGTAACTGGTACATAAAACCTTGCTCCTAGCTATTCAGAGAGTCAGTTCTTACCGGGTGCTCCCACATTTATTGTGGAAGTAAGTTTTTCTTCTCTTAATCTATTTTCAATTAATTCACAGCCCCCCACCACTACTTAGATGTAAACTGATAGAAGATAAGTCTTCCCTCCCAACAATAGGTTAGGAGGCTGTACACCAACGCTGGTGAGAAGACAATGCTGGTTTGGACTAGGGTGGCAGGAAAGCAAAGAGAGGTGTTTCAAGTAGAATCAACAGGGCTTGGGATTTGGATATGGTCAGGAATGGATAGGGAGAATGTGAAAATGAATCCCAGGTTTCTTCCCAGGGCCCTTCACCTAATATTCTGTTGGCTAAATGGCCTTTAGAATGTAGATCTTACCTAAAATGTGCTAAAAATTGGACAAAGAAAATACCGCCTGCTTAATAAAGGGAGAAGAATGTTTTGCTTCCACCAGAGGTGGATGAATCAAGTGTTACAAAATGAGGAAAAGCAGTGGGGATAACAAGTAGGAAAGACAGCTTAGAAAGACCTCGGGAGCTAAGTCCTGAGGAAGCATGCTGCCCTGTGGCACGTACTGCCAAAGAACAGGGATGTCTGACGTTCACTTTAATGTTATTTGCGAGATTGTGCTGTGATATGATGTGTTTGTATCTCAAGATATACACCAATATCTTTAACCCAGCTGCCTGGTGTGAATGTGTTTAAAGAAATGCATGAAAACCCATGTGGTTCACATTTGGGTTAGATAATAGATAACCCAGCAGTAGTAGGAACTGAGAATAAAGAATAAAGTGGGGGGGACGAACCCCCAGACATTAACCACATCTGGAAGGTTAGGGTGGGGTGGCAGCAGGAGAAATAAGAAGATCATGTTTCATGCTGTGGTGAGACCCAGGGTAGGGCAACAGCAGGGCGACCCTGCGCGCACCAGTGACGGGGCCGCCAAGCAGCCGACACGTGGGAAAATACCTGAAGAAGAGTCTTTCAATTATCTTTTCAGAAATCCAACTTCTGAATTTCCTCATTCTTCATTTCTATATAAAAATGAAAGCACTCTTCTAGTGTAGGGTATCTTGGACATACATCTAAATGGCGTAGAGTATTAAAAGAGCTATTATCTATGTCATGTATGAGACAATTAAGTGGCAGAGCTGAGTAGTGGAACACAAAAAGATGTTATTGTCCGGAGTAGACAATAGCATTGGACAATTTTTATCATATGAATTTTTTTCTCTTAGATTATGACTCTTATTAATGCTTCAGCAAGGTATAGGTTTTTCTTAATTAAGATTTCTGAACTAATGAAAATGTCTAAATTCTAAGTATAAAAATAGTGACTTTTCCCTGGAATATCTAAGCCAGTGAAATATATTTTGAAGAAAAATACCAAATGTCTTAGCTCATGTTTTGAAGTTTGTGTTCATCAAAATAGCAGCAGACTCACAGACTCCCAAGAAGGGAGTAGCGGTTACCAAAGGGGAGGGGTGGGGGACGGCAGGTAGGGAGGAAGGGAGAAGGGGATCGTGGGGTATCATGATTGGCGCACATGGTGTGTGCGGGGACGCGGGGAAAACAGTGTAGCTCAGAGAAGACACATAGGAACTCTATGGCATCTTACTACACTGATGGACAGTGACTGCAATGGGGGATGAAGAGGGGACTGGATAATAAGGGTGAATGTAATAACAACATTGTTTTTCTTATGAAACCTTCATTAAGAGTGTATATCAATGATACCTTAATGAAAAAATAAAAATCTAAAGTTTGTTTTCATTTGAAATGATTCTTCAGAAAGGCCTCCTTGAAGCAGGACAGCTTGGAAAATAAACACTGTACCCAGAAATTATCCTCATGGGTTACTCTTTTAAAAATAATGTCTTTCATTTGAGATTTTCATGGAGGTTATTATTGTATTTACAAATTTACTGGTTCTTACTGTGGTTACCACTGGGAACTCTAATGAAAAACAGACTGTTTTCTCCCCCTATTGTGATCAATGCAATCTGTAGCATACACTTAATTTTCAAATAAGATCCAATACAATTTACTATGAAAACTGGAAAATGTGGGTTTTTAAGCTCAAGAGCCACAGACACTTGGTTTGGACTGTCCTCTGAATTTGTATATTCTACTAATAAAAAGTATAAAACTATTTACATTATTTTGGTTCTTAGAGATTATTAGATATGAATATATTTTTTAACTTTTCATAAATCAGGTTTTATAGATTCTGTGGAAAATTTTTAATGAAAGTTGTTTACTCTTATCAGCAGTGATAGAAAAATGCAAAAGTGAGAATTGTAATTTCTCACCAGCTCTTCTTGCAGCTTTTACCTGTCCATGTACAATTGTTTGCAACAGTTCACAATGCTCAGTGGTGTCATTGAGCTACCCGTACCTTCATCAGCCTAACATACTAAGTGGTGACAGCTAAAATGAAGTATTTTTTATCTTTGAAAGATTTAACCTGTCACCCAGGCTGGTTCCTAATAGCTTCTAATAGAAAAAATATGCTCTTAGATCATCCCATGAACCAAGTCTACATTGGCACTTTGGCATAAAGTGCCTCTTAAGGCTTTCCACATACTACTTTTAAGTGAAACTCACTATTTTTAAGATTTGAAATGGCAGGAAATTTTTGCAATAGCTCCATCAAATGGGAAGTGGACAAAATATTTCTTTTTAGACATAAAAATGCAGGAAATGAAACACAACTATTCTTTTACTGTCACCTCATTTTCCCAGTCTGTTAATGACACTGTCTAGCTGAAATGGGATATTATTATTCTCTCTCCAATAGTTTTCTCATAGCCATAGTTCTCTCTGCCATTTGAGGAAATCTCAAGATTAGCAATAGGGGGTTTATCAATAAAAGATTCTCCTCCTCTTTCCACCGTCAAAACCATAAAGAGTTGGACTCTAAGAGAAAAGATTATTTTTGCTTGTGTGTATGGAGTGGAATCTTTAAAATTAAATCTTTAGCAACGTTTTCTCCCTGGAGTGTGAGCATTTTGAACTTATTTGGAGAATTTCAACATCGGAGTGTTAAAAATACTGGGTGTTTGTAGGAGTCAGCACATTTATCACAAAAACTGGGGTGGGGGGGAGGATGCAAAGATGTATTTTATTAATTAGAAGGAAGAAGTAAATACTAATGTTAATACTAACTTCAATTAGATGTTATTTCCTGAGAAGCTAACATATGATATGTTCTCGGTTTTGTTTTGTTTTCTAAAGTAGAACAGGTTTCAAGTCTTGAACTGGTCAAATGTGGGAAAAATAAAAGATTGCTGTTGGGAATCTCTCTTCCCTTAAACTTCAAATACGTAAACTTTGCATGAAACTTTACCCAAGCAATTAACATACCTGATACAATTTTGAGTCACCAACTTCAGCCATTTGCAGCAACTGTGGGAGTGGGAGAAATGGAAAAAAAAATTCCTAACATGTTTCCCTCCCACCGCCTTTCTTCCTGATAAAGGTCACCAATTTTGCTTTATGATAGACTGGGTTGTATATTGTTGGAGCTAAGAGAGACTCTTTCAGTCATCTAGGCTCACTTTCTTGTTCTATATAGAAAAGGAACCTGAGACCCAGAGAATTTAAATTACTTGCCCAAGGTCACAAAATTAAAATAATGAGACAGGATCTAGACAATACAGAGCAAGGGAGATCTCCTCTTCTCCGTTAATTACTTTTTGTGGTTGTTTAGTTTGCTTAGTTTTTGTGTTTGCTTAGTTCAAATATGTTAGCCCTGTAAGAGATTAATTTGGGTAAGTCAGCTAAAAATACTTGTACTTGTTTCCCCATATAACAAGGATAGGAAAAAAAAAAATCTAGAGCATAGGAATTAAAAGAGAAATGGCCCATAGAACAAGTGAAACACAGCATATGTGCTTTAGTTTTTAAGCCTCTGGACCAAAATCACACTTATGATCTTGGTAACCAAAAAGAATCTTGTTCCTGGAATGCTTGTAGAAACCTGAATTAGTCATAAGCTTCTTAGGAAAGAATTCATCCTTTGTTTGATACTGAAATGATTCCTGATCAGAAAGTCAAGCAAGCCTTTTTTATTTTTATGGGTCTAGTCATACAGCTCTTGTCAGTGTAACAAATCCCTCTGAACCTTTGACTAGAGAACCACCTATTTTGAGTGATTTTAGTATGGACTTGATGATCTCATGAGGTCTCTCCCTGTTCTATCATTCTTTCCCTATTGGTGCCAGCACAGCAAACCTCACATGCTTGTTTCTGGGCATTAGAGTAGCCAGCAATGATAGAATTTCTAATTGTACACTTAAATCTCCCAGGAAATAACAAAAGTTTATTCCAAAATATTGCTAGACTCTTTATTCTAAAAGCTTTAAATGAGAAGGACTCAAATGCCAATATCCAGGACAAAACAAATCCAGTGATGGATCAAATATTTGGACCTTCTGATAACTTCGGTGGTCAATCTAGCTTCTGGTTTTCCTTCTACTCAATTCCTGCCTCCTCCCACCGCCACCCCACCCCAAATCTGTTACTGCCTGTAGCTAGAGGATAAACATTCCTTTCTAATCTTTCACAGATAGGAGACTGACCAAAAGCTCCATTCTGTCCTTAATTAAAGTTTTCCATTTTGCTAAAAGTTAAGAAAGAAGCACTCTACCTTTACATCTGAAGTCTCTAGGAACAACTTTAGCTTGATATTACATTAAAATACAACATTCAAAATAATATCTGGCATCTTCTTGACATTCCAGAGGCATTCTTGAAATAAGTGATGGCAAAAGTAGCTAAAAATGGTGAAGGAAATTACAGAAGTGTTTGACTGTCATCCAAAAGATTCTAACAGGAAAATTTCCCTCTACCCTATAAGAAACTAAAGGCTTTGTAACAAAGAATGCTAAAGATTTTAACTTGCTGGCAAAATACATAGCAGGTGGCAAAATATTTTGACTTGGTAACTGAACATTTTCTTTTTATGTACATACTTGACCATTTTATAAGCAAAAATAGTAATTAGAAAATTTAAAAATCAGGAATAATTTACTTATGATAAAATCTATTGTATTTGAAAACAGCAAAGTTCTTATGTTTTTTTATACAAAGTCCTCAAAATTCAAATCCTGATACCCTGGACTTGCCTGGTGCGCCCCTGCCCTACTGAAATACTGTGAATAACCCTTCATACTTACACTTATGAATCAACATGAAATTTGACAACACTTTCTCTTCCTCATTTCAGATATGACTCACGCTCTTGGTGTAATCCCCAAGGACCAGAGGCTCTACTTTAAAGTAAGGAAACAAAAGAAGTACCTTTAATTCAAGCTGGTTTACCCAGAGAACTCTAATAGTAATTATTCACTGACTTAAGTTCACATTATAAAGCTGAGTGCTTGAAGTGTCCTCTCTTTAGCTTTCCCTGGGGAAACCCAATGTTGAAAAGCTGGAGAAGTAACCTGACTGATAATTGTTAGACTTGAAGTTTATCAGCATTCTACTTAAACCATTCATTATCTCTAGTATACTATTGAATTTTAGCTTTGGGAGCATTTTATTTTATTTTCAAGATTGTGGATCATCTTCCCTCCAGACCCCTCTGATTTTGTATGCACAAAGTAAAAGATCTGAGCTATTTCTTAAAAGCCTTTATAATTTAAAACTTGACCCCTTTTCTGTGGCAGATAATCACTACCCCACCTCCACTGTTTCTCAGACTTAGAAAGTGCAGTAGAGCTCAGTTCACTATTCACTACAGAAATCTAAATCATCTAGAGAAGCCTATGGTTTTTCAAATACTTAAATAAAAAGAAAAAAAAAAGAACATGGCACTCCAAGAAAAATTCTACTTACCCTTACATGAAAATAGGGAAAAATAAATGAAAAGCTCAGGCCCCTTTACTTTTCCAAATCCTAGAAACATCTAAGTCCCAAGAGAAACTGTTTCTTGGTCTAGAAGATGAGAAGAGTTTAAGTTCAACAATGATACTTTTTCCATTTCTTAAAAAAAGAAAAAACAAAAAGGCTAGCAGAAGCAAATGCTCTGCTGGACAGATTGTTTCAGCAGATGTTCGTTGTCCCAGGGAGAAAACAGCGCCTACTCTGAAGCTTGGCACTTGCATATTTAGGGACTTAAATATTTTTAACTTGAAATGGTCCATGTGTTATGAATGAGATGTAAATATTAAAATCATTTATATGAGCAAGTGGTTACATTTTACTATTAAGTCCACAGAATGCCAATGATTGCTTTGTCACGATATGGTGATGCAATGATTGTTGCCTGTCTGAGCTTTTCAAGCTTCTATGTATTTTTTTCATTTACAATGGCACCCTGCAATAATATTAATAATTATAATAACATTTATAGAGTACTTACAGTGTATCAAGCACTCATACTTCTCCCATGAGGTAAGGACTATTAATATGCCTATTTTAAAATGTGTAAACTAAGGTTAAAAAAGGTTAAGTGACTTACCTAAATCACAGATCCTAAAAGTGGTGGTATTGGCATTCGAATGTAGGCAGTTTATTGTCAAACTAGCCCAGGGGTTGTCAAACCTTTTCTATAAAGCACTAGGTAATAAATATTTCCGGTTTTATCAGCCATAAAGTCTATGTTGTAGCTGCTCAACTCTATTTACAGCACAAAAGCAGCCGAAGACAAATAAGTTAATGCGTGAAGATGGTTTGTCACAAGTAACTTTATATATGAACACTAAATTTCATGAGCCACAAAGTAGTATCCTTCTTTTGATATTTTTTTCAACTGTTTAAAATGTAAAAACAATTTTGACCCATGGGCTGTACAAAAACCCATGGGCAGGCTGGATTTGACCCACAGACTAGTTGTCACCCCCTCGTTAAGGTTCTTAATGATCATATTATTTTTCTAATAGTGTCTTTTATAATATTTTGTTAAGTAACTAATAGAACTGTATTTACGTTCTAGCATTATCAAATTATGTCAGACTTTTATCATATAAAATTATGTTCTGGGAAATAAGACTTGTTTTTTATATTATATATATTAGGCTGAATCATGAAATTTACCAATATTGAACTGTTTGACCTTTAAAAATGGCAATTTTATGTGTTTTAACATACTTTTATAAATGTCTTGTCACTTTAGTAGGTAACATTTTATTAGTGCTATTAAAGCCAAAGTTAGTGACCAGGGGGACATTATATAAACAATTCAAGCATCAGCTATGTGACACACAAGATGATTTTAACGATTTCTTTAAGAATTTTTCTATGAAATGAATTATACTACATAATAAGAAATGAAAATGAAAATATATAGTATGAAATGAAAATGAAAATAAAAATATAATATGAAATGAAATGATAATCTAGGACTGAAGTTATAAACAGGAATATATTATTACATAATTTATCTGTGACAGGTACTAAACTGTATTTTCTCTTAATTTCCATAATTATACTATGAGATAAGTATCTTTACTCAGTTCATGATTGAAGCAATCTAGGTTCTTGGAGCCTAGGTAGACTGGCTGCATTCAGACCACTAATAGATGGCAAACCTGGGCTTGAACAAAGAAGAAAAGACTATTTATTCTGCTCATACAACAAAAGCAATTTCACTGCACTATGTCAGCACCACTAAGACTTTTAAGATAAAACTTATTTTTCAAATTCATCTCTAGGAAACAGTAGTAAGCCATAGTGTTAGTATTTCTCTCATGTCAGTAAACTCCAGAAAATATACTCACATAACTTTTGAACATTTTTATAGCCACGTTTATATTTTCTTTTGTAATTTTTTATACCAATAACCCCCTAATTGGATAAGATTTCAATTTATTTTTATGTGGAAGAGAAGAGGAAGATGGGAATCATAGGTTTTGGTAAATGCAATCTTAACAAGCTGATGATTACTTAAAACTCGTAAGATTATAAAGTCTGAGAATTTTACAGTATTAAATACTTTTTTCACATTTTAATCTATCAGTTTAACATTTAACTCCTGCATATAATAAGAAACAATTCTGTACATACAAAGAAAATAAGCATTAGGGGAGGAAAGAAACTACAATGTAAAATTAAAAGAAATATCTAGATTAGAATATTGAAATTAAAATACGTTGCCACATTTACACATCTCATTCCCTACCTAAACAAGAAACCAATAACCTCATAAATGACTATTGAGGAATAAATTATAAAATAGGTAAGAAATTCTAAAGAATTTACCAGAGACAGCCATTTGAGGAAAAGAATCACTCCACGGTACAATTAGACCGTTAAGATTATATTACTGCTCTTTCTCTCTTTTTTTTTTTCTTTCCTTTTCTCTTTTTTCTTGGCATAGCAAGTAAAATAAATTTCAGGTGTGACTGGCCTCTTTCCTCTCACAATTTTCCACCTATGTTTTTTTCCCCCATGCCAGCTTGACTATTCTTACTAACATTATTTCAATTCATCAGATATTCTATGTCCCTTCTTTCAAATTAGTTCAAAGTCAGTGTTCTAGAATACACAGCAAGCAAGGTAAAAACTGAGACATCTCCCAGAAAATGAAGTTCATAAATTAATGAAAATCAAGAAAAGGTTCCTGGCAAGCCCCAAGAAATAACAGGCTTACATGAAAAAAAAAAAAAAGTATGAACAAACTTTTGCAACCATTTATAAGCACCAGACTCTATTGTTACTGTTTTGTTTTTAACATAGTGTAGACTAAGATAAAAAATGATTGAAGGAAAAGGGGATTTGGGATCTTCTGATCCACTAGACCATAATCACTAGGAAAGCAGGATTTGTGTCTTACTCACTGCTGAATTTCCAACATAAAACCATTTCTGGACCATGAATAAATGAATAACATGAATAACTGTTTCTGGTACTCCATAAATATTTATAGAATGAATGAATGATTATTGAAGAGTGACTTTGAGCCTGAAATCAGGACCACAGCAATTAAAAAGATGATTTTATTTTCTTGCTTAATGAGTCCTTTTTTATTCACAAGTAGAAGTAAAGAGGGAAATGTTCTACAAGTCATAAAAACAAAGCACTATTTAGTAATAAATGCATAACATGAGCTTAAAGATAAAGTGACCACTGTCATTTTGGCACTGGTAATAAGGGAAAACTTGACAATCCAGTCACATAGTGATTCCCACTTTAAATAGACAGATTCTAGAAAGTTCCACTAAAAATTAGGTGTGATCCTGAAGGCCAATATTATAAATAGAAGGAATGAAGACATATGAGATCTCAGAATGTTCTGAACATAGAAATTCTAACCCACCATCATGCATTTAGCCATGACAAGGCATGTGAAACCTTTAAAGCAGGGTTTCTCAATCTCAGCATTGTTAACTTCTGGAATCTGATACTTCTCTGTTGTGGGGCGTGTCCTGTGCATTGTAGGGTGTTAGGCAGCATCCTTGTCCTCTACAAACTAGATGCCAGGAGTGCTCTGCCCCCTCTGCTGTCGGAACCAAAAAATTCCTTAAGACATTGCCAAATTGACAACTGCTCAAAAAGAAGGGAGAGAAGAGACAGCATTCTCCGGTTTTAGAAATGCTTTATAAGCAAACGTGGGCAAAGGAACTTAATAAAAATAATTTAAAATCATGTCATTGCAGTTGAGGAGTTAAAAATTCCAGTTTAACAAAATAATTAAGGACAAAAGAAAGGAATGTCTCTCATGGCTTATTAGAGCAAGATAAAGTTTGGTGCTGATTGTGTATACAGAAGCAATAGGACAATTAAAATCACTAAAACATTTTATGTGTGTCTTCTACATTCAGGCAAACAACCTTCTAATATTACAGAGACAATCTTTAAGTAATAAGGAGATGCTTTATTAATTAATATATTATTCTGAATTCCTAAAGCCAGGTAAATTTCTTACTAAAATAATATGGTTCACCTCACACCAGTGAGGATGGCCAACATCCAAAACACAAACAACAACAAATGTTGGCGAAGATGTGGAGAAAAGGGAACCCTCCTGCACTGCTGGTGGGAATGCAGATTGGTTCAGCCATTGTGGAAAGCAGAATGGAGGTTCCTCAAAAAACTCAAAATAGAAATACCATTTAACCCAGGAATCCCACTCCTAGGAATTTACCCTAAGAATGCAGCAGCCCAGTTTCAAAAAGACAGATGCACCCCTATGTTTATTGCAGCACTATTTACAATAGCCAAGAAATGGAAGCAACCTAAGTGTCCATCAGTAGATGAATGGATTAAGAAGATGTGGTACATATACCCAATGGAATATTATTCAGCCATAAGGAAAAAACAAATCCTACCATTTGCAACAACATGGATGGAGCTAGAGGGTATTATACTTAGTGAAATAAGCCAAGCCGAAAAAGACAAATATCAAATGATCTCACTCATATGTGGAGTATAAGAACAAAGAAAAAAACTGAAGGAACAAAACAGCAGCAGACTCACAGAACCCAAGAACGGACTAATAGTTACCAAAGGGAAAGGGACTGGGGAAGAAGGGCGGGAAGGGAGGGATAAGAGGGTAAAAGGGGCATTACGATTAGCAGACATAAGGTGGGGGCACACGGGGAGGACTGTACAACTCAGAGAAGACAAGTAGTGATTCTCATCTCACTACACTGATGGACAGTGACTGTAATAGGGTTGGTGGGGGGGACCTGATGAAGGGGGTAGTTTAATCACCACAATATTGCTCATGTAATTGTAGGTTAATGATACCAAAATAAATTATAAAAAAAAAAAGAAAGCAGAAAAAATAAATAAATAAATAAATATCAGTAGCTTTGAAAATAAATAAATAAATAAAATAAAATAATATGGTTCAATTAGCAATCAAAGGCACAATGCTTTAGAAATCTTTGAAATGATGTTTGAGTTATACCATAAAATAAATAATCCCAATTTCCAAAATAATTCAAAAATGGGGGGTGTTAAAAAGTTGATAAGCAACTTAGTAAGGATCCCTGAAATCGTTCTAGAACAATGAAAGAAATGTTTTGCCTGAGAAAAAAAATAATTAACTGTCACAAACCTTTTAGAGTTCACTCTAAATGAGATACTTCAACTTAATTTTATATTTGACTGGGGTTCTTGAATTACAGATCAGAGTAATGCTATAAATACAGTGTATCTTGATTTCTACAAAGGGTTTGACAAATACTCTTCGGCTATCTGTGGTTTGGCACCCAAACTTGAAAAGCATGGGCTCTCTTGGTAATACAATTTCCCTTACACCACCAGCTGACCATTCCCCCACTTGTTATGATGTTCACATGCTCACCCTTGTTTTAATGCTTTTGGAATCTCTAGGAGTCCTCAAAATAAAGTTTCAAAGCTATTAGATTCAATAATCAATAAGTGCCTTAAAGTCTATCATTTTGTGGTATTTTAGTCACTGTGATCTATAAACTGTTATGAAATTCAACTCTTCTTAATTAAGGTTAAACATAAATTTTACAGACTGATTTCCATCCCAACCTATGTGGATGCCATTCTTTTTGCAAAATTCTTAATCCACGGAGAAACAAATCAGCTAATATTTGTTTAATGTTTAATTTAACAAATACCAAAAATAAAGTCAAGATTTTGTTATGCTTGTATTAAATGTTTCCTGTATAGTTAATTAATATCTCTGTTATACTGACAAAGAAGAAATGATATTCTGGAAATGGGAAGAAATCTTTCTGTAAGATATTGTATGTCTGACTTTCTCTCCAGTTCACCCATCCCACATATTCACCTGTCACCTTACTCCAATAATTTCAAAAATGACTGAGTAAAAATTTTACCAGCCTAGATATTTTATGCACCATAGTACCAATAACATCAAAAGTATATTTTCAGGGAAAAGAGCACTCTTTGACAATGAAGAAAGGAATATAAACTAGGACAGAATTGTTGAATTACATACATCTTAATTGGAAACAAAAGCATAGTTCCAACAAAAATGCTAAGTCATACCACATATATATAACTACAAACCATGCATTTATTTACACAACCTACTTCAATTTTGCTACTATATAAAGAAAAAATTCAGTGAAATGAATCTGTGATGTTACTGTGATTATTTTAGTTAATTAAAAGATGTATAGGAATTCAAGTAAGGAGACTTCAGTCAACAAGTTAAAAATAAATGGATGGATTGCATGTCATATTCAACTATCACTTCATCGTCATTATTCCACATAATAGTTTTCTTGCCAGAGCATTGGTTCACTTGTGGAAAACCCAAATCATATTATCATGTAAAGGCATGCTACAATGATGTCTTTCCACGATCAACTAGGGTCCATATTACACAGGCCATAGTTATACTCAGGTGTCTTCAAACTCTGAACAAATGGAAATTTACCTAATGAGACAACAAATATTTGACCTGACTTGTATCCATTGTTGATGATCTTCCTTGTAAAGAAAATATATTCCTAGGAAACCCAGAGCCATGGAGAGATGAGGTACAATATGACTTTGAAAGAAAAAACCATTACAGCACTCAACTGGGTTCCTCTGACAATTGGACACTTGTTTTTTTTTTTAATTTTTAATTTAATTTATTTTTTATTCAGGTATAATTGTCACACAACATTATACTAGTTTCAGGTGTACAACATAATGATTTAATACTTGTACGTATTGGACATTTGTTTTCAACGTATAGTCTGTGTGAACTGTGTGACGTAAGCATAAATTCATAGGGATTGCAGAGTTCAACCAAAGCCTAAGGAAGTATGAGCTCCTTAAGACCGAGAAGATGATTTGGCTCAACAAATTCAACTCACAGTGGTTTTCTCAAGCAGTCGCCCTCCGTTGTGACCCACAGGGGGCACTGCACTGGTGAGCCTGGGAACAGCTAACTTTGAATAAGAAATGCTATTTTCCTTCCTGAGGAAGAACTGTGACTTTTCTGTTTTTATTCACACCTAGATGTAAGCCGTGCTGAGTACAAGGACCCTGATTTTAGCTTCATCTTAAAGACAAAATCATGAAGGAAAAAGCCACCAGAGATGAAATCATTAAAATATATACAGATTTTTTTAAGAGAGATAAGTAACCAAGTTATACCTAAAATCAGCAAGTTTTCCTTGTGAAGTTAAATAAAGCCCATTTCTCAGTTAGAACCAGTTGAAATCTCTTCTCCAAGTAGAAACAATATTTGCTTTTATAGCAATGATTTGAATATTTCAACCGTAAACACACAATGTCTTGGTTTACATGTATTTATTTTTCTGAAATCAAGAAATAAGCTCTATAGCCAGTCTCACAGACATCTATTATTATCTCTACCTTTTTTTTTCTTTTCTCAGAACCTTTAGCTGGAAGAAAATCAATTTAACATGATTTTACATGAAAATATCCCAAATAAGAATCATAATTTTAGATCAGCTCACTCACCCAAGATAAAAACATTTAAGTTACTTAGGAAAAGCTGAGCGTTACAAAGAAGGCAGCACTTTCAAATCCAAATCTTACCGCTGAAGCCGTCTGGATTCACGCTCCTCTCCTCAGGGGACAACTAAACCACAGCAGCCTATATTCTTAAACCCTCAAAGAAAAATCAGGAAGCTTGATCTGAACACATAATGGCCTGCATAATGTAAGAAAGCAGCCGTTTCTTGGCAACTAGAAAACAATCCTTTTCAATTAACTCACAGCAATTGGCCCACATTTGTTAAAAACAGAGTAGAGAAAATGTTTAAAGGACTCAGAAGAGCTGGTGATAGCTCACCAAGAAAGTCAGCTCAGTTCGTTCATTTTGAAAAGCATTTATCATTCATTGACTGCCCGTTCCAATTGCCTAACCCTTTCCTAAGAACTTGTATTGACATACCTGTCTCACTTACTTGTTGCACATTCTTTGTTTAAAACCCCAACCCTGAATAGTTCGTGGCATCTGCTTTTGCAGAAACACAGTAAAAAGGTGACAGATGATTCTAGCCAACCAGTGGTATATAATGTTATCCTGGCCTTGGTCATTTTACATCCCATATTTTGCTTTCTAAAATATCAGCTTGATTGTTGCCCTGGATGCTCATTAGGATACATAATTAAAACCATTTGCGTGTTATATTCTCTTTCTGTTAAGGACCATCTCCAGCAGGCACTAATTTTAGGTGATGAAGAAGTTCATTTGGGCTGGGCACATTCTATGCTAATTTAACTGTTTTGTAGGGGCTTATATACAATTATGAGAGTTCAGTGAATGAAATCTTTGGACAATCTTCTTGGGATGGTGTGCATTCTCATATACAAAATAGAAATGTCATATATCAGTAGGGGTCCCGAGGGCCCCCTATTTAAGAATTTTTATTCAAAAAGGCAAGTGGTAAGGAAAATATGTTACACATAGATAATTTTTTGCTGTAAAATTTTACCATTGCAAATGTTAGTTTTAACTATCTAGTGTGGTTATATGTCCCAAATGAGAAGAAAGCTTAAGATGGGTAGTTTCCATCTCCAACCAAAGCCAGACTGATTGAATTTTTTGTCTTCCTCACTCTTCCTCTTTGCCAGGATTGAACAAGGGTGTGTATTATGGTGTTTACCTTCAACACATCTTTTGTTTTCATTTTTTCTCCTTTTATCACCCAAATCTCACTAAAATGTGCCTACCTTGTCCTGCTATCATTAACAGGCAATTCTTCCTAGGTTTACATTTACAATTTCCTAGGTAACATTTTAAAATTTTAGCCTGTGGAGGCATTATCTTCACATTAAGCACTTTCTCTGTTGATGGGAATTTGAAGCAGTGTTTAGAACTGTTGAAGGTAATGTATTTGGGTAGACCTTCTGGCACCTTCAGGTCACACTCTCGACAGCTGTGTACACTTTCCATGGATAGAACTGGCTGGGGTAATTTCACAAATGTTTCTTCAGCTTTAGTATTGACTCTTCCACTTGCTGGCTCTATGACCTCAGGCCGTTTTGTTAAACATTTTGTGTCTTAGTTCCTTTATCTGTGAAATGAATTGAATAATATTTACATCATAGGGTTGTTGTGAAGATTGACCAAGATAACACATGTAAAGCTTCTTAAAACAGAGCCCAGCAGATGGTAAACGCTCAAAGGTTAGGTATATTATTAACATCATTGTTGTTCTTATTAGTATTCCAAAATTAAATATAACTTTCAAGGCCCTTTTCAGGTTTAGGGTTTCTAAAATCCTATATAACCCTTATGTAAAAATCTAAAGTAATGTATAAAAATGCCCTAGAGCCTTATAATACAAAATTACTTTTGTTTCTTTTTTAAATAGGTGAATCCTCATTTACTGTTTAATACATCTAATACTTAAAACTTTTATATGCCTTTCACTAATAAAAGAAAATGCAAATTATTTTGAACAGTGGGTAATTTCTTTATCTTTATAAAAAATTCCCTCATGTTATACACATTGACTTAAACAATATAACCAAAGGCATGGGAAAGCAGAAATTCTGCAAGAATATTTTCTTATAAGATACTTTATTACATGAACTCCATTAGTAAAAAATTCACAAGCCTTTCTTCTTATATTCCTAAAATGTCTGAATCTTTTGCTTCAGCTTTTGGCATCCCTTTGGATGTATTTTTAACCAGCAGCTGCAAATCCTAATATTTGAGAGGAAATGCATGCTTTTGAGTATTCACTGTAAACAGTCCAGGCAGAGTGGGCCATAAAGACTCCATCTGATCCTATCCAGTTTAAAAGGCAGGTTTAAACCTTAGGTCTCTGCCAAGTCCATTACTCCCTCAAACAAAATACCACACTCTCTCTCTGCTATGAAATAATTCAAAGCTAGTAAGATGCCAAATGAACCAATCTTCCTTGGAGATATAGGATTCACTACTCAGGTAGATATTAACTATTACCTGCTTGGTACATGGCAGTACATCCCTTGTTCTTTATTTCTGACTCTCTTGTTTGCCTCAGTATCTTCAGATTGCAAATTCTGGCCCAGGGGAAATTAACCTCTGAAATCTGCAAAAAAACTGGAAAGACAAAAATTTTTTTTAAATGCTGAACTCTGGAGATTTAACAGAAATACTATGGAAAACATCAGTCTAATGTCTCTCTTCACAGACGATTGGGTGTGATACAAAAGCATTGCTGCATAAGCGACTGAGGACAAAAATTTCTAATCACAAATTCTATGACAATCTAAGTCACAATCATTTCCCTTCCCTAATTTCGAAAAAGTCCTCAAAGTTCAGTGCACTAACTTGAACAGCACAAAACAGCATGACATATGGTGATTATTAGTAATTTCTGAGTACCCTTATTGCTAATTCAAGTATAATGTTGGAAAATGATTCATTGTGGGAAATACTAGCATTTAAATAAAAGTGAAATTAGTGCTTTTATACAAAAATATATAGTAGTCATAGATAACCCTTCCACAATTTATCAATTTGCAAAGACATCAAGTCCCATAAGACACAAATTGATGAAGATTGAACAAAATGATTCCTGTGGATTCTATGCAATGACACAATCAGTATTTCACAAAATAAAATACTTCATAAGTGTTGAATAAAAATTTAGCACAGTATAGTCAGTCAGAATATAATAGAGCCAAACCAAATATTTCTGAGTTCTTATTTTTGGGGCAAAGAAAAACTCTGGGTATAAGAAATTGCTTGGATGCCTTTCAGAGAGGTGCTGGTTCTATAATCTAGAATTCTAATTTTCAACCCTCACAGTAAGAAAACTGACCTTGGAAATTCATTAAACATGCAGATTCTTGGGCCCCATCCCAGAGACACTGATTGAATATCTGAGTGAGGCCAAGGAGTCTGTATTTTCGTAGGTTCCCAGCACTGACATGGGCCAGTTTAGGGCCACTCTTGAGAGCGCTGATCCAGAGAAGCACAGGTGGCTGGGTCTCTGGTTCTCACAGAGGGAACACTTGGATAATTAAAAGAGGATTGTGGCCAAAAGGAAGAAAAGTAATCGGTCAGGAGGAAAAGGAGGAAAATATAGCTTAGCTTCCCTGGGCCAGAGGACAGGATGGAGAATGGTGGAGAACGAATCCTGAGAGACAAACAGATGTGAGCACACCTGTAGTGACTTCCTGTCTCATACTTGCAGTGCCATTTAACCTGATGGCTAAAAGTCAGCCCTTAAAATAGACTTCACACTGGCCCCTCTTTCATCTCATTTCTTACTACTGTCCCCGTACTTGACTCAGCTAGGCCTGCTAACTGGGCCTTAAAACATGAAGTCCTCCTCTACTTCCCTCACATCTTTCTTTAAACACCAACTTTTCAAAAACCCTTTTCTGACCACCCTATCTAAAACCACAAGCCCTGCCAAACCCTAATGATACTCCCTAGTCCCTTCTAACTTTATCATTTATTACCACATTCTATATTCATATTGGCCATTTTTGTTCTCTCCACCACGAGACTATAAGCTCTGTGATGTCAGGGATTTAAACTGTTTTGTTTACTGGTATATCCCAGTACCTACAGTGTGCCCTGGTACATTGTAACTACCACGATACAGGATTAAGTAGGTTTCTCACTAAAAAGTATGGTCTTGTTAACATTTACAGACAGAAAGAATTTATTGAGCACTATAAGAAGAGAAAAAGCTTATTTGAAATATTAGTTTTTCTTTTAAAAACATCCTCTGTGTTCTTTTAGGAAAAAGAAAAATAAGCAAGAAACTGAAGTATGGGAATCTTTTCAACTATTACAATGCTTCCAGGTATGTTTGTTTTCCAGTCTTTCACAGACGTAAGCAGAGGGAGTTATTGTTTAACCCTCTCGAAAGCTAATGGTCGTGTCACTTTAGCCTTGGGGAAATGAAAAACAGGAAACGTTTTATTGAGGTTCATAGATTCATAAGTAATATTCTAAAAGGTTATTTGAAGGGTTTTAACACAAATGGTTTTGAACAGAATTGCGTAAGGTAGAATAAAAATATATGTTTTTGAAAAATCATTAAAACAAAATTAGAAATTGGCTGTTGATACCCTATTTCTTTACATACATGACTAAACCTGAATATTATTTTTTTTAACAAAACCATTATAAAAACAATGGTATTTATCGTTCTAATTAATAACGGCAAGATTATTGCTACTATGGTATATGGCAGAACCTGTTTCTTCCAAATGGTTCAAAAATAGGAATTGATTAAAAATAGGGATGACCTCACCAGTTGATTTGAAAATGGTGGAAAGACTTTGTCCGCCTCCAAATCTTCCCTTCACTCCTCCCCCAACTCTTCTTTCTTAGGAAAGTCTACTCCTATTTGTGTATCACACTGGAATGTCCTCTCATAATAGCATGAAAATACTTCTACGCTGTTTGCAGTGACACTGGAATGGCCTGGTGCCTCTCCAATGTCTCACTTAGAAAGCAGCTGAGCCTCAGTCGGAGGACAGACCTCTGACACTGGGTGCCCAGAAGTGCCACAGGGGTGCGAAAGTATGACCGAAATGGGAACAGAAGGTAGAGCAAGGAAGTGTTTCAGACCTTCTACTTTGTCCTATGTACAGAAGACAAGTGACTTTCTCAAAGTAACACAGATATCTTTGTGCTTCTTGAAATTCCATTCCTGTTCCATTCTAGCATCTTCAAAACTTAAAATCTCTTCACCAGATAAGTTAAC
This sequence comes from Phataginus tricuspis, assembly GCA_029783875.1. NCBI lineage: Eukaryota > Metazoa > Chordata > Mammalia > Pholidota > Manidae > Phataginus > Phataginus tricuspis. The sequence goes on from JAQQAC010000477.1 coordinate 6,566,671, forward strand.
ATTAACACATAACCCATCACACCCTTACTATGTCTCCAATGCTTTCTAAATTCCCTTCCCAAAATATTCTGTCTCCATCTCCCTCACGCTCTATCCCTCCATTTCTCTCTCTCCTTCTTCCTCCTCTTTCTCTCCCCCTTTCCTATTTCCCCTCCCACACCCTTCTCCACTCCTAACCCCTGCCACACTCTCATACACAGTACCTGGAGAAAGTTGCTCACTCTTATCTGACTTGTTAACTGTGCACCTACTCTACCCCAAACACTGGAAAGTAAATTGCATGGGTTACCTCATTTAACCCTTAAACCAACCCTGAAAGGTGAATACTTTTATCACCATGTTACAAACGAGGAAAGCCACAGAGAGGTTAAGTAAATTTCCTAGCTATACTTGTTAATCAGAGGCTAGAACCAGATCTGACTGACTAAAATGTATACATTTAACCATCACACCACATAGCCTCTCTTCAACCCTCTGCCATGTCCAACACAGGATTGTCCTTGAAAAGCCCCTGACTTTTGGGTGTTAAATAAATAAAAACATAGAATGTCTGGCAGATCTACTGTTTGTGACCCTCAGAATGGATTTCCTTAGTCCAGATAATTTTCTTTTTTGCTATTTATAAAGCACCATTAAATACTTTTAAGAACAAAAGAAGCAAACATTTTCATTCAGTCTTATGTAATGAAGTGCAATTTAGACCTAATCCTTTTAGTCCAGAGACGGAAGAGTGACAGTCTAAACAAAACCCATTGTGTTCTTTTGTGCTGCCATAACAAGGTATTTAAAGGATGAAATTCTGGCTGGCAGATGGATTTCCTGGCATCACTATACATGCATCACAGAAATTGTTTTGTTTCAGAGGATTTAAACAAGATACCTGACATTGCTCAGAAGACATTTCCACCCATAAATATGGTAACCTGTTAGGTAGGGATGTTAGGGGACATTACAAAGGTTTTTAAGTCTTGTGTCCTATTGATAATTTTGTATGATGTGTAAAAAAGTGCATTTACTGAAACTCATCCTAGCTGTGTAATATATTGGTCTAGACTATATAATATATTGGTCTTGGTATATAATATTCTTATAGCTCCTCTCAACCACCTGTGGAATTTCTCTGTATCCTGTGGCACAAGAAAGTGAAAAACTCTACTATATACCCAAATGAATATGGAACAGAGGACATTCAGCTAGATATCTATGTGGCCAAGTTACTCCCTAGATTAAAGTACTTGGAGAGCATCTGTAGCTCTTCCAGATCATTTATTTGCCATATGTTACTTGAGGCTGCTTCAGGGTTATCATAACTCCACACATTCTTAGAGTTGAGAAACTGCCTATTATTAAAAAATGCAAGTAAAAGTTCTGGTAATGTAGAAGTCTTCCTTGGGACTATAATAATAAGAAAATTAAAAGGGCCAAGAGTCAGACCTTAGCTTAGACAAATTGAGTGCTGACATCACCCAAGGTAGCCAATGGTGGTATCTCTTCTCTTCTTGACTATCTCAGGGCTAGAGACCTCACATGGTGCTTCACTAGTTTGAGAATTACCCATAGAATTCCTTTTCTTTCTCTACCAAATTCCGTCATTACCACCCATACTACCAAACCACTTACGGAGCATCCCCTATGTGTCTGGCATTATCATAAGGACTTGTTATAGCAGAGAAAGCAAGGTGGCCAGGCCCCTTGTGGTGGGTTTTATAAAATGGCTGCAAAATTCTTAGACACTCTTCATGCTGAGTGGTGTGTATACATACATTCCTTAGGTGGGCATGTAGCTACTTTGACTAATAAACTACAGGAGAAATGATGCTATGTGATTTCCAAGAACAGGTCATAAAAGGTGAGGCTGATTTCAGTTGCTCATGAGAAAATTCACAGTTGAGGTCCTGAGTTGCTATCTGAAGCTGCCAAGGGGTGAGGAAGCTAAACCATATGTAGAGGCTACCTGTCTGTGCCCTGGTTGACCCCAAATGACAACTAGCTTCAACCACCAGCCATGAGAGTGAGCCTTCTTGGACATCCAACCCAATTAAGCCTTCATATGTCTGTAGACCTGACCAACCTTTGATGACAGCTTCATAATAGACTCCAGGTACTTAGATTTAGACTCCAGCTAAGCCCTTCCCCAAATTACTGTCAGACAAAATCACAAGCAAACCAAAATGAATGTCATTTTACACCAGTAGGTTTTGGGTGGATTTACTATATAGCAAGAGTAACAGATTTTGTTACCTGGAAGTACGGTGTTACCAGGAACAGTGAGCCTCAAAATGGCTGTCAGTGAAGACTTGAGGAAGAGTGAGTGGAATATTTTTGGGGGCTAAAAGATAGAAGATTTTGGATATACAGTGGTGGAAGTTTGGGAAAACTGTCACCTGCAGAAAATAGAAATGCACCTAGTGAACTAATCTGGCTAAGTGTATTTCTAGACTAAATGTTCAAAGTGATGTAATTTCTTTTAGCTGAATGTCATAAAATGAAGATAAAGAGATGTGAGCTAAAGAAGAAATTATTCCATTTGCAAGCAGTATGTAAAACAAATAAAAATGGCCCTTGACTGCAAGGTTCAAAAATAAAACTGTTTTTTCTTCCTAGTCTCTTTCCAAAGACTCTCAAGAGTTAAGTGCTGCAGGGCAAGATCAGACCCAGGTGCTGTCGGGAATCGTGGTCTTAGAGTAAATATGGAGCAAAATGTGTGACTCTAAAAAACACTTCCTTAAGATGTAAAGAGATTTTGGTGACTTTTCAAGGACCCTTTCAAAAAGCCTTCTACTGATATTCAGGATGTGCCTCCCAGAATCTCCATTTTCAATTGAACAATTGCCCTTCTGAGAATCTTAAAGGAATAGGTCCATAGCAACCTCATAGGGAACCCAAGGTAGAGATCTACTCTTAGGTCAACTTTTCAGCTTCTGCATAGGAACACACTGTTCAAGATTGAATATTTTAAGCATGAGTCAAGGTATCATATCATTATATAAGCCAAAACCATCCCAAGTTGCAGGTGAAGTTTTGTTACTTGTTTTTTTTTTAGAGTTTTATCTCGACAGACTCTAAAATATAACATTCTCTTTGGAGTGGGAAGAGTGTATATGGCCATCTGCTTTTGCCTGATCAAAGGCTCCTTCCAAGTTCCATTTGTTGAGACAAAGTCCCTCAGAGAGAGGACATCTAGTGCTGAAGTAGGCGTCAGGCAAGTATTAGAGTCCCCAGGAATGCTGTTAACCTGTTGACCATACACTACATGTATTCTCACACAGTTCAATTTCAGGGAACAGACAGAAGGGTTTTGAGTTTAAAGAGAGCATGCCATGTTGCAGTAGTGGCGAGCTTCAGAGGCAGAGATGTGAAGGAGATTAAAAGAAAGTTTACAGGCTTGGCATTAGGTAGCACACATGATCTCAGTTCTGCCAGAGCTTCACCTCTGTGATGAAATACTTGACAACATCAGAAAGCGTACTTGATAATGTGGAGTGCTGCTGGGACTCGTACATCCACTTCTCCTCCATGCACCAACAGCAACAAGAGTTCTCTGGAGATGTGTTAATACTAGAGACTCTTGTGCAATGAGCCACATGACAAGGTGCTATTGAACAGTTTGGAAAATCAGATTCAGTTAAAGCATGTTATTACAAGAGCAATATACAGTAAGGCATTATTAGAGAAGCTTTAGAATTCATAGGAGATCTAAATTGTCCTTGTTAGTAAAACTTTTTTTTGGAAAGATCAGAAATAGGGGTAAGAGATGCTTTCATTATGGAACCCAGCCAAAGTGTGGAGTTGAACTAGAAGCCTTAACTGAGACTCGCGGAGTTGCAGTTGATGCTGGTGGTTTAATAACTTTCCTATTAAATCAACTTCTCTGCAAATAATGTCCCAGGGAGTGGTTTCCAACCTCCAGCTCTGGTCTGAAACCCACTGAAGGTAGAAACCCTGGTGAGAGATCTTGTCCATTACTTAAATCCAGTGTGTGAGGTCTGATCTCAGAGAGCAACTGGGGCCATTCAAGTACAAACCACCTTTAATTAGGGAGCTACTTATTTATATGGTACATATTCAATGCATCGCAAAGTATCTCCCTCCCCACTTTTAAACCAATGACTGATTATTGTAGGATGTGTTCCTTAATGGGGGACATCTCTGTAGGATCATCTCATCCTTGAGAGATCTTTGTGGTCTCAGCTGAGCCTACTGTTTCAAACTGTATCTCATTTCAACTTCTTCTGCTTCGTCTGCTTCCCTTGCTCCTTCACACACACTGATTTTAGAAGCATTTCCAATAAACCTCCTGCATGCAAATCCTAGAGGAACTTTACCTGTGGTAATGGAGTACCTTTATAAACCGAAACTGCTAGGAAGGGCAGATCCTGAAGCCTTCTTTATTCTGATGACCTCCTTAAGGGGTTTTGTGTAAATAACACTGAGTGTAGGAGATAGATAAATTCCATATAAAATAAGGAGAAGAATTCAGAATTCACAGGAAGCAAGTTCATAAGGAGGGAACCAAGACCACATGAGGGAGTAAAAAATAAAAGAAACCTGGTAAATGTGGGAGGACAAAACTTGTTGAAACCACTGAAGGGACTGAGTTTTGCACTGGGGTTGATGTGGAGAGGAGGTAGGTATTTGTAGATATAGGAGTCACACACATTGGATCTATGCCACTTCCCACCCTGCAAAACTTCTACAGGTCATTGAAACTGGAATTTAGAGGGGTAGAAAATAATCCATGGCAGGTACGTAGATTACAAAATACATTTGGTATATCAAGCTGTAGTATTCTTTCAGAACTTTTTTTAATGCTAGTATCTGTTCCTTCCCAAATGTATTCTCTTCTTTTTAATTATTTGCTATCATCATTGTGATTTATCAATATCTCTATCATAAACCTTAGGATCATTTTTGGCATTGCTTTCTCTCAAGGGCTATATCAAATACATCTGGAAATCTCATTGGCTCCACATTCAAAATATATTCAGAAGTCAGGAAGTTCTCCAGGCAGAAGGATTAGGAGACCAACCATAAAGTTGAATCTACATTCAGAAATGAAGGGCACTGGAAAGGGAATAAAGCAAGGTAATATAAAATTAATTCTCTTATTTTAATTGCTTCAAAGGATAACTATCTAAAGTAAAAATAGTAATGTATTATATATTTATCACAAATATTAATTAAAATGTTTAACAACAGCAGATGGGAGGGAAGAATTGGGCAAATACTATTTTATATACATAAGTAGTCCTTATACTACATATGAAGTGATATAATATCATTTTAAGATAGGTCTTGATTAATTAATGTATATATATATAAAAACCTACAGCAACCACAAAAAGTTTTATAGAAAGGTATAAAGGTATAATAAACTAAAATTTAAAAAATACTTAGCAAAATTCAAAAGTAGGGAAAAAAATGAAAAAAGAAACAACAGAACATTAGAAAACAGCAAGATGATAGAATTTGATGTTGCCACAGAATAATTACATTAAATGTAAACAATATAAATACATGAAATAAAAGTCTTAGACTGTCAAATTGGAAAAGAAAATAAGACCAAACTGTATGTTTCTACAAAAAACCTGTTTTAAATATAGTACATAGCAAGTTAGAAGTAGAGAGATGGAAAATTATATACCATGAAAAGACTAATTAAAAAAAAGCTAGATAGCTATACCTTATAATGGACACAGTAGACTTTAGAATAAGGAATGTTACCAGGGATAAAGAGGAATATTACCTGATATTAAAGGGATAATTCTCCAAGGAAACATAATCCTACATTATGTTTGCATCTAGCAACAGAGTTGCAAAATACATACAGCAAAAATTGAAAGAAATAAAAGAAAAATTCACAGTTATGGTTAAAGACCTTAACACTTCTCTCAGTAGTTGGTAAATAGAAAATCTGTAAAGATATAAAAGACCTGAACGTTATTGATAACTCCAACTGATTTATACTTAGAAAGCACTCCACCCATAACCGTAGAGTACATTCTTTTCCAGTTCAGCTGGAACATCCAACTGAGGTAGACCATCTTCTGGGTCATACAACAAACCTTAGTACAAGTGAAGTAATATAGAGTATGTTTCAGACTTTAACAGAATTAGGCTAGAAATCAGTAAAGTAAAGATATCTAGAAAGTCCCAAAATATCAGAAAATAAAACTATTTCTAAATAGGCTATGGTTCAAAAGAGGAAATTGTATGGAAATAAGAAAATACTTTGAATTGTATGAAAATAAAACACATTAATTTATGAGATGAAGGGAACTATTTGTCACTAAATGCTTCTATTGCAAAATACATTAAGAATTCAGCTACTCGGTTCTACTTATAATCCATCGCTCTTCTTTACGCAGATTGATGAAAAGCCCTTCTCTGATTTCTTTGCTTCTGCCCCTGCCTACTACAGTTTATTAATACAGCATCCAGAGTAATTAATTTAAATCCTATGTCAGATTGTATTACTCTCAAAATCCGACATTGGCTACTATTTTTCTTAATGTAAACAGGAAAGATTTCATAGGACCAACTTGGCTCTATAATTTTTGCCCCCATTACCTTTCTGAGCTTGTCTCCTGGTTCTCCCCCTTCCTTCAGGCCATTCAGGCATATAGTCCTCTTGCTTGCTTCAAGCACGTAAAGTGCACTCCTGCTTTGGGTCTATGCCTTGACTTTACCCTCTGTCTAGAATGGTCTTTTCCCCCAAAAGCCACATGGCTAACTCCTTCACCTCCTTCAAATCTTTGCTTAAATATGTTTTTCTCAGTGAGGACTTTCTTGACCATCCCATTTTGAATTACAGCCTGCCTCTGTCATTCTATTTTTTTAATTAAAGTATAATTGATATACAGTCTTATACTGGTTTCAGATATACAACACAGTGGCTCAACAGTTTCCCATATTAAATCCTCATTCCCACTAGTGCTGTAACTATCTGTTAACATCGGAAGATGTTACACAATCACTGGCTATTTTCTCCATGCTGTACTACTATTTCCGTGACCAACTTATATTATAAATGAAATTTTTCTGCCTCTGTCATTCTTAAAGCACCAATCCTGCCCTATTTTTTTCCATAGCATTTTTCACTTTCTAACATATGGTATATTTTCTTTTTTTGGCTCATTTTTTATCATCTGTGCCCTTCCATTAGAATATAAGTTCCTTGAGGATGGTGACTTTTTATTCTCACAAACATCTAAAATATTGCCTGGCATGTAATATGCACTAAATGAGTGTTTGAGAGATTAAGGGGAGGGGTGACTAGGATGAGGAGGGAAAGGGAAAGGCTCATGGGGAGAGGAAACTTTTTATGATTTCACTTTGTTAATATTGAAGTTTGGTACAGTAAATTCCATACTACTTGTTACATATAACTGCTCTCAAATATTCAGTGCCCCACCTTTTTTCTCTTAATATTTATTTCTGTGGTAAGCCCTTTAGACATTCTTTTATTGCAATTTCATTTTCTTCCTGTTTCTTTATATGATTTTGTAGATTTTCTGGCTTCATAAGTCTGGTATTTTTGAGAGTAAACGCTGGATTCATAATGGGAGTGGGGGTTGGCAGTATGCATGTCTACATGGCCTGGAAATTATATGTTAATATACATGCTATATTGAGTCTCAGGAGGAATCTATATTCTCAAATGGGTTTGTGTTTCAAAAAAGTCAAAATATTCATTGATTATGTTTATAAGACAATTTAGGGGTTGAGAATTTGTGTCTTGGAATCAGACTCCCTGAGAGTGAATCTGGGCTCTGCCCCTTACTAGTTGTGCAATTTTGAACACATAACAACATTCTGAGCCTCTGTATCTTGTGTAAAGTGTGGATGCTAAAACTGACAATCATTGGTTCTCTGTGTGCACAAAGAGAGATTGTACAAGGCTTAGCAGAGTATATGAGACCAAGTATTCAAATGACAGTTGTTATGTTTATTAACATTTATAAAATCACTGTTTTTAAATTAGTTATTTAAAACTCAAAATTGTTTCCCCTTGCAAAGTTACCTATACTAGATGAATTCCAAGACTATGTGAAATAGCCTACAGTAAGTCAGTAAATATAAAATTACATTCTATACCTGGATTGACTATATAAAATTGTCTTGATAGAAGAGAACAGAACGCCCATGAGAAAAACAAAGGTCTCTATTCATTCACTGCATCATTCCTCAGCACCTACTTTTTGCTAGGTACTAGGTTTATTCGAGTGGTAATTTCCTTTAGGAATATACTCTGAGTTATGAAATTTTCTTGCACAGAAACTCTGTGAGTGAGACCAAGACATCCCTCCTGCACAGTGCCCACCCCCTAATCTGCCAGGTGGTAGCCATGTGAACCTTCTCATCTGCTCTCATTGGAATATTTCTATGGCTTTACCAAGGCCTGCACTCAGGGATATCTCTCAGGTTCAAGTTGGTTTTCCCCACTTATTTCCTACTGAAAATATTTTTACTACCACTTTCTCCCTACTTCCATCTGGAACCACATAATTTAGCTTTAATTCCTCTCCAAAGTGAAACTGAAGATAATGCTACATTTTTTTTTAAATTGGCATCAATGGGATGAAAGGCAAGGGCCAATAATAAGAAAAGAGTAAAGCCAAAAAAAACCTCTCCCCACAAACAACCCTCAAAAATAAATTATCCTGGTAGTATAAAGGACTTGGTTCCTGAAGTTTACCATTTTTCCTTGATTTTTAACTACAGCTGCATTTGTGTCTTGAAACTCTTCCATGTATAAATGACAGGTTCCATTTCTGAAGGTCTACCCACAAATTGGTTTAGTTATTAAGCCTACCCCAAACGATTGCTTTTGAGACAAGATTAGGTTTTGATTTCTTTACGAGGCCAAATTGGCAGTTTTTCATTGGCATCCCTTTCTAGACAACACTAAAAACTAACATACTATTGAAGTCTGCCTCAAAAACGGAATGCCATATATAAGTATGTGCTTATCAGTGTGGGAAGTGATTCCGCTTCTTCTGAAAGGCTAGAAACAGTTGAAACTACACTAGAATGCTGTTGGGCTGCCCATCAGCATTTCATAATCTCTGTCTAAAGCAGAATACATTTTCTTCTTTCACATTTTGAAAATTTAATTCAAAATTACTTCACTAGCTCTGTGAAGAAGTTAAACAAAGCTGTGTTCAGCCTTTCACTATCTTTCAATTAATTATGACCTTCAGAACAATTTGGGCATGAGAATTTAAACTGTCAAATTTGTATTCTGGGCTGCTTTTCTTTCACAAATTAGTGTTTCTCAAAAGCATCCCATAAAAATAATGACACTGACATTTTAGACAAACAAAGCCACTGCTTTTCTTTCAACAGTTCTCTTTGCACTAGAAGGTACAATTTTACATCTATAATTACCTGACAGACTGTATTTCAAAAACACTTTTGAAAATTGGCATTCAGTCCTACAGATGATGAAACCTTGGCTTCACTGTAAAACAACATATACTTTGTGAATGATGTTTTAAAAAAAAATTCACAGAAACTTGTTTGATGGCCAGATATAAATGATGGATTTTAGGCACTTATTAAAATGTTTACCTTCAAAGCACTTCTCTGATAATAGAAGCCATGCCCCTCTGAACCACTTATCTAGTTCCTTTTATTATCTTATGTCAAAACTGTCATTCATAACATCTGGATAGAGCTTTAGCTCCATAAAACAGCTGGGAAATCAACAGATTGTTATCTCTCACCAGATTTTTTTTTTGACTATTTATGTGTGCAAAGCTCTATACCATGTCTTATGTAGGTAGAAAATATCAGACATGTCTTCTGTGTTCAGGGAGTTTGTAGGTAAATAAGGAAGAAGGTGTAATAATATCTTCTGATGTAAATAATCATGTCATAAAAAAGAAAGTTCCCCTTAAATATCCATTTTATTTCAATGTAGAAAACAAATACAATTCCAGGCAATGTTGAAGAGACTCACATAAGAAGAATCCTTAATCTTTTTCACTGTCCCCTCACTTTATTTGATCCCCTTTCCATTTCTTGGACTCCTCCCTTCCCCATGCCTCCTGCAAATAAATTCAGACACGAAGCCTTTAAGATTTACTTTTCTGATGGGATATGCTTCAGAATTTACACACATGTACTTTGGCTGAGGTTCTTTCCATGTGAAGCATAAAATAAATTGTGCAGCTCAGATATGCATTTTGTCTCGTTCCCCTCAGAGTGTTGTATATATTCAGTCTCATTTAATCTTAACAGCAGGACATCTGTACAGATTGACCTATTTATTAAAAGAGGCAATTGAGATGCTCATAAGCTATTATCTAATGTATCACATATCCATTAGTTATGAGGCTGGCTTTAGAATCTGGTTTTCCAAAAGTTCTCTCCAAAGGAATTCTTTACTAGGTTTTATCAATAGTTTATGACAATAGTTGGCAGTTCATAGTTATCCTAGAACAGCTAAACTTACCACAAAAATGGCCCTGTCATCCTCCCAGGGAACACAAAACAAAGTGAGTAAAGAGTTTAGGGATATACAGTGTTCCGAGACAGTCACTGCTTCATGGCCTCAGGATCTGAGCTACACCATGGTGGGTGAGCAATAGACCCTCCTCCTAGCTATGGGCTGGGAACACAGAGCTGATACTGGGGAAGCCAACAGTGTACATTGTTTGGATCCAAAGCACTAGATTCCAGTTCTACTTTTTTAAATATTTTTTGTTTTTTTGGTCCCACAGATTATACCACTTTTCCCAAGTTGTTAACTGACAAATCACACTTCTGCTTCCAACTCTGAGCCCAAACCCCCAATTCAGATATCTTCTTTCTTCTCTCTTTTCCTGTGCTCATACACCCCATTATTCCCTTCTCCTGATGCTTCACCATACTTAGGCCTTTATAAAACAAGCTGAATTTTTATAAACAAGCTGGGGGGTAGGGGTGCTGACAGAGAAAGAATATTAAATGCTACAGTACAAACTGCTCTTTCAGACTTTATTTACTTTTCACGTCCAATGTTCACTTCTGACCGTGAAGGTTAGCCATTTCCTTGGTGTATCAGTCAACCAAAAACCATACGTCAGAGTTCTAGCCATGTTCCAGGAACTGTCTAGCACATCATCGCTTTAATGTCCAGAGAAAATATCTACTGAATCTCTTCCCATACTTCATTTGGCCGTCCTTCACCCTTGATATGGTTCTCTCATCTTTGGAGTCTAAAGCTTTTAAAAAATTACAGAAATCTCTACTTAAAAAATAAAATGGAAAAAATAATTTCAAACAGGATGAATATTCATAAAATTTAAGTGTCCATAAGACATAATAAATATTCACAAAAGAGCCAAGATATTAACTATGTTAACACCTTCCATGGATTCATACAACAATATTTTCTTCAAAGTATCCTAAAGAAAAATATTGAACAAGATCCCAAAGTTTCTAAAGCAAGCATTAAATGAATGCAATATATATATTTAAAGCAAGAACTGATGAAAAGGTATTTGTTTTCATAAAATTCCAAGTTCTGGTCAGTTATATCAATAATACCAAAGCTTTCATAATAAAGAAATTCTTATTCAATGTCTGTTTTTAATAAGAAAAAAACCAGGTAACAAACAGAACAAGAAATAGAAGCATGCCTCATTTACCTCCAGAGTTAAAACCGTAGATTACTCCCTACAAGGTAATACTTCCATTTCCGAGTCAGGCCGGTTCTTGTTGCAGACTTCACTGATCGAGATGATTCTTCACTGCCCTGAATCCAGAGGTTATCCAAAATTCTACATTAAGCAGCAAAATAAGAACTCAAAATTGAGAGTAGTTAGCTCTGGTTCTTATCATTTTCCCTCCATGATTTCAGGCCAATTTTGTTTTTAATTAAGTTAGAGAAGATTCCTCACCATGGTGGTGCTGGTGTTGGTAATGACGTCTCTGAGAAAAATAAGGCTATTTGAAGTGTTGGGAATAAGGGTAAATTCCCTAAATCCTTTAGTTCTTTTTTTTTTTTTTTTTTGAATATTCCTTCTGAACAGTGAGTTATTTCACATGGAAAACTCCAGTCCTGTTGTAACACAAATGCCATTGGCAATTATCTGTGAATTCCAAGAACAGAGTTGGCCTTTGCTCCTTCAAGCACTCTCTTCAGGATTCAAAAAAGCCCAACTCAGGATTTCCCACATCCCTAACTACCACTCTTTCACCACCTCTTAGATACAGCTTGCTAAACTTTCAGCCAAGATTCACTCAGGAAGTTTGAGAAGAAATAAGACTTTGAAAAGAGAATGGTGAGCAAGAAAGGAAAAAAGTCACCGGAAACACAGGTGTTCCAGCCTCGGCCGCTCGTTTTCCGTCATCTCGCAAGGAACGTGCTGATGATGTTACTATTATCAGCATTTCCTTAGGGTAGAATTTTATAATGATCTACAGGGTGAGAACGGGGTTTATGGGGTTCTATTAATTCAGTCCTTAATACCATGCCAAAATTGGCAGTTAATAGATGCTTTTAGGCAATACTGATATAACCTAATTGGAACAGGATGGCAAGCAAGTTCTGTTTGATTTTTTTTACAAATATAGAAATAGAATTACAGACTTACAGTCATGGCCATCATGGACTCCAAGTCTCTCTTCTAAGATGTCCCCAGCTCAAAGCCACATTGTGCTGACAATATATTTTTGCCTAATCTTTTGGTAACTGCTTCCACACGATCCCTCTGTCAATGAAGCGCACTGTTGATACGCTGCTTTCTCCTCCTTTGACCATTCTCCTCACTCTTCACTCGCCCTCTTCTCTTTAATTCTTCATTGCTGCCTCTAGGTAATGCTGTTAGTAGTAATCCTGGCGTATTTAATGTCTCCCTTCTTGACAGTCTTGTCTATACAACATAATATAATAATTATATACGGTGTTCCATCTAGACCGTGTGGGCTTAATATCCCCAGCTAGCTAGGAAGTGCTTTAAAGGCAGAGTCTGCGTCTTGCCATTTTTATCATCCCCTCACTGCTTGTCTTGTTGTTGGACATGTTGGGAGACAAACGTCTTCCAAGTATCCCGTGCCCTGCAGAATTCTAGGCCTTTTTAGCGTGATGCCCTCCTGTGTTCTGCCACTGTTTCCTCTCCTGACATGCTCTGTCCTTATCCCTGTTTCCTTACTGTATAGGGAAATACCCCGTACTCAGAGCCCAAGTTGCTAAGTAGTTCTAACAGTAATAATCCATGATTATGGTGTTTTACCAACAGCCAACTAAAGACAAGGCCTTGCCTCTCTAAACTGATGATGAACAAGGATTATGGCAAATGAATGTTCAAAAGATCTGGAGACATGTAGAATTTTGAAATCCCTAAAATTACATAAAAATTACCTACAATTATATAAAGTAGGTGTCCAAGCACTCCAGCTGGGCATCAGGTCAGGTTTAGCACCTTATCCTGATCACTTGGCATGTCATTGTTCTAGTTACTTCCATTTTGCTTCAGGGGAAGCTCTTATTCTAAGTGTTGACCAAGAAAGAAAAGTTCATGCTGATTTTCAAAAATATAAAGTGAACTGTAGAAAAGAAAAAGAACAGGTGAAGCGTTCTTTTAAAAATACAGAGATACTATGTTTGACAGACTTAAAGATAGAAAACAGAATTTCGGAAATAGGATAGAAGACACATAAGGGAAAAAAGGCCGCAGTGTTTTTAAAGAGCTGATGAACTAAGAAATCTGAAAGAGAAACAAATAAGTTGACAATAATGGAGAAAACTTTGAATTTTTTAGAAGCATTGTTAACTCAAATATTAGTCATACTACACATTGATTTTAACTTCTTCAAAATGATATTTTAGTGTATGAGTAGTGAAGCAGGGAGAGTTAAGAGTGAGGGAAATAAAGAAATATGTAAGAGTTGATTATCTTCATTAGTATTTATGTTTACAGTAAAAGTGCAGTCTTCAAAGGTCTCTGGAAAAAGTCTGATTATGAAATTGTGTTTCTGTTAAGATTGAATTAGATCATTGTTTTTCTTCAAAAATTTCACATTCCATTCAAGAGCTTACAGTTAGCACCAGGCTGTCCATGAGTAGCTTATTGAAGGGGCAGGACTAAGTTATGAGTTGTAATTATTGGTCTATAATGAGTACTACTGAATTGTTTAATTTTTTTGGTGAAAAGTCAAGTTTCTTAATTTTAGTGTTTCATCTTAACATATTCATTTACTTGGTAAATGCAACCAAAGATTTATGGCAGTGTAACAAGGATTTAGTGGAGCCACGTCACTAGTCATCAAACTTTAGTTTGCTTTGTTTTATTAGATCTTACCAGCTGTGTAAACTTTGATAAGCTATCTAACTGCTTTATGTATAATTTCTCATCAATGAACTAACTTACTAATCATTTCTACCTCATTGGGTTGTGAGGATTCAATGAAAGAAAACGTGCAAAATACTAAGTATGGGTCGGCTATAGAGCAAGTATATAATTAATATTAGTTGTTTTTATTCCACTGCTAATCCAGGTACCAAATCTTAAACCATGACTTGTAGAAAATGTATTAGGGAAATATTTCAAAATCCAGTAATTAATACTGGGGAGCCATTGTTTTCAGAGATTCTGTCTGTGACATATACCTTTAAGTCTTTAACAAAAAGCAACAGTGGATTTTCAGGGATAAAGATAGACATACTAAAATGTTGATTATCATTAGAGAATTTCCAAATTTTATAATATTTTTCTTATAATGTATTTGTGAGCAAAATTTTCTATGTATCAAAGCTTGCCATTGTTTGGACCACTCTTATATTAGAATAATACTTTAGTGTTTTATATATGGGCCTGTGATCACCAGATTTATTACCTCTCTCATAATAATTTTAAAATGTTCACCAAATAAGTTGGTATAAAAGTTCTTAAACCTTACTCTTAAATTACATTATTTTCAACATTAATTATAAGTTAAATATGTGAAAAATATAATATTGGGATGGAAGGGGTTGGTAGAATGGAGAGGTAAAAAGAACAATAGATTGAGTTTTTACAGATCTGGATTCTAGTCCTGGATTTGCCACTAATAAACCATAGGGATTTGGCAAGTTTAATTGTGTAATATTATTAACAACTAATGTTTGCTCACTCTTTAGTCTTTATGTGCAAAACATTTTTTCTAAGTGCTTTATGTTTATTTGCTTTATTCAATTCTTATAGAAATTTTTGTCAAGAACTGTGAAGGGCCTGAGATTTTATCTTACTTGGAAACTGATATGTTAGCCTGCCACAGCTTCATGGACTTTGACAGAAGACGTGAGATTTCTGGGTCAGAGACAAAAGTTTTTATTTTTCACATCAATATTAACAGCCAGAATATCGGCATTTATACCAGTTCTCTGAGGGCCAAGCGATGCCTACATACACAGTGGGTCATATTATAGGAGAGGAATCCTGAGGTTAGGGAACCCAAATATTTTATAGTGGGCAGTAAGCATTCCATGCTCTTGCTCCAGAGAGAGGCCTCTTTATTTGCTGGACAGTAAGTAAACCTGCCCTTTGCTCTGGAGGGAGACATTATCTCTTTCTTTCAAGGTTGTCTATAAACAGTCTTGGAAAAGATAGTCCAGAACAAAGGTAGTGAGTGTCTCTGTTCAAAAAAAATGAGAAACCTATGGTGAATTTTCTACCAATACCCATGAGTAGAAATTATAATTAACTGATTTCACAGGTATAGAAACTAAGGAACTGAGAGGCTAAGTAATTTGCCCAAGGCCTGTGTGGAGCTGGATTCAAAACCAGTCATTTCCAAGCACCTGGATCTTAACCAGTATAATCAATTGATACTACCTTGAATGTAAACATTATTATTTAAATATATATTGACATGCAAATGAAAATTCTAAGTGCCATCATACCTGCACCTCACTTTCCTCATCTATAAAGAGGGCTGGGCTTAGAGGCTCTTTGAGATCTTCTCAGATTTAATATGCCATGATTCTGAGATTTATCCCTTAGAATGAAGAGACAGCATATGTAAGTGGATGTGATACAGATTAGAAATACAGAGAGGAAAATAAGAACATCTATTTCACTATGGAAATTAGTATATATTTAAAAAAATTATCAGGACCTTTGCATTCCTTAATTAAGTTTTATGAGATTCTTGAGAAAAATGAGTGTTGGATTACTCTTTAGGGTATTTCTGGCCTTTCTAATTATAGCTTGCGGCTAGAGTAAGCAGATACTTTATTTTCCAACTGCCCCTATCATAAAACTTCCTTTTTCTATAATATGAGTGAGAATATTATCTAAGAATAAAATGAGGGCAATTTTCAAGCTTTTCATGCCTGGCATGTTACCAGGGAAGCATGTCCTGGATAGAGCATTACCAAAGAAGGGAAGGAAAAGCAAAGAAACTATGACAACATTAGTGAGACAGACTTTTAAGTCCTCTTCAAATCGAGAGAAGCTCGAGATGTTTTTCTTGAGTTGGAAGCTGGCTTTTAAACTATATTTAGATATTGAATGACATTCTAACCTAGAACATAGTATCGGACTGTTTATCTTATCATCACAAGTTATGTTGTGGTCACATGCTGCCTGTTTCCTGAAGCCTTTCAAGACCTCATTTTCTTGCCAGAGAACAGAGAAGCCCTCCTCCTCCTTTTCATGTTGATGCTTGTTAGGAGTCTACTCTTGACTTTCCTCTTCTCTCATTCTACCCACTTTCTTCAGGGTGTCTCATGTATTTCCGGAGTGTCAAAGACTGTGTATATGCTAATGACACCAAAGTCTCTAAATATGGTTCACCACACTCTCCTGAATTCCTAACCCCTGCAATCAACTTTCTATTTGATATTTCTACTTGAATATATCAGATATTTCAAACTCAGCTTGTTCAAAATGGAACTCAGTTATCACTCTCAATGTCACTGCTAACTCACTTCTCCTTAAATATTCTCTATATCATTTAAGGGCATCACCGTGTACTCAAGTTCCAAAAACCTAGACATCTTTGAATTTAGTCTCCCTATTCATTTAATCACCAAGTCCTATTACTACTCTTTCATAAATTTCTCTAAGTCCACCGATAACATCTTTATAGAAATTGCTATTTTGATCTTGACTATTCTATCATTCTCCAATTGGTCTCCTGCAGTCAGAATTATCTCTATAACATGCATATCTGATCGTGTTAACCTTCTCAGTGACTTCCTAGCTGCCTACTAAATAAAGTCTGAACTACAGATATGACTTTCGAAGCCTCCATAATTTGGCCCCTGCTCACCTCTCCAGCTTCATATTGGCTAAGTATTTTTATTTTAGGCATACTAGTCAATTTTAGGACCATCACACCAAGCTCTCTCTTCCCACCCCTCACAGATTATTCCTCCTGCCTTAGACATCATTTCCATTATAAAATAGACATTCCTGCTCACCCTATTTAGTTTTTAAAAATCTCATATTCAGAGAGCCTTCCCTGCCTCCTAGATCATTATAGTTTCCCATAGTGCCTTGAACTTCCTCTGTATTAATACTGTTTTCATTTTGTAGTAATTACAATGCTGAAATAATAAGCAGTGTTATCTACCTCACTGGGCTTTAAGCCTGGGATGTCAGTGACCATGCTTGAATCCCCAGCATCTGGCCTTGACCTTGGCAGTTAATAGGAACAAAATAAATTCTTGTTGACGGAATGAATGAACAGATAAAGGATATGCCCAGGTAAACTCTTGTGAGAGGAAACTTGCCACGTGTCAGTGAGGCAGCACTCAGCCTTTGGCATAGAAGGTCTGAAGTTAACTTCTTCTAGACCTCTTTCCCAATATGTAAGTGGTAGTGTCTAGACAATTTCTTAGATCAGGGCTCAAAATGTCTGCCTTAGGTTTCTTAGAAAACATTTAACAGCAGAAAGTAAAATCAGTCTTCAAAATAAAAAAATAATGTCAGATTTTTCATGTATGTGTTTTATATATCATATGTCTTTCATGTGTAAAACTTGAAATTTTATGAGTTGTAAAAGTATTTAAAATGGTCATACTTCTCCTTTTAATCTTCAATTTTTTTTAAAAAAGTGTCTTTCCTCAAGTCAGTAGCAAGACTATTTGTTCCATATCAAATAAGGATTTAAAGCAGGATGTATAAACGCGTATTACTACCACAAAATTTAGTCAGTGTCTTGTCATCGAGTATATCATCAAAGCATATTTTGGATTAAACAATAACAGACAGGAGGACATGCTTTCCAGGTTATGACAAATTTAAATTGTGAGATCCCAAAGCAAAATTTATGAAATGTCATGTTCCTCCCCTTAACCCACCACCCCAGGGGCACTTCTGTGATGGAGGGTGGGTGCTCTTTTCAGGGTCCTGAGCACCGCGGTGACCGCCTGGGCACGAAGTAGACCTGGGTTTCCTTCAGCTCAGGAAAAGTGAGTAGAACAGAGGGAGAAACTGGGTCATACACTTTCCTTTTTCATTCTACCGCTATCACAAACTATGTCGTTTGCATGATCCAACTATAAATAACCATGAAGTATCTGAGAGGAACCTTGGGCCTTTCGTGCCAATAACAATAAAACATTTAAATGACTATAAAATCATGAAATAAGGAGTTTTGGCTCCTCCCTCTGCCCCACCAATGAAGCGACGTGATTATAACTGGAGAGAGTATATCTTCAGATTCTCTCAGGACAGTCCTTATTTGGCCTGCTATCCTGAGCTAATTATTAATAGTGACCATTTCACTCTTAAAAATGTCATTGGAATAAAAATTATGTTATATGGTTATCCTAAATATATTGGCATTTAGCATAACACTAACTTACTAGGTTTTTTTTCAAGTCTTCACTTTTTTGAGCGCCAACTATGTGTCAGTTGCAAGGGCTCCGATTTTCATTGGCAATTTAATTTATTTTCACAACAAATCCACTATGTAGATCTCACTCTTTTAAAAGATAGGTAACTATGCTGTAGAAATATTAAGGCTTTCCCTAGGCCACACAAGTACATGACAGTCACAATTTAAACCTTTTCTGGGCAACTGGAAAACCATTCTCTTTCAATTACATTATGTGCAGGTTCAACACTAAGCCTTAAAAACACATTCCCTCAGCCCACCCACCCCCAAATACATAAAACACGCAAATTGAAGCAGCAAGCAATCCAGAGTGGCTCAATGCAAGATACAGTCTAGCATACTTCTGGGTGATGAGGCATGACTGACTCAACCACGTTCTCTAGAAGACATCCTAAATTCTAACACAGCTCCATTGTACTGAATGTGTTTTCAGATCACTGTATACACATCTTGGGGGCTCCCTTGAATAAGAAAAAACTACTCCAGGACAACTTGATTATGTGGTTCTCACTCCCTTTGTGGCATTAGAAACAGAACGGAACTCCTCCCCTGCCTGCTGCCCACTGGACCAGTCTTTCCCACACCCCAGATATCAAGAGAGATAATAAAGCCCTCAAATAGAAGTTTCCCGATTATGAGTCATGGCTTACTCAGCCTTTGTTACAGAGAACTTGGAAGCCTTTGAAACACACTGTTGATTTTGGCAGTCTTAACTCCCGTGCTGTTATCAAGAAACAAGTTACATGACTAATTTGCTTGAGAAATTATCACTCAATGTGTATATTAAGGACAGCCTATGTTAAAGGGGCTAGTAATATATGTTGCTTAATATTTGTGTATATGAGTATGTATTCATTTCCTTCAACAATGCTTCTCAGCTTTGAGAAGTTGAGTTCCTCAACTTACGGTTCCTCAATAAATATCTGTTATACTGAGTTAATTAAAAATACCAATTAAAGTGAACATTATTATAGGGTACATAATATGGGCCAGACACTATGTTAAGAGCTTTATAGAGATTACCTTGTCTCTCTCTCTCTCTTCATTGCATGTGTATAAATGCATACACACATATATACACACAAATAATAAATACATATAGATGTACTGTGTGCATTTTTAATACATGAAGTCTTATGCATAATAAACACCTAAATATTCACTTAAATTTAATTAAATTAGATATGAAAACAACCACATACATCAGCATAGCTGATTCAAACTCAACATAAGTTATTACTTTTGATATATACTTCAAAAAGATAATTTCTGAAACATATGAGTAGCATATATTTTACAGGGGTATCTATTATATAGTTAATGCATAATTATATTCATTTAAATTAAACTAGACAACATGTTTTGTTATATTATAATATAAACATTGTATAATTCATATCTGTAAAACAAAATAATATTGCTTAATTATTAATAGGGTTGTCAAGTAGATAAAATTAGATAATACATGTGAAATTCTTGATACATCTTAGGTACTCTATAATGACATCCTCTTGATAACTGCAATGAGACTTTGGGTACAGATAGGTACCTATTTATTTAGGAGAAAAATCTTGTTCAGTATTATGTGTTAAAGACATTGTTTAAAAATATGTACACTTATTCTATCAATATAAATATTGCTATATTGTTATTAATATATAAACTTAAAATATTAGCTTTAAAACTGACTTGGGAAGGTAAAATTTTGTAGTCTACAATTTTCCAAAAGTAGATTCTGAAGATTTCTCATGAAAGAATAGTTTTTAAAAATGTCTTCTTTTTATGTGCTTTGAATGAAAACAATGGAAACGAAGGCAAATAGCAAAGTTTTCTTCTTCTACCTAAAGACTACCATTCCTGAAGTTCCAGGGTAGTCCTTGAATAATCTTAGAGGCATGCCATGCTTCTTGACTTTGGTTTAGAAGCACAGGTCTAGGTCTAAACCAGTCAGCAAACACTGCTCCCCTGCCCGGTAAAATTTGTTCAAGAGTGAAGAGGTGATCTAATTTGGATCAAGACAAAATAAATGAACACTTTGGTAAAAGAATGTCCTTGTTCTTACAAAAATTTAGAAGAGCTAAGTTCTCTTTTCTTAGATATTTTTATACATAGATTCAAGGCATAAAACAGCTATAGTCGTCTTGCTACTGTTTGAGGGTTAGGCAGGTACACAGAAGAGATGACTGCTAAGAAAGAGACAGAGAAATAGAAGTGGAGAAATCAGATTAAGCAAACCTAAGGCCTAAATTTTGATTTCCAAGCTCAGTAAATTTTCTCAAAGTATGGTTCTAGACCAGGAGCATCAGCTTCGCCTGGGAATTTATTAGAAATGCAAATTCTAGAGCCCTTTGTCAGACTGTGGAATCAGAAATGGGTTGGGAGTCAGTAATCTGTGTTTTAAGAAGCTCCTTAAATGATTCTGATGCAGGCTAAAGTGTGAGAATGACTAGTTTAAGCCAGTAGGAGTAATATTTTCTCTTACTTGCAGTCAAAAATATATTAAATGTAACACTGACTTGCAAATATATATATCAGTCATATAACTTATTGAAAGATTGCTTGAAAGTATCCTCAAGCTGACTAATAATAACTACAATGAAAAATTCAAAAAGGGGAATCATGGTATAAAAGTAGAAGATTGCCCTCTTTAAGTGTAATAATAAAACTTTGGGCCCAGACTGCCTCAGTTTATCTTCCAGTTCCACCACTTACTAACTGTTTGGTCAGGGGAAAACCACCTTAATTTCTTCCTTTGTAACAAGTAGATAATCTTAGTGCTGTTTTGAATGTTAAATGAGTTAACAGATGGAGAACAATTAGAAATCTCACCTGACTGAATTGATCACATTAATATTCTTTAAAAAATGTGGAGTTGGTACCAAATTACTCTCAGGATGGTGTTTTCATTCAAACTCAATAATAGTATTGTGAAATTTATATCTCATTATGGGGATAACACTGTAATTATTCATTAAAAAAATAGATCCTAGAATCTAATGTTATTTTTTAATTTACTCAACAAATATTTATTATGGGCCTAGATATATGGTACAAATATTAATATTTTGTTATGTGAAATTGACACACGTATCCCTCTTAGTAAAACTAGAAAAAGATTGGATGTGGAAAGACCTGTTGCAGTGTTTATCTTTGGGTAATAGAACTTGGCTTATACTTTTCTTTTCATAATTCTGTGTTTAAAAAATTATTTTTATGTTACTCTTTAATGAAAGTGTAATTCTAGAAAGTACATATAAAAATCACTCTTCTTCGAGGGAGTAGAGAATTCTAAATCTCAGGGTATCCAATTCACATTTCCCACTTATGGTATAGGGTCAGTATTCAGCTTCCAAATTGTTTGTGTTCCTAGAGCCAGACTGAGTCAGAGTTCACCACCTGAGTTCAGTACCAACTCATGTACTCATGGCCTCAGATTTCAGGGTAAAAAATCAGTTGTGGATGCTTTCAGGCAGAACACAAGCACCGGACTACAGCCAATGGGCAGGTGCTAATAAACCAGTCTGTGTAAAAGGCTTCAGACTGAGGCTGTGCAGAAAGGAAGCTGATCAAGTGTTTGAGGTTACTCAGGATGCGTCTTAAACCAGAAACTGGCCTGAGATCTCTCCACACTTTCATTTATCAAAGCTACATTATCCCGGCTAGATTCAGCCATGCTAGTAATTATGCACTCATGAACCATGGTAGTGAGCTATTTATTTACATCCAATAAATAGAAGGTACACACATTCTAATCAGTTTTTACTTTCTTCATTGGTTTGTGACCATTCATTCTCTCCCCCCACCTGCCCATGCTTCTATCTCCATACCAAGGGGACAGGGGAGACAAAGTATGGCAGCCAGTATAGCACAGATGTTAAGAATTTAACTCTAATCAGGCGGTCCAGCTTTGAATGCCATTCTGCCACTGGAGAACTGTATGATCTAAAAGACACTTCACCTCTCAAACCTACCTCTGAGGACTGTTGTGAGGCCTAACTAAAATAGTACATGTACAATAATTAACTCAAGGTCTGATTGATAAGAAACACTCAGGGAAGGCTAATACCTAATAATCTTGTTTGTTCTCTTTCTTCATACTTCCTTCTGTCTATATTCTTTGCTGTTACTACATAGTGAGATCTAAGCAGCAAATGCCATGGAGGGAAAACCTCCAAATATATGTCCTTTCTTATCCCTGTGATGAAGATAGAAGCAAAAATAAAAGTGTGTGTAATTGTTTCTAGATTTTGAAGTTACAGTGATTTCAGAAATTAAGGGCTCCTAAGGAAGAACTTAGCTCAGCTAAATTCTAAATAGCTGAAAGGCAATTCATGTATTTGGCAAACTTGATATTTAGTGACCTCTAGCTCAGTCCTTCCTTGGACAAGTGGGCAGTGCGAGGGAGGAGCACTCAGACTGATTCCAAGTGGGAGGGCGCCAAACTTGGCAAGTTCCCCATAGTAACACTGAAATTCCTAGGAGCTACCAAATCCTTGCTTTCCCCTGATGAACGGTGTGATGCAGGGTGACTTGGAGCTCTGTTTATCTCATCTCAGAATGTAAACGGAATACCCTGGGAAAGTTCTCTGGCATAATTCAGGCCCTCAAATCTTTTTTTTTTTTTTACAATTTATTTTATTTTACTATCATTAACCTACAAT